>JAZKJV010009972.1:257500-914080 GCA_037367405.1 Ottelia alismoides
GGGCCTAATCAGAACTTTATCGTAATCCAACAGTTGAGATGAGGCGCCAACAGATGACATGGATCAAAACTGGAGCGCTGATGAATCTCCATCTCATCACCTTTATTCTATCATTTAGGTCTTAAAAACCCTTGCTAATGCATGTAAATAGCATTGTTTTGTACAGATTAACATTCATTATTTATTCCTTTTATTGTGTATTAAATGTAATTTTATTGGCAGAATTATATAATAAAGAAATGAAAAGAAAAATAATAAAATTCCAATATGACCCTAAACCACAAGATCAAGTCAAGAATTTATTTGATCAACAACGAATAAAGTACGAGGAGATAAGGGCCAAATATACAATAAAAACACCATTTATTTATTCATCAATCAAACATTTTTGAGACCCAATTTATTCTAGATTATTTATTCATCAAATCGATAGACTTTATACATGAAAGTTGTAGATAAAAATACAAATAAAAATACAAAATTGAGTTTTCATAAAAATAGCATACAGTGTACATGTTATACTCAAAATAAAAATTCATGACTCAACCTCACATACCCATATCTTCAAAATAAAAAATGCATCAAAATAACCTTAAATTTTTAATAACTTTTAATAAGCTATTTAATGAAGGTAGTTTCATGGAATTTGGATTAAGGTGTAAAAGACAGATTTTGGATCCCTATTACATAGTATATCTGATTAAAATATTTATTTTACTTATTTTTTATTATTTTATAATTTTATAGTTTTAAAATTTTGTAATTATTATTTATAATATATGCACATATTTATGATAAAATGAAACCATAAATAAAGCATAAAAATAAAATACTATAAATAAATAAATTAATGAAATCCATGTAATTATACATATATATTTAATACCCCTGTTTATTTAAGTGTATATAATATATCACAATATTACAATAAAAATATATTTATGTGTATTAAAATAAGTTATAAATATATATATAATAAAATAAAATAAAAAAATACCCTAGACATATAGGAATCTGCCTATAAATATTCCCTTAAAATTAACTTTAAATAAATAAACCAATAAATAAATAAAAATCGTATTAAATTACTACAAAAATAATAACCATTTTTTATACCAAAAATTAATAAAATCATTTACTGTTTTTAATTAATTTTGAATAAAAATGTCTATTTTGTCCTGTGGTGTCCTCTGTGGACCAATTAGGAGGTGGGGGTTGTTGACCCAAGTCAACTATCCTTCCTTGCCTCTGACTGTGTCAAACATCTCGAGCAGCCTGTTTTCTTCGATTCTCACGTGCCACTCCAATGATCCATTACCCATGAGCCCTTCACCATTTTTAACCCATGATAATCCATGATTCTCGCTATCTCCTTAGATCTCCAATACATAGCTTTGATTCACTCCAAACCCTAGGTCAATAATGGTGCCAACCACTGTGTATAAATAATACCACCAGCCTCTTTTATCAAATTTGGTAATTTTTCCGAGCCCTTAAGCCCCCATCTCCGGTCAAACATGTCACCAGGTGACAGCTAGCGAACCTCTGCAGCATCTGGAGCGGTTGAAGGAGGAGGGAGGTGCTCCCACAGCG
The DNA here is from genome assembly GCA_037367405.1 of Ottelia alismoides. Lineage (NCBI taxonomy): Eukaryota > Viridiplantae > Streptophyta > Magnoliopsida > Alismatales > Hydrocharitaceae > Ottelia > Ottelia alismoides. The sequence continues at coordinate 259,094 of JAZKJV010009972.1, forward strand.
GACCTTTGGTTTCCCTGCTCCCTGGTCCTCCGGCCAGGTGTAAGAGTTGTGCCTTTACTTTACTTAGTTAGATTTCATTCTTGTCTTTCATTTTCTGCATTTAATTTTGTGTTTTAATTAATGATTTAGCGTAATTAGGTTAATTAGCTCGTCAGAGCACTTGAGCTCCAGCAAACATTCTACGCTTCTGCCCACTATTCCGATCACCATTTGTCACCCCATTACCACCCCCTTTCATTTCTTCATCTGATACGTCCATCGATACCCACGACCACTTGTTGGTCAGTGAATCGAGCGTCCTCTACCATGTTTCGAAGTACCCTCTCTGTCGCCCTCCATCTTTATGCACTTCAGCTTCAAATCGGGTGAAGCACCTTCGCCTCGAGTAAAGGAATTTCTTCGTGCAGGTCTCACACCAGAAGGGACCCTATTAGGTTACATTTGAGCTTGCATGAGGGTCTCTAAGTGCTCTATCTTCTCTGATAAATCAGGACCCCATCATTGGGTCCTGGACCTTCTCGAGCACATCACCAGCTGCGGACGAACCTTTCGATCGTGTAGAGCCTAAGATTTTCTTAGAGACCATCGAATGGAGGAGTACAAGGACATCGAAGGTCGGGAGAAGGCATGTTCTTCCCCGTTCTTATAGAGCAACAATAGCCATTCGACGGAGCCCCCACTCGAGATTGCACAGGAGGCGTCTAATCTTCAGAGCTAGATCATCATATCTTCTTCCAAGATCTAATCTAAGACATCCAAATACAAAGCATCATCAGACGAGGAGGAGGTGACACATGTATAAGTGGAATGATCTACATCGTACGATGGTGCGCCTTTGGGGGTAGATTGCAAACTAAGTCCCCCCCGCGTTTTGCATTTACTTATTAGTCATGTAATAAGACTTTATAGTTTAGATAATTTTTATATTTTGCATAAATACTTTTAAACTTATTTTATATTGCATGTGGATCATGTCTAGTTCAACTCACATGTCATCCCACGTGAGCTGGAAAATTGCATGTATATCTCATGATTTTGTTCAGTCCGATAAATGTGAATATTAGTTGTAGATTTCTAAGAAATTAGCACAGGTGCCCCTGTCTTTAATTTTAATTGCAAATATGCCCTCACTAGTACATGTATTTTTGTGTTTTTCTTCTATTTATTAAATATAGCATTCATGTTCCAAAAATTATACAAAAATAGGGATAGATGCCTGCTAGCATGTATTTTTATGCTACATTTTTGGATGCATTTTATGTATTTTATCTATTTTTAAAAATCAAATGTACATGTTTTTGTCCCTCTTTAACATAGAAAATACCAAAAAATAAAAAACATTTTAAAATCCCTAAAAAAATATAGTTTTTAATTTAGTATATTGTATTTTCAGACCAAAAAACCCTGAAATAGAAAAAGAAAAACCATAAAAATTAAAAATATCCAAAATCAAGTAAAAATTATATATAATTCCCAAAAATCTAAAAAATATTTTTTTCTGAAATTTCTTATTTTTATTATCTATCTATTAAAATTGATTTTAGGAAATTTAGCCTTTATTTTCTATATTTTAAATCTTCAAATCCATTTTGATTATATATTTATTTCCTTATTTGGGATATTTTTATTTTAAAATACCTAAATATATGAAAACATTCCATAAAAATCATTAAAATATTAGAAAATTATATAAAATCGTAAAAAAATTATTCATGTATTTTTATTATTCTTAGTAGTAATTATATCTGTATTACTATATTGTATAAATACCCTTATATATATTCTTATATTAGATATATAAAAAGAAAAAAATAAAAATCGGAAAATATAAAATGAAAATAAAAATTTATAACATTAAAAACAATTTAAAAATACATAAAATTAAAATCTATAAAAAATGTAAAATTAAAAACCTATGCAAAATAGAATAAGGTCAAGAGAAAAGAACAAGTTTTGAGCATTATTGTCCAATCTACTATTTGCTCGCTGAGTTCAACCTCTACACATGATTGCACACTATACACCTTTGTTGTAGAGTTATAATAAAGTTTAACGCCACATTTCTCTTTTTCATTGATTTATTCATTTGCGAGTGTTGCAATTTTTTTTGAGCGGTCGCCTCGGTTACATGTTATTTTCGCTCTTATTAGTGAGGATTATCTTAGACCCTCTCCAAATCTTGATTGTCAAATGGCATCGTTCTTGGGGAGCAATGCTGCATAAATTGGATTCATTTATTTGTTTCTTCACTCTTGTTTATATATGCTTCTCTATTTATTTATTCTCACGAATATATGATATTATTTGGGACTTGTCTAATCACATCTCCTTGTTTGAATTTGTTGTGAGGGATTGCTACGTGATGGAGGACTTCTTAAGAGGACCTATGCACCCAAGCAAGGTGGATCCAGTATTCTAACCTAGCTAGTAGGAGAAAGCATCGAATGCAGACTTGGGGTATTTTTTGAAGACAAAAGGAAATTTATGTTCATTTATTTATTTTTAATTTAAAGTGAGAGAAAGATTAATTTGCAATAATTTGGACTCTCCCAACACTTCATAGTTCACGAGGTCCATTGCCCGAGGGATTGTTCCCTTGGGGGCCTCGTTAGTTTTTTGTTGTATTTTCATCCCCTTATTTCTCATTGTTTTTTTACTTTACTTTTGTTTGTTTTGTGTGAATGAGCCCTTTCTTAGGATGTGCTAGTTTGATATATATATATATATATATATATATATATATATATAAAGGTCCAAATCCCTAATATATTTGCGTATACTTATATAGATTCATTCTTGGTCTATGTCAAATCTAATTGTTGACTATTTAGACTTAAGATAGCACGTCGCGATGAACCTCATACAATGCTTGAAGGACCCATTGTGGTGGACACCGAGAGGTTTCCAAGATTGGACTTAGGTTTCATATCTAGATAATTAGCATCTAGTGCTCCACGCTAATAGTGTATTCTACTCTAAGGTAATTTCATCGGCTTGCATCTCATATAGGATAGCTTTATTCTGTTATGCATTCTGCATGGAGAGAGCTGGGAAGCGTTGTAAGTCTTCTAACTATGTATGCATCATCGATTCTCGACATGCATTGCTTTCCAGGCCTTCATAACAAAAAAGTGCTAGCCAGAAATAAAAGCGGGATCGCTATCTCTATTGTACTTGTAAAAATAAATATAATGGATCCATTGATTTAGGGAGAGCAACCTAATTATTATATGTGCATTTTATTCTCACGTACACACTAAGGACTAGAGCCCCAATCACAGGTCCACCTATGTGTTTGTACAACTTTTTTGAAGCTCGCCTAACTCTAAAATGGAAAAGACAAATGACCAACATCTTGGTCTTCATTGTGTTGAGTAGGTGAACATGGGGTTTGCTTTGTCCATTAATTGTGATTTTGGATCCATTCATGTTCATCATTCTTTGAGTTGGTAGATCCATGAGTTTTTGAGTCCTTCTCTCCCTTTCTTTGTTCATATTATTTGTCTTCTTTATTGAGTCATGATATCGGGTCTTGATCTACATTTTTAGCCCAATTTTGCAACTATCTCCTTGCCATATCACCTTATCCTTGCCATATCACCTTATTTTTGGTTCGGTCCAAGAAGACTCTCTTCTTGGACCACAATTTTGTCTTCGTAACACCATTCTCGCCCACCCTCCTCGTTCTCTTTGTGAGATCTCCTCTTTCACCCATTATTCTTGTGCTACTAGATGAGGCCCATATTGAGGTTATGATTGCATAAATTAGTTGAGTAATCTGGGAAGATTTGAGGATGTTGAGATTGGTGTGCTATTTTTGGTGGATCTGGCTTTGATATGTGCATAGAGATTATTGAGGATTCTGATAATGGCATGATTATAGTCGTGATTCTTCGTTGAGGATTTTTGATCTCGCATACCAAATTGAGGTTGCGATTTATTTTGGAGGATTTGATGAAGATTCCATGAGCTATGATTGTACGATGTCTTATTAGGTTCTGCTCATCTTGATTCAGATGCTTGATGTACTATCTCTATGTGTGCTTTAAAGCGGCGGTGCTCAGAAACCACACAATTCACTCATTTTCTTGACTGACCCATCCTCCATATCCTGACTCTTCCATACCCATTTAGCACTTAGAGGATCTCTTTCTAACATCTTAATCCATCTCAGTTGATTTGATTCATTTGAGAGAGTGCATTGCGATTGTCCTGATGATCTCTTATCCCTCCTATAGCTTTATGCCCTCATACTGATGATCGATTGATTATTTTGAGGACCTGAGACTTTATGTCAGCACTTCCTTGATTTGATTGACTTAGTTTGTATTACTCACCAATGACTATTTGTGGGAGAATGCAAGATTTTATTTACGATCGGTTTCACTCACTACTTGTGTGTACACCTTGGTGGAGCATGAAACTGAGTCATTTGATTTGAGTTGTCGGTCTCCCTATCTGATTGTGTATCCGATCTATCGGAGCACGATACCATTTGTCAGGACTCCTTTGAGTATCCTCTTCTTGACGGTCCTCGCAAGGATGAGTCACATTCTTCTAATTATTCATTGCCTAGTTCAAAGTACTCTCTGAGGGTTATCTGAGAGAGACAGTGACATCTTTGATTTATTTCGGTCTCTTCTGCTGGGTAGTCTATCTATCACCTGCTGATACCGCTATTTCTAATCCGTTTGATGGATCCTACTCCTTTAAGTCTGCTCTCCTTGACGATCCTTGCCAGGATGAGTCATGTTTTGACTATTTATGGCTTATCATGTATCACTCCCCGAGGGTTATTACATGGAGGATACATCATTTTGTGGGTACTCGGCTTCACTTATGGTGTCTCCTATATTGGAGCACGGAGCCGAGTCTTCTGATATATGTACTTGGTCTCATCTCTAGTTGTATATCCTATTTGGTGGATCACTAGATCGAGTCTTCTATTTTTTTTGAGACCCCTGACTCCTTTGAGTCTGCTCATCTTGATGCCCCTCGCAAGGTTGAATGATGTGTTATGATATACGACATGTTTTTGATCTGTCGATCTTACGTCCACTAGATATCGAGCTGCGTAGAGAGTATCATGTTCTTCACTTTACGTATCTTACTGAGACTATGATTGACCAGGAGGACTCTGTACTGATCCTTCCTTTTCTATGTCTTACGATATCAGCTTTGATCCCTTGCTCCTTTCTTATGAGCCAATGTTCTGCTTCTCGCAATTGAATCCAAGATGAATTTTCGTTCTGTTTCCCGATAACAAACACCCACTTGCTTGTATATTAGGGTGTCTTTCAATTTCTGACTACGTCAACGTCCTTACAGGGAGACGATAATGACAGCACAATATTCAACTATAAGATAATGTCTGATGAATCTCCATTTCATCACATTTATTCTATCATTTTGGCCTTAAAAACCTATCTAATGCATGTAAATAGCATTATTTTGTACATATTAACATTCATTATCTAATCCTGTTATTGTATATAAAACATTGTTTTTAATGCCAAAACTATACAATAAAGAAAAAATAAAAGAATAAAACACGAAAGGTATTTTATGACCCTAAACCCCAAGATCTAGGCATTTTGATGATTGGGTCGAGAAGGAACAAAGTAGGGGGAGATAAGTGCCAGAAATCACCAATAATTCCTATTTTTTCTTCAACATTTACTCATTTTTGGACCTATTTTAGTTTCCACTTTTTATACATTAAATAAAGAAACTTTGTACATAAACGTTGTAGATAATAATGTACAGAAAAATACAAATTGTTTTCATGCAAAAATATTATACAGAGTGCATTTTATACATTGAATAAAAAGCCAAAATCCAAACTTCATAGACCCTTATCTCCCGAATAAAAACACAAAATGCATCAAAATCACCTTTAAATATAGCTTTTAATATGCTATTTAATGAAGGTGATTTCAATTTTTTTGGAGTTAATATGTGAAAGTTAAGTTTTGGACCCCTATTGTATAGATTACCTGAATAAAATATTCATTATATTTTTTCTTCACTATTTTTATAATTACATTTTTATAAATTTGTAAATATCATTTATAGAATAGGTACACATTTATAAACACAAATAAAATAAGTATACAAAGTACATAGACAAAGTACCTATACTTATACTTATATAGTTAGTATCCTTATTTATTTAAATTTACAAATAACATCAAAAAATATTATAAAAATATATTTATTTACATAAAAATATAACTATATAAAATATGATAATAAAATAATAAAAATACAAAATACAAAATAAAAATAAAATGACCAAAACATAGAGGAATATACCTAATAAATACACCTATAAAAATCAACGTGTCATAAATAACGCCAAAAAATAAATAAATATCATATTAAAATACTATATAAAAATAAATATTTTTATTTATAAATCAAAACTTAATAAAAAATTACTAATTTTAATTAATTATTTTCGATTAAATCATGTTCTTTTGTCCTTTAGCGTTGTATGTGGACCTATCGAAGCCCTCCTTTTGTTGACCCCAATTAATTTAGCTTTCAGTTCTGAACCCTACTAGATGTATCATCTCACGTGATTTCTGCCCTTTTTCCCGGGCTTCTCATCCATCACTTTTGTCGATAATTACACAAAGATCGACATCTATCATCGATGATCCATGCCAAAGCCCTAAATCCCTTCTACATATCTTCTATTCTTCCCCAATCACCGGTCAATAAGGGTCCTTATCTTTGTCTATAAATAAACCCATCCACCTCCAAGATCCGTTTTTGATCCCTCCTGGAGCCCCTGATCGAGTCTTAGCATTCTATCAGGTAGCAACTGCACCTTCCCATGTTGGGAGTGCGTTGGAGCAAGGTGAGGAGGCAGTCCATGGCGAGCTCTGGTCGCCCTGCTTCTTGAGCATCCTCTAAGGTATAAGAGATATTTTCCTTCTTTTTTTTAGGAAGATTTAATTCCTGCATTTAGTTTTCTGCATTTATTTTTGAATTTTAATTAAAGCCTTAGCATAGATTAGCTAGGTTCCCTCACCGGAGCTCTCAAGCTCCAACATGATTTCACTGTGCCTCAACTCATTCCTGACCACCTTGCCGCCTCCATTCCCTTTCCCTACACGTTCTCCATCTGAATCATCCATCCAATGCACCTGATCCTTCGTAGATTAGCGAATCGAGGGTCCTCCACCCCCTCTCGCCAGACCCTGTCCACCTGCCTCATCCTTCGTGCAATCCAGCTTCGATTCTGGTCGAAGAAAGTTTCTTCGAGCCATATGTCTCCCTTGTGCAGGCTCCAAGCATAAAGGAGCCCTTCTGTGCTTGGATCGACTCACATAGAGGTTCAAAAAGCCCCTTACTGACCTTGAGCTCGCCAGACCTCTTCTTGAGATCCTGAACTATTTTGTTGGCATCATCAGTTGTGGACGACCTCCGTAGAGGTGTAGAGTCAAACGCCATCAAAGGAGACCACTGGATGGAGGAGAGATCAGCGATCAAAGGCAGGGAAACAAGTTGTTCTTCCCTGTTCTTTGAAGAGATCAAGTTGCATACTTTACCTTGTATTTTTATTTATTTATTAGTCATGTATATGAAATATGCCATGTAATTAAAATAGACTTTTTGCATATAAGGCCCATGTATTTATTGCCAATTACTTATGGGTCCAGTCCACGTCACCTCACATGTCGTCCCTCGTTAGGTGGAGAAAAAGCTTGTGTACCCTTGATAATTTATGTACTTGTATTTGGTCTAATAAACTTTAACACGAAAAATTTCTGTGAAAATTTCATGTATGCCCCTAATTCTTATTTTATTTGCAAATATGGACTTTATAGTTTATGAATTTGGTGATTAAATTTCATTTATTAAAAATATCACGCGTGCTTCAAAAGTTATGCAAAAATATGGTTATATGCATGCTAACATGTATTTTCACGTCCCATTTGTATTTTAGCATTTTCAGTATTTTAACTATTTTTTATAAAAAGTAAAATGAACATGTTTTGTCCCTATCTAATTTATAAAAAAACCAAACAATAGAAAACATTTCGAAAAAAATTTATGTTGTTTATTTTAGCATGTTTTTTATCCAAACAAAAATCCATAAATATAAAAAAAGAAAAGGACTAAGAATAAAAAATTTTCAAAATCTTTATAAAACCATGAAAAATCACGAAAATTCCAAAAATATGTTTTTTTTTATTTTTGAATTTTACTTATATTATTATCTACCTCTTAAAATTGATTTGAAGAATTTTGGAATCATTTTCTTATTTCTAATCTTCATTTCAATTTCATCCAATCAGTTAATTCCTGATTTGGGATATTTTTATTTATAAAAATTATAAAAATTAGCAAAAATTTCATAAAAATCACAAAAACATTATAAAAATACATGAAACCAAAAACAAATTATTTTCTGTATTTTATTTATTTTACTAGTATTTATAATTACAGTACTTATATTGTATAAATAACCTTATATATCCTATCATATATTAAAAAGGAAAAGAGAATATCAAAATCAAAAAACTAATATATATATATATATAATATAAAACTTAAAAATATACAAAATATAAAATTCAAATCCCATAAAATATATATAATATAAAAAAAGACATGTTTGTACACAATACTCATAAATTAGCAATAATCATAGGCTACAATTTTGCTCTCTATAGTTCAACCTCTACACCCCGATTCTTGTAAAGAATAACAAATTTTAACTCCAATTTTTTGTTATTTATTGTTTGATTCATATTGTGGGTTAATTGTTAATTAATTACGGTTTCGTGAGCGGTCATCACATCAACTGGATCTCTTGCCTTATGATATTTCTAGACCCTCGCCAAATCCCGATCATCAAATGGCGTCATTGCCAAGGAGCAATGTGTGTAGCCTATTTTGTGTATATTTATTTGTGATATTTATTTTGCATATTTATTCTATAGTTGGTGTAATTAGTGATTCACTTTTATTGTGCGTATTTATTCATTCATTTATTATATAAAACTCATTTTGATATTTTTATATGATTGTTTGTGCTAATATATATCTCTTTATGAATTTTTTGCGAGGGCTAGATATGCAAGGACAACTTCCTAGGAGGTCGGTGTAGCCAAGCCTGGTGGAGACTGGTTTCACTCCTTAACCTGTTGGAGAGGCAGCAAGTAAACTACGGAAAGAAAACTTAGCATAGAAGTAGTTTAGACTTATTGATTTATTTTTGGGTGGGAGAGAGGTTTATTATTAATTTGTAATAATTAAGACTTGGACATTGCTCTACTCTATGAGGTCCAGTACTCGAGTGATGGTTTACTTGGGGGCCTCGTCGTGGTTTTCTTGTGTTTTCATTACCTTTTTTACTTTGTTTCATGATGTTTTTAGTACTTCCCCTTTCTTTTTATTTGTTTTAGGTGCACGAAGCCCCTAGACTTAGGTTGCTTGAAGGGGTAACTAGGTCCAAACCTAATAAGAAGCATGTGTCTATAGTCTCTTACAATTGGATATAGTCAAATAAATAAATATAGTTATTTGGATTTAAAACCACGCGTCACGAGAGACATCATACAACACTTATAGGACTTGTCATGGCAAGAACTGAGATGTCTCCAAGACCAGACTCTAGGGTTTGTCTCTGAATAATTAACATATGGTTCTTCACGACTAATAGCAGATACTATTTAGGGTGATTTTATCGATTGCACAACGCCATGTAAATAGGTCTAAAAATTATAATTTGCATACCACACAGAGACGACAAGGAATCAATGTAAGTCCTCTAACTCAACATGCGTCATTAGATTCGATGGTGAGATTTCCATCATTGCATTGACTTGCACGACTTTTTCGCTATCTCCCTATGATTTTGAGAACCTAGGACTTAAATGAAAATCTACAAAATCGTTAGGCACTTGAATGAAAAATATCTTTAAAAAAGTTAAAACCCAAAAAAGTAAAACAAGGGGATGTTGGACATGCGAGCCCATGGCGAGCCATTATGCAATAAATGTTATTGCTAATATCATTCCCTGATCTGAAATAAAGAATGATTAACTTGCATAATAGGTCCCTAAGTACAATTAGGGTTATGTACCATGGACATCTTAGTAATCATATAGTTGTTGATTCAATAATTGAATCATAGAGGCTTGTGCTAGGATGAATATCTAAGGATTTAGACTGAGAACTCATGAAGTACCATCAAATGATTATTCAGAGATGATCTCCGGCTAAAGGAAGAGATGGCAATCCTTTCTCTAGAGGTTGATATCTAACTGACCTCTTGATGCATGTCCTTTGCATAGGAATAGAGATTCGGAGGTGTTAGATAAGTTAGGTCAAAGAGTTGACGTAACAAGATCGAAATAACCAAAGTCCTATGTCGTAGGTTGTCATGATATAGGCATGCATCCTATGACCAGAGATAGATGTGTTACTATATGTCTGAGTATGTACATTTGGCATACCAATAGGTTAATGACCCAACCAAGGTCTATACATCGGCGCGCTGGTGTGCATGCAAGGGCATATGAGTAATACGATCTCTCTAAGGGATCATACAGGTTCATTACTAAACCGGAAGACATGAGCTCACTCATGAGATATTGGGAAGAATCAAATTCCGTGCACGGTCATCTCGCTTTGGAAGCTTGACTAAATTTGTAGGTTTAATATATACTTTAGGAAAGTATATGATCAAGACCTAGGTATGGTATATGATTTTGGAAAGTATATGATTGATACCAACTCTCAATGATCAAATGAGAAACTTAAGGATAAAACCCTGAAGTAGACAGTGTAAAATTGATCTTATACTTCTTGTTTATTCTTGGTCTTCCGGTATGCAGGATGTACATGTATTGGGAATACTTGATGGCGATGTGATCATAAACGGTTGTATAACCTTGATGCTTCCATACCTAGGGAGTGATGAAATGGGTCTGGATTTTAGTGACTCCTCTCAGTAGAGAAGTGATCTAATCTTGGTCCAAATATTGGACATTGATCTGAATGTGATTCAGATGCAATGAGAAGATTAAATTTACGATGTTAATTTAATCAAGCATCTATGAGAGGTACGTAAGATCTGGATTTGTGATGTAATCTCAATAACCAAGTCACTGTACGTAGAACAATACAATCGCCCTGTCCTTATCTCCAAGTATCCACGGAGAAAGTGCATTATCCTTGAAAGAGTTCATGATAATTTCATTGTTGATATATGTATCGGAGCATTTAGAAAATTGATAATTGAATGTGATTTAATTATCATTAATAATATGAGTTTGATTCATATTCTAAATAGAGTTATCTAAGATAATTAAATGTGATTTAATTATCAAAGATGTAAAGAATGTGAATGTAATTCATATTATTTGTGAACATGAGAATAGTGATCCAAGATGATTAAATGTGATGTATTCGCATGGATATGAATAATGTGGCTAGCACTATCCATATTAATCATATATATTAAAAATGTAATTTATAATATATAAAAGAGAGCTATTTGTAATTAAATTTGTTAATTAAATGTTGATGTGAATCGGATTCACATTGGACAATTAATTGAAAATGTAATTCACATTTTATTTTGAGTTGTGAATGTGATTCACATTTTTCTAGTGGTAAGATTGCAATATTCACAAAATAATTATGAATTTTTTTTGTTGAATAATTTACAAAAAGTGGTGTTGTAAATATTGGAGATTTCCATGGAATAATGTAATCTCATGAGATTACATGAGATTCCAACCAACTCCAATTAGAAAAGGGTGAGGCAATCTCCTTTCCAATATCTCCAAGTTTGATTGATTTAATTTTAGGACTAAATTATATTTATTTATCAATACATACTTAATCTAAATTAATTTATTGTTGTGTTTTTCCAACAAAATCTTGGCCATTGAAAGAAGCACAAATCAATCTCATCCACTGATTTTGTGTAGTCCAAGGATTGTGATCCATGGACGCCCAAATCCCTATATAAGAAGAGGCACCCCTTGCTCTTCTAACTTAAAACAACAACTTCATATGCTTTCTCTCTCTCTCTCATTCTCTGCATGCCTCTCTCTCTCTCTCTTGTGGCCGTCCACCATGGAGCCTTAGAGAGAGTTGCTCTAGTTGCAGTGTTGTTGTTATGCTGCCGGACTGTTTGCTCGTGGATCTCCATCTCCTTCGGTGCACCTCGTTCGTGAAGAATACATCGTATCTCATGTGATGAGATCAGGAGATTCGTCTCTTGGATCATTAACGTGGATTGTGAGAAGTATGCATTTCATCAACATGCTCACAAGCATCTCCTCTGTGGGATCGGACTTGAGATAGGAGGTCTCTTTGTTTAGAGACTCGATCGCAACCACTCTTCAAGAGGTAATCTTAATACTTATTTGTGGTTTAGATGAAACGATCCGAGAAGTGTTATTGGATTATGTGGCTTCATCGCATAAAAAATTGAATTCATGCTGCTTCGAGCCACTAGTGTGACTAGTCGCTCCCAATCGCATACGATGTGATCATCATGCTTCCGTAATGTGCTTAAGTATCTCATCATATCCTTCAAGTGGTATCAAACCCTTATGTCGGAGGTTTCGGATACGATCCACAAACCTAGGATGACTTGGGTTCATTATGGTTTGCAAAAGTTTTCTCACATTTTATTTTCGCATCTCTGTTTAGTGAATATTTTCAACCCTATTTAAATTGTTTAAACACAAAAATAACTGAATTGTGTTCCCCATTAAATAAGTAAACTGTGGGATTTTAGTTTGTGTGATTTGAAATCCATTTGCACAAGTTATGATCATTTTAGTGAAATTGTATCCACTGTTTCGGGGACTGCAAATCTTAACATAATTAAGGAGTGAATTGCAGTTCTTAAGTGCCTAGTAATGTGTGAAAATCACTTAGGTTCTGTTGAAAATTGAATTAGCAAACTTTAGAAACTTATTTTTCATGATTTGGATTTAAATTGATTGAGATATGGTAATTTTAGTGAGGGCTACTGTTGGAAATCACTTTCCTAATCAAGAACCTTGTAATTATCATTTAATCAATTAGTGAAATTAAATGATTTAATTTCCTAGAATAATTATAGATAAATATTTGTGAAATACTTTATGATAATTATTTCCTTAAATGACATTTCCTTAACCAATAATTGATTAGATATGATCTAGATCACAATTGGTCACATCATACACTTTCCAACAAACAAAGTTGCTTCAATGGGATTGGGAATTTATTTAGCAAATTTACTAATAATGTTAATCAAAATTGTTTAATTATTATTATTATATGGTATAACTTCGGTTGAAAAACTGATTATCATCTAAAGTACGCAATGATCAATTTGGAATTATCCTTTCCCGGGGTGGATATGGTATCTAGTCTAGGAGCGTTGGGGTAACAGGTTGCACCTTGTGCGGTTTGTCTCACTCCTGTCGATACTGACCATGACAGGAGGAAGGGACGGGATGATACAGGAGAGATCACGGTGTATTTTTCTAATTATTAAAATTTGAAATAATATGTATTTAAGATAATACCATATTTAAAGTAACAATAAAGAATGTTTGTTGGATATTAATGGGATCATTAATTTAATATGAATAGATTAATTGGAATCTAATTAAAATTAAACACTATATTTTAATAGAGATGATATTTCCCTTGGAAGAATTAATTTTGTGAATATGATTCATAATAATTAATTAGAATTTGAAAATGATATGGAGGATCACATAAGTGACATCCATGGTCTCCCGTCAAAGTGAAGGGTTCCGTCACCATGGACTGTATGTAGGAGACGCATGTCCGAAGTGACAGCTCCTGCATGCAAGTGCATCTGGATTAGGCTCTTTGCTTCTCGAAAGAGTAAGGTTGTATGCGTAGTGACCCCAATACCGGGTCCTCATATTATTGGGGTGATATTAGATTGCGCATAGCGAGTACTATTCCTGTTGACTGTTGGTTCAATTAACGATGAGTCAACATCACCTTAGGGGTGGTGGGCCCGGGTGTTAAAGATCGAATTGGGAAGTGCAAGTTGGACTTGCGAGACGTAATGTGTTCTCGCTTCTTTTTATCCAAGTTACATGTTCTCATATTATTGAAATGTGACAAAGATAAGGAAGGAGATCCCAGATCCTCCTGAGATATAATGGTAAGTATATCTCTTACATTGAAAGAGATTAAGGGAATGAACTTTCAGTGTTGACAAGGCAAGACAACTTTGATATAAAAAATCCTAAATCAGAGTAATATGTGTGTGTGTGTGTGTATGAAAAATTCTTATTTCAGATAATCCTTCATTAAACCCACTCAATACTATACTCGATAATAATCTATAAATACCATGGATTGGATCCATGATCAAGATATTATATTTCTAGTTGGACACATAATGTATGTGTTTGCAATGTGCAAGCTTCGTCATAATAAAGAGGAATGACACTTAAATATACAATAGGAATACAACCCTAGGGTTTGTATGTCTCTATAGTCTTGATCTCTCATTGAATGTACTATGGAAGTGACATGTTGATGATGATCATAATTTTCAAATAATCCTTATAAAATCTAAGAAGATGTTTTGGCATGCATATGGGCTCTCAACATTTAATCATGAATGACATGGTTCACTGCATCATGCAGAATGGTAGATCTATAAGAGATGATGTATTCAAAATGTTTGAGTACCTACCTGAACCAATGTTTTAAGAGTTTAGATGGATTAGATAGGATGAGTGTCATCATTCTACTATCTATACTCAAGTCATTCATGAGGCTTCATAATGTTCATATTGTATGAATTGAATAAAGCATGTATAAAAGTTGAAATACTCTCACATTGAATTTTTTTGAGTTCAACATAAGAGATCCTTTATCTTAAGCAATTGTTGTTTATAGATGAAGTGAGCATAGTAGAAGGATGGGTCCAACCCAAGTAAGAGGGAAAGTCAAAGAGTTGATTGTACTTCTATGACTTCCATATGACATCCAAATAGTTGGATAAATGCCAATATTGCAATAGGTTGATCTATTGATAGTGTGACTATCTAGTCTATCTAGAATCCTTAGAGAAGGACTCAAATAGTGCATCGAATAATCTATATCTACATTTGATCATTGAAATAGACTTTCTTATTTGGTAAGATCAAAGTCTAATAATTGTATCTCATTCTTCTAATAACACTTGCAATTGTTTGCATATGTATTAGAAGACTACAAATTTGATCTTAAGGTTTCATAGTCATCCACATGGATATTGATGCAATTGTTGCAACAATCTCTATTGGATAGGTAGACTTCATGTTTTCAGTGGGAGAGTTCTTAGTCTTAGAGAATGTATCTATGACATGGATATTAGAAAACACTCATTATTTATTTCTAAATGCTGGAATAAACATGAATTATGGAATAGACCTATCATAAAGAGTTATGATGGATATATTTCAGATAATAATCTGACATATGGAGGACTCTACTAAATTAGAAAATTAATTAATGGTTCATTAGGATTTCTAATACAGAAAAATAATTCTTTAAAGATCAATAGGAGGATGAAGATCATTTGACAATGATCTGGCATCAAACCTTGGATATATGTCTATTAATGAGATCAATAGACTAGTAAGAGATGACTTTAGAATGCTTGAAAATTTCAAAACTTACATACTTGTGAATATTGTATTCAAAGTAAAATGTCCACTACACACTTCTCTAAGAATGGTGTTAGACGCCAGGGTATTCAAGATATTATACCTATTGATGTATGAGGAACATCTGTATCAGAATAAACATTATGGATTTGTGATATATGTTGATGATTATTTGTGATACGAAATTTAATCTCTTCACCTTAGAAACCTTTGAAATGTTCAAGGATTTCACAATTTTTATTTAGAACCAAAGTTTGAAGGAAGATGAAAATGAATTTGATCTAACCTAGGTAACAAGTACTTATTAGATGAATTCATGGAATACCTTATGGATATATGAATATAATTACTATCCCTCTCCTCCTAATAAACCTAAACTCAATGAAGTTGTAGGGAGATGCAATTGGATCAAGTATGATTGTATGATATGATATGATCAATGATGAATCTTAGAATAATCTTCTCTCAATTTCCAAGGTATATGTATATGTAGTAGAGACTACAATATATATCCTTAATAAGGTCCCATGCTTGTAAGCTGGAATCTAGCACTAGAGAGTGCTACTTCATTAGGAAAATAAAGGATGGTATTGGATACCTACTTTATGACATTGATATTCTTAAAAGATTTCATCTCTAAATATATGATTCTTTGAGGATGACTCTCTTGAGAATCAAGATAAAAAATGAAGTGAAGGAACTCGTTTAATCTTGAGAAGATAATGAGGCTCTTGAAATCGGAAATAAAAAATAATTGAAGATGAAACACTCATACATCTTCAAATGAGTTTGAGGATGGATTCCATGTGTCAGAGAAGTCTGACAATGATCGAACTTCATGTGATGAAGCTACTAAGGATCATGACATGGAAATATGGATGTTAGCAATAAAGTCTAAAGTAGATTTCATATACAAATGTTGTATATGGACCCTTGAGGATCCACCTATAAGGGTAAACATGTTAGATGTAAATGGATCTTCAAGAGAAAGAGGGAATCTGATGAGAAGGTAGAGACCTTCAAAGCATGACTCGTAGCCATGAGCTACACACTGAAGAGAAGACATTGCTTGCAATGAGACTTGCTCTTTAGTAACCAAGCTTAAACACATCGGAATATTGCTAACTATAGCTACACAACTTGACTTTGACATCTTTAAGATGGAAGTCAAGATTGCATTCTTCTATGAATACCTTTCTGAGGATATTCATATGAAGTAGACCCATGGCTTCAAGGGTGAGGAAAGCAAAGTTATGATTTCAGATAGAATCTTGATGAAACATGTGAAGCTTAGTGGGAGTTCCATTGTGTTCATCGTGCTAAATGTAGATGATATCTTAATCATTTGGAATTATATAAGGATAATAATAAGTGTTTTATAATTTGGTTGTTCCATAAATTGAGATATGATCTCAAGGATACATCTTGAATCTTAGTTCTGAAGGTGTTTAGAAGCATGGAGAAGAGGGTATTGGGACCGTCACATTTGTGGTACACCTTGGACATATTCCATTCTTGGAAAACCCCAAGGAATGCTTCCTTCCCTTAAGATATGGTACTGACCTATCTAAAGGGATACCACCTCAAAGAGTTGAGGAAGTAAATGCTAGAACTGCTTGCCATTGTGCATCAGTTACGAGAAGCCGAGTGTATGTTAGATGTGTACAAAAGTCAGATTTCTGCCATGCAGTGGGAGGACTATGGAGTTAAAACACTTAGGTAGTGTTTGGTTCGCGGGTTACCTGCGGGTTAGGGGAGTTTACCCCCCTTAACCCACATCACCCTCTCTCCCCGTGGGATCCACTTTATTCCTTTTTTAAAAAAATAAATAAATCAGTTTTACATCATCAATCTTATCAAAAAATAATATATTATACCATCTTATCATATAAAATTATAAACTACTCCACTTCTATTTCCCTTTCCAAACTTCAATACAATCACATCACAATAACTACTTACTTTTTCAAACTCCAATACAATCATATCACCCCAAATCCACTTCTAACCCACCCCCAGTTTAACCCTCTATCCAAATACCAAAACACAAAAACGGGTTACCCTCTACCAGTTTAACCCGCCTTAACCCTCCAACCAAACGCACCCTTAGTTACAGTAATAGCAATATCTTCAAAGACGACAAGATTTTTTGAGATAGTGATCTCAAAGTCTTACCTTCAATAACTTAGGACTTTATAGATAGTGATCTAAAAGGTCTTAACTGTAGGTAACTTTGGAGATAGGGATATCTGGGAATAAAGGTATTCTAATAAGGATTATGAAAATGTTGCTTATAACGATTTTTTAGTTATGGTGTCAATAACACTATAATTAATAATGAATATTGGTTGCATGAGAAGCAACATTCGCATTGGATGCAAGCATTGTTACTACGAGATATGTAAGTGTCGTAAAAGGACTTGGCGTAGTCTCTTTAGGAACAGAGTGACTGATCAGCTTACCTAGTTGTTTTTCTAAATAGCCTATGATTGTCACATGAGTGTGGGTTTAAAGATTAGCCCATTGATGGCTCTTTGGGGTAGTGGGAGATTGTTGGACATGCGAGCCCACGGCGAGCCATTATGCAATAAATGTTATTGCGAATATCATTCCCTGGTCTGAAATTAAGAATGATTAATTTGCATAATAGGTCCCTTAGTACATCTAGGGTTATGTACCATGTCCATTCTAGTAATCATATAGTTGTTGATTCAATAATTGAATCATAGAGGATGGTGCTTGGATTAATATCTAAGAAGTTAGATTGAGGACTCATCAAGCACTGTCAAATGATTATTAAGAGATGATATCCAGCCTGAGAAGGAGATGGTAATCCTTTCTCAGAAGGCTGATATCTAACCGACCTATTGATGCAGGTCCTCTGCATACGAATAGAGATTCAGATGTGTTAGATAAGTTAGGTCAAGGAGTTGACATAACGAGATCGAGACAACCAAAGTCCTATATCCTATGTTGTCACGATATAGGCATGTATCCTATAATCGGAGACAGATGTGTTACTATAAGTCTGAGTATGTGCATTTGGCAGACCAATAGGTCGATGACCAAACCAAGGTTTATACACCGGCGTGCTGGTGTGTGCATGCAAGGGCATATGAGTAATACGATTTCTCAAAGGGGTCATACAGGTTCATTGTTGAACCGAAAGACATGAGCTCACTCATCAGATATTGGGAAGAATCAAATTCCGTGCATGCTCGTCTTACTTTGGAAGCTTGACTGAATTTGTAGGTTTGATATATACTTTTGGAAAGTATATGATCAAGACCTAGGTACAATATATGCTTTTGGAAAGTATATGATCGATACCAACTCTCAATCATCAAATGATTAACTTAATGATAAAACCCTGCAGTAGACAGTGTAAAATTGAGTTTATACTTCTGGTTTATTCTGGGTCTTCCGGTATGCAGGATGTACATGTATTAGAATACCTAAGGGTGATGTGACCATAAACATTTTCATAACCATGACGCTTCCATACCTAGGGGTTGATGAAACGAGTCTGGATTTTAGTGACTCCTCTCAATAGAGAAGTAATCTAATCTTGGTTGAAATATTGGACATTGATTTGAATGTGATTCAGATGCAATGAGAAGATTAGATTAACGATTTTGATTTAACCAAGCATCTATGAGAGGTCTACAAGATCTGGATTTGAGATATGATCTCAATATGCAAGTCACTATACGTGTAATACTACAATCGGCATGTCCTTATCTCCAAGTATCCGCGGGGAAAGTACATTATCCTGAAAGAGTTCATGATAATTTCATTGTTTATATATGTATCTGAGCATTGAGAAAAATGATAATTGAATGTGATTTAATTATCATGAATAATATGAATTTGATTAATATTCTAAAGAGAGTTATCTAAGATAATTAAATGTGATTAATTATCAAAGATGTAAATAATGTAATGTGATTCATATTATTTGGGAACATGAGAATAGAGATTCAAGATGATTAAATGTGATTTAATTACATGGATGTGAATATTGTGGATAGCACTATATATTAATCATATATATTATAATATATAAAAGAGAGCCATTTGTAATTTACATTTGTTGATTAAATGTTGATGTGAATTGCTTTCACATTGGACAATTAATTGAAATGTAATTCACATTTTATTTTGGGTTGTGAATGTGATTCACATTTTTCTAATGGCAAGATTGCAATATTCACAAAATAATTATGAATTATTTTTGTTGAATAATTTACAACAAGTGTTGTTGTAAATATTGGATTTTCCATGGAGTAATATAATCTCAAGATATTACATGAGATTTCCACCAACTCCCATTGGGAAAGGGTGAGGCAATCACCTTTCCAATATCTCCAAGTTTGATTGATTTAATTTTAGGATTAAATTATATTGATTTATCAATACATACTTAATCTGAATTAAATTAATTTGTTCTTGTATTTTTCCAACAAAATATTGACCATTGAAAGAAGCACAAATAATCGCATCCATTAATTTTGTGTAGTCCATGAATGGTGATCCATGGACTCCCAAAACACTATATAAGAAGAGGCACCTCTTGCTCTTCTAATTTACAACAACAACTTCATATGCTCTCTCTCTCTCTCATTCTCTACATGCCCTCTCTCTCTCTCTCTTGTGGCCATCCACCATAGAGCCCTAGAGAGAGTCGCTCTCGCCGCAGCGTCGTCATTATGTTGTCGGACTGTTTGCTCGTGGATCTCTGTCTCCTTCGGTGCGCCTCACTCATGAAGAATACTCAAATCTCGTGTGACGAGATCAGGAGATTCACTGCTTGGATCATCAACATGGATTGCGAGAAGCACGTATTTCATCAACACGCTCGTAAGCGTCTCCTCAGAGGGATCAGACTTGAGACAGGAGGTCTCTTTGTTTAGAGACTCGATCACAACCACGCTTCAAGAGGTAATCCTAATACTTGTTTATGGTTTAGACGAAACGATACAAGAAGTGTTCTTAGATCATGTGGTTTTATTGCATGAAAATTTTAATTTCCGTTGCTTCGAGCAACCAGTACGACTAGTCGCTCCCGATCGCATACGACGCGATCCTCACACTTCCGTAATGCGCTTAAGGATCTCACCATATCCTTCAAGGGACTGCTAAATAAACATTGATCTTAACTAAAATCTGTAATGGACTATCATTTGATTTGGGTTCATAAAGCCCTCATTGTTTCCGGGTACCTTAGGAGGGGACCAAAACCCCTTCCATGAGAGAGGCGCGATCTACTAAGGATTAGAGCCAAAAACTTAGTCTATAACTGCCTTGTGTATCACCTGGATTTCTGAAGTAATGGAACTTCTATCGTTTTTCATCGATTAAAGCCTTGTCAACGATGGTTTGTTTCCCTCCTTGTGTGGAACATCGACGTGGTCTAAAGTACTAATCTTAGGCCACACCCTCAAAGGTGTGTCTGTCTCATCAGTTTGTGACCGAGTAGGTCCTTGCATGCTCACGGGTTATTCCATTGTGAGTGAGATATGAAGTAGCGATTTCGCCTATCGGCTTCCTCTCTCTATTTATTTGGTTGAGTAGGGATCCCAGAAGGGTTACAAGGACCTCAAAAAGTGCATATTATATGTTACAAAGGAGAAGGACAAGTATGGGGTACTTTTCTAGAAGTACTCTCTCTTATATAGGGTTAGCGTGCTAGAGACTTGTTAAAAGATATGCCTGAGATAACAACTCTAACAATGAAAAGATAATAGATAGCTGATCCTTCACAGCTTCACATGGTGTGAGTTGGTGAATCCAATTTTTGTATTGTGTTTGTATGGATCTAGATTAAGGTTCAAAGATTGAGTCCCGTGCATTTGTGCAAATTTTGTCATATGTGTCTTCCTTTTGTCCCCTTGCTGAGTTCGAGCCTTTCTAATTGTTTTACACTCCTTTTTATTCTTTGTTGAGCATTGTATCTTTCCTCATGCATTGATATCCTTTTGCTCTATGATGACGATCCATGGAAGGTTTAATCGGGACTCCACCGACACCCACATCGATTCCATGGACTTAGCACTGTTAATAAATTAAAGGTGATTCTCAAGAACCTGATCTGAACCTTGTGAGCTGATCTCCAGACTCCTCGTCTTCTTTCCACCCCCTTGATGACCTAATAAACTAAGACCACTCTTGTCCTACATCTGTCGTTGTGAATGGGAGTTGATTTCAGCCTACATCTTTTCACAACAATCTAGGATTGACCCTAATCTCGGATTCATCTTGGCAGTTGGGATTAAATTTCCAGTGGCCTGATTGGGGTTCTTTCACCTTTCAGATAGAAGCTGGCCCCAGTCTTGGATTCTAATCTAGATATCATCTCCTCTAATTCAGACTGAGAGATGACACCTTAAGGGAAAGGAAAAGGAAAACAACCTCCACAGATGGAGTCGGGTCAGGGACCTGACCAGAACCAAGTGAATGCTTAGTTGTTGGCTTCCATATAGGCCAAATAGCAGCAACTAACTAAGCAGGATTTAGTTCAAACGGCATTCCAATATATACTGAATGATTTACAAAACAGGCCAGCAGGAGGAGGAGGTGGTGACAAACCTTGTGAGGACCTTGACGAAGAAGAACATGAACCTGAGACACAGAAACCTGCACTGAAAGAGATATACAATCTTGGAGATAGCCATATGACTGAGTGGATTCTTATTCCACCAGTACACGCTTACTTCGAGCTCAAGCTATAATTTCTTGCTCTCCTACCATCATTCCATAGGAACACCAATGAGGAGCTTTACATTCATCTGCAGCAGTTCTCACACATCTACCAAACTACCAGCTATCCCAATGTCTCATTGGACGTAGTGAAGATGATGGTATTCCCCTTCAGTCAACAAGATAAGGCTCTATATTGTATCAATCATTTGGGAAACATTGTGATGATCTGGGAGGAAATGAAACATGTGTTCCTTCACAAGTTATACCCTCTTGGTCAACTCAACCAGATGCGAGCCGGAGACAGTAACTTCTCCGAGGCTACCCAAGAGTCTATTCATGAAGCCTGGGAGTGATTTACAGACCTGCAGGAGAAGTGCCCCCATCACACGATATCAAAGACCAGCTTGGTTTTGCATTTTTCAGAGGCATGAATGTAGATAGTCAAAGGCTAGAGATGTTGCATGCCATGGATCTTATTTCAACAAGGATGAAGATGTGGTGTGGTAGATTTTTGAAGAGATGTCCGAAGTAGAGACCGCCCTATTTTCATCAAATGCCTATCTGAGACAACCATAGGTCCTCCAAAAGCCAGTTCATATGGCAGCATCTCGTGAAGCAGAGAAAGATGAGATCTCCAACCTCAGTATCATCAAGGGCCATTTTTTAAAGGTTGACATCATCGAGAAGCAGTCAAGGGATCTTAAAAATCTTGTTGTGATCGAACAAAGGACCCAGTTCATATGGACAAGCTGGACTAAATCATCAAGCAGTTGGAGCTGTCGGTGAGAACCATCAGCACAATTCAGTCGGTGACACCATCATCAGAGACTCCTGCTGAGAAGAAGGAAGAACCATCACTACCACATCAGCCTCAATCAAGTCAGCATTAGTCGGCCATCCAGCATGTATACTGATGACACATAATTCGATGTTGTTAAGATGGGATAAATTATTCAATGTCATTGTTCTCAACCTCTCGATTCGGTCAACGAGAAAAAAATTATTTAACCACTTAAGAAATATATCAAACAATTAAATGTAAGCGATTTCCCTATTCTATTTACCTGGTATAGCGACCAGGGTCGAACATAAGGAGCACGATTTAAAAACTATGTCCTCAAATTTCAAAATTAAATCTTTAGTGCTTTTTTTATTTTAAAATTTTTTTTATTTTCAAATAAAGCACAAGGGATAAAAACACACAACACAACACTCTTTTTATTGTTGGACATGTGAGCCCATGGCGAGCCATTATGCAATAAATGTTATTGCACATATCATTCCCTGATCTGAAATGAAGAATAAATAATTTGCATAAAAGGTCCCTCAGTACAATTAGGGTTATGCACCATGGCTATCTTAATGATCATACAGCAGTTGATTCAATAAATTGAATCATGGAGGCTGGTGCTTGGATGAATATCTAAAGGGTTAGATTGAGGACTCATCAAGCACCGTCAAATGATTGTTAAGATGTGATCTCCAGCCTGAGTAGGAGATGGCAATCCTTTCTCACATAGGCTGATATCTGACCGACCTCTTGATGCAGGTCCTCTGCATAGGAATAGAGATTCGGAGATGTCAGATTAGTTAGGTCAAAGAGTTGACTTAACGAGATCGAGATAATCAAAGTCCTATGTTGAATGATGTCACAGCATAGGCACGCATCCTCTGACCGAAGACAGATGTATTGCTATATGTCTGAGTATGTACATTTGGCAGACCGATAGGTTGATGGCCTAACCAAGGTCTATAAACCGGCGCGCTGGTGTGCATGTAAGGGCATATGAGTAATAAGATCTCTCAAAGGGATCATACATGTTCATTACTGAACCGGAAGACATGAGCTCACTCATGAGATATTGGGAAGAATCAAATTCCGTGCACGGTCATCTTTCTTTGGAAGCTTGACTGAATTTGTAGGTTTAATATATACTTTTGAAAAGTATATGATCAAGACCTAGGTATGATATATGCTTTTGGAAAGTATATGATCGATACCAAATCCCAATGATCAAATGAGAAACTTAGTGATCAAACCCTGAAGAAGACGGTATAAAATTGATCTTAATCTTCGGGTTGACCATGGGTCTTCCAGTATGCAGGATGTACAGGTATTGGGAATACCTGAGGGTGATGTGATCATAAACGATTGTTATCTTTGACACTTCCATTCCGAGGGAGTGATGAAACAGGTCTGGATTTTAGTGACTCCTTCCAGTAGAGAAGCAATCTGATCTTAGTCCAAATGTTGGACATTGTTCTGAATGAGATTCAGATACAATAAGAAGATTAGATTTGCGGTCTTGATTTAATCAAGCATCTGTGGGAGGTTCGTAAGATCTAGATTTGAGATAAGATCTCAATATCCAAGTCACTATACGTGGAATAATATAATCGCCCTGTCCTTATCTCCAAGTATCTGCGGAGAAAGCACATTATTCTTGAAAGGGTTCAAGAATAATTCATTTGATGAAATGTATATCCAAGCAAGAAGGACTTGATGATTAAATGAGATTTAATAATCAAGCATAATATGAATATGATTCATATTATTATCCAAGAAGAAAAACTTGATGATTAAATGAGATTTAATTATCAAGCTTAATATGAATAAGATTCATATTGTGAGAATGATTATCTAAGATAATTAAATGGGATTTAATTATCAAGGATTAGAGAATGTGGATAATACTATCCATGATATATGTATATTGTAAATATGATTTAGAATATACATATATTCAAGAGAGAGAAATTTATGTAATAGCATTTGTTAATCAATAGTGTGAATTGGATTCACATTTGTTAATTAATTGGAAATGCAATTTACAAATTAGTTTGGGTTGTGAATATGATTCACATAATATTCAATGGCATGATTGAAATATTCACAAATTAATTTGTAATTAATTTGGTGAATAATTTTGTGATAATTGTTATTACAAAATTAATTAAGGAATAATAAGATAAAATAAAAAGGAGGTAAAATAACCATAAAATTCATAGATGGCGTCACCTATGAATTATTCATAGGGGACGCCCCATATAATCAAGGGTGGTTGGTTGACTCCCTTTTTTTATTATCACATTATCTCTTAATTAGTTAAATTAAATTATGTTGATAATGTTGCAACATATTTTAATTTAATGTTGTTGTTTTTAACCAACAACAATCATAGCCATTGATCTTACATAGACCAAGCCTAGCCGTTGGATCTATGTGTCCCATGGATTGAGATCCATTGGATCTTACACTAATATAAAAGGAGGGCTAGGGTAGCCTTCCAAGGGACATCATTAAGAGTTGTACAAGGATACAATTCTCTCTCTCTCTCTCATATTCTCGCCCTCTCTCTCCTTCTCTCCTCCCAAGGATGGACGTCCATCTTGTGTTGAGAAAGGAGAGACTCTCGGCTTTTGCCTTCGACGACTCGTGGATCTCCATCTTCTTTGGAGTTGCTTACTCTAAAGGAAGACGACGGATTTCGTTTGACGAAATCGGGGGAGTCATCGCTTGGATCTTCATCGAGGATTGCGGGAAGGAACGTAACTCATCATCGCGCCCGCAAGTGCGTTCTTCGTGGATCGGACTTAAGACAGGAGGATCTCTACTTTGGGATCTCGTGATCACAACCACGCTTCAAGAGGTGTTGGTTATACTTGGTGGTTTGATGAAACGATCCGATAAGTGTTCTCGTGATCATGTTGTTTCATCTTTAGATTTAAAATTTTAATTTCCGCTGCATCTAGCATCTAGTGCGACTAGTTGCTCCGATTGCATACGATGCGATCAACACGCTTCTATGATGCGCTTAAGAATACTCAATATCCTTCAAGTGGTATCAGAGCCAGGTTGAATAAGGTTTTGGATATGATCCATAGACCTTAGACGATTTGGTTCTTGAAAGGGTTGCGAAATTTTTACTGCATTTCAATTTTCGCACCTCTGTCTAATTGAATTTTTTCGGCATTGTTTAAAATGTTTAAACACGAAATTTTCAATTGGTTTTTGTTCCCCATTAAACAAGGAAACCATAGGACTTGAGTTTACTAAATTTGGACTTCATTTGCTCAAGATATGGCTTTTTGAATATGATTATATTCACTGTTGCGGGAACTGCGGATTTAAACGTGATTAATGAGATAATTACGGTTTTAATCCGCCTCGAAATGCGTGAATTATCACTTGAGTTATTTAATAAATCAAATAAGAAATCTTTGGAAACTGAGTTTGCATTTTTTGGATTTAAATTGATCAAGATAAGTTAATTTTAGTGATTGGGGGTCACTGCTGGAAATTGACATCTTGGATCATGAACCTTGTGATAAGTCATTCAATTATCATGATGAAAATTAGTTGTTAATTTTTTGGAATAATTAGTGATAAATATTTGTGAAATATTTAAAGAGATAATTATTTCATTGAATGACATTTGCCTAAACCACAATGATGAGATAATAGATCTTGATCATTGGTTCATCAACAAACATTGATTTCATGAAAACCTTAGTTTATCCTACAATAGTTGTAGGACAACTTTTACATGAAAAAACACTCTTGTTTGAATAGGATTGGGGATTTGTTTATCAATTCTCCTTATAATATAATCAAAATTGTTTTGATGTATATTATATGGTATAATTTCGGTTGAAAAACCGATGAGCATCTCAAAGTACATGATGATCTATCTGGTATTATCCTTTCCCGAGGCGGATGTGGTGCCTAGTCAGAGAGCATTGGGGTCGCGGGTTGCAACGTATGTGGTCCGTCCCACTCTCGTCGGTACTGGCCATGACAGCGGGTAGGGATTGTATAATGCCGGAGAAAATCAATGTGTATTTTTCTAATTATTAAAATTCGAATAATACGTACTTTGAGAATATACCTACTATTCAAGTAAAAGACATGTTTGTTGATTGATGATTGGATTGATGATTAATTTAATGTGATTAAATTAATTATATCCAATAAACACTCTATTATGAATAGATGTGTATTTCCCTTGGAAGAATTAATTATGTGAATATGATTCACGATAATTAATTACAATTTGAATATGAGGTGGAGGATCGCATAAGTGACATACATGGTCTCCCGTCAAGGCAAAGGATTCTGTCGCCAGTTGTTGTGTATAGGAAACGCCTGTCCGAAGTGACAGATCCTGTACATGATTTAATTGGATCGGGTTCTTCGCTTCTCGAAAGAGTAAGGCCGTATACGTAGTGACCCCAATATCGATTCCTCATATTATTGGGGTGATATTAGATTGCGTATAGCGAGTATTAAGCCTGTTGACGGTTGGTTCAATTAATGACGGGTCAACATCATCTTAGGGGTGGTGGGCTCGGGTGTTAAAGACCGAATTGGAAAATGCAAGTTGGACTTGCAAGGCGGAATGAGTTCCCGCTTCTTTTTATCGGAGTCGTAAGTTCTCATATTATTGGGATGCGACAAAGATAGGAAAGGAGATCCTAGATCTTGCTAGAGATATAATGGTAAGAATATCTCTTACATTGAAAGTGATTAAGGGAATGAACTTTCAGTGTTGACAAGGCAAGACAACTTTGATATAAAAATTCCTAAATCAAAGTAAAACATGTATATATAATATATATACACTTATGCAAATTTCTTATTTCAGATAATCCTTCATTAAACCCACTCAATGTTATACTCAACAATAACCAGTAAAATATCTTGGATTGGACTCATGATCCATATATTGTATTTGCTATTGAACACATAATGTATGTGGTTGCAATGTGCAAGTTTCCTCAACATAATGAGGAATGACAATTAAATAAGACAATAAGACATCACCTTAGGATTTGTATGTCACGATAGTCTTGATCTTTCATCGAGTGTACTTTGGAAGTGACATGTCGATGGTGATCGTAATTGCTGGATAATCCTTATAAAATAAAAGAAGATATTTTGGCATACATATGTGCTCTAGACATTTAATCCTGAATGACATGGTTCTTTGCATTATGCAAAATGGTGGCTCGAAAGAGATGATGTATTCAAAATGTTTGAATACCTACCTAAACCTAAGTCTCTAAGAGTTAAGATGTATGTAGATATGATGAGTGTCATCATTCTAATGTCTATACTCTAGTCATTCATGAAGCTTCATAATATTCATGTTGTATGAATTTACTGAAGCATGTATAAATGTTGAAATGCTCTTGTATTGAAATCCTTTTGAATTCAACATAAGAGATTCTTTGTCTTGAACAATGGTTGTTTATAGACGAAGAGAGCACAGTGGAAGCATGGGTCGGACCCGAGTAAGAAGGAAAGTCAAAGAGTTGACCTACTTCTGTGACTTCCATATCACATCTAAAGAGTTGGATGAATGCCAATACTGCAATAATTTGATGTGTTGATAGTATGACTATCAAGTCTGTCTAAAATCCTTAGTGAAGGACTCAGATAGAGCATCAGAATAATCTACATATAATCATTGACTCTGACTTTCTTATTTCATAAGATAAAGTCTGACAATTGTATCCTAATCTTCTAATGACATTTGCAATTGGTTGCATATATATATTAGAAGATTAGAAAATTGATCTTAAGGTTTAGTGGTCATCTACATGGATATTGCTGTAATTGTTGCAGCAATCTCTGTTGGATAGATAGACTTCATATTCTCAGTGGGAGAGCCCTTAGTCTTGGAGAATGTCTCTATGACCTAGATAGTAGAGTACACTCATTGTTTGTTTCTAAATGTTGGAAATAAACATGAATTCTGAGATAGAACTATCATAAAGAGTTATGATGGAAATATTTCAGATAGTAATCTGACATCTAGTGGACTCCATAAAATTAGAAAATTAATGAATGGTTCATTAAGATTTCTAATACTGAAAATCAAACCTTATATGATCAATAGGAGGATGAAGATCATTTGACAATGATCTGGCATCGAGTCTTGGACATATGTCTATTGATATGATCGATAAACTAGTAAGAGATGGAATTTTAGAATGTCTAAAATTTCAAATCTTACATACTTGTGAATATTGTATTCAAAGTAAAATGTCCAATACACCCTTCTCTGAGAATGGTGTTAGATGTCGAGGTATTCAAGATCTCATACATATTGATGTATGTAGATCATCTATATCATAGTAAACATTATGGATATGTGATATCTATTGATGATTACATATGATATGAGATTTCTTCTCTTCACCTGAGGAACCTTTGAAATGTTCAAAGATTTCACAATTTTGGTTTAGAACCAAAGTTTGAAAGAAGATTAAATGAATTTGATCTAACCAAGGTATCAAGTACCTATTAGATAAATTCAAAGAATACCTTATGGAGATATGAATATAATTTCTATCTCACTCCTCCTGATAAACATGAACTCAATGGAGTTGTAGGGAGATATAATTGGATCATGTGTGACATGATTTGATCAATGATGAATTTTAGCATAATTATCCCTTAGTTTCCATGTATATATAGACTACAATATATATCCTTAATAAGATTCCATGCATGTAAGCTGGAATCTAGCACTTGAGAGTGTTACTTCATTAGGAAAGTAAAGGATGGTATTGGATACCTACTTTATGACCTTAAGATTCTTAAAGATCTCATCTCTAAGAATGTGATTCTTAGATGATGACTCTCTTGAGAATCAAGACGAAAATGAAGTGTAGGAACTCATTTGATCTTGAGAAGATAATGAGGCGCCTGAAATCGGAAACTAAAAGGGACAATTAAAGATGAAGCACTAATACCTCTTCAAATAAGTTTGAGGATGTATTCCATGTGTCAGTTAAGTCTGACAATGATCGGACTTCATGTGATGAAGCTCCTAAGGATCATGACATAGAAAGATGGATATTAGCAATAAAGTCTAAAGTAGACTTCATATACAAGTGTTATGTATGGACCCTCGAGGATCCACCTATATGGGTAAGACCCATAAAGGCGTAAATGGATCTTCAAGAGAAGAGGGAATCTGATGAGAAGGTAGAGACCTTCAAAGCTAGGTTTGTAGCCATAAGCTACACATCGGAAGAGAAGATATTGCTTGCAATGAGACTTGCTCTTCGGTGACCACGCTTAAAATCATCAAAATGTTGCTAACCCTAGCTACACAACTTGACTATTGCATCTTCAAGATGTAAGTCAAGATTGCATTCCTCTAAGAATACCTCTCTGAGGATATTCAAATGAAGTAGCTCCAGGGCATCATGGTTGAGGAAAGCAAGGTGTGCAAGCTAAAGAAACTCCATCTGTGGACTCAA
This sequence comes from Ottelia alismoides, assembly GCA_037367405.1. NCBI lineage: Eukaryota > Viridiplantae > Streptophyta > Magnoliopsida > Alismatales > Hydrocharitaceae > Ottelia > Ottelia alismoides. The sequence goes on from JAZKJV010009972.1 coordinate 289,741, forward strand.
ATAAGCTTCTTGTTGTTGGAACATAAGATTTGATGAAATTATAAATGTTATGATTCCAGATAGAATCTTGGCGAACCATGTGAAGCTTAGTGGGAGTGTCATTGTGTTCATCGTGCTAAATGTAGATAATATCCTAATCATTTGAAATGATATAAGGATGATAATAAGTGTTTTATATTCTGGCTATTCCATACCTTGAGATATGATCTCAAAGATGCCTCTTGGATCTTAGTTCTGAAGGTGTTCAGAAGCAAAGAAAAGAGGGTATTGGGACTGTCACATTTGTAGTATACCTTGGACATATTCCATTCTTGGAAATTCCAAGAAAGGCTTCCTTCCCTTGAGTTTTGGTAGTGACCTATCTAAAGGGATAGCACCTCAAAGAGTTGAGGAAGTGAATGCTAGAACTGCTTGCACTTGTGCATCAGTTACGAGAAGCTAAGTGTATGCTAAATGTGTATATAAGCCAGATATCTGCCAAGCAGTGGGAGTAGTAAAGTGTTGCTAATCCTACTATGGAGAGAAAACACTTGATTGCGGTAATAACAATATCTTCAAAGATGACAAGGCTTTAGAGATAGTGATTTCTAAGTCTTATCTTCAAAAGCCTAGGACTTTATAGAGATCTAAAAGGTCTTAATTGTGGATACCTTAAGAGATAGTGATCTCCCAGAATAAGGGTATTCTGATAAGGATTATGGAAATACTGGTTATAATAATTACTAAGAAGTAGTGTCAAGGACACTATAATTGCTTTATCAAGATTAAGTATTGGTTGCATTAGATGCAACATTCGCATTTGATGCGAGCACTGTTACCTAGGGATATGCAAGTGCCGTAAAAGGACTTGGCATAGTCTTTTGGGAACAGAGTGACTGATCAGCTTACCTAGCTATTTCTAAATAGCCTATGATTGTCACATGAGTGTGGGTTTAAATGATTAGCCCATTAATGGCTCTTTCGGCTAGTGGGAGATTGTTGGACATGTGAGCCCACGGCGAGCCATTATGCAATAAATGTTATTGCACATATCATTCCCTGATCTGAAATGAAGAATAAATAATTTGCATAAAAGGTCCCTTAGTACAATTAGGGTTATGCACCATGGCTATCTTAACGATCATACAGCTGTTGATTCAATAAATTGAATCATAGAGGCTGGTGCTTGGATTAATATCTAAAGGGTTAGATTGAGGACTCATCAAGCACCGTCAAATGATTGTTAAGATGTGATCTCCAGCCTGAGTAGGAGATGGCAATCCTTTCTCACATAGGCTGATATCTGACCGACCTCTTGATGCAGGTCCTCTGCATAGGAATAGAGATTCGGAGGTGTCAGATTAGTTAGGTCAAAGAGTTGACTTAACGAGATCGAGATAACCAAAGTCCTATGTTGAATGCTGTCACAGCATAGGCACGCATCCTCTGACCGGAGACAGATGTATTGCTATATGTCTGAGTATGTACATTTGGCAGACCGATAGGTTGATGGCCTAACCAAGGTCTATAAACCGGTGCACTGGTGTGCATGAAAGGGCATATGAGTAATAAGATCTCTCAAAGGGATCATACATGTTCATTACTGAACCGGAAGACATGAGCTCACTCATGAGATATTGGGAAGAATCAAATTCCGTGCACGGTCATCTTGCTTTGGAAGCTTGACTGAATTTGTAGGTTTAATATATACTTTTGGAAAGTATATGATCAAGACCTAGGTATGATATATGCTTTTGGAAAGTATATGATCGATACCAAATCCCAATGATCAAATGAGAAACTTAGTGATCAAACCCTGAAGAAGACAGTATAAAATTGATCTTAATCTTCGGGTTGACCATGGGTCTTCCAGTATGCAGGATGTACAGGTATTGGGAATACCTGAGGGTGATGTGATCATAAACGATTGTTATCCATGACACTTCCATTCCGAGGGAGTGATGAAACAGGTCTGGATTTTAGTGACTCCTTCCAGTAGAGAAGCAATCTGATCTTAGTCCAAATGTTGGACATTGTTCTGAATGAGATTCAGATACAATAAGAAGATTAGATTTGCGGTCTTGATTTAATCAAGCATCTGTGGGAGGTTTGTAAGATCTAGATTTGAGATAAGATCTCAATATCCAAGTCACTATACGTGGAATAATATAATCGCCCTGTCCTTATCTCCAAGTATCTGCGGAGAAAGCACATTATTCTTGAAAGGGTTCAAGAATAATTCATTTGATGAAATGTATATCCAAGCAAGAAGGACTTGATGATTAAATGAGATTTAATAATCAAGCATAATATGAATATGATTCATATTATTATCCAAGAAGAAAAACTTGATGATTAAATGAGATTTAATTATCAAGCTTAATATGAATAAGATTCATATTGTGAGAATGATTATCTAAGATAATTAAATGGGATTTAATTATCAAGGATTAGAGAATGTGGATAATACTATCCATGATATATGTATATTGTAAATATGATTTAGAATATACATACATTCAAGAGAGAGAAATTTATGTAATAGCATTTGTTAATCAATAGTGTGAATTGGATTCACATTTGTTAATTAATTGGAAATGCAATTTACAAATTAGTTTGGGTTGTGAATATGATTCACATAATATTCAATGGCATGATTGAAATATTCACAAATTAATTTGTAATTAATTTGGTGAATAATTTTGTGATAATTTTTATTTCAAAATTAATTAAGTAATAATAAGATAAAATAAAAAGGAGGTAAAATAACCACAAAATTCATAGGTGGCGTCACCTATGAATTATTCATAGGGGACGCCCCCTATAATCAAGGGTGGTTGGTTGACTCCCTTTTTTTATTATCACATTATCTCTTAATTAGTTAAATTAAATTATGTTGATAATGTTGCAACATATTTTAATTTAATGTCGTTGTTTTTAACCAACAACAATCATAGCCATTGATCTTACATAGACCAAGCCTAGCCGTTGGATCTATAAGTCCCATTGATTGAGATCCATTGGATCCTAAACTAATATAAAAAGAGGGCTAGGGTAGCCTTCCAAGGTACATCATTAAGAGTTGTACAAGGTTACAACTCTCTCTCTCTCTCTCATATTCTCGCCCTCTCTCTCCATCTCTCCTCCAAAGGATGGTCGTCCATCTTGTGTTGAGAAAGGAGAGACTCTCGGCTTTCGCCTTCGACGACTCGTGGATCTCCATCATTTTTGGAGTTGCTTACTCTAAAGGAAGACGACGGATTTCGTTTGACGAAATCCGGGGAGCCATTGCTTGGATCTTCATCGAGGATTGCGGGAAGGAATGTGACTCATCATCGTGCCCGCAAGTGCGTTCTTCGTGGATCGGACTTAAGATAGGAGGATCTCTACTTAGGGATCTCGTGATCACAACCACGCTTCAAGAGGTATTCCTTATACTTGGTGGTTTGATGAAACGATCCGAGAAGTGTTCTCGTGATCATGTGGTTTCATCTTTAGATTTAAAATTTTAATTTCCGCTGCATCTAGCATCTAGTGCGACTAGTTGCTCCGATTGAATACGATGCAATCAACACGCTTCCGTGATGCGCTTAAGGAAACTCAATATCCTTCATTTATATTTTTGGAATAGTCAAAAATATCCAAAAATTATGGAAAATTGTTTTTTTGTATTTTATAGGTTTTAAAATGTTTATTGTATTTTTTTAAATTTTTCTGATATCTTTATGATTTTATAAAAATCAAACAGTGGAAAATAGAGAAAACAAAGCACAGCCAAGAGTATTTTGCAACTTAAAATTACTTTAAGTGCCCAATACTCTTGGAAATTATTTTTATGCTAAACTACAATTAAATATCTACAATAGATACTCGAATCACGATTTTTGGATTTTTCTAGAAGTTTTTACATTTTTTAAGATTTTTCATTTTTTGTAATTTTTTTGGTTTTTATAAATGATTTATGCACGAAAATTGGAAAGAAATTGAAAGATAGTAAAACACACCTACAATAAGTTTTTGGGAATTTTTCGACAAATTTTCGAATTTTTATGAATTTCTAATTTTGGACAGACAAAAAGACATTATTTTTACATTTTTAAATATATTAAATTGCTATAAAATGCTACGAAAAATTTATACAACATTCACAACATAGCAGGAACATAGAAAAAAATTAGAATTTTTAAAACAACAAAAAAATTATTTCATCAAGAAAATCATGTAAATTTTATGTCTGCACTACAAGGGCAAAAATGCGATTATTCATAGTTTCTTGAGCAAAATATAACAATAAATAAACTGAGGATAAAAGTTACAATTTACCCAATGAACATGTGCATTGCACGTGACCTTCAGGAGCACAGGGGCTTTTTGTGGTTTCTGAAAGTTCCAGGGATGTACTTGTAATTTTCCAAAAAGATTTTTTTAATTTCAAAATGCCTCCCTAGGGTTTCTCTGGTACGTCTCTTTTTCTTCTCAAGCAAAATGGGGATGGAGGCAGCCACTGCCGCCAAGCGTTGGGTTGGGTGTCGCGCCAAGAGCTAGGCGATGATGCACTACGTGGGTTCTGGAGGTGGTTTCCGCCTCACGCGATGGTCGGGTCGTGGCAAGAGGGATGGGCACGGAGGAGCGGCAGACATTGAGGATGGCAGCGCACTGGGTGTGGGGGCGTAGAGGATGGATGGGCCAGTTGCGGCGCGGTCATGCGTGACAAGCCTCTTTTTAATTTATTTTTTTGTTTTTTTAAATTGTAAAGTGAAAAGAATTTTTTATATTTTCTTTTGAAATATAAAATGTAAATAGAAGTAAAAATATTTTTTATTAGTGTTTTATATTTTTTTTAGATGAACCTGCAAAACAAATGTTAGAGATGAAAACAAATATGTGTTTTTTATTCTTTTTATTTGTTTATCAACAAGATAAAATGTGTGAATGGTTGAGGATCTTGTTTATTCCGTGATTACTCTCTAGATCTGTAAATATTCAAAAAAACATCCATCACACTTTGATCCACCCCCGAAATTGATTTTCATCTCATTACGTGATTAGAGGTGCGTGGTTGCATGAGGTAGAATGTGGAAATGGAGAGATCGCGTAATGAGATAAAAATCAGTTTTGGAGGCGGATCAAAGTGTGATGGATTTTTTTTTAATTTTTAAATATCTAGATAGTAATCACGGAACAAAAATTAGATCTACGATTTACTTTGGAAAAATGACGGGAAATAAAAAATGAATCTCACCTTGGGATAGGATACGCTGTGATGGCCTCGACGAGGGCCGACGTGATGTTATCGGAAGGCTCGGAGGCTGGGCACCCTTCTTCAACAAGATAGCTCCCGGAGATCGGGCTCCTCTCCACCAAAGATTGATCAGGCATGAATGAGGAAGGAAGGAGCCAATAAAAAGAGAAGAAAAATAAAAAAGGAAGGTATATACACTTAAGGAAGGTGTTTAGTGGTGGAATTAATAAAATTAATTAATTAATTAATTAATTAAGAAATTCTAAACTAAATAAATTAAATTAAATAATTAATTTACAAAAATTTTAGCCACCTTAATGGTGGCTATTAAAGGTATGTAATCATATCTTTTATACAAGGTATGTTATTAAATAAAATAAATAATATAATTAAATACAAATTTGGAACTAAACTAAATTAATTCATTAATATTAGATATTTAATTTATTTGATGATTTTTATATAAGAGGGGTAGTTGTATACAAATATTATATACATACAATACAATATACTTATAAACAAATAAGGAAATAATTTTTAAATAATTTTTTAAATTTTTTTAAAATTTTATTATTTATATTTTATTTTATTTTAATGAAAATGGTATTTACAATTATGTACATTATGTATAAAAAATAAATATGAATTAAATATACAAATAGATAAGTGGTAAAACTGCACAAAACACCCTAGAAAATTGACTTTTGAACCGTGACTCCAAAAATTATGAAATCATTACTATTTGAAAGATAATTTAATTTAGAGTATAATGGAAACAAGTTTGGCTCAATTTGAGTTTGCATCGATCCAGAATTGATATTTCAAATATCATTTTGCGGTTTTTTTCTCAATGTGATTATTTCTAATATATACATTATTTTTATTGAAAATAATTTTTATTATTTATAACATATTTTTATTTACAATTTTTGTTTACAAAAATAATTAATTTGAGGTCAATTTGTATACAAATAAAATAGTACAAGTTTTATACAAATATAAAGGAAAAATATTTACATAATATTTTTAGATTTTTGAGTTGAAGATCCTATCTCCGCCTACTTTATTCATGGTCGACCAGGTCAAGTCTTGACCTTGTCTCGGTGTTCGGGTTAGTCTATATTTACTTCATAAGCACATCCTTTATTTTTTTATTCCTTTTTCTTTTCTTCTTTATTCTTTTATTTAAGCACAAAAAAGTGTTAAATGTATATTGAACAAATGCATGCAAAATGGTAATCTTATAGAATTAGTGGGTATTTATAGGTGTTTGACTACAGAAATGAAGCTAAAATAAAAGAATAAAGGCGATGAATCAGGGATTCATCATTCTCCTATACTTTACCTTTGCTAGTCCCTTAGCAAACACTTATTTGCAAAATGAGTGAAAACAAAAATAAAGAAAAGAAAAAGGAAAGAAGTTAGAATAATGTTGACTTTTAAACTTATCTTCATAAAAATGTAGTATGAAGCTCTGTCGGATCTTTGGATTATTAGTGTTGGAACCTTAATGGGAAATGGATTTAAAACCTAACAACCTCAAAGTTCCACAAGACTCCTATTTAGGTCTCCTCAACAGTCAGATCAGAACAAGTATACATACACAAATTCTTATGACTATGAATTCTTACTTGTACGGTGTAAGTGAAATATAGCTCCTCATCTCAGAAGTAGCAAAGAAATTTCCTCTCCCAACAAGGTAACTCATCCCCGGTCTAGCAACTCTTTCCTCGAGGAGCGGGGATATTCCCTTCTAAGTTCAAGTACAACCAGCTCAAGAAGAGGGATGGAGAAGAGAATGGACGGTAACCAGTGTAGTAACCTATCCTTGGATGCATGACCAGTGTAGCCATGTCACCCGCTGCAAGCTCACAAACATTTGACTTTGAAGATCTTATACTCTTCTTTTCACTTGTATATACTCTCGGACAGGCATCTTACTTTTCAATCAGGCCTATCCACTTTTGGAGATTCTGCATTTTTTCTTTTTTTGAAAATAAATACAAGGTGCAGCATTACATAGGGAGTTTTTCCTCTTGAGCTAGTAGACTATCCCTCTTTTGAAGCATTATTACAACCCCACAGCATCATGTCTTTATACCTCAACATCACCAAACCAGGTTGAGATGCACTTCCCTCCCTAGAGGAGGACGAGAGGTTTCGCCTATATGTACTACCCTCGTATGCTACCCCAAGCCAAAAGATTCATCCCCCTCACTACCTCCTCCTTGAAGAGCTATGTGTAAAGTGCTTGTCCATGGTAAGCCACGGTCTGAAAGAATCATGTGTGTGTTGTTAAATATTCTACTTAGCTTATCAAGATGACATGTGAACATAGTCTTATGGACTCAAAGAATTGAGTCACTAGGACCTGAAAAGTCTTAACTCCAATTCTTATAAGGTTCCTCTAAAATTAAGTGGATTAAGGTCCAACTAAGATCCATTCTTCAAATTTATTCCACACTTAGTTTAATTGTCAATACTAACTTGAAAAATGCACATGGCAATGCAAGAAAACATGTACAATACAAAGAAAAGAAAGCAAAATCTCTTTGTGAAACAATTTTCAAATTTTGACATTTTTATGGATTTTTGAAAAATGGTGCACATGCAAAAAGTTTTTTTATACAAATAGCTAGTTATCAATACTAGTATATACACAATTTTTGTAGAGGTTACGGATGAAATACACATATTTACACATGAGTGAGTCAATTATCTACAAGAATCGGGTGAAGGAATTTACAACTTGAGTGATTTATATAGGTATATACATACAGTTGGAATTTTTTATTATTAAATTTTTTATTATTCATTTTTTTATTTTTTCAAATTTTTATTATGCATATATTACTCAAATATATTTGAAAATAACTTTACAAATAATTTTGAAAACTATAGTCCAAAATAATTTTTCACACAATTTTACAATCATTTAGAAATATTTGAAAAAAATTTTGCAAACATTTTTCAAATAGTATATATAGATTCTCAAAATAATTTTTCAACCATTTCATAAAATATTTGCAAATAGTTTTACAAAATGATTTTATTTCACACCAACAAAAAAATTACAGTCCACACTATTTTACAAAGGTTGAAAATATTTTCAAACATTTTTCAAATAGTTTTCAAATAAATTTTCAAACCATTTTTGAAAATATTTTTCAAAATATTTTATCCTGACTTGTTAATCAATATATACAAAAAGAATTTTGAGGAAATATCTGCATCTTGTTATTAGTTTTTTAACAGTATTTATGCAGTATTTTAGCCATATTAAAAATATGAATGTACAAGTTATGGCTAAAGTATATATACAATATATACGACACCCCCCTATACTTAGCTCGAACTATGTCCTCATAGTAATCAAGGAGCTGCAAAGAAAGACATAACTCATGCTAAGTATAGAAAAGTGAAAAGAATATTATACTACAACGACGAATAAAAGAATATAATCAATAGAAGTCGGTGATCCCCCTATACTTAGGATCAATTAACCCTAAGTATAGAAGATTGTATACAAGGGGAAAACTGAGGAGTAGACTGTATTGGGTTTATAGGCAGCAAAATAAAGGTAAAAAGAATAAAAGAATAAGCACGGGTCTGACACCCACCCTATACTTAGGATAAAGTACACCCTATGTATGGCATAATCATGAGATGGAGATGGGGAGTGAGACAAAAAGAATGTATGATATGGATATAATGGATCTATACAGTTGTGAACAATGTTGAGGTGCCTCTCAACAAGCGCTAGAGTTTACGTCCCTAGCTGGGCGTAAAGGCTATGATAACTTGGTATCAAGGTTCAAGACGACATATGTGAGGCGAATATCGTACTTTCGTCGCAGTCTCAGTGAGAGAACAATAAGGAACTCAACAGAGTAAATGATGACACCCAGGTAGACAATCAAGCAGGTGTTTGCTACCGGGTAAAAATATGGTAAGTTAAAATCGGGCTCCGATAGAACAAAAGAAATCATCGGCTCAAGGTCTGAATGGATTGAAATGGCAGAGCCAAAGAAGTCGAATGTCGAGAAGGAAGGATCTGTAAGGGAATCCTCCACATTAATCATTGTCTCAAGAAGATATGGAATGTCATGATCTGGAGACTCACTAGAAAGACTGATACATGATGCATGTAATGTAGAAACATTAGTGAAATCATTGATTATATCAAAGATCGGGTCATCCTTGTGAGGGTCATAGAGGAGATAAACATCAAACTCATGATCAGAAATATCAGATGACTCAATCTCGTGATCCGACAGATCGTATGCACTCTCGGAAAGTGAAATCGAGTACACAGGGTCCATGGCATCCTCCCACAGATAACCCTCGGGGAGTAATGTTGAATCATCAAGGAATTGGGGATCTATGTTTCCAAATGTTAGGTCCTCCAAAAATGTATCAACCTCAGCAAATGGGAGGACACAATTCTCAAAATGGGACTATCTGGGTCTATCAAATCAAAAAACGATCCCTCATCAAGCTCTCTATGTTGAGATGTATCCAAATGCATATCCAAATCGGAGGAGATCTTCTGAAGAACATAGGATAATGAATCCACTGGACATGGACACTAGAATGACTCAAAGGATGGCTGAGATGTGGGTTCTACCTCTATTTCATGTGCTCCTAACAAATCTAGAATCCAAGAATCTTCTACGTGAAAGTGTGGGACTAGCTCAAAATCTAACTGTAAATCCAACGGGAACTCGACCAGTGTCCAGCTTTGGGAACTCACAGTGGTAGTCAACACATCCATCATATGAAAAGTAGTAGCATCCATATCCTCTAACTAGTGTGTGTTGTCTGAATCGTCATGATATGCCACACACTCATCTGGTGTCATCTCTCCCTCGTGTGTTGTCCTGAATAAATCATCTCATGAATATGAAATGTCTGAATGTGTTCCCAAGATGGTCTCAAATAAGTCCAGGTCGGGACTGTGGTGTGAACCACCACACGAGGTAATGACATATGCAATCTGCTCTACGGTCGTCCCCCTCATGGCGATCTGGACAAGGTCAATCATCGAAAATCCATGATCTGGAAATCACCTCAAAAGATCAAGTAACCTCAATCATGAATATCTCAATGGCTCCTGGGGATCAACTGAAAAATATCGAATGCAAGACCGCATTAACTCTGCTCTACGATGGGGGCAAAATCTCTACAAAAACAATGATCATAAATCTCCCTACGTAGCAATCTTCCTCCCCATCTCTCCATACCATCTCAAAGCACTAGTCTGAAGTGAGAAAAGGAAGATCATCAGCATCAAATCCTCAAAACTGATATCTATATATGCTCGTGATCCACAAAAATCCTCAAACTCAGATATATGAAGATACGGTTCCTCATGCACTCCCCCTGAAAAATTTGGCAGTGGATTGATGAACTCTAGATCCAAAATGAAGGGACTCAATGTAGTCCCTGGTTGAGCTCCTAAGTGTGGTTTCTCGTCTCCTAGATAATGTCCAATCATCCCGGAATCGTGATCGTCTAAAATTTACCATTGCTCTCTCACATCATTCATGGAGTGCACTATCATCTCAGCAAGGTGATCACATGTGTCTTGTATTTGGTCAATCTGGTCTCCTTGGGCAGCACTCATAGCATGTCTCGAGAAAGAAGGTGGGTAGGGAGAGTATGGGATGTTGGTTGGAGTTCCGACCTCCCAAGAGAGTGGGCAAGCATGATGGGAATGAAATGAAGGAGCCGCCAAATCCGACTGGAATGGAGTATGACCCATCATGAAGAGAGGGAAATGAAGGGAGGGAGGGTGGGATAGAAATAGATTGAAGGAGAGAGAAAGTAACTGCTAATGATCTATAGAAGATGAACGTAACTGACTCACGCCAGAGACATACAAACACAATGCGAACTCCCAATTCACCAACTCTACGCAATGTGAAGACCGTGAAGATGTGGTCAATTATCCTGTTAATACATAGAGTTTAGGTGATCAGACAAAAGTTGCACAAACACTTAGGTTGGCTTATAGTATTAGGGCACTAACCTTAGTGTGTACATGAGCAATTTAAAGCGCAAACAATGAGGGGATTGCTCTCCCAATACAATGAAGAATTAATTGCGTTTAATTTTAATGTCAAGTTCAAGTAGCAGTCCCAATTTTTTAATTTTTGGTTTTCTATTTTTATTATTTTTTCAAAAATAATGCCTAACGAGCTTTCTGATTTCTTCTTTGATTAATTTGAGTTCAAAAACAAGGGGAGGAAGTCGAAAAAGCCAATGCACAGTCAAACAAGAAGATGCATGCAGAGATAGAAAATGTGTACCTTGCTCCAGCACTCTACAAGCAATATGATCCGTGCATAAAATTAAATACTGAAAGTAAACTAACTATATGATGCATGTGGAAATCGACCTTAGTCGAGCAGCATCTATTGATCATGAAAAACAATAGTTAGCTAATCGAATCGAGTCCGGAGTTCGTTTTTGGGAGTCGCTCGGTGCCCGCCACAATGGATCCTGCTAGCATTGTCTGTGACTCCTCACGACGCGTGGTCCCAAATTCAATTAAAATAACTTCTTCAATTAATTTTTAGTAAGGTCCAATTGCGTTCTATAGGAACAAATAATCTATTAGGTGTTGGGTCGTAGCTATTTATGTCACGATCAATAAAAAATCCTACGTTTAGGGGCTAAAACTGAGAGAATCAGATAGAAAGTAATGGCGATGAAATCAAAAACGCATCGGCACTTGGCGAAACAGACCCTAAAAAATGTCCAAGACCACAAGAGTCTAGGTCTAAATTATTACAATTATTCACAAAAATTCTCTAAATAAAATAACAATCTTCTCCTCCTCTACTCCTATTCCTGTGCTGGTCCCTCCAAAAAGTCCAAGTTGTATCCATGGCGGTTCCTCGTAGAAAAAGAGAAATAAGAGATGGTCAGATGGCAGGTATAATAAATAGAGATAAAACATGAAACTGAAAAATGACTACAAAGTCGTGCTCCCCTGCAACAACGCCATTCTGATGACACGAATTTCGATGCGGTTAAGATGGGATAAATGATTCAATGTGGTTCTCAACCTCTCGATTCGGTCAACGAGAAAAAAATATTTAACCACTTAAGAAATATATCAAATAATTAAATGTAAGTGGCTTTGCAATTCTATTTACCTAGTATAGCGAGCAGGGTCGAACATAAGGAGCACAATTTAAAAACTATGTAGTCAAATTTCGAAAATAAACTTTTAGTTGTTTTTGGACTTTAATTTTTTTTCACTTTCAAATAAAGCACAAGGGATCAAAACACACAACACCACACTCTTTTTGTATTTTCAGAATAGTCAAAAATGTCCAGAAGATTATGGGAAAATGTTTTTGTATTTTACATATTTTAAAATATTTTTGACTTTTTTTCGGATGTTTTATGATTTTATAAAAATCAAACAATGAAAAATAGAGAAAACAGTGCACAGATAAGAGAATTTTGCATATTAAAATTACTTTAAGCGTCCAATACTCTTGAAAATTATTTTAAGGTTAAACTACAATTAAATATCTACAAATAGGGTACTAGAATCGCAACTTTTAGATTTTTCTAGAATTTTCCATGATTTTATTAAGATTTTTTGTTTTTCACAAATTTTTTGGTTTTTATAAATGATCTATGCACGAAAATTGGGTAGGAATTAAATGATAGTAAAACGCACCTATGGTAATTTTTGGGAATTTTTGGGCAAATTTTAAAATTTTTTATGAATTTACTAATTTCAAGCAGACAAAAAGATACTTTTTTGAATTTTTAAATATTAAATGGTAGTAAAATGCTATGAAAAATTTATACAATGTTCATAAGTATAACAGGAGCATACACAATATTTTTCGAATTTTTAGAACAATAAAAACATTTATTTCATCAAGAAAACCAAGCAAAATGTATGTCTGCAATATAGGGGCTAAAATGTGATTATTCAAAGTTTTTGGAGCAAAATATAAAAATAAATTGATGAGAAAATTTACAATTTACCAAGTGAACATGTGCGTTTCACGTGACCTTCTGGAGCACGGGGGCTTTTTTGTCATTTCTGGAAGTTCCAAGGATGTACTTGTAATTTTTCTAAAAGATTTTTTAATTTCGAAAGCCCTCCCTAGGGTTTCTCGGGTACGTCTCTTTTTCTTCTCAAGCAAAATGGGGAGGGGGCAGCTGTCGCCACCATGTGCTATGCTAGGTGACGCGACGAGAGTTGGGCGGTGGCGCAATGCGTGGGTTCTGGAGGCGGTTGCTGCCTCAAGCGAGGGCGTAGGGCCGTTGCGAGAGTGTTGGGCGTGGAGAGGTAGCAGACCTTGAGGATGGCAGCGTGCTTGGCACGGGGGGAGGGGGAGGAGTGTCATGGTCGGTCGTGCGCGTAGGATGGATCGTTGATTGCGATGCCGCCATGCATGACCTGCCTCTTTTTTTTATTTTTTTGTTTTTTTAAACGGTAAAGTGAAAATAAATTTTTATATTTTATTTTGAAATAGAAAATGTAAATAGAAGTAAAAAATATTTTTTATTAGTTTTTTTTATATATTTTTTTAGAAGAACCTGGAAAACAGATGTTAGAGATGAAAATAAATATATCTTTTTTTATTCTTTTTATTTATTTATCAACAAGATATGATGTGTGAATGGTTGAGGATCTTGGCGAGATGGAAGATAGATCCGTGTCTCGACCACCGTACGTGATCGGATGTGCGTGGTTGCGTGAGGTAGAACGTGAAAATGGAGAGATCACGAGATGACATGAAAAATCAGTTTCGAAGGCGGATCAAAGTATGATGGATTTTTTTGAATTTTTAAGTATCTAGAGAGTAATCACGGAACAAAAATTAGATCTACGATTCACCTAGGAAAAATGACGAGAAATAAAAAAAATGGATCTCACCTCGGGATCGGATACGCCGTGATGGCCTCGATGAGGGACGACGTGCTGTCACCGGATGGCTCGGAGGCTGGGCACCCTTCTTCAACTAGATAGCTCTCGGAGATCGAGCTCATCTCCACCAAATATTGATCAAGCATGAATGAGGGAGGAAGGAGCCAATAAAAAGAGAAGAAAAATAAAAAAAGGTACATTTAAGAAGGTGTTTAGTGGTGGAATTAATAAAATAACTAAATAAATCAATAAATAAATTACAAAATTCGGAATTAAATAAATTAAATAAAATAATTAATGTATAGAAATTAATTAGCCACCTTAATGGTGGCTATTAAAGGTATGGAATCATATCTTATATATAAGGTATGTTATTAAATCAAATAATGAAATATAAATTTCGTAATTAAATTAATTAATTAATGTTAGATATTTAATTTATTTGATGATTTTATATAAGGGAAGTAGTTGTATACGAATATTATATACATATAATACAATATACTTATAAATAAATAAGGAAATAATTTTTAAATATTTTTCTACTTTTTTTAAAATTTTATTTATTTATAATTTTATTTTATTTTTAATGAAAATAATATTTACAATTATGTACATTACATATAAAAATAAATATGAATTAAATATACAAATAGGTAAGTGGTAAAATTGCACAAAACACTCCAGAAAACCAACTTTTTAACCGTAGCTCCAAAAATTATGAAATCACAGCCATGTGAAAGATAATTTAATTTAGAGTATAATGAAAGTGAGTTTGGCTCAATTTGAGTTTATATAGAGCCAGAATTGGTATTTCAATTATCGTTTTGCAGCTTTTTCTGAGTGTGATTATTTGTAATATGTACATTATTTTTATTGGGAAATACTTTTTATTATTTATAACACATTTTTATTTACAACTTTTATTTATAAAAATAATTAACTTGAGGTCAATTTATGTACTAATAAAATAGTACAAGTTTTATTAAAATATACAGGAAAATATTTACAGAATATTTTTGGATTTTTGAATTGAGGACCCTATCTCCCCCTACTTTATTCATGGTCGATAAGGTCAAGTCTTGACCTTCTCTCGGTGTTCGGGTCAATCTGTATTTACTTCATAAGCACATCCTTTATTTTTCTTTTCTTTTTCTTTTCTTCTTTATTTTATTTAAGTGTAAAAAGTGTTAAAATGCATATTTAACAAATGCATGCAAAATGATAATTTTATGCAATTAGTGGGTATTTACAGGCGTTTGACTAGAAAATGGAGTTAAAATAAAAGAATAAAGGCGATGAATTGTGGATTCATCATTGCAGGCAGCCGAGCAGGGCCCACCGCAGCAGCAGATGGTGGTCTACCAATCGGACTACCTCACATCTTCTGATCCCGAATTTCCACCACCACCACTGATTTAGGAAGTTAATAGTGCATGGAGCAACGATGCACAGCTGACCTGTCCAACGGAGCAACATCAGGGCCAATCACCAGCCAACCAACCTTACCACCAACAACAGGGTGGTCGTTACGCACAGTCCTTCCAACCTCAGCCTCAATATTAGTACCACCAGTCTCCACAATACCAAAATTGGAGAAAAGCACAGCAGTACCCTCAGTTGCAGTACCGCCCGCACCCACAGTATCACCAGTACGCAGCTGCACCACAATAGTGGTATCATGTCCCTCCTCAGTACCAACAGTACCAACTTCCTCCTCCACCGCAAAATCAACAGTCCCAGCAGCAGCAGCCTCCCCACCATCAGCAACAGTGTGGTCTGCACGTTGAATCTCTTGAGGCAATTCTAGTGAACCCCAACCTGGATTCTCTGACCCAACTCATTCCCATTCCAGCGCAGGTTGAAGCCAATCCTATTAACATTAAGCGTAAAGAGTAGGTAGAATGTGATGTCATGTCTATGCTTGTAGAGTCAGATGATCGTAATTTTGTTTTATCTGATGTTGTCACTCTGGAGAGTAGTAGTACTTTATCTCCATCTATTGTAAGCCATGGGAAGAATAAATCTTTGACCAGAGAATCGCCATCCTCTGCATCAACCGTGCCAGCTACAGGTTCGGGTGAATAAGAAGAGAAGGAGTCATGCCAGCTGCCACCCAACCCTATCAACAAAAAGATCAAAAAATCAGAAAAATGGAAAAGACCAAAAAGATGATCATAAACAATGTAAAACCGCACCAACCACAGAGAATCCAGTAGCAATCGATCCAACGCCAGTCGACAGAGCAGAGACCGCGCTTTTTACATGTCCACCTCCATTATCTTCTTCTCCATCTTGTACTCCTTTTCATGATCCATATGTACATAATATCGTGGTCAAGAATTTTGTTGCAAATAAGAACACTTCTTTTAATTTCAGTTCTTTAAATATTCTTGTTCTCGAAACAATAGAAAAATCCAAAAAATGCAAAAAGAAAAAGTGCATTATCTAATCCAGGTATTGTGTGTATTCTATAAAAAGTAACAATTGATCTACCATTGATAAAAAGCCATGAAGTGTTGTAAAGAAGTGATTGAAAGAAGCATGTACAAACAAGCATCGGCCAACCTGTAACAACAAACACCAGCTAGTTGAGAATCACATTCTTACCATGGCCACGGTAGCATCCATCAGAAATCTCTTGCAAAAAAGAAAGATAAAGGAGAACCTTTGATCCGATGCGAGATCTTCAACCAAGTCTTCGAGCAGACTCTTCTTGACAGTGGTTCTTCCATCAACCTCATGCCCTCATCATTATTGCAAGAATTCGGGCAGGGAACTCTCAAGCAGACACAAATGATCCTTCAATTCGCTGATTGATCCATCAAGCGACCCCGAGGTTTGCTGGAAGACATTGTGGTAAAGGTGCAGGAGATGTAGTTTCTTGTTTATTATGTGGTCCTTGATATGGACTCCCTTGCACCCTTACTCTATACCCTCATTATACTTGGACGGTTGTTCCTACGTACTGTAGATGTAGTAGTTGACTACGGGTCTGGCAAGATCACGTTCAGCTCAAGCAATCAAAGAGTGACCATAGACATGGTCAGTGAGCCAAAGGTAGTATCTGATGAAAGTCATGCAATACTGCCTGAAGAAGATAGTGATTTTATTGTAGAGATAAGAGATAAAACCACTCATTGAATGACATGTGGACCCTCAAAATCCTCTCTACTGAGGAGGACTGGGAGAGTATAGTTGATGCAAGCTCCGATGATACTTGGGAGACAGAATCTAACTTGTCGATACATCTCTTTAATTTAGACCACTAATGTCAGTCCCAACAGGATGAATACATTGCATATCTATTCGGCACAGTGTTAGTTGAACAACAAGACACTAAGGTGAGCAGCTCCACCTCTTGCGTCATGGTAGATCATTCACCTATCAGCACAGTATCAAAGTGATTGAGAAGCATGTCAGACCAAAACCATAATTAAAGCCACTTCCGGCAGGCCTCAAGTATGCTTTCATTACATGTGCAGAAAATATGTATCCGATCATCATCAGTAGCAAGCTCACCCCGGATCAAGAATCTCAACTCCTAGAGGTTCAAGAGAAAAATCGCAAGGCACATGGTTGGCGCGTCTCAGATCTCTACAGGATAAATCCTGCTAATGAATTGTATTTGGAGAGGGTCGTACGATTTCACAAGGCAAAACCGCAGTCAGTGTCTTGACCACTCAATAAACCTCAATCAATCAACAAATTAACCCACAATGTAAATAAAGGCAAATAATATCAAAATTGTGGAGTTAAAATTTCTTATAACTCTACAACAAGTTTGTATAGTGTAAGCATGTGTAGAGGTCGAACTAATGGAGCAAACGATATATTGTGCAAAATTAAGCGCAAAAAATTATTCTTTTCTCTTATTCATTTTATTATTTTCCAGGTTTTAAATTATATTGATTTTTTATATTACTTTTTTATTTTTGATTTATACTTTTGTATTTTTCTTATAATTTTATTTTTTTTATATTTCCTTTTTGGGATTTTTAGATTTTTATATACCTTTTTCCATTTAGTATATAGTAATATATATTAATATAGATATAAATACTAATAAAAATAGTCAAAATTTGGGGAATAAGTTAATTTTGTATTTTTAAATATTTTTTACTATTTTGTCATTTTTAGGAAAATTTGGTAAATCTTATATATTTTCAAAGTCAAAAATACCCGAAATTAGGGATTAATTAAATATCCAACATTGATATTAATTTTAAAAATAGGAAATAATCTCAAACATTACTCAAATCTATTTTCATATATAGATAATTATATAAATAAAATTAAGAAATAGAAAAACATTTTTCTGTTTTGTTAGTGATTTTTTATGTTTTTGATGGGTTTTGAGGTTTTTTAATTTTTAGGCCTTTTCTTTTTAAATTTTTAGTGATTTTTAGTTTGGATTTAGAATATGATAAATTAGATAAAATATATATTTTGTAGAATTTTCAAAACCTTTTTTTTATTTTGTGGTTTTTTACAAGTTAGTCAGAACAAAAACATACCATTTTTTATTTTTAAGACATGTTTAAAATGCCCTAAAATGCAAAATAAACATGGGATGTGAAAATACATGCCACCAAGCATCTAACCCTATTTTCCCATGATTCTTGGAGCAAGGGTGCTATTTTTAAAAAATAAAACACAAGCACAAAAAATCATAAACTAGTAGGGGCATAGTTGCAAATAAAATAGTCTACGGGCCTTGCAGTATTTTTTCCAAAAAAAAATACAACACATTTTAATTTTATTGGACTAAAAGAAAATACAAAAAGTCATCAGGGGTAACATGCAAATTACCCAGCTCACGTAGGACTGTACGTGGGCTGAGCTGGACAGGAACAAAAAGCAAATATATATCAGTGCATGGGCCTGAATGCAAAATGTCCATTTTATTTTAATTACACATTTTATTTAAAACATTATTAAATAAATATGAAAAAGGAAAGGGATCATATGCAATTTTTCCCTTCACATGTGCCATCGGATGATTCTACTCCGTTCACAAAGATACATGGCATCACGAGATGCGATGATAAGGGTTCGCAGTAGATGTCTAGGATTAGATCATGGGGCATGATCTGATGGCTCAGTCTTGGCTTGATCCGACATCGTCTGCAGCATCTAGGGGAGGCGAAGATCGAACGGCTCTGAAGGTCCCTGGACGAATAGGGAACCAGTTGTCCTAGAAGCTCGCTCGCTCATTCTTCTCATGGAGCTCCGGCATCCAATCCCGCATCTGAAATGCCTAGGAACACGCTAATGGTGGTCCGCGGTGATTGGCAGTACCAAAGAGGTCCGGGGCTCATTGATCGAGCCTTAGAGGTATGTCACTCCTGGAGCTCCTTCCTAGCCTCAATACTTTCCCGAATGGGGTCTAAGGCACCTCGAACCTGCACCAATAAACTTGTGGGTCGTGTGCAAAGTGCCTCGACCCGATTAGGCGTGGAATAGGTCGAAAATGGCGTGAATGTGGGAGTGCTCGGACAAGGGTGGTGGAGGTAACACGGTTCGCCAAATCACGGGGTGATCTGGGTGGCAATAGGGTGGAAGGCGAGCGAAGAAATGATAGGTAAAGGTGGTGCGGTGGATTGTAGGGGAAAAGAACAGCGGGGACATGGTGAAAACTCGCCCAAGCGGAGTTTCGGCGAACTACAAATCAGGTGTTTAATGGTAAAGGAATACACTAATGACTAAACTAATTCCAGAATGAAAATGCATGAATTAAAAGCTATCTAAAAAATGGGAAAGTGTACATGGTGAGGGCAGGGAGAAAAGGTGGTCAGAACGTCACCTAGGGTGCACCTCCTTCACCCGCCAACCCTTGTAGACCTCAGAGGACTCCTCCTGTCATGGAGATACGCACTAGGCCGAAGTTAAGAGGCTTTAGGGGTTGGAAGATAACCAAAAAGGAGGAGGAAATTAGAGGTCCTTATTTATAAACGAGTAAGGCACCCTTATTGATGACTTGATTGGAACAAATCTAGGATATGTACAAGAAATCCACAGGCCCGAGGTGAATCATGGAGGATCAATGATCAAAATTGGTGAAGGATTTGAGGGCGATGGAGTAGCGGAGCGATGAGGAAAAATGGCAGAAAAGAAGGTCGCTCGAGGTTCTAGCAATGGTCGGAAGAAGGGACGGAGAGTTGACCATGGGTCAATAAATGTAGCGACCCCATTCGTCTGCGCAAGCCAATAAAAGACAAAATTGTATATTTATTCAAAAATAAATAATTAAAAATTGTAAATGGTTTATTAATTGTATATTATAAAATAAAATTGTTTATTATTTTATATTGTATTATAATATGATTTTCATTTATTTTTTTTGATGTTGTTTATTAGTAGTTAATTGTAGGGAAATATTTATGGGTATATTTATCAATGTTTTGGCTATATTTTTTGTATATTTATTTTGATATTTTATTCTCTTAATTTTCACATTTATAACTTATTTTTAGGTGTGTAAATATAGTTTTGATATATTTTAGGATGTTATTCATATCTTTAAATAAATAGGTATATAAATTGTATAGGTATAAATGTAGGTATTTTATCATGTATTTGGGTATAGCATTTATATGAAGTATTTTTTTGGTCTTCTTTTATCTCTATATTTTCAATAGAATATAAATAATATTGACAAGAGTAGAAAAGAATAAAAGAGTAAGTAATGAAAGAATGAATTTCACTTTTATTTATTCACCATAGGTATTTTGCCTACATCTTTATATCGTCTTATTTTATTTTGTGTTTCCTTTTTAGTTTCATTTTGGTTTCAATATGTACATGAGTTATAAATAATATTTACAAAATTATAAAATTGTAAATTGTAAAAATAATAAAGAATGAATAAAAATGAATATTTTATTCAGGTATCTTGGATAATGAGGGTCCAAAACCTAACTTTCATACCTTAACATAAAAAATATGAAATCACCTTAATTAGATAGCTTATTAAATTTTATATTCAATTAGAGGTGATTTTAATACATTTTGAGTTTTTATTTGAGAGATATGGGTATGTGAAGTTGGGATTTTGCCTTTTTATTTTGTGTATAAAAGGAACATTGTATATTATTTTTGTATGAAATCAACTTTGTATTTTTATATATTTTATTATATACAACTTTTATGTACAAAGCTTCTTTAATTGATGTAAAATAATAAAGAATAAAATGGGTGTCAAAATGAATTATTGGGAAATAAACAAATGTGATTTTTATTGTATTTTTTGCCCTTATCTCCCCCTACTTTATTCCTTATCGACCAACTCAATTCTTGACTTGGAATCGGGGTTTAGGGTCATAAAATACCTTTGGTATTTTATTATTTTTCTTTTCTTCCTTTTATTCTATAATTTTAGCATTAAAAACAGTACTATTTACACAATAAATATAATAAATACTAAATGCTAATATGTACAAAATAATGTTATTAACATGCATTAGCTAGGGTTTTTAAGGCCAAAATGATAGAATAAAGGTGATGGAATGGATATTCATCACCTGCTTTATGCTCACACAATATTTACTTGAAATAAGATGCTAAATTGTCCCGACAGTTTCAAAGAAGGTTGAACCCAAATATGTGGGACATCGTCATGAAAGAGATCATGAAGTGGTGTGACGCAAGCTTCATTTATCCCATCTCCGATTCAAAGTCAGTGAGCCCTCTACATGTAGTTCCTAAGAAATCAAAGCCCACAGTGGTTACAAATAACAGAGGAGAGAAGATCTCTACTAGGGTACCAACATCCTAATGTGTACGTGTTGACTACTGTTGTCTTAATGCAGCAACCAAGAAGGACAACTTCCCATTGTCGTTCATTGATCAAGTACTGGAAAGACTAGCTGGCAATGAGTTTTGCTTTCTGGATGGGTACTCGTATACAACTAAGTGGCAATATCCTATGCATACCAAGAGAAGACTACCTTCACTTGCCCATTCGGCACTTATGATTTTCGAAGAATGCCCTTAGGCATGTGCAACACACCAGCTACATTCCAAAGATGCATGCTTGCAGTTTTCATCGAGCTGATAGGCAGTTTTCTCGAGGTGTTTATGGAAGACTTCTCTGTCTATGGTGACAATTTTGATTCCTATCATGAGCACCTAGACAGAGAACTTCAGAAATGTCATGAAGACAATCTTGTGCTATCTTGGGAAAAGAGTCACTTCATATTCACGGAAGGGATTGTGTTGGGAAACGTCGTTTCCAAATGTGGCATAGAAGTCGACACAGCAAAGGTGGATGTGTTCGCCAATTTAGAGCCACCTCAAACAATCAGAAATGCGAGGTCATTTCTGGGGCATGTGGGATTCTATAGGAGATTGAATCATGACCTCAACCACATTGTCCCTCCTCTTGCATAACTACTGTTCAAGGAGACTGAGTTCAATGTAGATCAGCAAGTTCTCCTTTCATTTAATCAGCTGAAGGAGCTAATCACTCAAGCTCTAGTCAACAGCCACCAGATTGGTCTCTTCCTTTTGAGATCATGATGTATGCCTCAGACTTTGTAATTGGGGCTATTATAGGACAAAGGAAAGATAAGGCTCCTTATGCCATTCACTATGCCAGTAAACACATTGGATGAAGCTCAAAGAAATTACACGACGATCGAAAAAGAATTGATGGTTGTGGTTTTTGCCCTTGAGAAGTTTAGATCCTGTTTGCAGGATCTAAAGTCACTATCTACACTGGACACTCTGCTAATAGAATTTACAGTAGAAGAAGGATGCCAAGCCTCGACTGATCAGATGGATCATTCTCCTCTAGGAGTTTGATTTGGAAATAAAGACCAAGCTTGGGGTTTAGAATGTGGTAGCAGATCACCTATCCAAAATTGAGCAGCAGGAGCCTCCACTGAGCAATGCACCCATTACAGACACCTTTCCTGATGAGTTGATTCTGGTCGTGGATTCACTCCCTTTGTATGCCGACATTGTGAACTACCTTATTTCTGGTGTAGTCTTGCAAGATTGGACAAACATCTACAAGGATAAATTCTTGTCCACCATCCATTTCTACCAATAGGAAGACCCACTTTTATTCAGGGAAGGAGCAGATTATATTTGGCCCAGGTGTATCCCTCAAGAGGAGGATCATAGTGTCCTCGAGCATTATCACTCGCTCGAATCTGGTGGACATCACTCCGGAGATAGAACGGCAGCGAAAGTATTGCAGTGTGGCCTTTGGTGGCCCACACTATTTAAGGATGCCGCAACAATCGTCAAGAGCTGCACTGACTATCAGAAATTGAAAGGAACCCTTACATCAAAAGATTTCATGCCTCTGAAGTTCATTCAGATAGTAGATGTATTCGATGCATGGGGTATTGACTTCATGGGACCCTTCCCTGAGAGTCAGGGATACGAGCACATCCTTCTTGACATTGATTATGTGAGTCTTTGGATTGAAACCATCCATGCCCAAGCTGTTGACACTCGTACAATTTGTCAATTTCAGAGAGAAACCATCATTGCACGGTTCGTGATTTCGAAGATACTCATATCAGATGGGGGTAGTCATTTCATCAACCGAGAGGTGAAAAAATTAATTAAGGAATATCACATCAAACATCGAGTCACTTCTCCTTACCATCCTCAGACCAACGCCATGGCTGAATTATTAAACAGAGAAATCAAGACGATCCTCCAAAATCTTGTAAAGTCGGACAGGAAAAATTGGTCTCAACTCTTGGAGTCTGTCCTTTGGGCATATAGAATCTCTTACAAATCCCCCTTGGACATGTCGCCCAACCATCTTGTGTATGAAAAACCACGTCATCTGCTAATAGAACTAATTCACAGATTATTATAGGCCATTAATATCTGCAATCTGGACTCACAACAAGGTGGTTAGAAAAGAAAAGAGGATATGAACAAGCTCCTGGAATTCATATACTATGAATATGATACACAATGATGTACAAGGAGAAGGTTAAATGTTGGCATGACCAGCACATCAAATGAAAGACCTCCGAGATTGGACAGAAAGTGTGTATATTTTATGCAAATTTGAAGATCTTCTGGGTAAATTAAAGAGTAAATGGACATGATTATTCAAAGTTCAAGAAGTGTGTGACAATGGAAGCAATGTGATATTAGAATTATCTCTTGACACAACCATTTGTCATCAATGGACAGTTACTGAAGCCTTACATTGAGCATGGCACTTTCATGGTCGTTGTTGACTCTGTTCAAGTGATAAGCACAAAAGAAGCATCCACAACCTTAGCAGCATCAGAAGATTCAGATAATGTCATTCAAAAACTCTTCCTCTATGTTTACATGTTTTCATGTTTTCTTCTTTTCTTCTTTTTGTTTTCATTTTTCCTTTTTGTAATAAAAAGGTGTCACCCCTTTTTGTCATTCTGCCATACTTAGGACGTACTTTGTCCTAAGTATAGGGGGATGTGCACCTCGAAATTCTTTCATTCTTTGATTCCCTCGATGTCTTCTCTTCTCGTCTATACTTAAGGATATCTTATCCTAAGTATAGGGGGAGACATCTCGAGTTGTGATTTTTTTATTCCCACCCTCGACCCTCCCCTCCTTGTATATAGATCGCTCTACTTAGGATTCTTTAATCCTAAGTATAGTGGGGATGGTCAACTTCTCATCTCTCATTCTTTCATTCATTCTTTATTCATTTATTCTCCAGGCTTTTTTTATACTCAGTACGAGTAGTGTCTTCTCTTTTTTCCCTCTGATCGATGAGGACATAGCTCAAGCTAAGTATAAGGGGGGTCGTTACTCTGAATATATTTTAGCCATGACTCGTACTTTCATATTTTCAATAAGTATGGCTAAAATTTTGTATAAAATAAAATTCAGTAAAATCACTTAATAAAAAGATGCATACCTCAATTTCTTTGTATATATACTAATAAATAAATCATGTAAAATTGATTTGCAAACTATTTGCAAGATAGTTTGAAAAATACGGTCAGAAAATCTTTTGGAAAATTGTTTGAAGTATATTTTGTAAATTTTTTTCAACTTTTCGAAAAGATATTTTGTTTGTAAAATTTTATTTTCTTTGTGTGAAGTAAAAGTGTTTGAAAAACTATTTGCAAATGGTTTGTAAATGGTTGCGAAAATATTTGAAAAATCTATATATATTGTTTGAAAAAACTTTGCAAAAATGATTTTCAAATGTTTGTAAATGTGTGTAAAATTTATTTTTAAAAAAAATTTTTAGACTATAGTTTTCAAAATTGTTTGGAAAATCATCTTCAAATAAGTTTGAGGAATATATACAACACGCATAAAAATGCTTTATTTATTGTATATATAATCACATATCCTTTGTAAATCCTAAAACCTAAACTCTTGTAAATAATTAATGAATCCCTGTGTAAATATTTGTACCTATTTTCCTAACCAAAATCTTTTGTTTCCAAAAATCACAAAAAACATTTGCAAAACCAAAAATCCAACAACATTAACAAAAATCCTTTTGAAAATTTGCATAAAAATTTTCAAAACTTTTCAAAAATCTATAAAAGTTCAAATTTAGAAAATGAAATCACAAAAAGATTTTTTTACATTATGCATAGCATTCGCATTTTTCGGAATAATTTAGACAGTTGAACTAGTCAAAGCAAAGTCTGGAGTTTGGAGCTTAGAATAGGCCTTAATATACCTATTTTCATAGGAACTCATTGAGGACTGGAAGTGGAGATGTTTCAGGTTACCTTGACTTAATTCTTGAGTCAATTCAATGTTCTTAAGTAGAACCATTCAAACCATCCGTACGACTCCTGAGACAGTGACTTCTCTAGAAACCTCACCCTTAGCACTTAGCTTAACCCAGATGGACTGTTGAAAAATCTTAGGGTCTAAGTCAGGACGATGAAAGGTCTCTTCGTCAAGGGTGGCTCAGGAATCATTCTTGGGGATTTCGGTAACAATGATATCTAAAGAGCAGAGATGGTTCAAGATAATTCTTTGGATGAAGAATGGTCTACCAGTGCAACTTTTACAAGGCCCCAAAACAATGGGTGGAACAAAAGATGCTATATCCATCGGGGCATAAACAAGAATGCAGTAGTTGTGGAAAGTCAAAGAAAATATCCAAAGAATCCTATACCAAATATTCCACCAAAAAAACTTGAGCTTCAGAAAGGCCTACTTCTTTGTGAAGATTCGATTACACTGACCGACTTCACAAGGGGATGAAGACTACACTGGTCCATTACCACTTCTCTCCCCATTCTTCTGACTTCCTCCCCCATTAAGTTGTAAAGGCCGGAAGCACGTGACCTTAGAAGAGAATATCTGTCTCTAAGAGGAAAAGTTACCAAAAGAGTAGATGTCGTGATGGTTCAATGATTTTGTATGGGAAGAGCTGAACAAATCCACACACATGGGTCTATCATTTCAAGGTAGCGGGAGTACGCGACTGAGAGGATGGTGACCTAGCTATGAATTGGACTGGATGATAGGAGTATGGAATCTGAGGCTTGTTATGTCACACTTCTCGTCCTCAATGTTCTTCCAAACACACCATTAATCCAAAAGCCTTCTATGAGCTCCAAACTTTGACTATATTAAAAAACTACTTTAAAATTCGACAATTACTCCAAGTTAGTTCTTTTTCTTTTCTTTGGTTTTCCTTTTCTATACTTATTGCATAAGTATTTACTAGGGCCTAGCAAAGGCAAGTATAGTGGGTGATGAATCTCCGTTTCATCACCTTTATTCTATTATTTTAGCCTTAAAAACCATAGCTAATGCATTTAAATAGCATTATTTTGTACATATTAACATTCATTATTTATTCCATTTATTGTATATAAAACATTATTTTTAATTCCAAAATTATAGAATAGAGAAAAGAAAATAAAAGAAAAAAAGAATAAAATACAAAATGTATTTTATGACCTAAACCCCGAGACCTAGGCATCTTAATGACTGGGTTGACAAGGAATAAAGTAGGGGGATAAGAGCCAGAAATCACCAATAATTCATGTTCTTTTCTTCATCATTTACTCATTTTGGGACCTATTTTAGTTTCCACTTTTTATACCTCATAAATAAACTTTGTACATAAAAAATATAGATAATAATGTATAGAAAAATATAAAATTGATTTCACGCAAAAATATTATACATAGTACATTTTATACACAGAATAAAAAGCCAAAACTAAAACTTCACAGACTTATATCTCTTCAATAAAAACTCAAAATGCACCAAAAAATTATTTTTAATTGTATATAAATTTTAATAAGCTATCTAATGATGGTGGTTTCATTGTTTTTGGAGTTAATATGTGAAAGTTAGGTTTTAGACCCCTATTGTATATTATACTTGAATAAATTATTCATTTTATTTATTCTTCACTATTTTTTATAATTTCACATTTGTATAATTTTTCAAATATAAATTATATTAAATGAACATATTTAGAAAACACAAAATAAAATAAGTATACAAAGTACATAGACAAAATACCTATACTTATACCTATATAGTTTGTATCCCTATTTATTTAAATGAACAAATAACATCAGAAAAAATATAATAAAAATATATTTGTGTACATAAAATAATTTATAAATATATAAAATATGAGAATAAAATAATAAAGTTAAAAAGTGAAAATAAAAATAAAATGACCAAATCATTGATGAATATACCCATAAATACACCCTTAAAAATTAACTTGTAATAAATAATGCCAATAAATAAATAAATATCATATTAAAATACTACATAAAATAATAAACATTTTAAATAAAAAATAATAAAATCATTTACTATTTTTAAATAATTATTTTCAATTAAATCCTATCCTTTTATCCTTTAGCGGCTTACGTGGACCTATCACAACCCTCCTTTTATTGACCCCCGTAAACCAAGCCTCCAGGTCTTTGAACCCTATCAGGTGTGTCATCTCACGCGATTTCTACCCTTTTTTTCTTGGGCTTCTCATCCATCATTTTTATCAATTAATCACGTAAAGATCGACATCTATCATCGATGATCTACACCAAAGCCCTAAATCCCTTGTACATACATTCGATTCTTCCTAAATGATCGGTCAATAAGGGTCCTTAGCTTTGTCTAGAAATAAATCCCTCCGCTTCCAAGCTCCATTTTGATCCCTCTTAAAGGCCGTGATCAAGTCTTAGCATTCGTAAGTGAAAGTCAGGTGACAACTGCAACTTCCCTGTGATGGGAGTACGTCATAGCGAGGAGTGGAGGCGGTCGACGGCGAGCTCCAACCGCCCCGCTCCCTGAGCATCCTCTCATATATGAGAATTGTTTTCCATCTTTTTAGGTAGATTTAATTCTCGCATTTAGTTTTCTGCATTTATTTTCGAGTTTTAATTAATGCCTTGATATAGATTAGCTAGATTTCCTCGCTGGATCTCTCGAGCTCGGCATGATTTCACCATGCTTCGATATGTTCTCGACTACCTTGTCACCCCCATTCCCTTTCTCTACACGTTCTCCATCTGAATCGTCCATCAAACCCACATGATCCTTCGTAGATCAGTGAATCGAGGGTTCTCCTCTTCCTTTTGCCAGCCCACGTCTACATACATCATCCTTCGTGCAATTTAGCATCATTTCAGGTCGAAGCAAGTTGCTTCGAGCCATAAGTCTCCTTTGTGCAGGCCCCGAGCGCAAAGGAACCCTTCTGGGCTTGGATCGAGTTGCGTAGAGGTTTAAAAAGCCCCTTGTTGGCCTTGACCTCACCAGACCTCTTTGTGAGGTCCTAAACTATTTTTTAGGCATCATCAGCTGCGGACGACCCCTCGGAGGTGTAGATACAAATGCCATTGAAGGAGACTGTCGGATGGAGGAGACATGAACAATCGATGGCACTGAAGCACATTGTTCTTCTCTATTCTTCAAAGAGAGCAGCAGTCGTCCGATCTAGGTAGGTACTCCATATCAATTGCTAATCGTTGGATCCATCTATCGTCAGCCGCCAGATCGTCTCGCGCGATCTATTCTCGAGAGCCCACAGCCGAAGCATCATTAGGAGCGGAGAGGATGCCACATGTATAAGTGACTTCCATCGAGTCATCCGTCTCCGCTCAAGGATGGGATATTTTTCATAATTCGCCTCGTATATTTATATTAACTTATTAGTCCTATAAATGAAATATGCAGCGTAAATAAAATGGACTTTTTGCACATAAGTCCATGAATTTATTGTTAACTGTATATGGGTCCAGTCCACACCACCTCACGTTTCATCCCACGTGATGTGGAAAAATTGCTTGTATGCCCTTGGAAATTTCTATATTTGTATTTGGTCCAATGAATTTTCATACAAGTTGTAAATTTATGAGAAAATTGCATGTATGCCATTAATGCTTATTTTATTTTAAAATATGCCCTTCTCAGTTTATGTATTTTTTGTGCTTGAATTTCATTTATTAAAAATAGCACCCGTGCTCCAAAAATTATGCAGAAATGGGTTAGATATCTGCTAACATGTACTTTCACGCCCCATTTGTATTTTAGCATTTTTTGCATTCTATCTATTTATTCAAATTAAAATGAACATGTTTTGGTCCCAGTCTAATTTATAAAATACCAAAAAACTATAAAAATGTTTTGAAACATTCTAAAAAATTACAAGTTTTTTATTTAAGCCTGTTTTATATCCGAACCAAAATTCCCTAAAAATAGAAAAAATAAAGTAAAAGTCAAAAAGCTCCATAATATTTTATAAAAATGTAAAAAACATCAAAAATCCCAAAAAAACTATTTTTCTATTTCTAAATTTCATTTGCATTATTATCTACCTATTAAAATTGATTTAAAGAATTTTGGACTATTTTCTATTTTTAATCTTCATTTCAATTTTGGTCTATTAGTTAGTTCCATATTTGGGATTTTTATTTAAAAATCGATAAAAATTAGAAAAAAATTCAAAAAAATAAAAAAACATTATAAAAATACATAAAACCCAAAACAATTTATTTTTTGGGTTTTATTTATATATACTAGTAACTATAATTACATTACTTTATATTGTATAAAGAGCCATATATATTCTATTATACATTAAAAAGGAAAAGATAATATAAAAAATAGATAATTAAAATCTAAAATATATACATGGATAAGGGAGTATGCTCCCTGGGTGCAGCTAACTTACATGCTCCCACCCCTTTTCCCCTATATTTTTTTATTTTTTTGAAATTAAACTTGTTGGAATTTAGATCACAATATGTCGTCAAGGTTTATTAAAAATTTGACTTGATTCAAGACGTCTATCCCATCCATCAAGACTGTCAAATTTTAACGGTCTCAGAATTGCTGAAATTGACCCCTTTCATATGGAGGGCATAGGAGTCTCTATTTCTCATGAAATTGGAATGACGTGTTAGGGGATATAGCGATGAATGTAAATATTTTCATTTTCCAAAAAAATAAAAAACAAATAGGAGGGAAATGGGTGTGGGAGTAGCCAATTGGCTACACCCATGGTGTAGCCTTCTTTAACATATATATAATAATATATATAATTTAAAAAATAAAAAATATACCATTAAAATCCCACAAAAATATATATAATATAAAAAATACATGTTTGTACACAATACGCATTGACTAACAAATAATCATAGGCTAGCAATTTTGCTATCTGTGGTTTGACCTATACATGCTTGCTTGATATACACTGAATTTTTGTAGAGAATAATAAATTTTAACTCCACATTTTTTTCTATTTATTTCTTGATTCGTATTGTGGGTTAATTGTTCATAAATTGGGATTTCATGAACGGTCATTGCATCGATTGGATCTCTCGCCTTGTGAGATATTTAGACACTCGTCAAATCATGGTCATCACTGTCCTACACATCACCAGTCTTTAATGTTTGTATATATGTGTTTTGTCTTTCCATTCTTTCTCCCATATGTGTACCCCAGATCATTCATTGTATATGTGTGTCTATACTTAGAATGTACTTTGTCCTAACTATAGGGGGTGCACCTATGTTTTTGTTGTTCTTTCTTCATTTTATTTCATCATTCTTGTTGATGCATATACTTAGGGCTCTTTTACCCTAAGTATAGGGGTAGTGATGTGTATATTCACCCAACACATTTTCTCTTTTGTTTCTTTTTATTGGTTTCTTTTGATCCCCATGCTTGTCTCCTATCTTGTTGATATGCTCTGCTATACTTAGGTTATTTTACCCTAAGTATAGGGGGAGACAGACTGATTTGTGTTCTGTTTATTCCCACCCTCGGCACTCCCTGCATGTAGATACAGTCTGCTATAGTTAGTATTATTTGATCCTAAGTATGGGCGACGGTCGACTTCTCATTCATTTATCTCTTCATTCTTTCATTACTTATTCAGTCATAGTAGTATAGGCTTTTCAATACTCAGTGTGAGTTATGTCTTCTTTTTTTCTTTTCGATCTATGAGGACATAGCTCAAGCTAAGTATGGGGGGTGTCGTGTATACTTTGTATGTACTTTACCCATAACTTGTATTTCCATATTTTTAATAAATATTGCTAAAATTATTATATATATACCTATAGAATTCATTAAATAAATAAATAAAAAGATGCATATCATTCCTCAAATTATTTTTTATACACCAACTAATAAATCGGGTAAAAATGATTTGCAAAATATTTGGAAAATAGTTTGAAAAACTATTTGAAAATCTTTCAGAAACTGTTCGAAAAATATTTTATAAAATGTTTTCAAATGTGAAATAAAATGTTTGAAAACATATTTGCAAATGGTTTTGAAAATGGTTGCAAAAAATTATAAAAAAATCTATATATATTGTTTGAAACACCATTGCAAAAATAATTTTCAAATGTTTATAAATATTTATAAAATTTATTTTGGACTATAGTTTTCAAAATTATTTGTAAAATAATTTTCAAATAAGTTTGCGGAATATATTCATTATCCAAATAAATAAACATTTTTCACTAACTGTATATATAATAACCCATCTCTTGTAAATTCTTTAAACCTCATTTCTTATGAAAAATTGGTGCACGCCTGTGTAAATATCTGCACGCACTCTATTTTTTCTTCCAAAAAACATTTGTTTTGAAAAATACCTAAAAATATGCAAAATTAAAAATCCCAAAACATTTGCAAAATCTTTTTCAAAAATCCATAAAAAGTTCAAAATTAGAAAATCGCATCTAAAAAATATTTTCTGCATTGTACATAGCATTCGCATAGCATTCACATTTTTTTGGATTGAGTTTGATAATTGATATAGTCTGAGTAAAGTCAAAGATTAGAGCTTGGTTTGACCTTAATGCACCTAAATTCACTAGAACCTTATAGGAACTAGGTTAGAGATACTTCATGTCTCTGCAGACTTAATTCTTTGAGATTCAGGGATGGGTTCAAGACATCTCAAATGACTAACTAGAACTTTTCGATATGCACGCATGACTCTTGTCGGACGTGACCTAACTAGAACATTTGTACCTTTTGTTTGGCTCAATCAGTTGGATTTATGAGGTGATTGGATTTGTTGGTATGAGAAGCGCATGAGTGGAAACATTCATCCTTGTCGGAAGTGCACCCCAACCCGTCCAGTGGCGTCGATGTCTAAAGATAGGAGAACGTGGGTTCCAATAATGCTTCAAAAGAGGGATAGTCTTCTGGCTCAAGAGAAAAAACTCCTTATGTAAATGCTACTGTAAATAGTATTAAAAAAACTCCAAAAAAGCAGGCACATGCCTAATTGAAAATAAAATGTTTGTTGGAGTGTACACATTTGTATAACCAATAAGAAATCTTGAGCTTCAATCATGTGAGCCTGCAGTCGGATGACTTGACTACATTGGTCATGCATCTCCGGCTACGTAATTACACTGGCTACCGTCTATTCTTCTCTCCATCCCTCCGCTTGAGTCGGATGCACTTGAACTTAGAAGGGAATACCCCACTACTCGAGGAAAGAGTTGCTGGATTGAGGAGTCATTGAGTTGTCATACTGGAGAAGTGAATTCTTTTGTCATTTCAGTTGGGAGGAGCCATTATAACTTACACGGTACAAGTTAGATTCATAGTCATAAGGTTTTATGTATGATGTAGACTGGTTTTGACATGGTTATCAAGGTGGTTTGAACCGAGTTCTATGACTCTCGAAGGTTGTTGTGTTTTAAATTGGGTTCCCGACCATGTTCCACACACATTCTCACACCAAGGTCCGACCTGAACCCCAAACTTTGATTTTGTGAAGACAAGTTTAAGAATAATAAAATTCAATCCACATTATTTTTTTTCATTTCTTTATTTTCATTTGTTTGCACTCATTGCATAAGTGTTTGCTAGGGACTAGTAAAGTCAAGTATAAGGGGTTGATGAGTATCCATTTCATCACCTTTATTCTATCATTTTGGCCTTAAAAATATTAGCTAATGCATGTAACTAGCGGTATTTTGTATAGATTAATATTAATTGTTTATTTCATTTATTGTGTATAAAATATAGTTTTTTATGTCAAAATTATAGAATAAAGGAAAGAAAAGAAAAATAGACCCTAAACCCCAAGACAAAGTCAAGAATTAATTTAGTCAACAAGAAATAAAGTAGGGGGAGATAAGGGCCACATCTACAATAAAAACTCCATTTATTTATACATCAATAATCCATTTGAGAACTCATTTTATTCTTTATTATTTATCATCAAATCAAAAAACATTGTACATGAAAGTTGTAGATAAAAATATAAAAATATAAAATTGAGTTTCCATAAAAGTAACATACAATGTATATGTTATACTCAAAATAAAAAGCCAAAACCTAAATTCCCATACCCATATATACTAAATAAAAACTCAAAATACATAATAATCATTTTAATTGTCTGTAACTTTTAATAATCTATTTAATGAAGGTGGTTTCATAGAATTTGGACGTAAGGTGTAAACATTAGGTTTTGAACTCCTATTGTATAGTATACTTGATTAAAATCTACATTTTATTTATTCTTTATTATTTTTATAATTTTATAGTTTTGTACTTTTGTAAATATTTTTTATAAATATATGTACATTTTAGAATATAAGAAAACCATAAATAAAAAATAAAAATAAAATACTATACATAAATACATAGATGAAATGCCTATAATTATATATTTATTTATTTAATACCCCTATTTATTTAAGTGTAAATAATATGTCAAAAATACAATAAAAATATATTTATGTGTATAAAAATAAGTTATAAACATATAAAATAATAAAATACAATAATAAAATAAAAAATATAAAATAAAAATCAATACCCAAAACATAGAGTAATATACTTATAAATATAACTTTAAAAATTAAATTGTACTAAATAATCCCAAAAAATAAATAAAAATCTTATAAAAATACTGCAAAAAATTATAAAAAAATACTTTATACCCAAATCATTTACTACTTTTAATTAATTAATTTCAAATAGAAATGGATATTTTGTCCTAGTGTGTCCTCCATGGACCAATCAAGAGGCGGGGAATGTTGACCCAAGTCAATTATCCTTCCCTCTAACTATGTCAGACATCTCGAGCAACCCACCTTCTACAATTTTTCTATGCCGCTCCGATGCTCAATTACCCTCGAGCCCTTCACCGTTTTGGCACCTGATAATCCATAATTCTTGTTGTCTCCTTAGATCTCATGTACATAGCTTCGATTCGCCCCAAACCCTATGTCAATAAGGGTGCCAACCACTTTGTATAAATAATACCTTCAGCCTCCTTGATCGAATTTGGTCATTTTTTCGAGCCCTTAAACCCCTGTCTCTGGTCAAGCATGTCACCAGGTGACAGTTGGCAACCCTTGGAGCATGTGGAGCGGGTGAAGGAGGGGGGAGGTGCACCCACTGTGGACCTATGGCTTCCCTGCTCCCTGGTCCTCCATCTAGGTATAAAAGATGCGCATTACATTCTTTAGGTAGATTTCATTCTTGTCTTTCATTTTCCGCATTTAATTTTGTGTTTTAGTTAATGATTTAGCGTAACTATGTTGATTAGCTCGCAAGAGCTCTTGAGCTCTCGTAGTTGTTCTACGCTTTTTCCCATTGTTTTGACTGCCCATTGTCACCCTTACCTCCTCCTTTCATTTCTCCATTTGATACGCCCATCGAGACCCTCTGACCACTTGTTGGTCAGCAAATCGAGGGTCCTCCGCTGCCTATCATCGGACCCTCTCCGTCGCCCTCCATCTTTACGCACTCTATCTTTAAATCGGGCCGAGAACCTTCACTTCAAGCCAAGGAATTTATTCATGCAGGTCTCACGCCAGAAGGACCCTTCCTGGGTCGCATTCGAGACTAGACGAGGGTCTCCATGTGCTCTTATAGACCAGGACGCCATTACTTGGTCAAGGACCTTCTCAAGCACATCACCAGCTCCGGACAAACCTCTTGATCATGTAAAGCCCAAGATTTTCATCAGAGACCGCTGGATGGAGGGAAATAAGGCGTTTAAAGGTCGGGGGAAGGCATGTTCTTCCTCGTTCTTCCAGAGCAATAACAGCCGTTTGATGGATCCCCCGCTCCAGATCGCATAGGAGGCATCCTATCTTCATAACCTAGACCATCAGATCTTCTTCCAAGATCTAATCTCATAAGTCCACACATGAAGCGTCATCGGGCAAGGAGGAGGTGACATGTATATAAGTGGAACACAGGTTTTGGGTGAATCCTGTGAGCTTGATCCTCATCTGATTGATTCTACTAACAAGATAAAATTTCTTTAATAATAGTGTCATGAAGGTGGCCTATGTGGAGACCACTTGCTTTTGTTCTTTAACTAGTAAGCCGCCTTATCAGTCAAGGTGAAGGGGACAGCTCACATCCTTATGTAGTCTTGATTAACTATCACGACCCCAATTCCGGACCGTCGGATCCTCCCATATCTGGATATGGTTACTTAGCAATAATGTATTCATTAATCACAACTAACATTCAGATAAAGACTGCAAATAAAAATACTCGAAAGAAAGTATTTTAACACTTTTTCATTCACAAAATAAAGTTCACATGATACATTATCCCACTATAACCATTTACATGTACATCAGCTTGAAAGGAAAATAGACAAAATATTACTAACTACCTTGCAGAGAAAAGCTATTGTAGCTGGTTGGATGAATATGTTAACTGGCTGGATTATTAAAGTTCTTGCGATGGCTCACTAACACATGTTGGGTTTTCCATAAATCATAGGATAACAATTAGCGAGTGCAAAGTAACGAAGAAGAGAAAAGTAAATAATTGTGTAATTTTTCAAAAATTTGTTAGCACAAAAAGTTACATTTATTCTCACGAGTTTAAGTCATGTTCCTTTTATTCCATATCAGGGATTAGTCTAGGGAAACCACACCATTCTTGGACTCCGAAGCTGTGGATACTCTGGGATTGGAGATTGCGTTGATCTGGTGAGCTTATACTGCCGCACGTCGCCTCAACCAATCGTCCAATACTACTTTGACAATTATCCTTTTCTTTTATTAATCAGGGTCTCAAACCCTCAGCTTGGGAAACAAAGGAGCACACCATCCTCGAGGACCCGGGTGCTTAAAACCTCAGGCTAACCATTAATCACATAACCTAGCAGCTTTAAATACATGTTATCGTGCTAGACCGTCAGATCTTCTTCCAAGATCTAATCTCATAAGTCCACACATGAAGCATCATCGGGCAAGGAGGAGGTGACATGTATATAAGTGGAACACAGGTGTTGGGTGAATCCTGTGAGCTTGATCCTCATCTGATTGATTCTACTAACAAGATAAAATTTCTTTAATAATAGTGTCATGAAGGTGGCCTATGTGGAGACCACTTGCTTGTGTTCTTCAACTAGTAAGCTGCCTTATCAGTCAAGGTGAAGGGGACAGCTCACAGCCTTATGTAGTCTTGATTAACTATTACGACCCCAATTCCGGGTCGTCGGATCCTCCCATATCTGGATCTGGTTACTTAGCAATAATGTATTCATTAATCACAACTAACATTCAGATAAAGACTGCAAATAAAAATACTCGAAAGAAAGTATTTTAACACTTTTTCATTCACAAAATAAAGTTCACATGATACATTATCCCACTATAACCATTTACATGTACATCAGCTTGAAAGGAAAATAGACAAAAGATTACTAACTACCTTGCAGAGAAAAGCTATTGTAGCTGGTTGGATGAATATGTTAACTGGCTGGATTATTAAAGTTCTTGCGATGGCTCACTAACACATGTTGGGTTTTCCATAAATCATAGGATAACAATTAGCAAGTGCAAAGTAACGAAGAAGAGAAAAGTAAATAATTGTGTAATTTTTCAAAAACTTGTTAGCGCAAAAAGTTACATTTATTCTCATGAGTTTAAGTCATGTTCCTTTTATTCCATATCAGGGATTAGACTAGGGGAACCACACAATTCTTGGACTCCGAAGCTGTGGATACTCTGGGATTGGAGATTGCGTTGATCTGGTGAGCTTATACTGCCGCACGTCGCCTCAACCAATCGTCCAATACTACTTTGACAATTATCCTTTTCTTTTATTAATCAGGGTCTCAAACCCTCAGCTTGGAAAACAAAGGAGCACACCATCCTCGAGGACCCGGGTGCTTAAAACCTCAGGCTAACCATTAATCACATAACCTAGCAGGTTTAAATACATGTTATCGTGACCCAGCTACTATTGAACCACCCGTGCCTCCACTTGGCACGATCACATCTTCCATCGTTCAACCCGAATATATTGGCTCCCGGTATTACGCATTGCAAATCATTCATTTCGTGTGCACTTATCATAACAGGGCGACCGTGTGCCGCCTAGGTAGGGCAAAACAAATACAGGTTCCATCTGACAAACCTATAGGTTGCATGCCCGACCTGTAGTTCTACTCCAAGTCATCCTTAACGTGACACAGGATCCTTTTCAGGATCCAACTTAATACACATCAATTCCCATGATGTAATTCTTCCGTTAGGCCTTCAATTTGCATATTCCTCAATATTAAGTATAGATCCCCATATATATTAATTCATATCTATATATTCTCATATTTATGCTTATGATAACTCCTAAACCCTATCTTTCCAAGCCACTGCATCAATTCGATGCTTAACCCTTATTTTATTGGGAATCACAAAGCAACTTTTCACATTATCTCAAAAATAGATAAACTTAGGGTTCTTCATAGCAAAGAACATAAAATCAAGAATTTCAAAATCTCGTACGAAAACCCAACAGCAAAAGGAAGGATTCTGTTGCCTAATCGAACTCTCTCTCTCTCGTGTATGTAGTGCTTTATCGTGTTTCATTTTTAGAAAGAATGATTTAAGGCTCCTGAAATGAACGGATTTCATTTTCGTATCAAAAATGCTAAGAACATGCCAAGAACACGAAGAACGAA
This sequence comes from Ottelia alismoides, assembly GCA_037367405.1. Lineage (NCBI taxonomy): Eukaryota > Viridiplantae > Streptophyta > Magnoliopsida > Alismatales > Hydrocharitaceae > Ottelia > Ottelia alismoides. The sequence continues at coordinate 328,271 of JAZKJV010009972.1, forward strand.
TGAAAAACACGAAGAACATATTTTCTCTTGAAATTTCAGCAGAGCTTCCCCTTATACGGGATGATATTTCTAGGAAATTTTCGACAGAATTTTCCCTTACATATTTCTATGAAAATTTTAGCAGAGTTTCCCCTTATATTGGAACATATTTTAAAAGAAAAATGAAAAGAGTTTCCTCTATAAAATCACCGAGAGGAAAACAACAAGGAAACTGAAAGAATATAACAAAACTACAAGTGATGGAGAATCGGTAGACACCACGCATCTTAGGTGAGTGAATGTGTGACAAATCACAGGGTTCACTGGCACGCATAGTCTTCCACACCTAAGTAGGGTATTACACAGATTTCTCCATCAAAATAACTATAAAAGCAGAAAAGAAATAATAAAACAATAAGCAATGTAGAATCGGTAGACACCATGCGTCTTAGGTGAGTGAAAGTGTGACGAATCACAGGGTTCACTAACGTGCATGGCTGCCCGCACCTAAGTAGGGTGCTACACAGATTTCTCCTCAAATCATTACAGAAAAATAATCGGAAATAAGATGAATCGAAAACCAAACTGGAAAAAGAACATGAATCGAAATCCTAGCTCACGAAGCAAACTAAGAGAGGATCGTAACTTCCTGCTCCTCGTTTTCCCAGCAGTGCTTTGCTAGCGCTCTTTCCCGCCTCCCACTCCTCCTCCCGTCCTCTCAGCCCTAGCCCTTGGGTGGTGGTGGTGGTAGTGGAAATCGTAGAGAATGAATGGGTGGGGGGGCTATTTATAGGCTCCAAAAATCCCCTAACCATGGTTAGAAAACCATGGTTTAGATCTTAACCCTGGTTAGCGGCACATGGTTTTGGACAAAACTTATCTGAAACTTAGGGCTTAAGTGAGAACATTCAGAGGATTCTAAATTCGCTAATGACACTTAACTAAAACTAATCGTGATTAACTTTCACTAATTATGATTTAACTTTTGCAACTTACGCTTATATTTTGTTGTGCTAACTATTGATTAGTGTTCTCTAATGGTTATTAGCGGTTTTCAATCCGTCATTAGTTTCTTTAATAATGTTTAATTTAGTCTTAGTGATGATCATTACTGGTTAATGACATCTTAAACCTCTTTACTTCTCTTTCTTCTAAAAATCATAACTATTCCAAACGAAGTCGATTCATACGAAACAAATTCTGTTGATTTCCTCTTGACGAGCCGAATCTAATGATATAGGATCCAAGAGAGACCGGGTTCAAGGCTTTACAATTATAACAACCTTAAAGTAAGTATCATTCTTGAGACTAGAATTGTAGGCATAACAACCTTATAGAGGAATGAAACCATAACAACCTTAAAGAGAATGAACGTCATTTCATTTATGATAAAGATATTCATAGTACATAATGTTATTATTCAAACAAGTACGGGTATTTTTCTTTCATTTCTACCTCAGGTTCCCATATGGCTTCTTCAAACTCTTGGTTGCGCCACAACACTTTAACTGGAGGTACCTCTTTATTCCTCAACTTCTTGATATCCCTGTCCAGTATTTGCACTGGTATTTCTAGGTAAGTTATGTTTGGCTCAACATGCATATCATCATAGCTTATATTATGCTCAGGATCCTTAATATACTTTCTCAGATCTGATACATGAAAAACATCATGTATTGCCGAAAGATGTGGAGGAAGTGCAAGTATATATGCCACTTTTCAAATCCGTTGAATAATTTTAAAGGGACCCATGAACCTAGGTGCCAACATTCCAAGCAAGCCAAACCTCTGAACTCCCTTCATAGGCAATACTTTGAGAACTACAAAGTCGCCTACCTCAAACTCAAGGTCTCTTTGCCTGGTGTCACTATAGCTTTTCTGGCGACTCTAGGCAATTAGTAGTCTTTTTCGAGCAAGCTCTATAGCTTCGCGTGTCTCATGGAGTCTATCTGAATCGTAAAGGTTCTTTATCCCGACCTCTTGCCAACACAAAGGAGTAGTACACCTACGCCCATATAGTGCTTCAAATGGTGCCATGCTAATACTTGCATGGTAACTATTGTAGTAGGTGAATTCTGCAAGAGGCAAATGTTTCACCCATTATTCTTTCAATTCTAAGGCACATTCCCGTAGCATATCTTCTAAAGTCTGAATCATACATTCTGATTGACCATCTATTTGTGGATAATATGTTGTTCTCAAGCATAGTTGTGTGCCTAAGGCTTTCATGAAGTTCTCCCAATAGTGAGAGGTGAATCGTGAATCTCGATCGGAAACTACTTCCTTTGGAATACCATGGAGGCGGATCACATGTATAATATATAACCCAACAAGCTGATCTGGAGTAAAAGATAAACTTATTGAAATAAAGTGTGCTACCTTGATCAGACGATCTATTATAACCCAGATACTGTCTTTACTACCAGTCGTCTGAGGTAAGCCAGTAACGAAGTCCATGGAAATGCCTTCCCATTTCCATTCAGATATGGGTAGGGGTTGTAACAATCCTGATGACTTTTGGTGTGAAGCTTATACATGTTGGCAAGTGAAACATGAATTCACAAACTCAGCAACATCTTTCTTCATTCTTGGCCACCAAAAGTATGAATGAAGATCCTTATACATCTTCATAATTCCTGGATGAATAGATAATCTAGAACAATGTGCTTCATGTAAGATATCCTTCCTTAGTTCAGGTGTGTCTGGTACACAAGCTCTATGATGCTTATATAGTAACACATCTTCTATTTGGAATCCCTCTATCTCATTCTTCTCAAGTTGTTGTCTCAGGTCTTTAAGGACTGGATCATCCTCCTGTCCTTTCTTTATTCTATCCCAGATCTCTGGTTTGTATCGATGAGGTATAGTTATAGTATCGTCACTACTATCAAATGGTTTCCATTCACTAAATGTTTATAGTAAACCCCTATGTAAATCCTTGAACTTGGCATATCTCGGATCCTATATAAAGTATCTGGCTCGTCAAGAGGAAACCAACGGAATTTGTTTCATGTGAATCGGACTTCGTTTCGATTTGTTATGATTTTCAGAAGAAAGAGAAGGAGGGTAAAGACGTCATTAACCGATAATGACTGCCATTAAGACTAATTAAACATGATTAAAGAAACTAATGATGGATTGAAAACCGCTAATGATCATTAGCAAACACTGATCAATAGTTAGCAAAAGATAAGCGTAAGCCGTGAAAGCTAAATCGTGATTAGTGAAAGTTAATCACGATTAAAGTTAATTAAGCGTCATTACGAATCTAGAATCCTCTAGAATATTCTAACTTAAGCCCCAAGTTAGGGATAAGTTTTGGCTAAAATCATGAGCCAAAACCATGGGCCACTAAACCATGGTTAAGGTCTAAACCATGGTTTTCTAACCATGGTTAGAGGTTTTTTGGAGCCTATAAATAGACCCCCTATCCATTCATTCTCTACGATTTCCACTAACACCACCACCCCAAGGACTAGGGTCGAGAGGTCGGGAGGAGGAGTGGGAGGCGAGGGAGGAGCGCTAGCGAAGCGCTGCCGGGAGAACGAGGAGGAGAAAGGTATGATCCTCTCAGTTTGTCTCGTAAGCTAGGATTTCAATTCATCCTCTTTTCTTCCAAGCTTTATTCATGATTCATCTTTCTTTCTGATTCGTTTTCTGTTGAGGTTCGAGGAGAAATCTGTGTAACACTGATGAGCCCGAAGATCGATGGTCCTAAGTTCCACACAAGGCGGGAACTCATTCGCTGAATTGACCGCACGAAATCTGTACTTCAATCAACAATTAACCCACGACAATCAAGTAAAGCAATGAAAGCAATATGTGGAGTCAAAATTTATTATAACTCTACAAAGGATGTGTATAGTGTGCAAGTAATGTAGAGTCCAATCAGTACTCTGATTTCATAAATTCGCCATAAATAGTTTGTTCACCAGAAAATTTTGAAATTTGGATATGATGTAGAACTTTTAAACAGCTTTCTAACAAAAAAATCTCACATGAAACAGAGTTCAGATGAATGAGTTATTAGCATTTGAGTGTAGGGGTACAGATGAAAAAGTAAATACGAAACTGCAGTTCAAAAATCTACTCAAAAACTTCTTGAAATATGCCAAAAACATAGGGGTATGGACGCAAACTTGCCACTAATCCAGGTGGCGTCAAGCTGCTCTTGGACAATAAGGGGATGTGCGTGAAAGTGCTCCGACGTACCTACAATTAGAAGAAGGGCTCGAGTATAAAACTCGACCAAGATGTTAGGTGCATAAAAATGGGATATGAATGGGTTTTCCTTCGATTTGGTGAGGGAAGAAGGATGTGCTCCGACCACCGTATGTGACCGAAGATGGAAGGGGTTGTGTATGAGGATATGTAAAATAGCGAAGGATGGCGGCGGTGAGATGTGAGTCGCGTCGAGGACGATGAATGAAAGTTGAAATGATGGGTTGAAAGCTCGTCGGAGCTTGCTCCGGCGAGGTGTGAACTGGGTGAGTAAGTGACTAAAAATCAAGCAAGCAAAATGCTAGAATAAATCTAAGATCTATAAGTTAATAAAGATCAAGAAAACAAGCAAAAGAATGACCTCGACTGGCCTAGAAACCAGGAAGGTGGAACCTCAACGGCTGGTGGCCGGAGGTGGGGGTGGAGCCGCCCTTCGACTCGCCTAGCCGCGCCTCCAAGGAGCTGGAGAGCTCACTTGTCACTTCACTCTATCTTGAGCTCCAAGAAGGGTGGCCAAAATGGGTCCAAGAGGGTTCAAACCTGAACTCGAAGGTGGCGGGTCTATTATGTACAATGTGGTGGTGTCTCCTTCAAGCGAGGGCCACGTACGAATGATGAAGATATGGCAAGATACGAGTACTCGGCGTGGATCATCAATGATCAAGGAAGAAGTTCCAAGAAGACATCGAAGCCCGAGGGAGAAGGGATTTGGCTCAAAAAATGGGCGAAATCGGGCTGAAATCAAGTTGTCAAAAGGTTGGCAGGCCTCGGTCAGGGAGTTGACCGAGGTCAACCAATGACTGGCGCTGGTTGGTCCATGTGGACCAACCAGAAAAATGCTGGTCAAAATTATTTGAAAAATAGAAATAAAATAGTAAATAATTTTATTAATTTTAGGTTATACAATAAAAAATGTTCCTTATTTTATAAAGAATTTTATGGTGATTTTTATTTATTTTTCTGAGGTATGACAATACAAGTTACCTTTTTAGGCCTTTATAGGTACATGTATCTATGTATTTTAATATTTTATTTTTTTGTTTATTTGATTTTATTAATTTTGTTTATTATTTTGTAAATTTACAACTTATTTTTAGGGATGTAAGTATCATTTTATTTTATTTTTTTGATGTGTTTGGTACACTTAATAAATTAAGGGTATGTATATTATAGTTATAAGTATAGGTATTTTACCTAGGTGTGAAATATAAGTAATTTATTTTAATGTTCCCTTTAGTGTTTTATTTTTGTTTTAATATACACACATACTATAAATAATATACACAGATTTATAAAAATATAAAATTATGGAAATAATAAATAATAAATAAAATGAATATTTTAATCAGTATAAGTACACTATAGGGGTCCAAAACTCAAATTTCAAACCATAGCTCCGCAAAATATGAAACTACCTCCATTTAACAGCTTATTTAAAATTATATACAATTAAAAGTGAGTTTGATACTTTTTTGAGCTTTTATTTGGGAGATATAGGTCTGGGAAGTTGGGATTTTGGTAATTTATTCAGACCATAACTTGGTATCTATACATTATTTTTTACTAAAGTAAATTTTGTATTTTTCTTTATTTAATTATCTACAACTTTTATGTACAAAGTTTATTGATTTAGAGTATAAAAAGTGGAACTAAAACTAGGTCCCAAAGTGAACAAAGAATGAATTAAATAAAGGGGGTTTATTGTATTTTGGCCCTTATCTCCCCCTACTTTATTCCTTGTCGACCTATTCATCAAGATGCCTAGGTCTCGGAGTTTCGGATTTAAAATAATTACGATATTTTATTTTTTTTTCTTTTCTTTTATTTATTCTATAATTTAGGCTTAAAACTGTATTTTATACACTGTTTACACACACATGCATGGATGTTAAAATGTATGAATTAAGGGTATTTACGTGCATTTGCAAGGGTTTTGGAGGCCAAAATGATAGAATAAAGATGATGAAATGTGGATTCATCATCCCCCTATACTTTGCCTTTGCTAGTCCCTAGCAAACACTTATGCAATAAGTGCAGAAAGAAAAATAAAGAAAAGAAAAAGAAGAAAATTGGATTAAGTTTAATTATCAAACTTGTCTTCACATAATCAAAGTTTGGAGCTTAAGTCAGACCTTTGGAATTTTAGTGCGGTCGGAACCTTAATGAGAACCGGAATCGAAATCCAACAGCCTTCGAGAATCCCAAAACTCTGCTCAAGTCTCCTCAATAGCCAGGTCAGAAATATTTCAGCTCATATGCAAACCTTTATGACTATGAATCTGACTTGTACAGTGTGAGTGATAGTGGCTCTCCCCAACTAGAATGACAAAGAAATTGGCTTCTCCAATATGACAACCCAATGATTCCCCAATCCAACAACTCATTCCTCGAGGAGCGGGGTATTCCCTTCTAAGTTCAAGTGGCAACCAGCTCAAGAGGAGGGGGTGAAGAGAAGAATGGACGGTATCCAGTGTAGCTACCTATCCTAGGATGCAAGACCAGTGTAGTCAAGTCATCCAACTGCAGGCGCGCATGATTTGATTTTGAGACTCAAGCTTACTTATTGACTATACATATATATACACTCCGGCAGGCATTTTTATTTTTATACAGGCCTGCCCACTTTTTTGGAGTTTTTGCTTTTTGCATTTTTTGAATACTATATATAGCAGCATTTACATAGGGAGTTTTTCCTCTTGAGCCAGTAGACTATCCCTCTTTTTAAGCTTTATTGCAACCCACAATCTCATGTCCTCGAAACTCATCATCACTGGATGGGTTGGGGTGCACTTCCCTCCCTAGAGGAGGACAAGTGTTTCCACATGTGTGCGTCTCATACCGGCAAATCCAACCCCTTCACCACTCCAACTGAGTTGAGCCATGTGAAAGGTGCAGGTGTCCAAGTTAGGTCATTATCAACAAGAGTCGTGCGTGTGCTCCTAAATACTCTACTTAGGTAGTCAAGAATCCATTAAACCAAGTCCCGTAACCCTCAAAGAATTAAGTCTACTAGACCAGAAGTACCTCAAATCCAGCTCCTATAAGGTTCCTGTTAATTAGGTATTAAGGTCCAAGCAAGTCCAATCTTCGGATTTTACTTAGACTCATTCAACGATCAAAATCATTCCGAAAAATGCTCAAGCTATGCAAATGCTATGCAAAAAATATTTTTGTAATGCAATTTTCAAAGGTTTTGAACTTTTTATGGGTTTTTGAAAAGATGATGCATATGCATTTTTTTGTATTTTTCAAAGAGATTTTTCACATGTTTTTGGATTTTAATTTTTCAAATGTTTTTGGGATTTTTGAAAACAAAAGGGTTTGGCTAAAAATTAGGTGCAAATACTTACACGGGAATGCTTCTTATATTTACAAGAAGTGGATTTTAAGAATTTATAAGGATAAGTGAACAATTATATATATATAATTTTAGGTGAGATGTATGTATTCCTCAAACTTATTCCACAAATATTTTTCAAACAATTTTGAAAACTATAGTCCAAAATAATTTTTACAAACAGTTTTTACAAAAATGTACACACATTTGAAAATCATTTTGCAAAGGTTTTCCAAACAATATATATAGATTTTTCAAATATTTTTGCAACCATTTTCAAACCATTTGCAAATCATTTTTCAAACATTTTATTTCACACAAAGAAAACAAATTTTACAAACCAAAACATTTTTTTCAAAGGTTGAAAACATGTAACAAGATGTTTTCCAAATAGTTTTCAAAAGATTTTTCAAAAAGATTTTCAAACTATATTTCAAACATTTTTCAAAAGTTCTTTACCTGATTTATTAATCAATATATACAAAAAGAATTTGAGGAATAGCCACATCTTTTTATTAAAGTTTTTAATGAATTTTTATAAGTATAATTAGTCATGTTTTGTAAGAAAATACAAAAGTACGAGTTATGGCTAAAGTATATACACAGTATATGCGACCCCCCTATACTTAGCTTGAGCTATGTCCTCATAGATCGGAGAGAAAAGAGAAGACATAACTCGTACTGAGTATAGAAAAGTCTAAAGAATAACTAATTAAGAGATGAATGAATGAATGAATGAATGGAAGTTGACCGTCCCCCCTATACTTAGGAGCAAACAATCCTAAGTATAGCAGATTGTACACAAAGCAGGGAGGGTCATGGGTGGGAATGAACAGATCGTACTCAGACTGTCTCCCCCATACTTAGGGTGAGATATCCCTAAGTATAGACAAGAAGAGAAGACGGCGGAGAGGATCAAAAGAATAGAATCAACTCGGGGTGCACGCCCCCCTATACTTAGGACAAAATACGTCCTAAGTATAGAAGACTGGCAAAAGGGGGCGACACCTTTCTGATAGATAAAGAAGATAGAAAAGGAAAAGAAGAAAAGAGATCAGAAGATAGAAAAAGATAGAAACGGATGTACGCATCACTCCCCCTATACTTAGGGTAAAAGAAACCCTAAGTATAGGCAACAACAGGAGTGATGACACAGAACGAAGAATGAACACTCGGCTCATCGACCCCCCTATACTTAGGACAAAGTACGTCCTAAGCAAGGTACACACGAGAATGGGTGAATGAGCAAGACGGAGAGAGACAGAGGTGAACAAAAGAGAATGTACAACAAAGATGGATTTACACGGGATCAATAAGGTGGAAAGCGAACCATCTTGCGGGACCGCTGAGGAATGGATCTAGTGTGGTGCAGGTTGACATCAGGATCCATGGTAGACGGAAGCCGATCAGGGTTGACAGGGTGAAGTCCCTCAGTGGAGTCAAATCGAAAAGGCACAAACTGGTCAATGGAAGTAGTATGGCTAGGTTCGTCCTTTGGGGTCTCGCTGGTATCAAAGTGAAAAGGGACAAACTCATCGTCGGTGAAAGAAGTAAAGTCAGAGTCGTCTTGCGAAGTCTCGTTCAGGTCAAAACCAAAAGGAACAAAATCATCAATGGAAGTAGTCGAACTCTGTTCATCCTCAAGAATCTCAACCGGATTATTGTCTTCAGCAAAAGGCCCGAATTTCTGAAAATAAGCGTTAAAAATAAAAGACTGTGGGAAGGTGGAAATGATGTTTTTTATTTTTTTTGACTAACTAAACAACAGAATAAAAATACAACAAAAATCCTTGATTGTATAACAAGCTTAGAGGCACATGAACATATTTTTAGATTTTCAAATAGATAAATGATGCTCTAGAAATAAATCAATGACTCGAAATATTGTAGAAACTCTATAGGACACAAATCTCAATATCTTTTTTTGAAATTTGAACACCAACTCGGCCCTACAAATTCCTACAACATATCCAAAACTGAGCAAGTGATATTGAGAATTTAAAGCGTTATCAACAAAACAAGCCCAATCAGTATTCTGATTTCATAAATTCTCCATAAATAGTTCGTACACCAGAAAATTCTGAAATTTGGATATGATGTAGAACTTTTAAACAGATTTCTAACAAAAAATCACATGAAACAGCGTTCAGATGAATGAGTTATGAGCATTTGAGTGCAGGGGTATAGATGAAAAAGTAAATACGAAACTGCAGTTCAAAAATGTACTCGAAAACTTCTTGAAATATGCCAAAAACGTAAGAGTATGGTCGCAAAACTTGCCACTAATCCAGGTGGCGTCAAGCGGCTCTTGGACAATAAGTGGATGTGCGTGAAAGTGCTCCGATGTACCTGCAATTAGAAGAAGGGCTCGAGTACAAAACTCGGCCAAGATGTTAGGTACATAAAAAATGGGATGTGGATGGGTTTTCCTTCGATTTGGTGAGGGAAGAAGGATGTGCTCCGACCACCGTATGTGGCCGAAGATGGAGGGGGTTGTGTATGAGGATATGTACAATAGCGGAGGATGGCGGCGGTGAGATGTGAGCCGCGTCGAGGAGGATGAATGAAAGTTGAAATGATGGGTTGAAAGCTCGTCGGAGCTTGCTCCGGCGAGGTGTGAACTGGGTGAGTAAGTGACTAAAAATCAAGCAAGCAAAATGCTAGAATAAATATATGATCTACAAGTTAATAAAGATCAAGAAAACAAGCAAAAGAATGACCTCGACTGGCCTAGAAACCAGGAAGGTGGAACCTCGGCGGCCGATGGCCGGAGGTGGGGGTGGAGACGCCCTTCGACTCGCCTAGTCGCGCCTCCGAGGAGCTGGAGAGCTCATTGTCACTTCACTCTATCTTGAGCTCCAAGAAGGGTGGCCAAAATGGGTCCAAGAGGGTTCAAACCTGAGCTCGAAGGTGGTGGGTCTGTTATGTACAAGGTGGTGGCGTCTCCTTCAAGCGAGGGCCATGCGCGAATGATGAAGATATGGCAAGGTACGAGTACTCGGCCTGGATCATCAATGATCAAGGAAGAAGTTCCAAGAAGACATCGAGGCCCGAGGGAGAAGGTATTTAGCTCGAAAAATGGGCGAAATCGGGTCGAAATCAAGTTGTCAGAAGGTTGGCAAGCCTCGGTCAGGGAGTTGACCGAGGTCACCAACGACTAGCGTTGGTTGGTCCACGTGGACCAACCAGAAAAATACTGGTCAAACTTATTTGAAAATTCGAAATAAAATAGTAAATGATTTTATTAATTTTAGATTATAAAATAAAAATGTTCCTTATTTTATAAATAATTTTATGGTAATTTTTATTTATTTTTCTGAGGTATGCAAATACAAGTTACCTTTTTAGGCCTTTATAGGTACATGTATCTATGTATTTTAATATTTTATTTTTTTGTTTATTTGATATTATTAATTTTGTTTATTATTTTATAACTTACAACTTATTTTTAGGGATGTAAGTACATTTTTATTTTATTTTTCTGATGTGTTTGGTACACTTAATAAATTAAGGGCATGTATATTATAGGTATAAGTATAGGTATTTTACCTAGGTGTGAAATATAAGTAATTTATTTTAATGTTCCCTTTAGTATTTTATTTTTGTTTTAATATACACACATACTATAAATAATATATACAAATTTAGAAAAACATAAAATTATGGAAATAATAAATAATAAATAAAATGAATACTTTAATCAGTATAAGTATACTATAGGGGTCCAAAACTCAAATTTCAAACCGTAGCTCTGCAAAATATGAAACCACCTCCACTAAATAGCTTATTTAAAATTATATACAATTAAAGGTGAGTTTGATACTTTTTGAGCTTTTATTTGGGAGATATAGGTCTGGGAAGTTGGGATTTTGGTAATTTATTCAGACCATAACTTGGTATCTATACATTATTTTTTAGTAAAGTAAATTTTGAATTTTTCTTTATTTAATTATCTACAACTTTCATGTACAAAGGTTATTGATTTGGAGTAAAAAAAAGTGGAACTAAAAATAGGTCCCAAAGTGAACAAAGAATGAATTAAATAAAGGGGGGTTTTATTGTATTTTGGCCCTTATCTCCCCCTACTTTATTCCTTGTCGACCTATTCATCTAGATGCCTAGGTCTCGGGGTTTCGAGTCATAAAATATTTACAATATTTTATTTTTGTTCTTTTCTTTATTCTATAATTTTGGTTTAAAAATTGTATTTTATACACTGTTTACACACATGCATGGATGCTAAAATGTATGAATTAAGGGTATTTACATGCATTTGTCAGTGTTTTGGAGGCTAAAATGATAAAATAAAGATGATGAAATGTGGATTCACACCATACTTAGGTGCGGGCGGCTATGCACGTCAGTGAACCTTGTGATTCGTCGTACATTTACTCATCTAAGACACGTGATGTCGACCGATTCTCCATCGCTTATGTTTCTATTCTTTCAATTATGCTTTTATAGTTTTTTTATGGAGAAATATGTGTAATACCCTACTTAGGCGCCGACGACTATGCACGTCAGTGAACCTTGTGATTCGTCACACATTCACTCACCTAAGATGCGTGGTGTCTACCAATCCTTCATCTCTTGTTGTTTGAGTATATTCTTTCAGTTTCGTTGTTGTTTTCCTCTCGATTGATTTTATAGAGGAAACTCTTTTCGTTTTTATTTTGAAATATGTCCCGATATAAGGGGAAACTCTACTGAAATTTTCCGAAAAATATGTATGGGTGTAAGGGGAAACTCCGCCAAAATTTTCCGAGAAATATGTCCCGATATAAGGGGAAACTCTGCCGAAATTTTCCGAGAAATATGTCCCGGTATAAGGGGAAACTCTGCTGAAATTTTCCAAGAAATATGCCCCGATATAAGGGGAAACTCTGCCGAAAGTTTCCAAGAAATATGTCCCGATATAAGGGGAAACTCTGCCGAAATTTCAAGACAAAATATGTTCTTGGCGTTCTTCGCGTTCTTCATGTTTTTCACGTTCTTCATGTTCTTCATTCGTTCTTCGCGTTCTTGACACGTTCTTAGCGTTTTTGATACGCAAATGAAATTTGATCTTTTCAGGAGCCTTAAAACATTCTTTCTGAAAATGAAACACGGTAAAGCCTTGCATACGTGAGAGAGAGCTCTATTAGGTAATGAAATCCTTCCTTTTGGTGTTGGGTTTTCATAGGAGATTATTGAAATTCTTGATTTTATGTTCTTTTCTATGAAGAACCTTAATTTTGGCTATTTTTGAAAAAGTCTGAAGAGTTGCTTTGTGATTCCCACTAAAATAAGGTTTAAGCATCAAATTGATGTGGTGGCTTTGAAAGTTAGGGTTTGGGAGTTAAAGTAGGCATAACTACTGGTATATATGCATATGAATAATATATATGTGAGTCTATACTAAGTGTTGTTGATTATAAAAATCGAAGACTTAACGAAAGAATTACATCATGGGAATTGATATGGTTTGAGTTGGATCTTGAAAAGGATCATGTGTCACGTTAAGGATGATTGGGAGTAGAACTACAGGTCGGGCATGCAACCTGTAGGTTTGTCGAAGGAACCCGTATTGGCATTTCCCTACCTAGGTGGTACACGGTGGCCCTGTTATGATAAGTGTGCACGAAATGAATGCCTTGCAATGCGTGGTACCAGGAGCCAATATCTTTAGGTTGAACGAAGGAAGATGTGGTCGTGCCATGTGGAGGCACGGGTGGTTCAATAACAGCAGGGTCACGATAATATGTATTGAAAGCCGCTGGGTTATATGATTAAATGTTAGCATGAGGTTTTAAGCAACCGAGTCCTCGAGGACGGTGTGCTCATTTGTTTTCCAGGCCGAGGGTTCGAGACCATGTTTAATAAAAGAAAAGAAAATGGTCAGAGTAGTATTAGAGGATTGGTTGAGGCGACGTGCGGCGGCATAAGCTTACCAAGATCAACACAATCTCTAATCCCAAAGTGTCCACAGCTTCGGAGTCCAAGAATGGTAGGGTTCCCCTGGACTAATCTCTGATGTGGAATAGAAAGGAATAGGACTTAAATTAATGAAAGGATTGTAACTTTTAATGACAACAAGTTTAGAAAAATCACACAACTTATTTGCTTTTCTCTTCTTCGTTACTTAGCATTCGCTAATTGTTATCCTATGATTTATGGAAAATCCAACAAGTGTCGGTGAGCCATCGCAAGGACATTAGTAGACATCCAGCCAGCCACAGTAGCTTTACTTTGTAAGGTAGTTAGTAATCTTTTGTATATTTTCCTTTCAAGCTGATGCACATGTAAATAGTTATAGTGGGACAATGTATCATCTGAACTTTATTTGTGAATGGAAAAGTGTTGAAATACTTTCTTCTGAATATACTTTATTTGCAGTATGTTTCTAATTGTTATTTATGATTGTTGAATAAATTATTATTGAGTAACCAGATCCGGTTATGTGAGGATCCGACGGCCCGGAATTGGGGTCGTGAAAGGATAGCACTCACCAACCCATGTGAATAATTTCTTCTGCTAAGGGCATCTGCTATGATGTTCCCCTTACCAGGGTGGTAGGATATAGTGCAATCATAGTCTTTCAACAACTCTAGCCACCGTCTTTGTCTTATATTGAGCTCCTTCTGATAAACAGATATTTCAAGCTTTTATGAACAGTGAAGATTTCAAAAGTAATACCATAGAGGTAGTCTCTCCATATCTTTAAAGCAAAAACTACGGTAGCTAATTCAAGGTCATATGTTGCGTAGTTCTTCTCATGTGTCCCGAGCTGTCGTGATGCATATGCAACTACCTTACCATGTTGCATAAGAACTTCTCCAAGTCCTTCTTTAGATGCGTCAGTGTATACTGTAAACCCTTCACTCCCGGAGGGTAGAGTAAGGATGGGTGTAGATGTTAGGCATCTTTTCAGTGTTTGGAAACTAGTTTCGCATGCATCGGACCATATGAATGGAACTTCCTTATGAGCCGGCCTAGTCATTGGCAATATTATTCGTGAAAAGTCCTTCACAAATCTTCTATAATATTCAGCTAATCCCAGAAAAGATCATATTTCTGTGACAGTCTTCAGGCGTTCCCAGCTCATCACTACACTAACCTTTGTAAGATCAACTGATATATCTTCCCCAGAAATAACATGGCCTAAGAAAGATACTTCAGATGACCAGAAGTCACATTTGTTGTATTTAGCATACAGTTTGTTCTTTCTTAGAGTTTCAAGTGACCGCCTGAGATGGTATTCATGCAAATACTTATCCTTGGAGTAAATAAGTACATCATCAATAAAGACTACTATAAAGTGATCTAAGAACTCCTTGAATACACTATTCATGAGATCCATGAAAGCTGCTGGGGCATTTGTCAGTCCAAAAGGTATAACTAAGAATTCATAATGTCCATATATAGTTAGAAAGGCTATCTTGGGGATATCTGCATCTTTAATCTTCAATTGATGGTATCCAGATCTTAAGTCAATCTTGGAATACACAGTCGAACCCTGTAACTGGTCAAAGAGATCATCTATTCTTAGTAGAGGATACTTATTCTTTATTGTCATGTTGTTTAGCTGTCTATAGTCAATGCACAACTGCATCAACCCATCCTTCTTCCTTACAAACAAAACAGGTGCACCCCATGGTGAAATACTAAGTCGAATGAAGCCTTTGTCTAACAGTTCTTGTAACTATACCTTTAACTCCCGTAACTCCACCGGCGCCATCCTATATGGAGGAATAGAGATATGTTGAGTATCAGGTGTGAGAGAGATTTCAAATTCAATCTCTTGTTCAGGTGGTAATCCAGGTAATTCATCTCAAAATACATCAGAAAACTCGCACACTATAGGCACATATTCTATCATTTTGTCTAACCTTGATGGAGTGGATATATAAGCTAAATAGCCTTGACACCCTTGTTCTAATAGTTGTTAAGTCTTCAGAGTAGAGATGTGTTTGGCATCATCACCGGATGTCTTTCTAATAAACTGGAACTCTATCGAGTTAGGAATGTGAAAAGTTACTATCTTCTGGAAACAATCAAGGCATGTATGATGCCCTTCAAGGCAATCCATCTCTGGGATGAGATCAAAGTAATTCATTTCGATAAGTATCAGATAAGCATGTGATTGATGTCCTGCAATCTGTCCCACATAGTCGTCTAAGATCTTCTTGAATTATAATTGACCTCCTAGTTCCTTACTCAGATAATGGTTTTGAGCTTTTATCGGAATCTTATCCTGACAATAGGGATCAAATATTCTTCTTCTTTCCTTTTTTTTGTGTGCCTATGAAGATCCTTCTCCACTACTCCTCCAAATGGAGTCGGGGCAAACAAATTTAATGGAATGATGGTATCTAGATTCTTTCTTATGAGGGTGAATAGAACCCTCAACTCTAGCCTCCACGGGTCTGAATGACTTTGATCTCTCATTATAGCATTGAGTCTTAGCTCTATTGCCTATTACCTTAGACCCATCTCATGTGTCACCTCTATCATAACTGCTAATTTCCTGGACACATCTTGGTCTACCGTGATCCTAGGATGAGTCAAAGCCAAAGGTTTGGTCCTATACATTTTAGCATGATGTACATAAGGGATAATGACTTATGAATGGTACTACAACCACTTATTAAGATCAAAGGATCTTAATACCACCTTAGTTTCTGAATATCGCTCATAGTCATCAATTACTGAGTACATTACTGGAGTAACCGGGATCTGATACCAAAGTGTAACAACCCCGATTCCGGGTCGTCGGATCCTCCCATATCCGGATCTGGTTAATCAACAATAATGTATTCAACAATCACAACTAACATTCAGAAACTGGCTCCAAATAAAAATACTCATAAGAAAGTATTTTAACACTTTTTCATTCACAAAATAAAGTTCACATGATACATTATCCCACTATAACCATTTACATGTACATCAGCTTGAAAGGAAAATAGACAAAAGATTACTAACTACCTTATAGAGAAAAGCTATTGTAGCTGGTTGGATGACTATGTTAACTGGCTGGATTATTAAAGTCCTTGCGATGGCTCATCGATACCTGTTGGGTTTTCCATAAATCATAGGATAAATATTAGCGAATGCTAAGTAACGAAGAAGAGAAAAGTAAACAATTGTGTAATTTTTCAAAAAGTTATTAGTACAAAGATTTACATTTATTCACATGAGTTTAAGTCATATTCCTTCTATTCCACATCAGGGATTAGTTCAGGGGAACCCCACCATTCTTGGACTCCGAAGCTGTGGATACTCCGGGATTGGAGATTACGTTGATCTGGTGAGCTTATGTTGCTGCACATCACCTCAACCAATCCTCCAATACTACTATGGCAATTATCTTTTTCTTTTATAAATCAGGATCTCAAACCCTCAACTTGGAAAACAAAGGAGCACACCGTCCTTGAGGACCCGGTTGCTTAAAACCTCAGGCTAACCATTAATCACATAACCTAGCGGTTTTAAATACATGTTATCATGACCCAGCCGCTTGAACCACTCGTGCCTCCACATGGCACGACCACATCTTCCGTCGTTCAACCCGAATATATTGGCTCTCGGTAATACGTGTTGCAAATCATTCATTTCGTGCGCACTTATCATAACAGGGCAATCGTGTTCCACCTAGGTAGGGCAAAACAAATACGGGTTCCTTCTGACAAACCTACAGGTTACATGCCCAACATGTAGTTCTACTCTCAGTCATCCTTAACGCGATACACGATCCTTTTCAAGATCTAACTTAATACACATCAATTGCCATGATGTAATTCTTCCGTTAGTCCTTCAATTTATATATTCCTCAATATTGAGTATAGATCCTCATATGTATATTAATTCATATCTATATATACTCATATTTATGCTTATGATAACTCCCAAACCCTATCTTTCTAAGCCACTGCATCAATTCGATGATTAACCCTTATTTTAGTGGGAATCACAAAGCAACTTTTCATATTATCTCAAAAATAGATAAACTTAGGATTCTTCATAGCAAAGAACATAAAATCAAGAATTTCAAAATCTCGTATGAAAACCCAACAACAAAAGGAAGGATTTGGTTGCCTAATCGAGCTCTCTTGCGTATGCAGTGCTTTATCGTATTTCATTTTCAGAAAGGATGATTTAAGGCTCCTGAAATGACCGAATTTCAATTTTCGTATCAAAAACACTAAGAACATGCCAAGAACACGAAGAATGAACGAAGAACATGAATAACGCGCAGAACATATTTTCTCTTGAAATTTCAGCAGAGCTTCCCCTTATAAGAGATGATATTTCTAGGAACATTTCGGCGGACTTTTCCCTTATATCAGGACATATTTCTATAAAAATTTCAGCAGAGTTTCCCCTTATATTGGGACATATTTTAAAAGAAAAATGGAAAGAGTTTCCTTTATAAAATCACCGAGGGAAAAACAACAAGGAAACTGAAAGAATATAACCAAACTACAAGCGATGGAGAATCGATAGACACCACACGTCTTAGATGAGTGAATGTGTGATGAATCATAGGGTTCACTGATGTGCATAGCCGTCCACATCTAAGTAGGGTATTACACGGATTTTTCCATCAAAATAACTATAAAAGCAGAAAAGAATGAATAGAACAGTAAGCAATGTAGCATCGACATCTTAAGTGAGTGAAAGTATGACGATCACAGGGTTCAGTAATGTGCATAGCCACCTACACTTAAGTAGGGTGTTACACGGATTTCTCCTCGAACCATTACAAAAAATGAATCAGAAAGAAGATAAATCGAAAACCAAACTGGAAAAATAACATGAGTTGAAAACCTTGCTCACGAAGCTAACTAAGAGAGGATCGTACCTTCCTCCTCCTCGTTCTCCCAACATCGCTTCGCTAGCGCTCTTTCCCGCCTCCCACTCCTTCTCCCGACCTCTCAACCCTAGCCTTTGGGGTGGTGGCGGTAGTTAAATCCTAGAGAATGAATGGGTAGGGGGGCTATTTATAGGCTCTAGAAATTCCCTAACCACGGTTAGAAAACCATGGTTTAGACCTTAATCACGGTTAACGCCCATGGTTTTGGCCTATGATTTTGGCCAAAACTTATCTGGAACTTAGGGCTTAAGTTAGAACATTCCAGAGGATTCTAAATTCGCTAATGATGCTTAATTAACGTTAATCGTGATTAATTTTCATTAATTACAATTTAACTTTCGCAGCTTACGCTTATCTTTTGCTATGCTAACTACTGATTATTGTTCGCTAATGGTTATTAACAGTTTTCAATCTGTCATTAATTCTTTAATCAGGTTTAATTACAGGTTAATGACGTCTTAAACCTCTTTACTTCTCTTTCTTCCAAAAATCATAACAATTCCAAACGAAGTCAGATTCATATGAAACCAACTTTGTTGGTTTCCTCTTTAGGAGCCGGATCTTATGATATAGGATTCGAGAGAGACCAAGTTCAAGACTTTACATTAACCCTAGGGTGGCATAGGTTAGAGAAGACTAGCTCAAAGTCATGGAGGAAGATATATGATTCTTCATGATTATTTCCTCCGAACTTAAGCAATAATGCGGGGAAATGCGGTTTGTATTCGAACGCATCCTCGGCGGGTACCAACCTCAACCAATTATAATCTTCATCTAATTCAGGGAGGTACGTGACTTCCATAACAGCCTCATCGCATTGCATCCCCGCCATCTTGTCTATGGAGTTCATTATGTTGTTCAATAGTAGTTATTCTAGCCATAAGTGCTCGAATAGGGTTATTGTCATTCTCATCTTCATTAGGGTTCTTCTTTGGAGGCGTCGCTACTTCTTTTTATTCATCTTCAGAAGTAAAGAGTTCAGAATTATATGCTGAAGGATGTAAAGAATGACCAAGGATAAAGGTTTCCTTAGCAGAGGAGTAAAATGAAGGGTTGGGCCGAGATTGACTTAACCCTAAAGGAGGTTGATTGATCTTTGGAAAGAGGATAACCCCAAGACCAAGATGGGTCAAGAAGAGAGTCATCTGGAGAAAGAGTACACAAAGCAAACCCAAGTCAAACCCTCCAATTCACCCACTTAACAATGGTTAATGCACGTCACGATTTGGTCTCTTATCTTTTCAATTTTAATTTAATGATCAAACAATCTTGAAGATTAAGCGGAGCTGTTAGGTACCACAATATTTTACGAAGACTATTATGAGTTCATACAACTAGTTGCATCTACTTTCATCCAGTGTGGGTGTAAGTATGGACCGTTAGACGGCTACCCGTGTTAATCGGTGTCCTCTAAACCACCCACTCTGCTAAGGGAGTCGGACCCTAAACGGCTACCTGAAACCCTCACCGAGAAGTAGCTAGCTGTTTTAAAAAATTGTAGTCTTAATGAAAATTTTCAGTTTTTAGCTCTACCCTAAGTGTGCAATCTAGTCTTTACAAACAATGAATGGATTTCTCTCCACTTAATACAAGGGTTAATTTTATGTCAATTTTATTTACAGTCGTCTTGATTAGCAGTCCCGATTTTAAATTAAGATTATCACTGAAGTTTTAGGTGAGCACATAAATTCACGCCTAACAAGCAGTCTCAATTCATATAATTCCTAAGTTGTAAAGCTGAGGAGAGAGAATCGAAAAAGCCATTGCAATCGTAAATTAATGATACATGTTCAAGAAGAAGACTTATAGTGATTCCTCACGTTCTTGATGCTGGATGCAATACAAGAAATTTTAAATTTACACTAAATGATATGTACAGAGGAAAAGTTCCCTAAGCAGATAATTCTGTTATCGGGAAAGAACTGATTAAAAGTTTGGCTAAGTTGAACAATCTACCATTGTGTATAGTTAATGAAAGATGTATGGCCTAAAAATTACGAGCACGGGTAAAAATTAATAAGCTACCGTATATGTTCCTAATTCCTATGCCACTCAAGTCGGATCCCAACCATACATAAGAGGTTCAAACAGACCTGACATGTCACAGAGAAGTCAAGTCCTGAATTATTATAAATTAGAGGGTTTAGAGAGAGAGAGACCTTGTGAATGATGCAGAAAATAAAGCTATTCTAAGCTCTCTCTCTCACGGAAAAAATAAAAATATAATCTTCGTCCTTACAGATCTTTGATTTACATCCGAAAATTTGCTCGGAGATATCTACAAAGAGAGAAATTGTGGTTAGTATCATAAGTGAGAGAAAAGTACAAAATGAAATGCAGAAAATAAAAAATGACACAAAAAATATTTTCACAAAAATTAATTATAGCAAATAATTTAAAAGCCTAAAAATACGTCATTCCCTGGAAATAGTGATTTGATGAGATCAAAAATCACCTCTTTAATAACAAAGAATTGTAGTATAGGAGATGATATTCGAGTCAATAAAAAACCACAAACTTTGAATATTGTGGAGAATTTTTGTTCACAAGTCTACCAAGGTCGACACTTAAAACAATGATTTTTAGTTACGTGGTTTTAAATTAATTAATTAATTGGTTAAATTCTGAAAATATAATGCATTGAAATAATGAAGATACGAGATATGCAATACGAAGAAAATAAACAGAGAAGATAAATGAGCATCGGAGTTGTGATTATGATTTTTAATCCAAAATAAATTAATCAGTGTCCAAGGGCTTTGGCATCCATTGGATCAAGGGCTTGGGCCCGATCCATTGGTTACTAGAAGCGTAGGGGTGTGACGGCGCTCGTCTACTGAGACAGGCGGAGGACGTGCGGGCTGAGGCAGAGTGTCATAGACCGGAGGCACGAGAGGCCAGCCGACCTCAAATGACACACACTCGAGGTTGGTATCGACTGACGAGGTGGAGATCGACTGGTCGGAGAGCGCGAGACGGGAAGAGGTCCGGAAGCAGTTGTAGCAGTGAGTGACAGAGATGTATAGGTGTAACAGAGGGTTTGATCTTCACCTGCAGAGGTTAGTGGAAAACGACAAATAAGGAGAGAGGGGAGATTGGGTTCCTATGTGGATGGAGGAAGGGGATCAAGAGCTCCGACCTTTGCAAGGTCGAAGATGATAGGTGCTAGAGATCATATGAAATGAGGATGTCACCTTGGGAAGAGGAGGACGAACCTTCCTTGATCATCGCTCGAGTGCTTAGCGAAGGCATGAGCTCTGCAACTCGATGGAGATGCTGTGATGAGGAGTAAAGGTTCCTCAGATCACGCATGAAGGTGGAGGTTTGCTCGAGCTCCACAGACCTGATGCTATCACCTGAGGGTCGGCGAGATCCTCTCCTTCATCAGGAAAGGCGGATGTCGTGGTGCGAATACAACCGTCATGCTTTATAGGAGGCGGATGCGAGGCGTTATGGGAAGGAGGAGAGGTCGACATCGTAACGGCTGTAGGAGGGACGTGGATGCGACGACCGTGACATGCAAGGCGGCATCGGCGGTTGCATGGAAGGGGAGGGGGGATGGGCCACGTGCCTTGCACGTGACCTGTCTGGATAGGGATGAGCATTGGGCTGGGTCGGCCCGGCCCAACCCAAAAAGCCCGGCCCGTCCCAGGCCAAAATGAATATCGGGTTGAGCTTGGGCCCAATATCGAGGCCCAACTTTTTTTGGTCGGGCTTGGGCTTGGCTCGGCCCATCCTGACTCGGCCCAAGGGCCTGACCCGAAGAGGGCCTGAACCTTTCCCACATCCTACATACATTAAAACTCCCACCTATTTCATGTGCACTTTCTTCTTGTATAATGCCTTTATACAATGTTTATAAAATCAAGAAATTCAGACATGTCACATGAGTTGATGATCATTGTATTTCAATTAAGATTTAATTTTCCTTAATTAGTCTTTTGATTTCGATTCTGTTGGTTATTCTTGAATTTATCATTATTTATTTTTTCAATCAGTTATTTTCTATTATTGTACCTTTACCCAATACGGGCCTTATGCTCATTTTTTAACATCTAGGGTCTAGTGCACCTATTGTTTCACTCTTTCAATTTCTATACATGAGAGACAATCATGGTTTCTAGCATTGAGTGCACATGTGGGAAATGAGAAATCTCCAGATTTTGTTGAATTGAATTTCAATTGTTTCAAAAGTATTATGGTACATGTTTTAAATAATTTTAGCTTGTGTAACTTGAATTGAGATTAACTTGAAACAAAAGACTCAAAATTAATAATCTCCAATTGGTGGAAATGGGTCGGGCATGGGCTTGGGCTAAACAAAAATTTTTTTAGCGTCTTAAGCCCAGCCCAAGGCTTGAATTTTTTAACGGGCTTGGGCCTGGGCCATTCAAAGCCCGACCCAACCCGACCCATGCTCAACCCTATGTCTGGAGAGGGCGGTCATGTGCCTAACATGTGACCCGAGGAGAGAGGTGAGAGAGTATAATAGGGGTGCCACATGGCATGTCCAGGGGCTGCCACGCGGCACCCAAAAAATTTCAAAATAAAAAGAGGAATAAAAATAGAAAAAAATAGAATAAGATCTCAGATCGAAAATTTTCTTTTACAAAAGTTGTTCATCTCAACGAGACCTACAACTTTGATGAAGGATTCATGAGCAAAATATGTCATCTGTACAGAGTGGTAATTTTGGTGGTTCTCCATGTGTATAGAAAAAAATGAGTTTTTGAAGATTTGAAATTTTTGATGGTTTTAAAAGAGGATAAAAATTATAAAAAATGCGATAAAATACAAGAAATTTAAGTGCACACTAATCTAATTTTTTGGAATTTTAATAAATAATAAAATATGAAAATAAAATAGAAGTACAAAACACAAGATTTTTGTACAGACTCACAACAGACACTCAGACACAGTCAGTTTCTTTGATTTCAGTCTTGATTTGGATTTGTATTTTTATGCCACTCAATAAAACTTTCATAAATAATACAAATGAAGAAAAATATAAAATTAAAATGGTTAATTATGTACATAAAACTCAGGTCAAAAATTACAAAAAGCTAAAATGCGCAAAAGATGCCCCAAACCCATCTTTCGCTTCGAATTTTATGAAATTAGTCTTGTTTTGAAGGTACTTGAAAATGAAGTTTTTTAAAAGTGAGTATATCAAAATCTATGAGGAATATATGCACGTTTTAGTCCGTCAGATGTGAAATTAGGACTTGGGTTTACTAGACACTTATTTGAGTTAGTAAATTTTTTTATATTTTCTATTTATTCTTGTTAGTAATATCTATACAATGGAGGTGGTTTTGGGTCAATCGGATTTATGATTTAATTAAAAATATGAGAAGTTAGTATCTCTTTGGGCTAATTTACACATTATGCAATTATACATGATGAAATATGAATATTATTTACATATGTATGAATGCTAATGATGCTCTATTCATTATTAAACATATATGAAATTTGGAGAACAAAGCCTTAATTAAATAATTTTAGCATGATGAATACGAGATTCATCAATGCAGCCTAACTTTCAGCATTCTTTTACCATATTTGATATAATTATTATGAAATACATATATGGGTTCAATGGGACTACCCCAATGGTATCCAACCTGGAAACCCTCGCCATTATTTTTCTATTTCTTAAGGTATTTTCTAAAAACACCTACAGGAATTTAGATCACTATGTAACACCATGTCCATATTCAAAATTCAACTCAATTCAGGACTTATATCCCATCCATTAAGCTTGTCAAATTAATCATGTCAGAATTGATGAAATTGACTCCTTATAGATGGACAAGTTATGGATGTTTGTTTTTTATGATAACTATCGTCATCTAGTTGGCTGAATCCCTCACGTGTTTTCAGAAAATCCCTTAAAAATAAGAAAAATACAGATGATGGTAGATAAGTTGGCTCCCCCTAAGGGTAGCCCCATTAAATCCTATATATATATATTTATAATATTTATGTCTTGTGCAATCCATCAATAAATATATATTCAAGGTAATCTATTACTTATGCTATTATCTTTTCAGTTCCTCGCACAATTTCGATCGAATTCACTAAAGCAAAAGTATGATTCTAATTTATTGGCGGCAACGAAGCAAGTTTGGAGAAAGAATGTAGCACTATAAATAACCTTTATACAGTTAGGGCCTGTTCGTTTGGAGAATAGGCCCCGGAATAAGGGGCCTATTCTCCTTTCGACACAGATTTCTATGGTACGATTATTCCTTCTCATTCCATCTTATTTCACTCTTATACCTATCTTTATCCCACCTTACCTACCTTTATTTCATCTTATTCTCCTTATTCCTATCGTCCAGTCGAACAAAGAATAGACCCTTATTCTCCTTATTCCTCATCCTATTCCTGCTTATTCCCGAACCGAACGGGCCCTTAGAAAGTGGAAACCTGTAGCGCAGGGGTGGGCACAATATGGGTCCACCCATATAATCCAACCAATCGTTGAAAATGGGTTATAATGATTTGGGTCGTTCGGATTTTGGGTGGGGTTGAACCCAAATCGTATTCCTTCAATGGATATTGGGTCGGTTGGTGGGTCTAATGTCTTCCATCCAACCCACCCAAATAACCCAAACTATATCTTTGAATGATAAAAAATTTTATCCTACCCAATCCAATTGATATGTACGTAATATATAATATCAATAATTTTAAACTCACATATATTTCTAATGTACAACTTGGATTCTCCAATCCAAGTTATCAACTTTTTAACAACCCTGACTCACTAAACATTATTTTAGTTGTTATTATGTGTTGTACACAAGACATTTTTTTCTCTATCATCCTTAATATTATCATTACATACTATAAATAACTGAGAGCATGCCTTATTACAACACAACTATGATACAATTCCTATCGACTTAAGGTGACATAACTTATTCTTGAAAATCACATAATCTTAACGGACCAACTCCATGTCAACTTGAATATATTCCAACCTTATTCATCCATATTGAACATATTCCTTCAACCTTCTTCTTATCTATTGATCTTACTACATGCTTCTTTTGACATCTTTTTCATGCGTCAATGGCCCCTTCATTGTTTGACCTTCAATTAACAAGATTTTTCAAATGTGTTGATTTTCACCCAACTCAATCGATCCAAATCGGTCACCCAAACATATCAACCCAATCTAATTTGATTGGGTGATGGATTTCATTTTTACAACCCAAATCGAATTCAACCCAAATCAAATAACCCACACCCATCCAAATCAATTGAATACCCACCCTACGGTAGCGTTTGGATATCCGTCTATATTGGATCCGGTCGACTAAGATCCGGTTACATCGGATTGGATCGGGTTAACTACTAACGAATCGGACACCCGATCCATGGCTCCATCCCTTCACTCCTGATCACCCGCTGCCTCCGGAGATGGACCTTCGTGGCCGCCGGAACCCCGATCTCTACTCTACCGTCGTCGTCCATGGTGGTGCCGCCTCCGACGAAGATGAGGAGGACCCCTCCTCCCTCCCACCTCTCCTCCAGCGCCTCCCTAAGGACTTCGGCGCCGCCCCGACGACGACGACGACGACGCTGCCTCCTTCGGCACCGTCGTCGTCAAGCCCGATCTCCCCCGTCCCATCCGATCCGCATCTACGAGAGATGAGCCTGAGGAGGGCGCTTACTCCACATTCGTAGTGCGGTCCACGGCGCGATCGGCTGTACCCAGCTCTCCTGCCAAGGGAGGGGTCGGGCTGTGGGAGGAGAAGCAAATTCAGCCGCATCCGAGGAAGAAGGTGTCCGTGAGTTCGGTCCCGGAGAGCGTTGCGAGGGAGGATCCGTCTGCCAAGTACGAGCTGCTTCATGAGCTTGGTAAGATCCCGAATTAGTTTCCACATGGCCAGAGTTCAAAGTCGTTGGTTGCCACTACACTTTTTTTGAGTAAAATTTTGTTGTAGAGATATGTCGTCCTTCACGAGCTTGCTGTCCCGATCTTGTGGGAAGGACTTCGTTGTGGAGTTTTACATATTAATCGTATGTGACGTTCTTAATGAAGACCGGTAACATTATATGGTACAGTTACATTTTGCCGCGAAGAGCAACAAATAAATTATCCCGGTGAATAGCCAAACATTCAAATGTCACGTAGGGTTTGCTCCTTGGGTTAACCTACCTTTCCAGGCTTTCCTAAGTCATCATTCTTATCGTTTAACAATGAACCTATATGTTTTTAGAAGAGAATGGATGCCAAATAAGCAGTTCTCGTCACTTTAATTTTCAGAATGGGTTGCTTCACGCGCTTCAAAGAAATTCTGTCCCTTTCAATTTGATATTTTGGAGGGAGAAATTCTGCCAAATAGAGATTAGGTCTTGGCAAACGACAATTTGGAACTAATTTGTGCTTGTTTCATTGTGTAAATTTGTTTGCATCCTAATGATGTTTTACCTGCTAATAAATAAGCTAGTGAAGAAGAGATTAGCAAGTGCGATATACCGGGTCCGAAATATAAAGATCATATTTGATAAGGAATTGCCTTTGACCTTTGAGAAGTTGGCGGGTATATGGAGCATAATGATACCGTATATACTGGACCTGACAATAGTTGGTTTGATGCTGCCCGCGTAAAAACTTCTTTACAATATGATGCCATGTATGATAAGTACATTTTAAGCCCAAACCATTAGAGGTATCACTTATTACAATGTTTGAGAGAATACGACTTTCCCTCCTGCAGGCTTCTGGAATAAAAAAACTTAGTCTTGCTGTATAGCCGCGTTGTCCAAATCATATCCAATGATCTAGATCGTTTGGCTTTTCTAATGTAGACATATCATGTCTCTCTTTTATCTTCCCTGAAAGATGGTCAAAAGGGTGCCAGATATGTGGATTCCAACAATGGAATTTCCAAGTTTCCTTAAAAAACTCTCTCGATAAAGGATATCTCAGGAAGTGTTTTCTCCAGGTCTCCCTCAACAATTGCTCAGAGGAAAACATATATCCCCATGTGGGACCCATCTCTGCTTGTCACGTCAGTGAAGACTCGCTCTCTTTTGACGAGCCATGACAATATCTTGACCTTGGAAGGAGCGATGGACTCTCATGTATTTGCAACAGTTGAGGAACCTCTGATACCTATTATGGCAGCCAAGGGAGCTTCTTGTAAATTGCCGCAAATGGAAATCTTCTGCACATCCCACATATAGCGATCCCGAGGACCAACGACATGCATTATCCCTTAAGTAATAAGAGAAGATTGGTGAAATCTGTAATACATTCCTTGAAGAAGGAACTAACAATGTGAAGAAGCACTGATTTTCAAAGGGGGAAAATGGGAATTCGGGAAAGTGAAAGAGGTTAAAAGAAGATTAAGTGACACGTCAGTTGCGTGAGGTTTTGGATGAGAATGTGCGGAGACTCGTGAAATGATAGAAGGAGCACACCAAGCTTCTTGAGGGAGAAGAATGGTGTCGACAAGGGGACTAGATGATAGGGGAGAAGAAAGGAAACTTCGGAGAAATCGAGAAAGAAGGATAAAAACACTGTTTACATGAAGCTCATATTTCATGAGGCAAGTTTCTTAACTAGGTGCTCTTGGAAAACATAATCCACGGATAAGGTAACATATATTTTAATTCCTTGATAGTGTAGTTATATCGCGTCTTCAAAATGCGCTTCCAATGTCGCATTTCTTAAATGCATTATGTATACCATTTTTTTGTAACTTCCAAATGTCTAATGAATAACACATTTACGAAATGCTTTATCAAAAGTGTACAACTTTGATAACACGTTTTCTAAATGCGATATATAATCTCCATCTCTTGTGAAGTCCTAGCATATTTATAAACACTATTGACATATTTTGTAAATGCGTTATAGATAACACATTTTGGAGATGCGATATGACTACACTCTAGAGAATTAAAATATATGTTACCATATCTGTGGAATTATGTTTTCCGGGAACACTAGTTAGAACTTGCCTCCATATTTCACTCCATCTCATTATGCATGAATAAGATGCTTTATATAAGGAATTCACCCACTAAAAGGAAGTAACTTTTCATCCAAAAGACACATCCAAGTGCAAAGACACATCAAAAGATTGTGATATTTGGATTTGCAACAAACGATAATTATAACAATTAAAATGAAATAAGTTTTAAAGTAGATAATACTGACTGCATCAATTCTCCCTGACTTGAAATACTTTGACCTTCTTGCAAGAGTCATTTCGTAAATATCAAAAGTTTTTGGATGAACCTATTAATATGACAGTTTTCATATAGGACTAAATACAAATCCCAACATACGTAGTCCAGTCTCTCAATTCTCTCAACAAAGGCCATTCTAGATTGAGCCTTGATTTGAACAAGTCTAATCTATTTGGAGCTGGTGATGAAGCCGTGGGTCATTTTTTATTTTTGTGCCTAATCAAATTTCTACTTAAAGATTGATTAGGATATGTGGAATTGGTGGTGAAGATGTGGATTCCTTTGTTCTTTAATCTTAATGTCTTTCCTTGGTTAACGATCAACAGGCATATTGTGGCTGGATATGCCCAGCTTTGACAATTTTCGGGAGGAGCTTCGGATTAAGAAAGGGAAATACCTACCGTGTAGGCAGTAGATGCTTTGATCATCCTCTTTGCAGATTATTATTTTTTGTTTTTTTGAGGTAGATTACAATATTTTATAGATGAGAAAAGATATCGAGTTTACTGGAAGCTGAGATCTATAGGCGAGCTCTGAAATGTAAGGATGTTTTTTCATACATCAAAGCTGAATGTAGACGACATATATGTAATTATATGGAATATAAATTTACGAAAAGGACCCGATGGAATTAAGGTATATAATTGGACTGTATTTCAGAAAAAGACGTTCTTAATACGAGAGTTAGTTTTTCAACATGAAGAATCTGATGGAAATGTTACTTTGGTAACCAGCTAAGGTTGTTTAAGATGGGAGGCAAGTTTTGGGTCCTCTTTATGATACATGAGAAATTCAAAAGGTAACTGTAGAGATATTTCCAGTACTTATGTACTTATCCGTCATGTTCATTTTTATTGTTCTGTCTTATGTAATTTACCCATAGGCTTCCTCTATATAAGAGAGCCTAGGGTTCCCTGGAATAAATATGTTTTTACTTTCAGTTCCTACAACATGATATCAGAGCCACCCTTTCCTCGCCGCCCACCCTAAACCCTAGCCCGCCGCCCACCCTAAACCCTCGCCGAACACCCGTACCCGCCGCCCTCTCATCCCCGCCGCCCAACCCTCCCGTGCGCAGCCCCTAACGTGTGCGTGCCCGCCACCACCACCCATCCCGCCGTCTCTTTCCACCTACTCGGCGCCAACTACATCTTCTTCCATTCATGGGTTTTGAGTGCATAAGTCTACATATGCACTAATATCCCTTCATGTTTATGTAGACAATTCCTCATTGGTCAACAAACCCTAGTTCTTCTTCTCCGGCAACTATGTCTGACAACAAGGTCGATATGCCCTCTATTGGCGCCTTCAAAGGTCCAGTACCAATAGTCAAGATGGATGGGACGAATTATGAGCTCTGGGCGATGCAGTTCATGAGCCTGATGAAGTCCAATGGTAAGAAGAACATTCTTATTGAAGATGAGCCGGTGGAGAAGACGGGGATTTACGCCTATGGGAGGCTGACGATTCGTATGCTAAGGTCGGGCTTTCTGGCACTCTGACAATGGAGATAGCCAATGATGTTCTACACCAGCCCCACGGCTAAGGCCGTGTGGGATATTCTTGCAGCGACGTACTTGCAGATGAAGAATGGGACTAAGATCCTCCAACTTCAGCATGACATCTTCACGGTCATGCAGAATGGCTGCCCGTTGCATTCGTTGTATACATCCCTACGAGGGATGTTTGAGAAGCTCTACAGTATCATTCCCCTGACGGCGACCCCTGAGCAGCAAAAGACGTTCCGGAATGCTACAATGGTGGGGGTCTTACTAACGACACTAGACCCGGAGTATGATGCGGCTCGCTCGCATATATTGGCAGATGCTACTATTCCTCCAGTGGAAGAAATGTATCGGCGACTAAGCTGAATCTCGGTTCCTTCTTCAGCATCTACGCCACCTCCTTCGGCGATGGTTGCTTCCCGAGGCAGAGGTGCTTCCTCCTTTCGTGGTCGTGGACCTCGTGGTCGAGGTGGTCGCATCCGTCAGCCATGCTCCTTCTGTCATCGCCCGGGTCATACGGAAGATACATGCTATTCTAAGCATGATTTTTCTGTATCTGCCCATGTAGCCGAGCATGCTGTGCCTATACCGTCATCTACTTCAGACTAGAGGTTTGAGGATCTTGTAGCCAGATTACGGGATATCATGCCTCCTGCCTCTATTGACTCGCCAGGAGGTCACTTTGACATCGCAGCTTTAGCCTCTGCCAGCACGTCAGCCATGGCGAGCACATCAGGTAGCGTTTATACATTTACTTCATGTCACAGTCCCGATGTTTCGAAATGGATTATGGACTTCGGTGTGACACATCATCTCTGTCGAGACATGGATAAGTTTACATCCTATAGGGAGGTTTCTCCAGGGCGATTGGTAGTGATAGCAGATGGCACTCATTCCCCTATCATTGGGCAGGGGGAGATCAGTTTGACACCCGCCATTCACTTGTTGAATGTTTTGCATGCTCCAGATTTCTCGATGAACTTGCTCTCTATTAGTCAGCTAACGAAGGATTTGCATTGTCGAGCTATCTTTGACCCATCCTCTCTTATTTTTCAGGACATTTTAACGGGCAAGGTGATTGGCTGTGGCTGTGAGCAGGATGGACTTTATCAGTTGGTTCGCACCTCCTATGCTGGTGTCTCATCTCAGTCCAGTGGATCTGCTTCTCCACTTATCTGGCATATGCGTTTTGGTCATCTTCCTCTTCAGAAGCTGCGTCATATCTTGCCCCAGTTTTCACCCAAGTCTGCGTTTCAGTGTGAAGCCTGTCAGTTGGGAAAGCATCACAGGTCTACTTTCCCTAGTCGCGAGTCCAGGAGCAGTCGCTCCCCTTTTGAGTTATTGCATGTTGACATTTGGGGTCCGAGTCGTGTACCTGATCACGAGGGACACAGATTTTACCTAGTGGTTGTAGATGATTTCTCTAGATTGTCTTGGGTTTTTTATTAAAAAAAAGTATGAAGCGGGGGATGTAATCAAGAATCTTATCAATGAAGTTCGGAATGTCATTTCGTCTAATGTGAAGATTGTTCGTACAGATAATGCATTAGAGTTTTGCAATCGTGCTCTTTCCCATTTCTTCTTGTCTCTTGACATTATTCACCAAACAACATGTGCCTACACGTCTCAACAGAACGGTGTTGCAGAGAGAAAACATCGTCATCTTCTTGATGTGGCTCGGACTTTACTCATTCATAGTTATGCTCCTCTATCTTTTTGGGGTGATGCTGTGCTTATGGCAGGTTATCTGATCAATCGTATGCCATCTTCTGTGTTGGGGGAGAAAGTTCCTCTTTCTGTTGTCTTTCATGACAAGGAATTGTTCTCTCTAACTCCTCGTGTTTTTGGTTTAGTTGCTTTTGTCCATCAACTTACGCCAGGGATGGACAAGCTTTCACCTAGGGCTGTAAAGTGTGTCTTTCTGGGGTACTCTCGTACTCAAAAGTGCTATCGTTGTTATGATCCTGTGAATAACAGATATTATGTCAGTGCTGATGTCATCTTCTTTGAGAATATCATGTATTTCTCACCTACAGGTGATAGGACGACGCCTTCCACTACTAATGATGACATTTATGTGCCACCACCTCCTCTACGTCAGTCTAATCACATCCCTACTCCTACTGTGTCATCCCTTTATATAGGAGGGATGAGATTACAAAAATAGAAACTCAAATTGAAATTCAAACTAATTATCCTAATTTGACTCTAACCGACTAACTGACTAATTTGAAATTCAAATTGAAACTAGCTATTTTAGAGATCACATGCGATCTCTTTTATTTGAATAAAATTACGACGACTCAAAATAAACGTAAATAAGATTAACGGATAAAAAGTAGAAAAATGCGGCCCTATTTCTCCATCTCACGCTGCATCAACTCTCCTCCGCTTGAAAAATTCGTCTCCTGACGAATTGCTAGATCTGCAGACTAGAGGGTTGATAACTTTAAATCAACATTCTCGATCATCCCATGGAAGAACTAGTGTGGAGCAAATGGAGGAATCCATGCGTGCGTGGCGCGAGTGTTGGCGACGTTGGCGTCGTGGTGGAAGAGCAGGTGTGGCGCACATGCGGGCATCCATCCGGGTTTCGTCCCTTTGATATGGTGCTTGAAGAACTAGTGGGGCATCTTCATGACGAACAACTCGGCCTTTGGAGAGTTCATAGCAAAGCAATAGCACAAGTAGAGTAGAGGAGGAAATGTGGCCAATGAATTAAGCCATGGGGCCTTTAAATAGGTGAAACCCATGATTCTAATCCTAATTGGATAAGGAGGCCTTCCAGATTTCTCTCTTTCAACACTTCTTTTAAAATATTTCTGCTCCAGGGGGTTGGAATGCAAATTTCGTACCCCTTCACTTAAATAAAATTCATAGAATAATCTATCCTCCCAATAACTATTTTTGATAAAAACTTTTGGGAGGAGGGGTCTCCCTGCAAATGTTCCAAATTAACCTCCTATTCCTAACTTTATGGGATCCGACTCCCTTTGAAGGGGCGTCTATTGTTAGGGCGTCTATCGAAGAAGACCTTCTAAGCTTCCAAGGCATTCGTTCTTTCCTTCCTCGACATCGGTGGCGCCAAACCCTAAGGCTAGGGTTCGGACTGTATCGGTGGCTCGAGTTCGAGCCGTGGCGGCGGCGGAGTGGGCTTGAGGCGAGGCTGGGGGGTCGACGTTGATGGGGCGACAGTGCGGGATCGACAATAGGAGCGGCGGGAGGGGGATCTGGGATTGCGGGAGGGGCCGCTGGGTCTTCAGGGGAAAGCGCGGGTAACAGCGATGGGGTTGGGGAGGTGGGAGGTTTTTGCGGGAAGCAGGGGGTCACTGTAGCGGGCAGGGGTATGGGCGGTAAAGGGATAGCGGGTGGGGTCATTGGCAGGGGGGCAGTGGGACTCACTGGAGGTTCCGGGGTTGAGGGTTGCGTAGCAGGGGGTGCGGGGGTTAGGGGCTGTGCCTCAGGGAGTTGCGGGGGTATTGGGATAGGGTGCAGGGGCTGGGAGGGGCACGAGGGCGGGGCTGGGTTGGATGTTGGGGGCACGGGGGTGGGGGAAGGGGCTGAATGTGGGGCTGGCAGGGGTTTGGGGGCCGTGGATGGGGAAGAACCCATTAAAGGCGGGGTCGTGGTCGGCGAGGAAGGCAGAGGAAGTATCTGAGATGATTTGGGTGGTGTCGGGATAGCCGGCAGGTCATCGTTGTCATGATTTTTTCCCTGAACAGCAAGCAGATCATTATTTTTACCTCCTGAAATGGCCTGGACAGCGAGTAAATCATCATCGACGGCGAGTTTTTCTTCGTCAAAAATCTGGACAGCAGCTTCGGTAGTGGGAGATTTTGATTCGGCCACGCATAGGGTCTCGAAGTCAGCCATCCAATCTCGAAACTTTCACTGGAAATTAAGCAGTATACCCAGCATCTCCTTGTTGTAAGCTTCTTCGGCTCGTCGTTTCCGCTCCGACGAATGATGGTGGTGTTTCGTCGCATCTCGGTGTGAATGTCTAGACGAATCGTCAGATCGTGAGGACGATCTTTAGGCCATGCTCTGATACCAAATGATAGAATTTGCGTTGACGGAAAAATAATGGGAAAATTATTTGATTGTGGAATTTTTGACGGAAAAGAAATTGGAGTGGTTGAGAGGAGAAAGCTCATCGGAAAAACGAGGGATTTGGAGGAGAGAAACGTGAAGACCACGTGGGGAAGGAGAGAGACGGAGATAGAAAGATAAAATCTCAAATTTTAATATTAACTGAATTGACTAAATAACTAGTCTATCATCCTTTTATATAGGAGGGATGAGATTATAAAAATAGAAACTCAAATTCAAACTAATTATCCTAATTTGACTCTAACCGACTAACTGACTAATTTGAAATTCAAATTGAAACTAACTACTTTAGAGATCACAGGCGATCTCTTTTATTTGAATAAAATTATGATGACTCGAAATAAACGTAAATAAGATTAACGGATAAAAAGTAGAAAAATGCGGCCCTATTTCTCCATCTCACGCTGCATCAAAGTTGATAAAAGATGATATAGAGAAATGGTGGGAAAACTTCGCTATATTACTATCACCAGACCTGACATTGCGTTTGCAGTTAGCCGGGTGAGTCAATTCATGGAGCAACCCAGACAGATACACATGTGTTGGAATCAGAGAAGTGGAAGCGGAATAGATAAATCAAGAAACATAAACATGAAGACCAGAGATTTAACGTGGAACCCTACTCCCTAAGGAGAGGGATGAAACCACGGGAGAAACCCTCAAAGGGGCGGATATTCCATTGGAATTTCTCAATGAGTACAGGAGGTGTGGCGATCCTTATATAGGCGCTCAAGGGAGAATATTCTATAGGATATTCTCTATAGAATATTCTCTTAATAAATAGCCACAAAGAAAATTCTCTAACACTCCCCCTCAAGCTGGAGCTGAGAAAGCTGCAGCTTGCAACAAAAAGGTATACAACACATCTTCACACGATACATCACAAGAAGAGGACATGTCCGCTGCTGGTAGAAGACCTCGCACGAGGATGGGTCTGCGGCTTTCAGGTCACCAGAACATATCTCTGTCGTGCCTGGAGAAGAATCGCTATAGAAGAAGTCCAGCGCGGGAACTGATCGGGTCGTAAAAGAAGAAGTATACGCCTCGACGAAGAAGTTGATGCTCGGTGAAGATGGATGATCTTGTAGAAATCTGGAGTTGTTGGTCTGTCAGTGTAGATGGACAATTGTGAAGAATACACCTCTGACTCCCCCTTTCTCCCATACTTGATAGAATAAAGATCGCGGATCAAGTTGGGAGAAACCAAAAGACGCATTTTTTCTCTCTTTTTTTAAGCCGTTCAACATTTTTTTTTGCTTTTGCAAATCATTCATTTTTTTAACTCATCTTTTTTTTTGCATTTTGCATATGGTTTTTTTGTACGCACCTTTTTTTTGCAACTTTTTTTCTTTTTTTAAAGAAATCTCTCTCTTTTATACTCGTTGGGCTCCCTCTTCTCATTTCATTTAATTTTTTTCAGCCCAAAAGCGGGCCCAGTTACAACGAGTACCTCCCTTTTTGTTTTTATAAAAAAATGAGGTGCCTTAAGAAATGCCTGCGTCGTCCCTTTTTAGGGTTCCACTTGCGGGAACCCATCAAACCAAACAAAAAACGCAGCCACCTTGGCGTAGATGCCGCCGCAGGTTGCTGAAGGGGCATGGAGGAGCGGCGAGCGCCGCCATGAGCTCCTGATGAGGGCATCGCACACCTCCTGGGAATGAGGGGAGTCGCCGCCTTGCGCCGAGAGCCCCGCCTGGGCTGGAGGCGAGATCGGGAGGGGAGGAACGAGGGGCTTGCGCGAAGTGGAGGGGTCGCCGCCTGGGCGATCACGGTGCGTCGTCTGCGCATTTCGGGGGAGTGCTGCCTGGAAAGGGCGCTGTCCACCTGCCTTGGGAGTATGGTTGCCGCCTGCGCGCATGTATATATGATACTAAGATATCTAAAGTCGTTTCCAGGTGCAGGATTGTTGTTCAGGAAAGAAACAAATCTTTCTATCTCTGCATGTGCTGATGAGGACTATGCAGGATGTCCTAGAGATCGGAAATCTACCTCAGGGTTTGCAGTATTTGTTGGCAGTTCTTTAGTCTCTTGGAAGAGTAAGAAACAGACAGTGGTGGCTAGATATAGTGCGGAATCTGAGTATAGGGCCATGGCACAGGCAAGCACGGAGATGATGTGGGTTCGAGCCGTATTATCAGACCTGCATATAGATGTACCATTACCCATGCAGTTACAATGTCACAATCAAGCAGCATTACTTATTACTAATAATTCTGCGTTTCATGAAAGGACGGAGCATATCGAGGTAGACTGCCACTATATCAGAGACATGATTCAAAAGGGGTTGATTTCTACGTCCCATGTCAGTTCAGGTGAACAGACTGCAGATATTTTCACTAAGCCATTGCTCAAAGGGCCATTTCAGAAATGTTCTTCCAAGTTGAGCATGATTGACATCTATGCTCCATCTTGAGGGGGAGTGTAGAGTTATTTCCAGTACTTATGTACTTGTGCGTCATGTTCATTTTTATTATTCTGTCTTATGTAATTTACCCATAGGCTTCCTCTATATAAGAGAGCCTAGGGTTCCTTGGAATAAACATGTTTTCACTTTCATTTCCTACAACAGTAACTATGATAGAGCTGTGTCGAGTTGGCTTTCTAGGGTTTTTTGGTGAGTCGATCCACCGAGGTACGCCCTTCGTTTTGTGCGATAACAAGAGAGATGGAGGGAATGAGAGATAGATATGTTGGGAGAGGGCTCCCTAATGCGAGAGATCGCGTTGTTTGCTTCCCCTCTCGGAGGAGGTCGATATATATAGGGCGTGTATGCCCCTCGCACAGTCCGCCCTCATCCTTCCACGTCCGCAAGACCCGGTCCGCGCAACCGCCGGTGCGCGCAACTTCCGGCGGTGGTTTTGAGCATGAGGTCATTATTTGATTTATTCAAACATCTCCCACTTGACCGAAATGATCAAATATTCTACACTCCCACTGTTCATGTAGTGTACACATGGAGATGTCTTTAGTGAGGCTCATTGTTCATGAAATACCTATTCCCTGATTCATGCATTTCTGAATCCCATTAAACCAACATGTTTAATGTATGTTCCTGCAACTATTCCCTTGGTTAGAGAATCGACCAACATGTCACTTGTAGGTATGTAGGTTACCGTGATTTCTTGTTTCGCCACTGTATCTTGTACATAGTGGTATTGGATCTCAATGTGTTTTCCTTTAGAACTATTTGCCCCACTATTAATCAAGCTTATCGCAGCTTGATTGTCACAATACATTTCAATTGGCCCGTTGACCAATTCGAGGCTTAGATTCTCCAGGAAACGCCTGATCCATACAACATGAGTGGTGGCCATGCTACATGCAATGTACTCAGCCTCCTGTGTATGTCGAGATACACATCCTTGTTTCTTGCTACCCCAAGAAACGGCTGCACCACCAAACATGAATAGGCAACCTGATGTAGATTTTCTATCATCCACATCCCCTCCGAAATCGGCATCGGAGTATCCTACCACTTCAAGCGATTCTGCTTGATACACAAGTTTCAGATGTACTGTTCCTTTCAGATATCGAAGAATCCTCTTTACAACTTCCCAATGTGCTGGATCAGGATTGCTTTGATATCTACTGACTAAGCTTACTGGATAAGCTAAATCAGGTCGAGTACACATCATTGCATACATTAAACTTCCCACCGCCTGTGCATATGGTACATCTAAAGGTTTCTGCCCCTTTCCGGGACACTGACTCTTACTGAATCTCTTTCCCATCACAAGTGGTGTTGGAGCTGGAGTGCTATTCTGCATTCCAAATCTCCTTAATACAGTATGCAAATATCTTTCCTGACTAAGGCTCAATGTCCTTGAGTCTCTATCTCTTGTTATTTGAATTCCAAGAACATAGGATGCTTCGCCCATGTCCTTCATCTCAAATTCATTGCTCAATTTCTGTTTGATTTCATTGAGCATTTGTATGTCATTACCTGCAAGCAGAATGTCATCTACGTACAATGACATGATTGCAAACCTGCTCCCACTCTTCATGACATACACACAGTTATCCAATTTATTTGAAACAAATCCAAATTGAATAACTTTCTCATGAAATTTGAGATACTATTGCCGTGAAGACTGCTTTAAGCCATATAATGACTTTCTTAACTTGTAAACCTTTTTCTCTTGACCTTCAACCTGAGATCCCTCAGGTTGTCGCATATAAATCTCCTCCCTCAATTCTCCATTAAGGAAAGCCGTCTTCACATCCATTTGGAATAATTCCAAATCCATATATGCGACTATGGCTAAGATCATCCGAATGGATGCAAACTTAGCCACTGGAGAGTAGGTTTCCTGGAAATCTATTCCAGCTTGCTGAGTATAACCCTTGGCAACTAATCTGGCTTTGTATTTATCAACAGTACCGTCAACTCGATACTTTTTCTTGAATACCCACTTACATCCTATGGATTGCCTACCTTCTGGCTAATCACATAATTCCCAAACACCGTTTCGCTCGATTAAGTCCAACTCATCTCTCATGGCGGCCGACCATGATTCCGACTCAGATGAAGCCATAGCTTCATTAAAGGATATGGGATCTGTACAATCCGCGACATCCTCATCCACGGTGTAGCACGACGCCTCGCATCCATAGAAATGGTAATCTTCCATCCATGCGGGCCGTGTTCTGGGTCTCTTGTTGCTGATTATACTCGTGGGTTGTGTGGGTCCACCCACTTCTTCTGAAGGATCATCATGTTCCATAGGTTCATTCTCTACATTTGGATGATCGATATCATCCTCAAGGTCTTGTCTAATGCTCAAGTCGTCTTCATTGTCTTGTAAGACAATCGGAGGATCTGATTCCTCTACTTCATTCTCCTTTTCTTGATGAATTTCAAGAAAGGTTGTATCACGACTTTCGATCAGACCTTTAGTTTCATGGAAGAACTTATATCCTTTAAACTTGCACTTTAATGTCCTGAAGTCTAGCTTGTCCCTAAGCTGACTCGGTACCAGAACATGTGCAACACATCCCCATTTCCGGAGATGGCCCAATTCGGGCTTTCTGCCATTCCATATTTCATATGGCGTTGATTCTACGGACTTGGTGGGAATCCTGTTTTGTATATAGTTAGCAGTCAACACTGCTTCTCCCCAGAATTTCTTGGAGAGTCCTGAGTGTGAAAACATACACCTTACTGCATTCATCAAAGTTCGGTTCTTTCTTTCTGCTACACCATTTTGTTGTGGTGTATAGGGCATTGTAGTCTGCCTACGAATGCCTGCTTGAATACAGTAATCCTCAAAATCCTTTGAGGTATATTCCCCACCTCTATCTGTCCTCAGAGTCTTGATTGGTTTTCCCAATCTTGTCTCCACTTCCGTCTTATATCTCTTAAATGTTTCAAGTGCTTCCGACTTTCTTCCTAAGAGATAGACATAGGAGAACTTCGAATAGTCGTCAATGAATGTTATAAAGTATTCCTTATTTTTATGTGTGCTGACGCTCAGTGGTCCACATATGTCTGAATGGATCAAACCTAGTAACTCTGTTGACCGAATTCCGGTTGAGAAGGGTCTTCTCGTCATTTTTCCGGTCAGACAGTGTTTGCAGGGCAATGTCCTTGCACCTGTGATCTTAGGCAATAAATTTACCTTAATCATTTGATCCATCTTAGAGTTTCCTGGATGACCCAGTCGCATGTGCCACAAGTCATAATCAGACAAATAACACAAGGAATAATCAGAAGCGACATTCATTGATTCACTAGAATTTATTACAGGATGACAGAATAGGTCATGCTCGGGTACAAACTTTCCCATCGCATAGACCTTTTTATTCTTGCCTATTGACACACGCTTATTATAAAACCTAACTTCAAAGTCTTTCTTGAGCAGCACTGGTTCCGACGTATCCCTGGGGCATATAGTACATCATTCAGTACCATAATGCTATCTCCCAGGTCAAGTCTGTATGTCCCAACACCTTCCACGTCCAGGTAGGTGTTGTTCCCCATGAAGATCCTCTGTTCGCCTTTGCTTAGCTCCTTGAAGTCCACCAGGCCCTCCTTCGTCTTCGCGATATGTCTGGTTGCTCCAGAGTCGATCCACCATCCATCACTGTCCGTGATGACAGAGTTGCATTCCACGACAGCCGCGAATTCCATTTTCTTTTTGCCTTTATTTTCTGACACTTTAGAATTTCCCGGCTTCTTCTTATTGGGGCAATTGACCTTGAAATGGCCATATTTGCCACAACCGTAGCAAGAGCCGCGTGGGTATTTCCCACTCTTTCCCTTGAAATTCGCGTTGGAGGGGCCTAGCCTTTTCTTCACGTGCACGGCATTCGCTTCTTCTTCCTCCTCGACCTCAAAGATCTCAGCTTTCGATCTTTGTTTGGAGAGGTCCTGCTCAATTGCCAACTGTGCAGGTAGGTCCGTCACGGACTTAATGTTGCCATTCATGCGCAGAGATGTGGCAACCATGTCGAATGATGGAGGGAGACTTCCTAATATGGCTGCGATCTGCATCCTCTCCGGAATTGAGCAATCAGCAGCGGCAAGATCCTTGGCCATCACGATCATCTTGTTCACGTGCTCGAGGACGCTTTCCGATTCCTTCATTCTACACGAGTTGTACTTGTGTAGAAGAAGCTGGACGCTCACTTCGGATTTGGAGTGATATTTTTCCTTAACAACGGTCCAGAGCTCGTAAGCTGATTCGCAGGTCTCAAAGACCCGAATCAGGTTCAGATCCATGTGGGTCAGCATAAAGCTCCTAGCCCTATTATCTATTTTCTCCCACTGTTCGCGTGACCTAATTTCATCCACAATTGGATTCTCTGATAAGATTGGGCCAGGTTTGTCTATGATAGTGTGTATACTATCGTGTAGCAGGCCATAGTAGATCTTTCTACTCCACAATTCGTAATTAGTACCATTCAGGTACTCAATTTTCCCTACCTCAGTGGCAATCATCTTGCTTGTCATTTTTGTTGATCTAATGAAAATTTTTAATGAGATTATACTATTCAATAAGAGTAAATAGAGAGAAAAGGATTGGTGCAAAAAGAAAATAACAGAGGACTAATTTGCAATACGATGGGTAATTTTATTTAAACAAAGAGAGGTTTAAACTATACGCGAAACTATAATAATAAAAAAATGAGATGATAAGCTTGATTATCTCTAATGTTAATTACTCTTCAAAAAAAATTAATGAGAAATTATAAGACTAAAGAGATTCAATTTTAATACGAGCAAGTTAGGAAGTTGGAATATCGACTAGTTAATTCAATTCAACTTTTTAAAGAATTAATAAAATAAAAAAAACAAATGCCGTGATAAAAAAATGATGTGAATAACTCAAAAAAAAACTGTAAGATGGATTCACGAGATCAGATGGTCTAAGTAAAAAAAATGTCACATTAAAAAATTAAAAAAGGGGGGGGGGCGGATAGAGGTGTCTTATGAGTTTCCAAAAAAAGTCACGTGAAAGGTTCTGACACCAAAAAAAAATATAAAGAAACACTCTTTTCGAATATATTAATGGTTGTACCTTAAAAAAAAAGTTACCTCCGTGCTAAGGTTTCGTCCCGAATACTTTTCCAGAGCCAAAACAACGAAAACTCAGCGGCGGCGCCCTTTGAGCAACGGGCGGACTGCAACAGCCTTGGGCGAAGGAACGTAGGCGAACTGCGGTAGAGGCTGACGATAACCTTGCTCTGATACCAGTGTAGGGTTTTTTGGTGAGTCGATCCACCGAGGTACGCCCTTCGTTTTGTGCGAGAACGAGAGATGGAGGGAATGGGAGATAGATATGTTCGGAGAGGGCTCCCTAATGCGAGAGATCGCGTTGTTTGCTTCCCCTCTCGGAGGAGGTCGATATATATAGGGCGTGTATGCCCCTCGCACAGTCCGCCCTCATCCTTCCACGCCCGCAAGACCCGGTCCGCGCAACCGCCGGTGCGCGCAACTTCCGGCGGTGGTTTTGAGCATGAGGTCATTCTTTGATTTATTCAAACAGGCTTGCTCTATGGCACCTAATGTTTTGGTTTTTACTTGAAAAAGACTGTAAATTTTTCAACTTACTCAGATGATGTTTACTGTAGAAATTATGA
Organism: Ottelia alismoides; assembly: GCA_037367405.1. Taxonomy (NCBI): domain Eukaryota; kingdom Viridiplantae; phylum Streptophyta; class Magnoliopsida; order Alismatales; family Hydrocharitaceae; genus Ottelia; species Ottelia alismoides. Next base: position 370,578 of record JAZKJV010009972.1, read on the forward strand.
TACTGAGATGGCTTTGTGGCCACAAAAAGGATCAAATCACAATGGACCAAAATGTTGATAGTGTTACTATTCAAGATAAAATAAGAAAAAGTGCTAAGTTGGTGTCATCGAATGGAAGGGTAATCAATACTTTATTGAAAAATGTGAAAAGCTTGATGAATACTATAATGGAGATTGTGCAGGATCAAAGAAATGATGGACGGAAACATAAGGTTGATATGGCTTTTGTATAGCAGTCTTCACATGACTAGGTAATGACTTTGTTTTGGTGCATTTAGAAAAGAAATATACATCTTGACACCTATGTATAAATAGTTCCTTTTGGAAGAATGAGGATGGAATTTCCAGGTTTGGAAATCACAAGTGATTATTTTGTTGGAAACTCGAAATTTTCTTTCCAGAAATTATTCCTTTTCAAAATATTTATTTGGCTTCACATCTGTTGGTGCCAGTTCAAGTGGTGAGCGTGGTATTTATACATTTTTTAGGGGATAAAGGGCTCAGCAGATGTCTTTGTGATGGATTTTGTACTTCGAACTAGGGAAGGAACTCCATACTTTGAGAATGTGAATCCTTTGTTTATATTTAATTTTTTGGCATATCATTGCTGTAAATTTTTTGTTGATTTGTGTCGATGAGTGGTACAAGTACAATGTTATGTTCATAGTTTTTGAACTCTTTTTTGATTGACATTTGGGATAACTATCAGTCTCCAGGGGGCTTCTTGTCTTTCTCCAACTTAAAGGAAAAAGTCCTAGTAGGGGATCATGGAACATGTGTTTCTCTTAATAACGTTTAATAGTTGACAATTGAATTCTGATGATTTACTTTTGATTAAATGTCTTTGCTTCTCGCTGCAGGGAAAGGTTCATATGGAGCTGTTTACAAAGCTAGGGATGTGAAGACTTCGGAGCTTGTTGCTGTCAAAGTAATATCATTATCTGAAGGAGTAAGACTACCTCTTTCTCATAATGATAGTTTTAGTTATGTGTGTTACATTCACCCTCATGGACATTTAGTTATAGATGACTAAATTTTTGGAAGCTGCTTTCATGCAAGTTGCCTTTAAGAAAAATCCCTTCTTGCAATTGGCAGATTTGGTTATTTATCTGTTGTGTTTATCTTTTCACGGCATTGCCTATCCAGCAACTCATAGGATTAGTCTCCATTATTATCGTGTTCCCAATGTTATCTTTTATGCACAGTGCATCTATTTTCATTACTCAATAATATGCAACATTTTGATGATATTTTATTAATAAACGTGGGTGCATTCTTTCTTTATTTACCTCTTTCTTCTCTCTCTCTCTTCAGAACTGTTGTATTAGTACCTAGGTAGAAAAGATACTAATTAGAGTTCCGGATCAGGTCTTAAAAAAGTACTCTTGACGGATTGAAGATCTTAAAAGATTGGCTGCTTATGACTTTCATGGAGTGATGGTAGTTGACATTGTTGAGTAATAAATAGATTATAGGCCCCTAATAAACAGAGTGAACCCCCCTAATAGCTTCTCTGCTCCTTCCCCTATCCATCGTCGATCCCCCTTTTCTTTCTACTCCACCGTCACCACCCCTCCCCTCCTACTCCACCAACCCCACCATCCCCCTTCTAATCCACCGCCCCTCCCACCAACTCCACCACCACCACTCCATGCCCACATACCATCATCATCACCGCTGCTCGCCCTCCCATCTTCTTCATCGTTGGCGACAACTTCATTGTCGCACCAACTCCATCATGTCGTCTGTTGATATGTAAGGGATCATCTATAGTTCTGCTTGTCTCTGGTATGATCTAGATTGGTCATCGATTGCAACTTATATGGTGTAAGTAGGCATTAGTTGTCTGCGGAAAATGCTAGAAGGCTCTAGTATCATATCCACTGGCAATGATGAAGGAAATGCCAAACATTCCTTATTGGGGTCTATTCCACAGTTAAATCCAACTATCCCAAGTGGTTATGGTCTATGGATGTTATTGATGATCGTGCGTGGATAAGACAAGGGGCACATCCTCATCGAGCCAGAGGCTACCGAGGATGAAAAAATGGTACATGGGACACAAATAATGGTATTTTCTATGATTATGCCAACATTATTTCGAGAATTGCGGATGAACTGGTTTATTATGAATATGCATATGGTATGTGGAAATTTCTAAAGGAGACCTATGGACACGATCGGAATTCAAGTTTGGTCTTTCAAACATACTTCAACATGATAAATCTGAAGTAAGCTAGTCATCTGTTGGCTAAATGTTTTTCGTAGCTAAAGTTATTATTTGAAAAATATAATGCATGTTTCTAGATATAAATGTCCCATTAGACAAGGTACCGCAGTGATTACATGATTAGGCTCTTTCTATGCAACAAAAATTAGATGATCACAACATCATTTTCAACCCATCACAACATCGCCACTTCGGGTCCTTGGGCCTGACCTCGGCACTTCCAGCCTCCTCAGGGTGAGGAAATCGAGACTCACATCAAGGACGTGGTCGTGACATACCTTTTAGAGGACATGAATATACTCAATGCATGTTATGTAATAAGCGTAGCCATCCTGGCAGCGAGTGCTAAGCCAAACATGCACGACTTACTACTACTAGTTCTTGTACAATCACCGATGATGAGGATGGAAGGCCCGTGGTGGTTCCTAAATGAGATTTTGAAGATTTGATGCAACATCTAAGCATGTTGGTACCTAATAGCGCCTCTTCATTTTATCCTTCAAAACACCTGTTGTTGCATGTTCATGTATCCTTGCTTACATAATTAAGCATATCTCTACTAGTGGTTGATTGATAGATATTGGGGCATCTATACATATATGTGGAGACAAAGGTCTCCCCAACAAATACATCAAGCGTGGCCATGGACATTACTAGTTGTTGATGTCAGATTTTCTTTCTGGGAGAACTATCTTTCATGTTGCTCCCATAGTATTTGGGTGCACCACCTTTGTTCATATACTTAAGTCTGGAAGAGAAATGCTTGCTGCCAAGGTTGTCAAATGCACGTTTTTAGGGTATACCACAAATCAGAAGGGATATTGATGTTATAATCCTAGGACCTTATGACAATACATAAATGCAGATATCATCTTTTTCGAGTCTTTTTCCTTCTTTTCTAGTGCATGTACTCATATGTCGCTGCCTCCCACTATTTCTGAAGTTCCCCAATACCTGTAAATGTTCCTCATCCTGAGCTACATGGTACTCATTTTATTTTTTTGAGAGAAAACATGGTGAGATCCCAAGATGGGACCCATCACAAGGGCTAAATATATTAATGATACTCATTTTATACGTCAGTATCGGCAATGACAACCTCCTTCTGAGCCAACACCTACCTCTTGTCAAGGTGAGTCCCTTGACACATGATTTAATGTTTGGCCATTCTTCTTCCAGTGATATTTCTACATGCACTTCTTAGACTGCCATAGAAGCAACAAAAGCATACTCATTTATTGACATATCAGATGTTCCTATAGCCTTCAGAAAAAGAAAGCGACAATCTACTATTCATATTTGCAGTTATCTTCTTCGCCGGTCTTGGACCATCCTACATGAAATGCACGAAATCCTTCATTTTTCGTTAAAAAAATGAAAAATTAAGGCCCATACAAATTTCATGTAGGATGGTCCAAGACTAGTGAAGGACATAACTTTAGATATGAGTTTCCAAAGGGCCACATTGATGCATTGAAGGGCCCTTGCTAGTGACATGTTATGGAAGAGGAGATGGGTCCTCTCTCGTAGGACATGGCAACTTGTGGATCGACCTACAGACGACACTATCGTAGGATCCTGATGGGTGTTTGCTTGAAATATAATCCAGATGGTTCAGTAGCAAGGTACAAAGATGAACTAGTAGCCAAAAACTTTTCACGGACCTATGGGGATGATTTCTTTGACACTCTCTCTCCAGTAACTAGACCATCAAATGCACGAATCCTTCTTGCGGTAGTGGTTCAACTTAACTGGCCTTTCCATCATATTGATGTCAAAGATGCATTTATCTATGATAAATAACAAGTAATTTATATGCAACAACCACCTGGGTTTAACGCTCAAAGGGTGCTACATGCCTGTTAATTGAATAACTTGATTTACATCCTTAAGCAAATCCCCTGAGCTAGTTTCAGAAGCTATCAGAAGTATTTGAAAGTATAGATTGTCTATATACTCCTCGAGTGACTTTCTGTTTGTACGAAGATTGGGAAATGTACTTACTTCGGTGTTGTCAATAGAGGAAATTTAATGGATAGGAAGTCTACTACTATCTTCCATACATATCTAGGATGCAACCTAATTACTTGGTGAAGTAAGAAGCATACCGTAGTGCAAGGTTTGAAATCTCGATTTCGATTTAGTTTCGATCACCTCCAATACTGAAATTTCGCCGAAATTTCGGGAAATTTTGGCAATTTCGGTGGAAATGTCGGAAATGGCTCAAAAAACCATTTTTTTCAATTTATTGTAAATTATGAAATAACTTATGAATACACAATTATTTCACACATATTGCTCATCGATACCCTTTATATTGTACATATCGGTCATATTGGTCATATCGGTCATATTGTAGAATATGTTAGATATTGCAAATGGAGTTAATTTGAGTATTTCAAACAACGAAACAATAGATATACACTTATAGGCTTCTAGCATACATATCAATCATCTTATAATCTATGACTATGACGGTATGTCACACACCATATCGAACATATTGTTGTTAATACTTAATACTTAATAACAGAGTAATAATCTTACAAGTTACAACATGTGAAAATACATATATTTCATGCAGAGTAATAAGAAGTTAAGAACATGCACATTAATGATCAACACAATAAAAAATTAAAATATATTATCTAGTGATATGTTTGGCTCAGAACCAAGAGTTCCGTTGTGGATCTGAATCACCCCCCTTCCTTGTTGTCTCTCATAACGCATCACAGATTCAATGGGCTCGCAATAGTTCTCCCATGTCATGTACGAGTACATGACCTTGTAATCCATCACATACTGCATGTATTGATGGTCATCGATGTCTATGAGTATCCCAAGACGAGGATAAGTAGCATTAGATCCGGTATCACGAGTGGCACGACGAGGCTGCGAACTACTGGCTTGAGATCCTCGGGACGACGATGATAGAGTAGGAGAAGATCTCTGCGGCGGAGGAGGAGGAACTGGTGTGTACTCAGGGAAGAAACCATAACTGTCACCCCCAAAGAAGCTGCCCTGGCTCTGCTCAGGTTGGCTACCTTGGTAGTTCTCACCGCTGTAGCTACCTTATCCCCCATACCCACTGTAACCATATGAATATGATAGAGGTGCATACGCTTGAGGAGGAGGAAGAGGTCCTAAAGGAGGAGGATGAAAATATTCTGGGAGGACGTCAAATGGTTTCTCATTGTGCGACTATCCATATCCGCCTAAAGGACTTGGTGTTCCTCCACGATATGGGCTGTCAATGTCCATGCAGCTCAAGGAACCTACATATGATATCAAATCGTCAATGTAGCTGTCGGTTGGACGATGGCCATGATCGTACTCGTAATCCATAGGTCCTGGACTCGGACTTGGAACAAATTGTCCATGTGTGTTCCTCTGTCATTCCATATATTCACGTCCTGCATGTAGTCATTCCTCAAATCTTGTATCTTGTGGTCCACGACCACCCCCTCCTGACCCAATTGAGTATGTTTCCCCACCATCACCAGGTCCACCACGACCAACATTATCATCATCATCATCATCTCCACTATCATCCTTTGACTTTGATTTGGATTAGTGGAGAGAATTTCATCAACAACCGCATCAATCTCGGCCTCCAACCCTCCAAGAGTGTAATCCGACCGGATCTTGCCAAATAGTCACTTACATCTGCTCCCATTTGCTGGCTTATTTTCTCATTTGGTCTTCCACCTGGTTGATCGAGAACAGGAGCACCAGTGGAATCCATCCACCTATGGAGAACATCTTCATGAACATCGTCATCGTGCATCTTGAAAATGTATGCAAGATCAATATGGTCTGTGTAGTCATCTTTGTCTTGTCCCTCTCTTGCATGTTTCAACTTCAGCTCAAGTTGTAATGCACGTAGACAAGATCATTGAGCTTCTGTTCTCCCAACCTGTTCTGTCTCTTCGAATGGATTAAGTTGAATGCGCTCCAGTTCCTCTCACAACCACCAACAGATGCGGTTTGAGACAACACTTTCACTGTAGGTTGGGAGCTTCCATCTCGCATAGTAACCACCATTCGGCTGCAAAAAACCAAAACGAGATAAAATTAATAGTAGGAATAAATGAACACACAATCAATGGATTTATTTGACTTCATCCCTACCAGTAAGAGTATTGCCCCGTCCATTTACCGCAGTAATTCGACCAAAGGAACCCAAGGCATCCCATGAGTACTTAACCTGCACACATATGTTTAAGTCATAAATTGTTACATAATACTCTTAAAGAATATTTTTGTGAGTTCTAATCTAGCTTCAAATTCAGGATTACCTCATTCATGCACAAGGTTTGTAACTTCTCGTCCTTGACGAGCTTCTCCACCACAATTTGTACAACTGCTAGAAGGTCAGCATTTGTACCAAGTACATTCTTATGCTGGTACTTAGGATTTCAGTAATAAGTTGGACACAAAGTCACGAATAAGCACAATTCTCATATTCTAAAGATCTATAAAAATTTAAAAAATGTAAAACAAATTAGATTATTACATAATACATACCGGCCTTGTGAAGAGGATGTGAGGACATCTTGGACCAACACTCATCTATGATGTCCAACCATGCTTTGGATACTTTTCTAACTGCTTCTCTGACATTCTCTCTCATGCAGCGCATTGCCTCGTAGATCTTCTATGGTGAGCTTCTTATCGCCATCTATGATTTGCAAAGCAGAAACAACTGGATCCATGATCCTCATGACCCGCGTCACATCATCCCAAAAGTGGAGATCATTGATCAATATCTCTACTTTCCGTCCTTCAGTACGAGCTTCAGGTATCTCGAATCATTCACCTTGGCAATATATGTTTTTCAAGCCTGTCTTTTGTTGTTTGAGGCTTTGCAGCGCTATAAAATTGGTTGCAAAGCGTGTGATGCCGGGCCTCACCAGCTCACCATTGCACATCTACCTCATCAATGCCAACACTTTGCCGTGGTTGTAAATGAATGTGGTGATCATTCGTGTTTGCTCCACCACCTTTGAGACGAGCTTCCTCTTGCTGAAATCCTTTAGAATTAAATCCATGCAATGTGCATCACACAATGTCCAAAAGATACCATAGTTGCTAGACTCATTATTGTTTCACCCGCGTTCTTGAAGTTGCTGCCATTATCCGTCACAATCTGGACAATGTGATCTTTCCCAACCTCTTTAGTGACGTCCTTCATCAACTTTAGCAGGTACATGTGGTCCTTCACATGATCAAATGCATCAACAGATTTCAAAAAGATTGTCTTCCCATCGCAGTAAATAAGGAAGTTGATGATCTGCTTCCTCGTGTAGCTCGTCTACCCATCGCACATCATTGTCACCCCGTACTCTGGCCATCTCCTCCTCGACTCAGCAATGTACTCATTCATCTCCTCCTTCTCCATCCCCAGATATTTGTTCATTATCTCGTAGAACGTAGGAGCCTTCACTCCCGTTCCCGCTGCAGCGATCTGATCAATGGCATGCTGCAGAAATGGCTCACTAGCAATGTTGGCAGGAATGCTCTCCCCAAAGAAGAGCTTGCTGATGGTCATTCTTACCCTTTCTCGTGCATTGGTGAACATATCCGTCACCGTTTTCTGCATCAGATCCTTGCTTGCCTTGTATTGCATGGATCCACTCCTCATCAAGACGGGCTCAATTCCCTTCCCCTTGTGTTTTTTGGTGGGTGGTGGTACTGGTGCACCTCCAGAACCACTCCCACTGCCACCTGCACCATAGAAGCCGCCGCGTACACCACCGAGTTCTCTCCTCTCGAACTCGCTCTTCATTGATTCTTTTGTTGCCCTTTTGTATGCCCTCCTCTCCGCTGTAGTCTGAACGTCAGCAGGGTAGACAAAGTCATCATCGTCTGAATCTGAGAGGAAGTTGAATTCTTTTTCAAACATAAACTCTTTCAATTGTTCATCCATTCTTACCCTCTTTGTATCCATTTACTTCTTCCCGTCCAAGCTGGCCTTCACCTTGTCCCTCACATCTTTGGGACAACGCGTGCACTTGGCAACATTCTTGTTATTGCCAACAAGACGTTGCTTCATCCTCGTGATCCCGTCTCCTCCCAACTTCTTTCCACAGAAATTGCATTGTAGGAGCGGAGGCATACCTCCAACCAATGTCCCCACTGAAATCACCCCTCTGATCCTCAGAACTGTTAGATCTTGATCCGGAACCGGAATGTGCCATGACGATGATCACCGAAACCTGCGAGGAAATTGAAGAACAATCATTCAAGAGGCATACAATGCGACCGATTAAGAATTTGCTAATTGATTTATATTTTAATTTTCGGATTTATTATATTTTTATTTTTTCTAACACCTAATACACACAAAATCGTAAATACTTGGTGTTTGAAATTGAAAGTATACTCTTAATATTCTGATTTTCAGAAAAACACCTTAGATCTATACATTAGGGTCTTAGATCTAGCAATTAGGGGACCGTTTTCGAGAACGACTACCTAAGTGACACAAAATATGTAAAAAACAATAGATCTAACATAGGATTTTCGGATTTACTCAATTTTTAAATTTCATTTACAAAAAAAATCTGAAACATGTTTTCTACTTCCATAACTTAAGATCCGAATTTATCATTGAAGAACTCATCATCATTCCATTTAAAAACACAAAAGGCCCAATTTCCTCTTCCATAGATCTTACAAAATGTTCTCAAAGTATGTTTTACTACATGCTATACACAAGATCCGAGATAATACATTCATAACTATCATTATTGTGCAATTAAAACACAAAATCCCTAATTTCGTCTCCAAAAATAAACCTAGATATTCGAAATCTCTAAAAAAAATCACACCAAGCTGGATCAACATCTTAAGAGTAAAATCCCTAAAAAATTGAAGAATTTGATGAAGATTTGGCTAAATTTAGCTTACCTTGAAGCAAGGGATGAAAAATGATCTCGGAGGAAGTTTGGAGAGGTTGCTACTGGAACTCGGTCGAAATGGGCGAGTTTCGATCGAAATTTCAGTCCATATCGTCAAAAGAGTGTATTTTTTTAATTACAGATTCCATTTCTCGGGCGAGATGACGAGATGACTCAAAATCTCGCCGATATCTCGCAAGATTTCGGTCGAAATCCGAGAAATCGATATTCGTATGGGTTTCGAGATCCTCCACCCATCGAAACAGAGATTACAAGGAGACTTATAGTACAGAGTCCAGGATTCAACTAGAATTCTACCATGAAAGATTGCATTTTCAAAATAAAAGCGTTGAGATGAGAAGATAGAACCATCACGAGCCATCCAAATTGCCCATGACAAATCAACCGGTCTCAAAATCTCCTCCCTTGGGCGATGTCTAGCTTGAACTAAGGAATCTCAGAAAAAACTCCAAGCTCTGCAAATTTACCCAGTTGAACCTACTCTACGACCAAACTGTAGAAGACCACCTGCAATGGAAGAAAAGATGATCCACAGTTTCAATGCGATCTTCGCATAGAGGACAACAATTGGACACAACGGATAAGATTCTTTCACAATGGTCACTCGTCATAATTCGTCTTCTGCGCAATAACCACATAAAGGCTCCGATTCTTTTTGGCAGCTTGAGATCCCAAATAATCTTGCAGTCACGGACGATGTCGTTCGTCCTAGAGGGTGGCAGTCTAGAAATTGCACAGTAGGTTCTCTTGATCGAGAAAGTGTTATCCTTCCAAACCCAATGCTCACGTCCAGAAGAAGGGCACTCTAGATGTCTGAGCGATTCAATTAGCATAGAAAAGTCCTCAAGCCGTTGATAAGAGAAATTGGTTAAGAAAGACGACTTCTAGTTACCATCCACACAACAATCCAAGACCCTCGCACCCCGGTCGGCAGCTAACACGAAAAGATGGGGGAATATGGAGGAGAGAGGATCGGAGCCGGATCAGTTATCAGTCCAGAAAGCAAAGGAAGAACCATCGCCAAGCATATGTCTGAATAGGTCTTGAAAGTGAAGCATAACAGAGGTGACTCCTTTCCAAAAAGCCGACGCTCGAGAGAGAGAGAGTCTGATGAGATATATTGTTCTGAATTCCAGCATTATATTTTTTACAACTAAGGCAGCATCATAGATCTTCACCTTTGCCCTAAATTCTACTTACCCACATGAGAAGAAGGGACTCGTTCATTGAGTCCAAGAGAAAGATCCCAAGGCCCCTCGCGTCCTTTGGGAGAGTTACTGTCTCCCAATCAACAAGGTGTAAGCCTGAACCCTCTTGGCCATTCTTACCCCACCCAAATCATCGCAAATTCTGCGCCATACAACAACATACATCCACAGGGAGGAGTCTAGAAGACATGAAATACACAGGGATAGCCGAAAGAACCGTGTTGGGAAAAGAGAATGAGTTGTTCTATTCCATAAGCCCTAGGCTCTCTTATATAGGAGAGTAGCCTATGGGTAAATTACATAAAGAGAATAACAGGAAAAATAAAATAACAAAGAGGTACAATTATTCTATATGCGTCAACACTCCCCCTCAAGATGGAGCATAGATATCAATCATGCTCAGCTTGGACGCACACTTCTGGAATGGGCCTCGAAGTAATGCCTTGGTGAAAATATCAGCAGTCTGATTCTCTGATGTGACGTGAGATGTAGCAATGAACCCCTTCTGAATCATGTCACGTATGTAGTGACAGTCGACCTCAATGTGCTTGGTCCTCTCATGAAAGGCTGGGTTATTTGCAATGAACAAGGCGGCCTGATTGTCACATTCCAACATCATAGGAAGAGGTATATCAAGACATAGATCTGCAAGTAAGGATTTCACCCACATCATTTCTGTGCTAGCCTGGGCCATAGCCCTGTATTCGGATTCAGCACTGGATCTAGCTACCACTGTCTGTTTCTTGCTCTTCCACGAAACTAGAGCATCTCCAACATAGACTGCAAATCCTGATGTGGACTTCCTGTCCTTGGGGCATCCTGCATAGTCTGCATCCGCACATGCTGTGATAGAGATCTCCTTTCCTTTCTTAAATAGCAAGCCTGCACCTGGAGATGATTTTAAATATCTCAGAATCATGTGTATTGCATCCATATGGGCCTGACGTGGTTGCTCCATGAACTGGTTCACACGACTCACTGCAAATGATATATCAGGTCTAGTGATCGTGACATACAGTAGTTTGCCTACCAGTTCTCTGTACCTTCTCTTATCCACCTCTTCTGTGTCATCATCATACAACTTCATGCTAGGATCCATTGGTGTCGTAGCAGGTCGACACCCTAGCATACCTGTCTCACTTAGTAGATCTGTAACATACTTCCTCTGTGACATGACTAATCCATATGGATTTCTAGCAAACTCCAGCCCTAGAAAATATCTAAGGACTCCCAAGTCCTTGGTGACAAACTCGGTCCCCAGCCTTTCCTTTGCCTGCTTAATGCCCTGGTCATCATCACCTGTAATCAAGATATCATCAACATAAACCATGATTACAATGATACCTCTAGCCGTCTTCTGTACAAACAAGGAATGATCAGCATTGGAGCGTTTATATCCTTGTTTCTCAAAGAGATCTGAAAGCTTCTGAAACCATGCTCTGGGGCTCTGCTTAAGGCCATAGATGGCCTTATGTAATCTGCAAACCTTGGAACACTCCCCCTCAACAGCAAAACCAGGTGGCTGTTGCATATAGACTTCCTCCTGCAAGTCGCCATACAGAAATGCATTCTTCACGTCCAGTTGATAAAGTGGCCAGTCTCTAGCAACTGCAACTGATAACAGGATCCGTAGAGTGGAATGACGCGCCACAGGGGAGAATGTGTCAAGGTAGTCTACCCCATATGTCTGTGTGAAGCCCCGTGCAACCAGGCGTGCCTTGTACCTGTCAATGGAACCATCTGCATTGTGCTTCACTGTAAACACCCATTTGCAACTCACCGGGCTGACATCTGGAGGTGTAGGAACCAAACTCCAGGTTCCTCTGGACTGAAGTGCCGCCATTTCTTCTTCCATTGCTAGCCGCCATCTAGCATCCTGTAAAGCATCATGATGATTCCGTGGAATGTCTGTAGCTGAAAGTGCCAATGCAAACGTCCTGAAGTCTCCAGATAGCCTCTCAAAAGACACAGCTGCTGATAATGGATATTTGACAGCTTCTCTTCGGCTTGCGTAGAGCAATTGGAACATCCAGATCATCTGTGTTCTCACCATGCTCCTGTAATACATCCTGCTGAAAAATGTCGTCAGATCCATCAACATTAATATTTTCATTACATACCATAGGCGAGCTAGTTGACGGGTCAGGACCATGAGCTGGAGGAGGCCTGCGGGTGTAATGGAATGGTAGCGGGGATACTAGCGGTGGCGGTGGTGGTGGCGGTGTTGTTGTTTGTGGCAACGGTGGTGGTGGTACCATGAATACGGCATCAGGAGATATAGGTGGTAGCTGCATGTTTCCAGATTCTGAAAAGTACATAACAGATTCAAAAAATGTAACATCTGCACTGATCATATACCGCCGACGCACAGGATCAAAACACTTGTACCCCTTTTGAGTTCTGGAGTACCCCACAAAGACGCACTTGACAGCCCTAGGAGAGAGCTTGTCAGTACCAGGCGACAACTGATGGACAAATGCGACTGACCCAAACACACGAGGGGTAAGAATGAACAAATCCTTGTCAGGGTAAATGAGTGAAAAAGGAATCTGTTCATTCAAGACAGACGAAGGCATACGGTTGATTAGGTAACATGCAGTAAGGACTGCATCACCCCAGTAGGAGTACGGAACATGACTCTGAATAAGAAGTGACCTTGTGACATCAAGAAGATGACGGTGTTTTCTTTCAGCAACCCCATTCTGTTGAGACGTATGAGCACAAGATGTTTGGTGAATAATTCCTTTTGAGGAGTAGTAATTGGCTAGAATGTTGGTGCACAACTCTAAGGCATTATCACTTCTCACAATCTTGACAGATGTGGAAAAAACATTTTGAATTTCATTAAGAAAGTGGATAATAATATTTCCTGCTTCAGATTTATTTTTCATTAGAAAGACCCATGACGCTCTGTGTCCCTGATGATCTGGAACACGACACGGACCCCAGACATCGACATGAAACAACTCAAACTTGGAGTTACTACTCCGACCTTGACTACTGGGAAAAGACGACCTGTGATGCTTTCCCAACTGACATGCCTCACACTGGATAGGTGTGTGAGAGAGACCATAGGGTAGAACTAGACGCAACTTCTGAAGCGGTAAATGACCAAAACGCAGATGCCACAGGAGAGGAGATACTTGTCCAGCAGGAGAAGATGTGGTTCCAGCAAATGGGGTCTGGTTCAGACGGTAAAGGCCTCCTTGCTCATAGCCATGACCAATCACGTTGCCCGTACGGATGTCCTGAAAAATCAAAGAAGATGAATCAAAAATAGCTCGACAATGGAGATCCTTCGTAATCTGACTAATTGACAACAGATTCATAGAAAAATGCGGTGCATGTAGGACATTCTTAAGCTGCATAGAAGGTGTCAATCTAATCTCCCCCTGACCAGTGATAGGGGAATGCGTGCCATTAGCAATCACTATTGTCCGTCCTGGAGGGATCTGAGTGTATCCTATAAGTAGACTCTGGTCGCCACATAAATGATGTGTAGCACCCGAGTCCATGATCCATGGCAGTATATCAGATCTACTACTGTGGAGTGCAAGTGTACTACCTGAAGTACTAGTAGATGCAGAGGCAGAGGCAGCAGCATCAGTATGACTCTCTGTAGTCGGTGCTGGACCAGATGGTGGTATGATGCCCCTGAGGCGAGCAACTAGATCATCAAATCGTTGATCCAAGGTAGCAGCAGATGGGGGCTCTACCTGCTCAGCGGCTCGTGCAGATGCAGGGAATCCATGCTTTGAATAGCATGTGTCTTCATTGTGCCCGACTCGGTGACAATATGTGCATGTTGGCCTGGTGCGGCCACCCCTTCCACGAGGAGTACGTCCACGGCCCTGGTGATGAAAACCACGGCCTCTGTTGGCCGCCATAGCTGAGGAATTCTAACTCGCAGCTGCTGAAGGCACTGTGATCCTACTCAATCTGTGAAAAGCTTCCTCCATGGGAGGAATAGTCGAGTCCGCCAAAATCTGAGAACGTGCTGCCTCATACTCTGGATCAAGTGCAGCGAGAAACACACCCACCATAGTAGCATTCCTGTATGTCTTCTGCTGCTCTGGCGTAGCTGTCAAGGGCATGAAGCTATATAGCTTCTCAAACATCCCTCTCAGTGATGTATAGAGAGAATGTAGAGGGCGACCATTCTGCTTGATGGTGAAGATATCATGCTGGAGTTGCAGAATCTTTGTCTCGTTATTTGCCTGGGAATATGTGGCCGCCAGAATGTTCCACATATCCTTCGCTGTGGGTTGATGGAGGATATCATTGGCAATCTCAATTGCCAACGTGCCAGATAGCCAGACCTTGGCGTATGCGTCATCAGCCTCCCAGGAGGCATAGGTTCCAGTCTTCTCAGCAGGCTCTGATTCGGTAAGAATATGCTTCTTACCTATAGACTTCATCATGCTCATGAACTGCATTGCCCACAGTTCATAGTTTGTACCATCCATCTTGACAATAGGCGCTGGACCACGGAATGCGCCAATAGATGGGATATCTGCCTTGCTCTCTGACATATTGAAAAATAAAGACCGGAAGGATTGACAAACGATATGTTTTGTCTACAATACCATAGATGGGGGTAGTTGCATGTGTAGACTTCAAGCAACTATCCCCATGAAGATGTTTGTGCTAAGACCTATACGCACACAGGAGTTGCGCACAGGCCGCACAGGAGATGCGCTGGGAGGCAAAGGTGACGCACTGGAGCGCACGGCTGAGGCGCGCAGGGGCTGCGCACAGCGCACAAGTGCTGCACAGGGGATGCGCACGGCGCGCTAGGGCTGCGCAAGGGATGCGTAAGGGGCTGCGCGCGCAGGGGCTGCGCACAGCGCGCAAGTGCTGCGCAGGGGTTGCGCGCGGCACGCTAGGGCTGCGCAGGGGATGCGCAGATGATGCACAATGGCGGCGTTGGAGGCGCGCACGGCGGGGGCGACGGCGTTGGAGGTGCGCCGATCGAGAGAGAGAGAGAGAGAGAGAGAGAGAGAAGAGGGCCGGCGGGTGGGGTGTTAGGGTTAGGGTTTCGAGAACTCCGGTCTAGGACCGTCGCTCTGATACCATGTTGGGAAAAGAGAATGAGTTGTTCTATTCCATAAGCCCTAGGCTCTCTTATATAGGAGAGTAGCCTATGGGTAAATTACATAAAGAGAATAACAGGAAAAATAAAATAACAAAGAGGTACAATTATTCTATATGCGTCAATAAACCGCCTACAATAAGACCATACGACCGTCACGGGAAAGAATAACCACCTTCCACCCTGATAATCTTCTCTCCATCTTCTCAATCACCGGCAACCAGTCAGACAACTTTAGCCTTCCAGTAGAGAGCGACATGCCTAAATAATGCAACGGAAGAGAGCCATTGGGCGTACCACCAAGTTTGCACCTCATGACTAGACATCCCAAAGGAAATGACTCACGATTTGCCATGATTTAACTTCAGCCTGACATCTCACTAAAGATCTCCACTGTGGTCGCCATCCCTTTAGCCATATATTTATCTCCCTCAATAAAGAAAATAGTGTTGTCTGCAAATTGAAATAGAGGAATAGTGATACCATATGAATTGAAACCAGTTGTCAACCCATTAGCCATCACCTGCTCCACCAAGCAAGGGGGTACATCGACAACACACCAAATAGCAAAGGCGCAAGAGGACATCCCTGACAGACCCTATGCCGTCGCCGGTAAAATGTTCCCTTTGGGCAACCGTTAATTAGCACAAAGTACGATGCAGTGGTGATACATCTCTTCATCCAGGAGATCCATATCTCCAGGAAACCCCTACGCGAAAGAGTCCATAAAAAGAGTCAATCCACCATATCATACGCTTTTGTGAAGTCCACCTTCCAAAGGATGTCCCTAGTTTTTTACCTTTCCCATTCTTCAATAATCAATGGCTAAGGTCAAACTATCCCCAATACATCTTCTAGGTATAAAAATAGAGTGAAACTGGGAGATAATGGGATCCAACACCGTGCTAAATCTAATCGAAAGGACCTTTGCCATGATCAAATGGATAGTGTTCGAGAGAGCAATAGGGCGGTAGTATTCAGTTCTCTCCGAGTTCTCCTTGGGCAGCAGAAAAATGAGTGCCTTGTTGTGCTTCTCGAAGCCCGCATTCACTCTAGCGAATTCCTTCGCCACCTCTATCGTGTCAGCACCAAGGACCGACCATAATTCACGAAAGAAGGAAACCGAGAAGCCATTTGGACCGAGCGCTCCATTCGCATTAAGGTTCCGGACCGCCGCTTTACCTCTTCTGTCCTAAAATCTTGCACCAAGTGGTTAGCATGTTGTTCAGAAAAGAAAGATGCACCCTATCCAGTCCATCACCAAGATCTAGGTATCAATCTCTTGGAGAACTCCAGAAAGTGAGACACAATGGCAAGTCACAACTCTCTAGCACCCTCAACTCTTCTACCATTGGTCAAAACATAACGGATGGAATTTTGACGATGCCTACCACTAGCCACCCGATGAAAATAAGTTGTGTCTGCATCCCCCTCCTTGAGCCAGGAATTTTGTGAGCGCTTTTTCTATTCCACCACCCTTTTCTATCTTCTACTATAATTATACCCTGGGATGCTGCTATGAAATTGAGCCCCCCTTCAGACATTTCCCTTGTATCCTCTAAGCTATCTAACCAGATCATCTTCACCTCCTCCGCACGAGGGGCTCGTCTGGACTCACAAACCTCTTTCTTGAAAGAGCATAGTCCTTGGAATAGGGATACAAGCTTCTGAGCAAGCTGAGATGCTGATGTGGCAGTAACAGTGGTGGAGGCCCAATGATTGGAAATAAACTCTTCGAAAAATTCAAATTTCCCGGTCAAATTTCCGCTCTGTATGAACTCCAAATTCACCAAACTCATTTTAAAGTTTAAGTTAAAAAATTGTCTATCCAGTGAAAGTGGTTTCATTAAAATCGGAGTTCGTTTGCAAAATATAGGTTTTGGGAACTAAGTGTACATTGTATATATTGTAAATATTCTTTCTTTCTTCATTTTTTATTAATTACTAAAAAAATCCTAAAAAAAGCATTTTTATGTTTTATTTTATTTCTAGTATTTTATTTTATTTTTATGTTGCAAATATCTGTTATTAAAAGTAAAAAAAATTTAAAACTAGAAATTTAAAAAAACATGTACATATTGTTTGTTTTATTTGTGGACTTTTGTAAATTCTCCACTCTCTTTATTTTTATTTTATTTTAGTACCATACTTTATTATATTTTCTTTTCTTTTATTTTTTATTCTTTATTCTCTACACTAACTTCCCTTTTCTTTCATTAACCACCAAGTCTTCATCTAACCTCCCATTCAACTCCACCATGTTCTTTAACCTCCCATTCAACTCCACCATTCTACCATGTTTCAAACTTCCATTTTTTCTCTTTTTATTCTTTTCTTCATCCTCATTTTCCCATCCAACATTCTTAGAGCTCATTGAGGTCGATCGGTGACATCGTTCCACCACGACACGAAGCGACGACCTCCTTTCAGGCGAGATCCGCGACGACCACTGTCCCCGTATAGTGAGTTTTCCATCAAGCTCACATAGTTTCTCCGTTTTTTTGCTAGTCGGATCGAGGCCACAAAAGGAGTCCAGCATAGTTGCTCTGCAAATCCGACGAACCTTAGGTAAGTATTCCCTCGCATATCCCTTGTTATTTTATTTTATCTAACATTTTGCTTCCTTGTTTCACCACACAATCATTTTCAAATCACCACCACATCATCACCTCCATCGCACCATAACCATCACCACCAAATCACCCATTTTCATCTTCATTTCTATTCCCTTCTCTTTTTTTTTCTAAAAAAATTAAACTAAAAAAAATTAAAGTCACCACAACAAAAAAATTTTAAAAATAAAAAAAGAAAAAATGCAGCGCCTACACACGACCCTCCATGCATCCACGCGCAGGTTCGCCCCCTCTTGTACCATCGTCCACCTGTTGCCTTCTGCCCCTCGACCGACTGCCTGGCGCCCCCCTCCGCACCAGCAGCTTCACCAGCTCCTCCGACCACTATTCTCTAGGCCCCCTACTCCCTCCGTCGGCCACTGTCGCCTGGTGCCGCCGAGCACTTCCGCCTCTACCACTGTACGTCGTCGTCGCGCACCCCTCTGCTGCCGTGGCCAGCCGCAGGAGCTCGCCACCCATGCACTGCATACAACCGTGCCACCATCCTCGCCGTAACCCTCCGCTACACCAGCTCCACCCCTCAGTGCTCCCTCACAGCTGCGTTTCCTCCAACCGTCGCCAGCGGCCACGCCGCGGCCTCAACCTACGGTCGTGTGTGGCTGCCGCTCCGTGCTTTACTTTCCTCAGTCGCTCCGCCATCTTCATCCTGCAAGCGCGCCGCCCGTCCAGCCGTACCCTGCCCGCCTTCCTCCGCTAAGAGCCAACCACCGCCGCCAGCGGCAACCCCTCCTTTCGCAGGGGCCGCACCGCGCCGCCTCCCATCGTGCCCTAACCGCCCCTGACGAAGGAAGGCCTTCAACTTATTTTATTTTATTTCTTGTAAAAATTGCATATTTTATCCCACAAGTTTCGTTATTTCCAAAAGTGCCCCTGTACACATTTTATTCTGCTCAAGTTAAATTAGTATATTGCACAGATAACCCTATGTTTGCATATTAATTTGGACATCTTTCCTGCATCATTTTATTTAATGAAAAAATATCATGTTGTTGAGCAACTAATTCTCTATCATTTGGATATTTATTTGGATTTTTGTGAGCTTTGGATAATTAACTAAAATTGTTTTAGTGAAATATTGCATATTTTACCCACTATGAGGTCTTAAATTCATATTTAACTCATGGTTGTTACAAAAATTCTTCAAAAATTAGAATGATGCCTTGAAATGTGCTTAAATTAATGTCTAAATTTCATCTTAATTGGAGTTGTCCTATGCCTTAAATAAATTGTAGAGTGATTTTAGTAAATGATTTTTAATTAAATCTACACACAATATTTTTGCGAAATTCCAACTCTCCTGTATTGCATACTAAATACCTTGCTAAATTGATAATTGTGAATTTATTAGGAATTAAATATTCACGGTTTGTTTTCATTAAAGAGATCATAAAAAATTCATATTTTCTCGAAAAATTCCATAAATATTATTGTAGCCTCATTGCATCATGTTTAAGTTCCAGTAAAATTTCATAATTTCTGCATTCTATTTGTGTGAAAAATTACATAAAAACCCTAAAAAGTGTGTATTTTCATTGTTGCATTTTAACCCTTAAAATTCTTAAAAAATGTATTTTACATTCATCACTGGATTAGGTTTCTAGAAAAATATAATTTGACTAAGTTAGATTAATTTCACATTAAAACTAATTTGGGTAAGTTGTATGTTTTCTTATTAACTTAATTCACCTGTATTTT
The DNA here is from genome assembly GCA_037367405.1 of Ottelia alismoides. NCBI lineage: Eukaryota > Viridiplantae > Streptophyta > Magnoliopsida > Alismatales > Hydrocharitaceae > Ottelia > Ottelia alismoides. Next base: position 390,359 of record JAZKJV010009972.1, read on the forward strand.
GCATTCGCATTCATATTGCATAAAAAAATACAAAAAAAACTGCATTGGAAGTCTAGACCTAAGTTTTCTGATTTGACCCAAAGTTGTTCATTTGCCTTGTGTTGGACTCCGAACTTGCCCGGGATATAAATTGAAAATCGAGTCTCTTCATATTTGATTCGGTTCTGATTAATTAGCTGAGTGCTGTGGTACAACGCGTACGATCAATATACTCACTTAGGCATATTTGTCAGATGCTTCCATGGCCAGACACCATAGACTACTCTGCAATTCCTCTTGATAGGACCGTAGTATCTCTACAACAAACAGTCCCAAAACAAACCTCTAAAAACCCTCGGATAGGCGCACCGAGGAAACATGAGAAGCTAGAGGATGTATAATACATGCCTGCCTCTACCTCTGTAGAGCAATAGGTACATCTAGATCCTCAGTACTCGCAGAAAGTGTATCATCGAAGACATGCTGCACCTCAAGATGCACATGCAAATCACTAGTGCCATTAGAAGAACTCATATGCTCAGAACATACCTTGGGTGTTTTGGATTATGGAGGAGGCACATGAGCATATGGAAAGAAAGTAGGCTGCTACGCAGGCGGCGTCAGTGGTGGTGACGATGATGGTGTAGTGGAGAACGAAGGTAGAGGCATATAGACCTCCTCTCCATCTTTTGAAGAAATGAGCTTGTTACCTGTAGGAGAAAAATACATAATGGACTCAAAAAAGGTTACATCAACACTAACATAGTACCTTCGTCAAATGAGGTCGAAGCAACGGTATCCCTTTTGGGTCTTGAAATACCCAACAAACACACATTTGACAGCTCTGGGAGAGAGATTGTCAAGACCATGAGACATCTGATGAAGATGAACAGAAGCCATAAAACCGAAAACACGAAGCATAAGAGAGAAAAGATCCGTCTCGGGAAACGTAATCAAGAACGAGATCTTCTCCCATAACAGAAGAGGGCATACGATTTACCAGGTAACAAGCAGTTAGAACCGCATCCCCCCAGTACAAATGAGGAGCATGACTCTGAATCAAAAGAGTCATGTTAACATCCAAAAGAGACGGTGTTTTCGTTCAGCCATCCCATTCTGTTAGGAAGTATTTGTACAAGATGTCTGATGTACAATACCAAGGGACTTAAGGAATTGTGAAAGTTGAGGATTGTAGAATTCAAGAGCATTATCTGAACGTATAAACTTGACTTTTGCAGAATAAATATTCCTAATTTCATTAATAAAAGACTGAATAACATGACCATCATCAAACTTGTTCTTAAGAAGAAAAACCCAAGACAATCTTGGAAACTCATCAGCTGCAACAAGATAAAACCTGTGTCCCTGATGATCCGGAACATGAATTGGACCTCAAATAACAAAATGAATTAACTCAAACAGACTATGACTAGTCGAACCCTGACGACTCTGATAAGTGGGCCGATGATGCTTCCCAAGCTAGCAAGCCTCACACTAAAAGGTAGAGCGAGGAGAAATCTGTGGAAAAACATAGCACGACTTTTGTAGAGGATGATGTCCGAATCGAAGATGCCATATATAGGGAGAAACAGATCCAGTGCGAAGAGAAGAGACACCAGCATACAGAGATTGCACCAGTATATAGAGGCCCCCTCGCTTACGGCCAGAACCAAGCAACCTGTTCGTGAGAATATCCTGAAACATAAGAGCAGGAGGATCAAACTTGGCATGACAATGTAAATCCTTGGTGATTTGACTAATTGATATTAAATTCATAGAAAATTCAAGAGCGTAAAGAACATTATGAAGTCGCATTGCAGGAGTCAACTGCACCTCCCCCCTGACCAGTGATGGGAGAGTGTGTCCCATCTGCTACCACAACAGATCGTCCATGCTGAGTCGGACGGAATTCACCAAACTGATCTCTGTCACCACAGTGATGATGAGATGCTCCTAAATCCAATGATCCATTCTGACAAATCTGCCCTGTAACAACTAGTAAAGGAATATGTTGTGCCTGATGTGGATGTTGATGCTGAGGCATCTACCTTTGAGGATTCTGGATGAGAGTTGGCTGACCCAGGAGTAGGCATGATCTCCCTGAGTCGCGCCACAAGTTCGTCAAATCTCTGATCAACAACCGGTGATGGGCTCCAGACTTGTTGGGTCTATTCTGCAACCCAAGTTGAAGCAGGAAATCCATGTTTAGAATAGCAGGTTTCCTCAGAATGGCATGACCTGTGGCAGTATGTGCACGGATGACGGGTTCGACCACCCCCAACTCTGCCACGACTAGGCCCCCCCACCACAATATGGTGTAGGGCTTCCCTTACCACAAGATGCATCCATAGCTGAAGATGTCTGGGAATGCAAGGTACCACCGGAGGATATACATAGCCTACTCAATCTGCGATATGCCTCCTTCATTGGAGGTATGGTAGCATCAGTAAGAATCTGGGCTCGAGCAGCGTCATACTCAGGATCAAGAGCTGCTATAAAGACCCCAGTCATCACAGAGTCTCTATATGCCTTGAGCTGCTCTGGCGTAACAGTCAAGGAAATGTAACCATGTAACTTCTCAAACATACTCTCAAAGATGTGTAGAAGGTATGAAGAGGGTGATCGTTCTGCTTCGACGTGAAGATATCGTGCTGGAGCTGCAGTATCTTCAACTTATTCTTCGTCGGAGAGTATATAGTGGTGAGAATGTCCCACATAGCCTTTGTAGTAGGCTGACTCAGAATATCATTGGCTATCTCTAGTGGCGCAGTCTCAGATAGCTACACATTGAATAAGCATCATCTGCCTCCCATGAGGCATTTTTATCCCAATCTTGTCACTTGGCTCCCCCACTGTGAGGATGTGCTTCTTGTCCATTACATCAAACTCATGAACTGGATAGCCTACAACTCATAGTTTGTCCCATCCATCTTGGCTATGGGTACTGAACTTTTGAAGGCACCCATGGATGGAATGTTGGCCTTGTTGTCGGACATAATGACCACTATCTCCAACCAAGACGGGGTTATCAACAAGAAGAACTCACGCCTACACTGACATACGAGAAGATGGTTGTGGGTGTAGACTCGTAGCAGCCACTTACAATGCCCCGTCGCGTATGCGACACAAGGCTGGATCTCAGTGGATCGTGGCAGCAAGGCCACTCTGCCACTTACAATGCCCCGTCACGTGCGACACAATATGATGCGACCTATTTTTGGTTAACCTATCAACAACGACCCAAATGGAACCATGGCCACCTGGTGTCTTCGGCAATCCCGTGACAAAATCCATAGAAATGCTCTCCCACTTCCACTCAGGAATGGGGAGAGACTGCAGTAATCCTGGAGGTCTTCTGCGCTCGGCTTTGACCATTTGACAGGTCATGCATCTGCTGACATGTAGCGCCACATCGCGCTTCATTCCATCCGACTAGAAATGTCGGCGCAGATCACGGTACATGGATAGATAACCGTGAATTGTGTGCCTCATCAAGAATATCTCTGCGTAACTGCTCGTCGTTGGGCACAACGACCCATCCTGCCTTCCATAAAATAGACTTCGTCACAACAAAATCATCAACCTCATCCTTGATAATCACTTCATACCATAGAAATCCAAGAACGAGACCGCAGTGGCACTGCATGGGACATGCAACACACGCGAGATGGCACGACGGGGCACACGACACAGAAGTTCCGCACATCACTAGAAGAACGGCTGGGCGACTAGGCGGCAAGGCCGCACGGTGCGGGAGGCGCGTTTGGTGGCGGCGCTACACGCTGCGGCTAGGTCGCACGGAGCAGTAAGTGCGGCTTGGCGGCATAGCTACATGCAAGGCTTGGCTGTGTGGGTGGCCGCGCAGCTCAGGAGGTGCGGGTGTGCAGTAGGGCTTTTGGTGGGGGTGGGGCTCTAGGGCACAGGCTCCGGTCTAGGACTGTCGCTCTGATATCATGTTGAAAGTTGTGAAAATGAAAGTTGTATTCCTTGGAGCCATGGACAACCATATCGTGGTATATCGGCGATATATCGGTATCGACAGGTCACCGATATATCGCCGATATGGTCGATATCGGGTATCGACATGCCAAAAATGCACAATCTCGATTTGATGTCGGCGATATGGGTCGATATATCATCGATATATCGGTATCGACATGGTACCGATATCGATACCGATATCGATATGTCCTTCCATGCTTGGAGCCATAAAGCTCTCTTATATAGGAGAAAAGCTCTAGGGAGAAATTACATAAAGAAGACTAGAGAAATATAAAAATATAAATAAAGACAGAGATATAATTATCTCAACAATGAGCACGGGCTCTCAAGGACCAGTAGGGTGGAATTTAGGTTCGACCCCGGAGAACAACCATCTGCTAGCACTTTCGTAACGACACCGAAGTCCTGTAGCTTAGGCCTCATAGCATGAACGGTCCTTGAGAGGAATGGAATATCCCACACTCTTACCACCTAGGGAATGATAGATGGAGTCTTCCCGTCAGTGAATCTCAGTGGTCTCCAAAGGATTTTGGAGAAATGATTAAGACCCATGAGAATAAGATACTCTTTTATCAACAACCCTTGAACATAGAAGAGTGAGGGTTTCACCTTGACAACATCTCTCGCGAAGTACCCCTCCCAAAACCTCGTGCACAATTCTTTCAACGTCTTGAAGATCCAACTAGCCATCCTTGCAGTAACCAATAATAACTTTTTCCTTAGGCTGAGTGATATTATTGCCTTCTCTAACAACATCCGCATAAGACCTCGTAGAAAAGCACTCGAGAACTGGTATCAAACGCTCAGGTTGCTTGTTTTCCTCCGATGATGTCTGCTTGTTTTCCACAGATGCTCTCTGAATGAGAGAGCATGAACTTCTTCGATGACCAAACCGATTGCAATTGGAACAGTGCGTTGTCAGAGAACACAACCTAGCTCGGTGACCAAAAACACCAGATCGATAGCAACGTTGGACACACTTTCGATGAGAAACAACCGACCAAACTCCCTCCTCTTCCTCTCCCTCTTGGATGGTAGCCCTCTCTCGCTTCTCCTCATGAGATTCTTCTACCCTCCAAACCTTCAGGCCCCACTCCAACTCCCAACGAAGACACTCTTTGCTTCGCTGCCACTCCATTGTACCCCTATTTCTACAGCCTAATGAATTAACTTACGGATCACTACACCTGTATTTGGTGTAAAGATGGTTGCTACGAACCACCAGTGTGGTTTCTGAAGATGTGGATATAGTTACCAAGCCACTTGCTCATGCTTAGTTCGAGAGGTGTTGTAACAAGTTAAACATGGCTGGCATATATCCTGTAGCTTGATGGGAATGTTGAGTAATAAATAGATTATAACCATCCTAAAAAATAGTGTAACCCCCAAATAAATAGATTGCAACCTGCCTAATAAATAGATTGTAACTTCCCTTCATGGGTACTATCGTATTTTTTTATTGTTTTGATGGTACTATCGATACCTAACATAGCCTTATCTTATACAAGAAGGCCTAGGGTACCATTGTTTATCATAAAAAAGCAGCATTCAACTAGCATGTTGCTATCCGTAGGAAACATAAGAAGTTTTCAAAATATGCCTTCTAATGTTTTTATCCTGGGGCACAAGGAGGATAATGTTAGGTGCAATCTGTTGCTTTGTTTATTGTGCCTGTTTCTTTAGCACCAGAATTTCAGCCTCCCCCCCGTATATATTCTTTTTTTTGTGGGATCAAATTTGTAATCACAAAAATCCTCATCTATTTGTTAAAATAAAATTCAGTTCCGGATTCGTTTCTGGCAACTTGCAAGAATCACTTCAACTCATTTCTACTGGGTTATAAATTGCTTTAAGATTTTACTACGGGATTGATTCCTTTCTTGCTCACCTCTACAGGAAGAAGGATATGAAGAGATACGCGGTGAAATAGAAATGCTTCAGCAATGCAATCATCCAAATGTAGTTCGTTATTTTGGAAGCTATCAGGGAGAGGAGTATCTTTGGGTATGGATGTGCAGCGTTCTCTTCCTGCTTGTGCTCATGGCATTTACTTTTTTGCAGGAGTTTCACGCCTGGGTACTGTAGTGGTAGAGATCTGTTAGTTCAGTGGCTTTCTGCCTTTGTGAACATGATGCTTAAGCATTCAAATAAATATAGCTCATTATTAATGTTCGTGCGGAGAATTAAAATCTATTAATCATTTTTAATCTATCCAAACACGGAGGTCTGAGGTGGGGTTAAATCTTATGTTAGCACCAAGATGCGCTGTTTTCTGTCAGTTTTAAGAGCGCTGAACAAAACTGGAATAATATTGATGTATTCTTTTCAAAGACCAAAATTCTACATGCTATGTCCAAGAAAAGGGATAATATTGTATTTTTTAAAGCCAGATATACTGTGCTGTTAATCGATTTTTTAGTCCAAAAAGTCTACTGTTTTTAGTCCAAAAAGTTCACTCCTGTTCGAAAAATTGCCTCGAAAAATTGTAATGGTTAATGTGTCCTTTTGTTTGTTTCCCCAATCTGAAATTGATACTGCCAAACTTCATTGACAAGTAAAGAAATTGACTGATTAAATTTAATTTACAACATTTTGATCCTACCGAACTTCATTGACAAGTAATGAACTTGAATGATTAAACAAATTCTATGATATTTTGTGGAGAAAAAAGAATGAATTGAATTATGAGAGTCTCGGGCTCGTTTGGTTTCCAGGTTACTTCGGGGTAACCTGACATACCCCCTGCTTTGTCCCTGCAATCATGGGTTGGAATTAATTGTATGGACCACACAATTTCTTTGTTATAATTTTTTAGCCACCTTCAAATAAAAAATTAACATAAAAAACATATTATAATCATTAAAAAGTTAATATAACACATAATCAATGTCACATCATTTCACATTTATCACTCCTACCCTCCTAAGCATCCAAACAACTACTATTCACAGGAGGTTACTCCAACCCAAGCTAGAGTTCTCTTATATAGAGAGAACTTTTGTTGGACAAATACATAATAGAAATGAAAATAAATAAAATACATGAAAAGATGAAAAAGATAAATAATATCTCTACTTGCCCACTTAAGATGGAGCATAGATATCTATCATGCTCAAATTGGAACTACACTTTTGGAATGATCCTCTGGCTAGGACCTTGGTGAACACATCTACTGTCTGTTTCCTTGAGTTGACGTGGGAGGTAGACATAAGCCCTTCTGAAACATGTCACGAGTGTAGTTACATTCAACTTCGGTATGCCTGGTCGTCTCATGGAAGGTAGGATTATTGCAATGAAAAGAGCGGAGTCGTTGTCGCATTGGAGATGCTTGGGAAGATGCACGTCAATAGCTAGGTTAGTCAGAATAGATCTGATATACATCATCTCAGTACTCCCCTACACTAGATCTGGTAACTATTACCTGCTTCTTGCTCTTTCATGACACCAAAAAGCTCTTTATAAACACTATAAAATCTGAGGTAGATTTCCTGTCCTCGGGGCATTCTGCATAATTTGCATCTGCGTGTGTTGTAACAGTGTTGTCCCTTTGCTAACAAGCAATCCAGTACCAAAAGAGGTCTTCGGGTACTTCAGAATCATATGAACTACATCCATATGTGCATGTTTAGAATGCTCCATGAACTGCTGAGTTGCTCACGACAAAAGATATGTCTATACCGATGATGGTTACATATAGGAGCTTCCCTATAAGCTCCCAGTATTGCCTCTTGTCTACCTCCTTTGTATCATCATCATCAATACAACTTTATGCTAGGGTCCATGGGAGTAGTGGCATGCCTGCAATCTGCCATGCATGTCTCAAAGAGAAGATCAATAACATACTTCCTCTGGGTCATAACAAGACCTCGTTGGTTCCTAGCAAACTCAAGTCCAAGGAAGTATCACAAATCACCATGGCCTTGGTGACAAACCACTGGCTAAGGAAATCCTTAGGTGCATAATTACCCTACATACCATCCCTTGTAACAATGATATCATCAACATAGACAAGTATGGCAACTGTACCTCTCTGAGTCCTCCGAATGAACAATAAATGATCTGCAGTCGATCTCATGAACCCTTGATGGTTTATCAAGTCCGAGAGCTTCTAATACCTTTCTCTAGGGCTTTGCTTAAGGCCATAGATACTTTTATGAATTTTGCAAATCATATGACACTCTCCTTCAACAACGAACCCTGGTGGTTGCTATATGTAGACTTCATCCTGTAGGTCACCGTGGAGAAAAGCATTCTTCACATCAGGCTAGGATAATGACCAGTCCCGTGTCACTGCAACTGATAGAATGATCCATAGTGTAGAATGATGAGGCATAGGAGAAAAAGTATCTTGATAGTCCACCCCATATGTTTGGGTAAACCTACGAGCCACATGCCTCGCCTTGTAGCGATCAACACTACTATCTGCTCGATGTTTCATTGTGAACACCCACTTTATTCCCTACGACAGATGCCTCTGTAGGAGCTGTAATAAGGCTCCACATGCTATGTGACTATAATGTGGCTATCTCCTCCTCTATAAAAAGACGCCATTGATTGCCTTGCATTGCCTCCTAATATGTTCGTGGAATCTCTACGGCTGACAGACCCGCGACAAACCTCATGAAATGCTCTGAAAGACACCCCAAAGAGATATGGCCGCGAGAGCATACATAATACATGTACACCTCCACTTCTGCAGAGCAATAGGCATATCAAGGTCATTTGCATCCTCCTCAGCCTACAAACTAGCTTCTTGAGAAGGCACCAATTCGTCCTGTAAAGCTACATGTTGCATGGACAAATAACTAATGCCATCAGTAGAAACAATGTACTCAGAACATATTTGGGGCGTGCCGGATGATGGGGAAGGTCCATGAGAAGTGGGAACAGTGGGAGGCCTGTGCATGAAAAAAAGTGGCAACAACAGAGCAAACATACTAGGTGGCTGTGGTGGAGGAGCCACAATAGTCGGTGAAAGTGGTGGTGCTGGTGGAGGTGGTAGGTGTTGTGGAGGTGCTGGTGGAGCTGGAGGTGGCATAGGAGGAGGCACGTATACCTCCTTTCCAAAGTCAGACGAAGTTAACCTATCACCTGTAGGAGAGAAAAACATGACAGACTCAAAAAAGCTGACATCAACACTAACGTAGTACTTCCATCTAACGTGGTCGAAGCAACAATACCCATTCGAGGTCTGAGAGTAGCCTATAAAGACAGTCTTGACAGGTCTGGGGGAGAGCTTGTCACGACTAGGAAGCATGTGGTGCACAGAAGCCACCGAGCCAAAAACAAGGGGTGTAAGGGAGAACATGTCCTTATCGGGGAACATAATCGAGAAAGGAACATTCTCTCCTTAAATCGAGGACGGCATGCGGTTCACCAATTAACATGCAATGAGAATGGTGTCACCCCGGAACGAATGGGGAGCATGACTCTGAACAAGGAGGATCTTGGTCACATCAAGTAACAGTGTTTGCAATCAACAACACCGTTCTGTTGAGAAGTGTATGCACATGAGGTCTGGTGTATGATGCTAAGAGACCTGAAGAACTTAGAAAGCTGTAAAGTGCCGAACTCTAAGGCATTGTCAGAGCATACATATTTAACATTAGTAAAAAAAATATTCTTTATTTTAATAATGAACGATTAAATGATAGACCCAGCCTCAAACTTGTTTTTCAGAAGAAAAACTCATGATAATGTTAGAGTTATTATACATTTTATTTATTTGAGCCATGTAACCCGTAGGAGACTTTTATGTAATTCTCTCCTTTTTTGATCTCTAGGGTTTTACACTATATAAAAAACCCTAGATCACCCATGGAATAAGACAACGATTCATTCTCTTCTCCACATGGTCTCACAACGACGGTCTTAGACTACTGTTCTGACTTAAACCGCCTCCACCAACTATGCTCGTGCGAGCCTCTTCTCTCTCTAGGGTCTTGTGTCGGGCACCCATACCTCCCCACGCATGGCTGATGCAACCCTATGATGCCGCCAAGGCACCATCAATCCCTAGTGTCACCGACCAAGGTCCCATCCACCGATGATATCTTCCTATCGAGATAAAGTCCTTATACACTACACCGTCTGTGATGGTACAATGTGCTTCTATCAAAATTAAGGGCACAGAAAACTCCATGCTCCAATTTCGTTCTTTTAAAGTGTTCATCGATGGTCAACGGAAAATCCACATTCTGAGTCGGAAAGATCATCGCCATACGGCTTAGAGACAACTACCAAGTCATCATTTAGATGGCAAATAATGTCGAACTGCACATTGCTGCGAACTTACTCTACAAGGACACAACCAAGGATATTTGAGATGATATGGAACATACCTACTCCCAAAAGACTACTTAGTATTGCTGCGTGATGTCTACATGCAGATATAATCTGCATCTCATGGCAACTTTACTCTTGTCGAGTACTACATGCATCTCACTAGCTTATATGAGGAGCTTGTGATCTTTCAGCCTGCTTATTGTACCAAACAGGTGCATGAGCGATCGAACTCGCAAGTGTATCGCTTTCTCGTTGGACTGTCCTAGATATCATGCATTGAAGGAGTAGTTTATGATATTTGACACTTTGCCATCGATCAAGACCATACTTGATCGTCTCCAGGAACTGAAGACATCTATTGGACGACCTTCCACTTTACCTTTGACAGAGAATTTTGCTCACTTAGCATCATCTAGGAGAGGAGGACGACAGAGTTTTCGAGGAGGCCGAGGCCGTGACTTTGGCCGCAATCGTAGACGTGGCTTTGATTGTAGGCGTGGTCTAAGCCGTGGTCATGGACGATATACTATTGTTCCTCAGTACTGATAGTGCATTCACTGCGATTTTGTTGGAATCGTTCGTTCGATCGATGTTGGCAACTGTTAGAATTATTATTGTTAGAATTATTATATTGCAATTATGTTTGTTACCTTTCGGGTTCCGTAACCCTTAACCCTTCGGGTTCCGTAACCTTTAACCCTTCGGGTTCTGTAACCCTTCAGGGGTATTTATGTATTTTCCTCTTGTACTCTCTAGGGTTTTTTCTCTATATAAGAGACCTTAGCCCTATGGAATAGATATCCCATTTTTGTCTCTCTTCTCCACATGGTATCAGAACAACGGTCCTAGACCAGGGTTCTGACCTAAAATCCCCACTGCCACCTTCAAGCCTCACAAAAACCTGCGCGGGCCCTCTTCCTTGAATTAGGGCCCCGCGCAAGGCCCTCCAATCGTCTCTAGTGCAGCAACCCTCCCGCTAGCACTACCCTGCACTTTCAGAACCTCCTATGAAGGTCGTCAGCCCCACAACTACCCTCCACGAGTACCGTAGGACTCTTTGGAGATCCAAAACTCATCACGGACTGCTTCCAAGAATCCAGATCCGCTGTCCATTGAGGATTTTCAGCCCTTCTTCAAGGGTAAATATGAGTTCTAGTGCATTTTTTAGCTCTTATATGCATCCTTAGTTGATCACAGGATCGTCTTTCTATTCTAAGACCACCATGGCGCATTTTTCTACCGAGAGAAAGCCCTTGGCCACGAATATTATGGCACAAGATACTACTATCAAACTCAAGGGCACAGAAAATTACGTGCTCTGGTCTTGATTTTTTATGGTGTTCATTGGTGGTCAAAGAAGACTCTACGTTTTGACTAAAGATCCTTTAGATGAAATACGACAACTGGCAGACTGACAACTATTTGGTTATCAACTGGATGATCAACAGTGTTGAGGCTCACATTGCCTCAAATCTTCTTTACAAAAATACGGCCAAGCAAATGTGGGAAGATCTCGAGCAAACATACTCCCAGAAGAAGACGAAGTCATGCCTTGCAGACATTTACATGCGAATCTGGTCGGCATCTCAGGGTGATTCCACCCTCGTTAAGTACTACAGGCATCTATCCAGCCTGTATGAGGAGCTTGCAATATTCTAGCCCTCATGTTGCACCAAACAGATATAAGAGCGTTCTGACTGGCAGGTATACCGCTTCCTTGATGGCTTGCATTCTAGATACCATGCAGCGAAGGAGCAATTTCTTATATCAAACACACTGCCAACAATGAAGGCCATCTTTGGCCGACTTGAGGAGCTCGAGACATCCGCTGCCCGGCCTCCCGTCTTACCTTCAACAGAGAACTTTGCACACATCGCCTCATCTGGGCGAGGAGGCAGATACAACTTGCGAGGAGGCTGCGGTCGTGATCCAAGTCGTAGCTGTGGTTGGGAATCTGGACGAGACCTTGACTTTGGTCGTGGTCGTGGGCGAGACTCTACTGCCCCATGCACTTACTGTGATAGGTGGAACCACCTATCTGAATGATGCTGGCAGAAGTTTGACGTACCTTTTTATAGCACCAATAATGCTTATGAGGATGCCTATGATGCGGAAGAGGCATCGCTTATCTCCAGTGGCAAGACTATTCATCTTAATGATGCACTCCCGCCTAATGCAGATTCTTCAGACTCCAGAGCCTACCACCACTAGTAACACTACAGCTGCTGCTATGACCACTCCTTTAGGTACAATAGCCGACTCTGCTATCACTCCTACTCCAGCTTGGATTATTGATTCCAGCCCTCTACTCATCTCACTAGAGAAGGTAGTCTGCTCACCTCTTCCATACCATATACCTCTATGAAGTCAGTTCGAGTCGCTAATGGGACTCAATCATAGATTACTACTGTCGGAAATATGGAAATCTCCGCGCCCGCATTCGCGACTGGAGGTCGGTTGTGGAAAAGTTGGAGCATCGCTTGGCTGGGTGGCGCGCGGCTATTCTCTCCCGTGGTGGGCGGTTAGTGCTACTCAAATCTGTTTTATCTTCCATCCCTATTTATTTCCTCTTGGTGCATGGGATGCTGAAGGGGGTTCGATCAAGATTGGAGAAGTGTATGCGGGGATTCTTGTGGGGGAAAAAGGGGGACGGGGGGAAGGGCGTGCACTTGGTGGGATGGGATGACGTCACACAGCCTAAGCAGGAGGGGGGGCTGGGCGTGAGGCGGCTGGCGTCGGTGAATGATGCCCTATTGCTCAAATGGGCGGCGAGGATTTGGGGTAGGGAGGACAACTTCATGTTAAATTGTTTGAGGGTGGCGGCCTGGGACGGATTTGTATCCGCATTTCGTGGTGATTCTCTGGGGCACTTCTCATCTTTTTGGCGGGGTGATGGATGCCCTTAACCGCAATCGATCTTTATTTGCTATTAAGCTCGGTGATGGAAATTTGATTCGTTTTTGGGAGGATGACTGGACGGGAAGGGGGCCCTTACGGAACCTTTACCCCCGGTTATACGCTTTTGTGCCAAATAAGGAAGTCACGGTGGCCTGCTGCTGGGATGGTAGCACTTGGTGCCCTACAATTTCTGAGTACTTATCGGAGCAGCGGACGCTTGATTATATTTCTCTCATGTCCGCTCTCGCTGAGGCCCCCGTGCCTTCTCTGGGCCGTGACATTTTGGCTTGGAAGCACGGCTCCTTCTCTACCCGTAAGGCTTACTTGGCCCTTTTACCGAGCTTCTCAGGGGACGATGCGACTTTCTTGCGGGACTGCAGATTCCTGTGGGGGCTCATGCTCCCCGAGCGCATTGGTATTTTCCTTTGGTTATTACGGCGGGGAAGATTGTTAACTCGTGATCGCTGTGCTATTATGTTTCCTAATGCGTCGCCGATCTGTGGACTCTGTGGACTGGAGACGGAAACTATTGACCACTTATTCCTTCATTGCGGCCGTGTTTGTGCTCTGTGGGACGACTTGGGCTGGCTCGACCTGTCCTCCTTGGCTTCGTTCTATGATAGCCTGTTCCGTGGTAGGGGGCGACCGCAGATTTCGCTGCTGGATCCTATCGCGCGGTTGTGGAGCCTTTGGTTGGGAAGAAACGAAGCAATCTTTGGTAGGCAGCGGTTCTATCTGGAGAATATTCGCTCTTCGGCTTCGGGTTTTCTACTTGACTGGACCTCAATGTAATATGATGCTTTTATAGCGGGGGTACCGCCTTTTTGGTACCCCCGTTTCTTTGTTTTTCGTTTGCTGTTCTTCCACTACCCTTTGTAAGTATCTCTTTACCGTTTTTAATGCATTGAGGTGAGCACCTGTGAGTGTGTCCCCTTTTTTGAGCCTAAAAAAAAATTGGAAATCTCTTCCAAACTCTGACTTTCCGGGGTTCACTGTGCTCCTGATTTTCCTCTTAGCTTGCTGTCAGTTCACTAGCTTTGTGTTGAGCTTCATTGTCGTGTGATATTTGATGAGTCTTGTTATTATTTTCAGGACATTCGGACGAGGCAAATTTTTGGTGGGGGTCATGAGAAGAACGACCTTTATTACCTTGACATATCCTCAGACTCCAATTTTGTTGGTGCTGCATTTATCTCTGAAGATCCACTCATATGGCATCTGCGCCTTGGGCATCCCTCTACCATGGCCATCTCCATGATGTTTCCTGAACTCTCTACTCTGAAGCCCTTTCAGTACGAGGCATGTGAGTTCGGGAAACACCATCGAACTTCATTTCCTGTTCGTACCGAGTCTCGTAGTATTGTTGCTTTTCATCTTATTCACTGTGATGTTTGGGGACTTTCTCCGATCCACACATTAAGTGGTCGTCGCTATTTTATAGTTTACGTTGACGATTATAGTCGATCTTCTTGGGTCTATCTAATAAAGGAGCGTTCAAAGATTAATCAAATTGTCAGAAATTTCTTTTAATATGTTAAAACTTACTTTTCTAGCATTGTTAAGATCATTCATACCGATAATGCTCTTGAGTACCTAACATGATTTGACCTCTTTCTTTGCATCCCAAGGAACTGTTCACCAAACATCATGTCCATATACCTCACAACAGAAGGGTATAGCTGAGAGAAAACTCCGACACTTGCTAAATGTTGTCAGATCTCTTCTTAGTCAAATGAATGTTCCTAAACAATATTGGGGAGATGCTATTCTTACTGCAGTGTATCTCATCAACCGTGTTCCTTCACCTGTTCTCAAAGGGCAACTCCATTTTCCTTACTTTATCCTACCGAGTCTCCTTTTCCAATACCTATGCGAATTTTTGGTTGTATTGCATTTGTTCATAACTTTCATGCAACTGACAAATTATCCTCTCGTGCCATCAAATGCGTCTTTCTCGGGTACTCTTATACCCAGAAAGGCTATCACTGCTATGATCCTGTTGCCGTCGATACTATGTATCTGCTGATGTTACCTTCTTTGAGCAAACAAGTTATGTCACACATACTGTGAGTGACATTCCTCTGTACCTCCCTCCTCCACCAATCGTCTATACTCGCCAGCGTACCTCTATACCAATGTCTGTTGTACCTTTGCCTTTCCCTTTTATGCACGATGATATGACCACTTCGAGTGCTCCCACTGATGCTTTCTCGGATGTACCTGGGGAGCTTCCTATAGCTTTACGCAAGCAAAAAAGGAAATGTACGTATCACCCCATGTCACATTTTACTTCTACAGATGGTTTATCTAGCCGTGACAAGAGATTTGCCAATGCTCTGAATGCTATTACCGTTCCAAGAGATCATTTCAGTGCAATGTAAGATCGTGGTTGGCGACAGGCCATGGATGAGGAGATGGATGCACTTACCTCCCGGGGCACGTGGGATCTTGTGCCGTGCCCTCCGGGTGTTCGCCTTGTGACTTGTCGATGGGTCTTCACGACCAAACAGTCGCCTGATGGTTCTATTGACAGGTTGAAAGCCAGACTTGTTGCCAAATGTTTCACACAAACCTTTGGAGTTGATTATTTTGAGACCTTCTCGCCTGTTGCCAGAATGGGGTTGATACGTACCATTCTCTTTGTTGCTGCCAACAAGGCTTGGCCCATTTATCAACTTGATGTGAAGAATGCCTTTCTTTATGGTGATATTGAGGGGAGGTCTACATGATGTAACCGCCGGGGTATGTAGTCGAGGGGGAGCATGTATGTCGACTACGCAAGGCAATTTATGGCCTGAAGCAGAGCCCAAGGGTGTGGTTTAACAGGCTCACTACAGAGATCACCACACTTGATTTTCAGAGGACCATATCTGACTACTCTGTCTTTGTTAGACGACGGTCTACTGACACGATCATCCTTGCTGTCTATGTTGATGATATGGTTATCACAGGAGATGATGTAGATGGTATTCATGAGATCAAGGCGTTCCTCCAGAAGGTCTTTGTCATGAAAGATCTCGGCCAACTTCATTATTTTCTTGGCATCGAAGTAATACGCACTACAGAGGGGCTCCATCTTTCACAGAGAAAGTATTGCCTCGGTATTCTGACTGAGGCAGGACTTCTTGGATGCAAGCCATCTGGCATCCCTGCAAAAGTAAGGAAATATTCATCATTTATTGATCCAGCTTTTGAGGATGCAACACGATACAAAAGCTTAGTGGGAAAATTACTCTATCTCACTGTTACTAGACCAGATATATCATACGCTGTGAGCAAAGCCAGTCAACATATGGAGAAGCCTCTTTACAGTCACGGGCAGTATGTTCTTTTGATCCTTCGATATTTGATGGAATCTCCCGGATGTGGATTTTCTATGGGGTGAATGGACACACTAATATATCTGCCTATACAGATTCTGACTATGCTAGCTCTCCTGAGGACCGCTGATCCACTACAGGATACACCATGTTTATTGGGGATAATCTTGTCACTTGGCGAAGCAAGAAGCAGACAGTGGTATTCGATCCAGTGCGGAAGCAGAATACCGAGCAATTGCTCAGGCCATATGTGAGATCACATGGCTCGTTTCTTTCCTAACAGAACTTGGCATGTCAGTGGCCACTCCTGTACTCTTATACTGCGACAACAAGTCTGCCTTGTACATCGCCACCAATCCAGTTTCCATGAGCGGACAAAACACATTGACGTTGATTGCCATTTTATTCGTGATGCAGTACGAGAATGATGAATCAACACTCCACACATCTCCACTGAACTTCAACTTGCAGACATCCTCATAAAGGCTCTTCCAAGGAAGCGCCTAATGTACTTTCTATCCAAGTTGGGCATGATCGACATATATGCTCCAACTTGAGGGGGAGTGTTCGAATTATTTTTTTTTTTTTGAAACTCGTGTTCGAATTATTATTGTTAGAATTATTATATTACAATTATGTTTGTAACCTTTTGGGTTCCGTAACCCTTAACCAATCAGGTTTCGTAACCTTTAACCTTTGGGTTCCGTAACCCCTTAGGGGTATTTATGTAATTTTCCTCTTGTACTCTCTAGGGTTTTCTCTTTATATAAGAGACGCTAGCCCTATGTAATAGATATCCCAATTGTCTCTCTTCTCCACAACAACATTTTGCCTATCCTCCTCATCTAACCAATAGTGCCTATGAGAATGCCTATGATGTTGTAGAGGCCTCTCCTGATCCAGATTCCATGGGCATATGGTTCAACTCTATGCCGTTGATTACTCTCATATGATGTAAATTCTCTAGAACCCTGGGCTCGATGCTTCTACAAGTGAGAGTACTACTACTAGTATGGCCACCACTTCAGGTACAATAACCAACTCTGCCACTACTTCTACTTTTGCTTGTATAATTGCTTCTGGAGCCTCTATTCATTTGACAAGAGAAGGTAGTCTACTAACCTTCTCCGAACCCTCTTCATCAATGAAGTCGGTTTGAGTCGCCAATGGGTCTCACTCTCCTGTTACTACCATCAGAACTATGGAGTTCTCCTCCAAGCTTCAACTGTCTGGCTGATTTTCTTCGTAACATGTTGTCTGTTCATAGGCTTTGTACTAATCTTAGCTATCATATGATATTTGATGAATTCTATTTTTATTTTTAGGACATCCGGACGAGGCAACTTTTTGGTGGGGGGGGGCATGAGAAATGACCTCTGTTATAGGGACATAACCTCGAATTCCACTTTTGCTGATGCAATGTCCATCTCCGACGATCCGTTCCTTTGGCATTTGTGCTGGACATCCTTCTGTCAAGGCCCTCTCCATGATGGTCTTTGAACTCTCTACTCTGAAGCCTTTTCAGTACACGGTGTATGAGTTCGAAAAACATCATTGAGCTTTGTTTCTAGTTCATGCTGAGTCATGACGTGCCGCTCTTTTTGATTTATTCCATTATGATGTTTGAGGGTTCTGTCCGATCCGAACTCTGAGTGGTCATAGATATTTTGTTGTTTTTGTGGCTGATTATAATATATCCTCTTGAATTTGTCTAATAAAGGAATATTCGAAGTTTAATAAGATTGTCAATAATTTCTTTCAGTATGCTAAAACTTCTTTCTTTCTTTGTGTACAAATTATTCGAATTGACAATGCTTTTGAGTTCACCCAATAGGACTTGACATCATTTTTTACTTCTCAGGGGATTGTCTATTAGACATCTTGTTCGTATACCTCTCCGTAAAATGGTGTAGTCAAGGTTTGAAAAAACGAAAGGCGGAACGAGGCGTTTTCCCTGAAAGCGAGGCGAGGCGTAGCCTCGAGGCGGTCGAGGCGTAAGCCTCAGTTTTGTATAGAAAAATAAATATAAAATATATAATACATATATTTATTGATGAAATAATATAATCTGACAAACATATAGTATATAACAATGTAATATATGATGATACTATGAAGATAAGAACATGAAAAAAGGATATATCAATGACTCAATGCCATAAACCTTTCTAAATTTCTACCTAATCAAACGAAAATCATTGGTTATAACTTATAAATATCACTAAAAAATTATCTAAAAGGGATTGGCTATAGTTGTCATTATAAATATCCAAGGTGTTGATATGAATCATATGATTTGAATCCTAACTATATGGTCTACTATACCCAAGTGAAGAACGATTGTATGCATCCCCCCTGTTGCACCATACCCTACCAGAACGGGGGTCTCGCTGCCCGGTCAGCGAGCCTGGGGGGGCTAGGGGGGGCCCAGGTTGGCCCCCCCTTGCGGGGGTGCAGGGGGCAGCGCCCCCGTCCCAAATTTTTTTCTTTTATGAGGATTCGAATTCGTATACACATTTTTATATGTTTAAGGATGTAATAGTAAGCGTCACTAAAATAATTTGGCATGTTAATGGTAAATATGAATATGAAATAGGTCAAATTCAAGCATATGAATATGAAAGAGATCAACTTTAAGCATACATTTTGCATAAATTAATAGTTAGATATAATTAATAGTAAATATGAAGTAGTTTGCTGAAATAGTTACACGTAATTAATAGTAAATGTGGAGTTATGAGTACGAAAGAAACATCAGATTTAGGCATTTAACTTGTATAATCATTATCCTAAACAAGTATATATTTACAAGCTTCTCAAACCACCATGTAACTATCAAAATCATACAAGAAATCTTCAAAAAAAACAAAAACGCCTCGGAAAACGCCTCGACCGCCTCGAGGCGGAACGCCTCGAGGCTACGCCTCAGCCAGTCGAGGCGCACGCCTCACTGGACAAGGCCGAGGCGCACGCCTCGAGGCTAAAAAGGCCCGCCTCGCCTCGAGGCGTACGCCTCGACCGCCTCGAGGCGCGCCTTTTAATACGATGGGTGTAGTGGAAAGGAAACTTAGACGTCTCCTCGATATTGCTCAGTCTCTCCACACTCAGATGAAGGTTCTAAAGTGTTATTTGGAGGATGCCATCCTTATAACCGTTCATCTCATAAAGAAAATTCCATCTTCTATCCTAAAGGGGCACTCCTTTCTCTCTACTCTACCCCAATGTGTCTCCTTCTCCATTACCTTTGAGGATTTTTGGATGCATTGCATATTTTCATAACCAAGGTAGGAAATGTTGATATCGACACCATATCAATATGGTGTCGATACGATATTTCAATGATATATCGTCGAAATATCGCCCATATTGACACATTCTTGTGAAGGAAGGACCAAAAAAGAAGCTTATCAATGATATATCGCCTCATATCGGTTCCATGTTGATACCAATATATCGACGATATATCGCCGATAGATCTCGATATTTTGTACCCTCTTCATAACTTACATGCACGTGATAAATTATCACTTAGGGCTATTAAGTGCATTTTCCTTGGCTACTCTTGTACTCATAAGGGTTACATGTGCTATGATCCTGTTGG
Source organism: Ottelia alismoides (assembly GCA_037367405.1). Taxonomy (NCBI): domain Eukaryota; kingdom Viridiplantae; phylum Streptophyta; class Magnoliopsida; order Alismatales; family Hydrocharitaceae; genus Ottelia; species Ottelia alismoides. The sequence goes on from JAZKJV010009972.1 coordinate 410,444, forward strand.
ACATCGGTACTATATTTCTGCAGAGCAAACTAACTTCTTTACATGGTTTGTCAGTGACATCCCTTTGGATTTACCACATCCGCAGATCATTTATAAACTTAAGCAGACCACTACACCTGCTTCTGTGCCTTTGCCTGTTCCTTTTCTTTACAGCATGATATGCCTTCCTCCAGTGCTCGCACCACTATTGTCGGGATGTGCCTGAGTAGCATTCTATAACTCCGGAAACCGAAGGCAATGTACTTGTCATTCTTTGTCATACTTTACTTTTACTATGGTTTATCTAGCTCTGACAAGAGGTTTCAGATACCCTGATGGTCACTTCTATTCCCAGAGATCATAATAGTGTATTGTAGGACCATGGCTAGCGAAAAGTCATAATGAGATGGATGTCATTACTTTCGGGGAACATGAGATCTTGTGCCTTGCCCTTCGGGAGTTCGACCTGTGGCATGCAGATAGATCTTCATGACTAAATAGTCGCCTGATGGATCCATTAGCAGATTGAAAGCCAGACTGGTTGCAAAAGGCTTTACGTAGATCTATGGGGTTGATTATTTTGAGACTTTCTATCTAGTTCCCATAATGGGTTCCATATGCACCATTCTTCAGTTGCTGCTAATAAAGAATGACCCATTTTTTTGGTTGATGTAAAGAATACCTTTCTCTGTGGTGACATCGAAGAAGAGGTTTATATGATGTAATTGTCGGGTTACGTAGTCGAGGGGGAGTGTGTATACCCATTGTTTTAAAAAAATGTGAGGCAGATCGATGCAGTTTTCCCTTGACGCGGTGAGGCGTGAGCCTCGATTTATATAGGAAAATATACATAAAATATAGTCAAGCAAAATTATATATATATATTTATAAAATCATAAATTTAGATATTCCCCAACATTTTTACCATATATGTTATGAACATGAGAATATATAATATTCTTTGCATGATTTACTTTGAATCCTAATTTGTATTGTCATCCATACATAATGCAAAACTTATTATGACATCCATTAATGTTGACGGGGTGAATTTCTTGTCGATATATAACACTTCCCTTTATGTGCATGGGTGAAGCAAAATTATGTGACTAACATATATTATTAACATAGACAATATACAATATGTTTATATTATATGACTAACGTGTATATATATATATTGATATGCTTTGAAACCTAACCATCCGATTTGCTAAACCAAAAATCATTGTATGCACCCCCTTGTCGTACTATACCCTACCAACACATGGGTCTCATTGCCCGATCAATGAACTTGGGGGGGATAGGGGAGAAGGTGCGCTCCTACCCCTTGCGGGGGTTGCAGGGGCAACATCCCCCATCCCAAAATGATTTTTTATATGGCTAACACAGAAATTTTCAAATATAGAATAAATAAAGAGGTAAATGGGGCTGCCCCCAGGGAGTAGCCAACTTGGCTACTCCCACCCCTATTTTTCCCTCATTTTTTTATTTTTTTGAAAAATAAAAATTTGTATATTCATCATTATATCCCTCTCACATTCTATTAAAATTTCGTCAGAAACAGAGACTCCTACGACTTCCATCCAAACATGGTCGATTTAAAAAATCCTGCGACCGTTAAAAAATGACGTTTGGATGGAGGGTTTAGGAGTCTCTGTTTCTGACGAAATTTTAATAGAATGTGAGAGGGATAAAATGATGAATATACAAATTTTTATTTTCCAAAAAAATAAAAAAAATGAGGGAAAAATTGGGGTGGGAGTAGCCAAGTTGGCTCCTCCCCGGGGGCAGCCCCATTTTACCCATAAATAAATATATGAGTATATAACAACTTAAATTGTAATAATTAATATTATACTTAAGATATCATAAAAAATAATATAAAATATAAAAAATTGGGCACCAAACCTGTGCAACCTGAGGCGGCACCTCGGGACCGCCTTCGCGCCTCGAGGTGCATGCCTCATCTTGGCTGCTTGAGGCAGGCGCCTCCGCCTTGAGGCGTACGCCTCAACGCCTCGAGGCAGATTTTTTTAAAATCATGTGGATGCTGACTATGTAAGGCCATCTATGGCTTAAAGCACAATCCTCGTGTGTGGTTTGACAGACTTACCACAGAGATCAGTACTCTCAGCTTTCTGATGACGACATTTGACTACTCTGTCTTTGTCAGACGACTGTTTACTGGCAATGTTATACTTGTCAGACGACTGTTTATTGGCAATGTTATACTTGTAGTTTATGCTGATGATATGGCTGTTACCACTATTGCAATATTCGACTGAATAGTCGGTTCGGTGGTAGGGGATAAAATATTGATATTCGGCCACTATCCTCCCAAATCGAATACAAAATAATCGGGTATTTGGCCGAATATTCGACCGACTGAGAATCATTCTTTCCTCATTTCTCGGTCGAATCCATCGACCACTAAAGGATTCGACCGGATTACCCCTATGCAAATTAAAAACCCTACTCCCAAAACCCTCATTTCCCTTATTTTTGCCCTAATCCTCCCTTGCCTTGATATAAATGAGAGTGACCTGCTGTGCTTCCCTTGTTGACCTTCTAGGCTTTGAGTGCATGGAGTAGACCTGGAGTGCCTACTTTCCTTGCTCTCCCAGTGCCTGGAGCTAACTTAGAGCTCCATTCGTCATTGATCCAAGAGCTACTTCGCCTCGCCTCGAGTTTGCCTCGAAGATCTCGCTAAGTCGCTGATCAGTGGAGACTAGGAGAGCTTCCTTCAAACATCTTACTGCTGTGTTTGCTGATTGGAGAGATGATAAGCCTTGAGCTAGTTGCTGGTCTAGCTCGAGCTCGCTGCATTGGCTTGAGGCTTCCAAAAAGGTTCATAAAGCTATAGTATTTCAGAATAACTTCTTTTGAGAAGCATAGTTAGCAATGATTGGCCATTTAAATATACATATAATCTAAAATATGGTTTAATTTGTGAATTGATATAATGTGTGAACATGTGGGTTTATTTTAAAAAATCTATAGCCTCTCCCTTATATTTAAGGAATATTTTTTAAATAATCATTTATATATTTAAAACTATTTAAAATAATAAAAAAATACATAGTCGAATAATTTTGAATTTTCTACCGAATATCTATTATTCTTTTTTCCAGTGAACCCTCCAACTGAATATCGGATACTGACTTCTGCAACATTGGTTGTCACTGGAGATGACGAAGCATGTATTTCAGAGACCAAGACTTTCCTCCAGAAGGTCTTTGTCATGAAGGATCTTGGACAACTCCATTACTCCCTAGGCATTTAGGTGATACACCCCCCAAAGGGAATATGTCTCTCACAATGAAGTATTTCTTAGACATTATCACCGAGGCTAGACTACTTGGTTGCAAGTCATATGGCATCCCTGCAGAACTAAGGAAGCATTGTACATCTAATCCTGAGTTTGAGGATACTATATGATATAGAAGCCTGGTGAGCAAATCATTCAAATGTATCATATTAAAGACTAGATTGAAATGGGAACTCTTAGGGCATGTTTGGTTGCTGGGTTGGACTGGGTTGGGCTGGGTGAATAGTATTCTGTGAGGAGGAAGTACTCTTGTGAGTAGTAACCAGGGTTGGGCCAACCCTGCCCAACCCTGCAACCAAACAGGCCCTTAAGGAAGATTTTCGAAAGGCTGATAAGGAGGCATATGTATCAGATTATTGGTCCCTTTCGTGTGGGAGAGATTGTTATTGGTTATCACTATTCAGTTCAAACCATTCAACCTTTCTAATGAATAGGCCTTAGATTTCAATCTAGTGATGGAGGATTTGTGGTCAGAAAAGGGACCTTGTGACGAGTCTGATCGTTGGAGTTGGGATCATCGGAGCGGGGATGGTGAGTTCTTTATGAAGAAAGCATATAATTTTTTTGTAATCTCATACTACTGTGTCCGATGTAGATTTGTTCAAGATTCCATAAACATTTGGAAGGCATGTGTAACTTGAAAGGTGAAGATGTTTATGCAGTTATTCTACATGAAGAGGCTGGTGACTAGGAGCTTCAGAGCATCCTTTGTTCCAAACTTGATGTTCCTTTGGTTAACTTTAAGGGAGGAAACACTAGATATTGACCATCTTTGGTTAATTTTAAGGGAGGAAACACTAGATATTGACCATCTCTTCTTCGACTGTGGTGGCATAGTGGAGGTTTGGTGGAAAATAGGTATAGGGTGGGTGGATACTTCGGTCCACAAGCAATTTAGGAGCTTTGGTGTAGCAAGATACCATTCAATAGCCGAAAGAACAATACATTTCCATTATGTTGGGTAATCTGGTTCACTAGAACCAGACGAATGTTATGGTGTTCACAGGAGAATGCCGTCATGTAGAAATTGTGCCGAGGCATGCATTATGTAAATATTGGATGACATGCTTGTAATGTATTACAATTAGTAAAAGAAGTTTCTAGGTGACCACCTGCCACCTGCCATGGCACATCCTTTTTTCATATAAAAGATATTCCAGATATTTTTAAAATGATCCTATGTTGGATGCCGTCCTTTGGTTCCAAAAACGAAGGTCCAACCTCCTTTTTGTCCTAGTTAATCATATTTGCATCTCTGTCTTCTTCTTCGTGCATCATCAACAAGGTAGCAGAAAGTGCGAGTATGTGGTTTGAAGGGGGGAAGGGAGTTTGGGATCTGTCGACCAGAGGCAACCTACTGGTTGGGGGGTGGGATGAAAGTGCATGCATGTGAAATTATTGATGCACATCACAATTGCTAGGTACTATTGCAATAGTAGGTAATGTGGATGGTTATCTGTGACAAGTTAAGTGATGAGGACTCTGCACTATGTAAGGATGCTGATAGCTGGATGCTAGTGGGTGATCAATAAAGAGATGGAACTTGGGGGATGGGCTGCTTCCGTTGGGGGTGAGTGTGTTGGCAGATTGCTGACAATAAGGTCAAGGAAAGTTGTCCACAAAAGGGGAGTGCTTGTAGTGGATGAGGCTCTAAAGGGTTGGGGATTGGCGGACGGAGAATGGGTAGAGGGTTCAAGGAGGGGAGGTTCTGAGGGTTCATGGAGGAGGAGGATGTGGTGGGGGTAAACAAGGAAGGAAGAAAGTACAAAATCAACAACAACAACAACATAGCCTTTTCCCACATTAAGTAGGGTCAAAGAAATGGCAGAATATGAGGAAGAAAATTTCAGAATAATTTCTTTAAAGAAAGGGCAGGGACTATTTTGAATGGGGCGATGGGAGGTTTACGGAGTACAAATTTTTTGTGGAGGATGGGAATGTGAGACAAGACGAGGTGGGCATTGACATGGGGATGATATGGAGAAGTAAAATGCCTAACCGAGTTAAGGTCTTTAAGTGGTTGTTCAGACATGGTAGGATTCTCACCAAAGACTGTGGGGGGGGGACTGCTTGGCGTGGAGGATTCTACCTGTGACAGATGCGGGGGAGGGCCAGAAGATATGGATTATTTATTTTTCTCATGCCCTCTCTCGGTTCAGGTGTGGAATGGAGCCAACATCATGTGGCTCACCTGGAAGGATTGTACCATGTTCAGGAGGGCTGTTCGATCAGTGTGCGGGAATGGTCATGAAGACATCTCATATCCATTTTTATTAGTTTGGGTGATTTGATGTGCCAAAAACTTGGTTATTTTTCGGGGGGCTGACATTTTAACCTGAAAACATCATTGAACATTGTAGGATGTTGCGTATGGCATGGAGAATATGATATGATGTAATAACCAACAATGTATTTCTTGTAAATTTTCTTTGCTTTTATACAAATGCACGTGGAGGTGGATCCCTTCTTGGGACTCCACCCATCTCTTTTCTAAAAAAAATGTCCTTTCAATTTGTACCCATTTCAATCATCTGGTGGTAGCGTAGCATGCCTACCACCCATAGACCACTGTTCAAAGCCCAGCTTGTGAGGGTTGCGTTAGGTAACTGATAGCTAGTGTGTTGGAGTATTCGTTTTATGCGTCACATGTATGTGATATGGGTAAATGGATCTCTCCAGGATCTATTTACGCCATCCAGAGTTTAGTCCCACATCTACCAGTTTGGAGATGTGGAGACTCAGTGGGTGCTATATAAGGAGCCCCACACCCATGTATTCAGATGAAAAAATTCAATAGAATATCCGCCCCTTTGATAGCTTTTCCCGTGGTTTCATCCCACTCCTTAGGGAGTAGAGTTCCACGTAAAAATATTCTGTGTTCTTCATGTTTTATATTTCTGTTTCTTCTGCTATGTTTATCATTCCGCTTCCGCATTCTTTATTTTCTAACATGGTATCAGAGCGGATTTGATTCTTGAGGTTTTCATGTTCTTATTATTCGAGGTTCGATTCAATTGTTATTCTTGAAGATCATTTTTTTGACATCGTGCTCGTGATTTGATCAAATTGTGGTCGAATTACATGGTTTTAGGATTTGTTGAAACCCTTTTCTACACCGATGCAAAATCCGATGAGCAAGGTTCTGCGAGGGGTTCAATCTGGAACCCTAGCCAAGGGTTCCAGGGGTTCAATCTGATCAAGGTTCTGCGAGCAATCTGGACACCGAGCATGCCGCACGATCCAATTGCTGCTCCTTTCTTCGTTCAGGTGGTGCCACCAGGCGGTGGCCGGTCTCCAGGTGCACGATCTTGGAGGTTCGATTCGCGCAGGCTGCAGGCTCCACATACTCCCCCTCCAGGCGCGAGACATATTTGGATTTGTTTTCTCCCCATTTCACTCGTCTTCTCCCAATTTTGTCGATGCCTTTTTCCGACAATTATGGGAGAAAGGGGGAGTATTGTGTAGAGTTACAGGTCTTCTCCACATTACAGATTCGTCAGACCAGCCAGATTCTTCAGACTCTAGAGTAGATATTCAGACTCGACGTTGAGTCTCCAATTTCAGACATGTACATGTATGCGGTCTTTTCAGATGGGCACATGTTTGCCATCTTTTGTCATGTTCCCCATCATTCTTATTTTCGACCAGAGTTTTCATGTGAGCCATAGGGGCTCCAAAGTAGAGGACCATTCCCTATGCCATGTGGGCAAGTGTTTTCATGTGGTATCCTAGGTACTCCAGAGTAGAGTACCATTCTCTGTGCCAGATGGGAGAGACCTAGTTCTCCGACGACTATATTTTTCAGACTCCATTCTCCAGCGACCGTGGACTCCGACGAGGATTGCACTTCCACGGTCTTTTCAGTTCGATCATTTTCAGAGATGGAGCAGTTGTCCACATATTGTGGCAGGCCAGAGTACTCTAACGAGGAGACTCATTTCAGTTGCAGTGACTCTGACAGACACAATACATGAGATTCAGTTGACTCACACTCCAGCATGTTCGTCCTCCTCATATGCACGTCATGAGAAGCAACATCCTCGACATTAGAAGTTGTGCGCATAGAGTTGATATTGTCTGTAGTGTCATGTATTGTGGGTTGAGTTTCTTTCTGTTTGTCCAAGATGAGCATTGCATGTCCAAGATAAGTGCGCAAGATGAGCATTTCAGTTGCAGCTTTCAGTTCTTATGCTCTGTTTATCATTCCGCTTTCGCATTCTCTATAACATAGTGCAAAAAATAGTCAGATCTTTTAACATGTATTTGAACAAGAATCCGTGTAGTCGACCCTAATTATAGTGGGAGAAGGCTCTGCCATTTTTTATGTCCTTTCAATTGACTATATTGAGTTGTTTGAGACAACTCAACAACATGGGCAAATGGTGTAATGTGAAGGAGTTTGTCATGGGTAGCAGCGTACTATACGAAGCATGCAGGGATCAAAGTGTAATTATAATGTCTTAAAGAGGTATTACTATAAATATTTTAAATGACCTCTGCACCTTCAAAGTGGTACTGCCCTTTGCAATATTACAATGATTTTTGTGAAGATTCCAATTTGATGCTGGCTCTATATTTTAGAAAGAAGATTAAAATTGTATATGTACCATGGATCATGCTTACATATGTATCAGTGCGATGGCAACTGCATATAGATGCACAAGAAACTTGAGTGTCTACTGCTTAAGATTATCGGCTTCTAATGAATATATATTTTTGTGTCATGTATTCTGTAAAAGCCTAAAAGGTATGCTTTTTATCCCCCTTGCCGCTTCTTTAGGTCTTTTTGCTGATGCTATCTAATTACTAGGACTGTGATTTTTCCCATTTTCTGATTTGGATACTTGTCTTGAAATAATTATGTCATCCAGTTCTGTTCATTTCTTTGTTGCAGATAATAATGGAATACTGTGGAGGTGGGAGTGTTGCAGATTTGATGAATAGCATTGAGGAGACCTTGGAGGAATCTCAGATTGCATATATATGCAGAGAGGCTTTGAAGGTACTGCAGTGAATTGGCTTTTGGTTGAGATCCTGACTCTAATAAGAAATTAGCTAATATCTTAATTTGTTCCAACACAGGCTGAAAAATTGCAAATTCATCGAAAAGGTCTGCCTTATAAGTGCCATACTCCATAAGGGTGGATTTTCCTTGAGAGGTCGATCAAATCTGGATGTAGAATGTCAATAAGGTCTGACATGGTCATCCAGTAGGAGAATGTCTAAGAAAGCTCCTCCTCTATGTACTTGGTTGTCTCCTTGGGAGGGGCCATGATAGAGGAGTCAACCATAGTGATTGAATATTGAGAAGACTGATATTAGAAGGAAGGTGCAACCTTAGTCCAAACCTATATAGAGATAGTGATCCTTAAAAGTACCCTTGCTCATGCACACACAAGGAGAATTCATGAAGCCTCCGACAACATGGCGACTACTAGCTTGATGGGGTCGACAACCTAGATGTCTGGTGGGGAGGGGGATAGTTTTCTTTTTCCTAGTCATTTAGGATGCCTCTGGCAGCCTGGTGGCCATTTTCTGTGTTGCAATCATATGATACTTATTTTCTTCCTAATTACTGTTCACTACCTGCATTAGCTTGTTGGTGAAAGTACAAATATAACAAATTTCAATGCACACCTTTATACATGAGACTACCTTCCTTTCCTCCTCATCCACCCACCAAGATATGGAGACTCTTGCCTCATTTGAGCTGCTCTTGAGCATCGATGTAGCGGGATTAACGTCTTTAGTTGCATGCATCTTTAGTTGCATGCCTCCTCTGCGCGAGAACTCTTGGAAACATTGCACTATACCTGCACGACTATGTAGCGTCTATTGCCGACCATTCACTGCCTTCCGGTGATGAAATATGTCACCATGTAGTGAAACCCCCTCCTATTATATGCATTATGCGTGTTAAAAGAGTTTTGATAATTTTACGCTGACTGTTGAGTATCTAACATAACCCTCCTTTACCAGGGCTTGGGGACCATCAACAGAAAGGCAATCCCTAACTATGACGGAGTTGCCCACTGGCTCATATATTTAAAAATTTCGTATAGTTTAATTGTATTTCTGTTGAAAGATGATGGTAAAAGTAAATTGGTTTGGCCCTATCGTTTTGTCTAACTAAATATCTTTCCTTCTTAAAATTTAACTCATCACCAAAAATTATTGTCCTAAAAAATGAAAATAGTGCGTGCTTCTTTACTTCTGATGCATTTGAATATCTTGGTATCGACGGAGTGGTCTTACTCCATTTAGAAAACCAAGGGAAATCTTTCATCCTTTTTAGCATAGAAATAATTCTTTTGTAGTTTTTGTTACTATAATTTATAATGTATTCGGTATAATTCCCAAAGAAAAGGTTTTTCCGTATTCCCATTCAAATGAAGGGTAATGACTGAGGCTTGTCTGTTCTATTTTGTTCAGCACTAGTAAACGAAATGGATGTTCCCATATGACATGCTCTCTCTCTCTCTATTATATATATATATATATATAATGAAAAATGGGGCTGCCCCCTAGGGGAGCCAACATGGCTGCCCCCACCCCATTTTTCACATTTTTTTTTATTTTTTGGGAAACTATCACCATGTATATTCATCCCTATATCCCTCCTATATGTCATTCGAATTTCATCAGAAACAGAGACTCCTACGGCCTCCATCCAGACGTCATTTTTTAAACGGTCGCAGGATTTTTTAAATCGACCATGTCTTGATGGAGGCCGTAGGAGTCTCTGTTTCTTACGAAATTCAAATGGCATATAGAGGGATATAGGGATGAATATACATGAAGATATTTTTCAAAAAAAAATAAAAAATTTTGCCCAAAAATGGGGCGGGGCAGCCATGTTGGCTGCCTCCAGGGGGCAGCCCCATCAACCCCATATATATATTAGTACTTAGACTCTGACATATTGTCATGTACAACTCGCAGGGTCTCTCTTATTTGCATTCAATTTTTAAGGTCCACAGAGACATTAAAGGAGGCAACATTTTGCTGACCGAGCAGGGAGAGGTAAAGTTAGGTTAGTACTTCCCTTAAAACTGCAAGCTGTTTTTTCTCAACTTAGTTGCACATGTATAAGTGATTGCTCTCTTTTAGTACTTTAATTAGAATCCTGTAATTTTATCCACCTTTCCAAACAGGTGATTTTGGTGTTGCTGCTCAACTTACAAGAACCATGTCAAAGCGTAACACGGTATGCCAAATGCCATTGGAAAACTATACCGCTAAGGAAAAGTTGTGTTCTGATTCTCTTCTTTCTTCAATTCTGTACCGACCATCTTTTGAATTGCTGATCATAATGGCTTTAACACGATGTCTTTTTTTCTGATATGACTAATTTTAAATTGGCTAGTGGATCGATTTTGCCTTAAGGAAGGGTTGAGGCATTGTCCTTCGTCCAAATTGTTATTAAATATTGTTTCTGACACACTAACACAGCAACTTTAATGCTTCTGAGACAGGATTGATTTAGGTCTTACCCTTACCTACACGTTGGGTCCATTCCTTCGGTAAATTATTGATATGACTTTATTTGATGGGGTTGGACGGAAGGTGTGGTGGAAGGATGCGATGTAGAATGTTGAGGCTTTGGATGGCACGCCTTTTGATGGCCGATAATGGTGAGGATACATTCCTGAAAAGATTGATCATCTATGTTTTCTAAACTTGTCTATAGGGTTTGGTTGTTCACAACAATAAAGCCTTTTCCCACATAGTATGGTCGGCAACATAGATTCTTTGCCTCCATTCAAATCTGTCTTGGATCATTATGGGGCTTAGATCGAAATAACTAAGATTCCTTCGCATAGTCTCATTCCAACACTTCTTGGACCTTCCTCGCTTTCTCTTAGTTAGCTCAACATCTCAAATCTCACATCTTCTATTGGTGCATCAGCCGACCTCCTTTGCAAATGATCAAACCATCTTAGGCGATTTTCTCTCATTTTATTCTCTATTGGGGTTACACCATCTTTCCTTCTGATCACATAATTCAGATCGATTTTTTCGTGTTTGATTACACATATACTTTAGCATTTTCATTTCTATTATTGTCATTTTCTACACATGTCTATGGTTCACAAGTCATCATTCAGATCCATAGAGCATAGCGGGTCTCACAACTACTTTGTTTTACTTTCATTTTATCATAGTAAAGTCTCCTTTCAACGTTAACCAACTTGTATTTATATTATGAGTATCATCTTCATCGATTTTCGCATCATGTTGCAAAATATATCCCAGGTATCTAAAAGAATCATTCTTCTGAATGTTCTCGTCTTCAATCTTTACATCGATCCCTTCAGCTCTGCTTCCATCAAATCTGCACTCCATATATTCAGTCTTAGCTATGCTTATATGAAATCCCTTAGTCTAATAATATCTATAAACCTCAAGCTTCTCATTTACTCCATCTCTATTCTCATCAATCAACACAATATCATCAAGGAACAACATACACCAAGGTATTTCATCCGAATATGACCATGGGATCAAATTTCGTCAAAATTCGATCGAATTTTGGTCGAATTTCGGTTTCGATAGGTGATCGAAATTCGATCGAAATGGCCTATATCAACCGAAATTTGGAGCCACAGTTCAAAAACTGATCGGAATGACCGAAATTTCAATCGAATTTTGATTGAAATTTCATTTCAGTCAGTCACTAAAATGGTGACCAAAATTGAAATTTAAGGCCTTGAATATGACTAATCACCTCGTTTCACAATCAAAGTAAAAATTAATAAACTCAAAGTTGAGCCTTGATGCAGACTAATGCTAATGTCAAAATAGTCAATCTTTTTAGACTGGATCCTTACACAAGATGAAGCTCCATCATACATATTCTTTATAAGGCTAATGTATATGACATGTACTTGTCTCTTCTCCAAAACTCTCCACAGTATCTCCTACGGGACTGAATTATAAACTTTCTCTAAATCAATAAAAATCATATGGAGGTTCTCCGTTTTAACTCTATAAATCTCCACTATTCTCAACAAGTAGATAACTATAGTAGTTGAGCGACCCAGTATGAATCCGAATTGGTTTTTTGTTACTTTTGAAACTTGTCTCAATCTTCTCTCGATTTATCATTCCCAAATTTTCCCAGTAAGACATCAATTTCATGCCTTGTAATTCGAACAATTTTAAATGTCTCATTTATTCTTATAAATATGTACCAGGATGTGTCTCTTTCATTCTTCTAACATTTCTTGCTTCACCAAATAACATTGAATAGATTTGCGAGCTAAGTCAAACCACGTTCACCTACAACTCTCCATACTTCTATATGAATGTCATCATGTCCTACACCTTTTCCAGGTTTTATAACCTTCAAAGCCTCCTCTACTTCCTTCCTTTGTATTCGTCTATAGTTTGTACGATTCATGTAACTTCAACTACTAGTTAGATCTCCCAAAGTGATCTCTTTATTCTCTTCCCTAATGAAAAGCTTATAAAAATACTGCTTCCATCCACTCTCTATATTCTTTCGAGTAACAAGCACATGCCTTTCCTCATCCTTAATGCATCTCACTCGAGAAAGATCTTTGGTCTTTCTTTCTCTTTCTTTGGCCAATCTGAATATATCCTTTTGGCCCTCCTTAAATGTCAAGCTCTCTCGTAGGATTACTTTGTAGTCTTTGCATCATAAGTAACATCTTCTCCTCATCATAAAATAATCTATCTGTGTTTTAGTAGGGTCACTCTTACAAGTAACTAAATGTTCCTCTCTCTTCTTGAAGAGAGCGTCTGTTATGAAAAAGTCATATGCCGTTACAAAATATAGAATGACTTTTCTCTCTTCATTACTATCCCTGAAGACATGGCCTTTATGAACACTTGCATACCTTGAAACATCCTTTCCCACATGTCCATTAAGATCTCCACATAAGCAAATCATCTCTCTTTGCGGGATTCCTTATATCCCAAAAAACTAGTTTAATCATTTCCTTTAAATCAATTTGTGGTGTATTAACTGAGATTACATTTATAATTTCTTCTTCGAGCTCCAATTTTATTAAAATAGTTTGATCCCCCAAATCTTTTCTCTTCAACTACACTATCTTTCATCTCCTTATGAACAACTAGTTCAACACCATTTTTACCATTCTCTTTACCATGATACCATAATTTAAAGCCCGTCTTCTCGATCTCCATTGCTTTCTCTCCAACCCATTTTGTTTCTTCGAGATAGTATCTGAATCTTCCTTCTTTCCATCATATCAACTATCTCCATCGGTTTAGAGTGCCGATATCCATTTTGTATGGTTGATTATGTTCGTGTAATGCATAATGCTAGAAGTTATTCCCATACCATATTGTTTCTTTACACATACCTGATATTGTAAATAGGTTTCCACAATTGCAAGGTGATGTTGGGAAGCTATTGCAACATATTGACTTGTGATTATCTTGACTTATGACTTTGTTGAAAGGTAGTTGGTGAGACCAAACACAAAATGAAAAGTTGGTTGGTGCCAAACCATACTACTATGCAGAGGAATCCGCGAAAGAGGTAGAAAGTAGCATAATAATGGGTAGTGAGATATGACGACCAATGTAGAGAAATATGTATGACATGAGTTCTCTTTAAGATTGATATCTATCCATGATATAATGTTGACAGCTTATGGTTGTCACTACTTTGATGATAACTTGATTCATCTTTAAGATTGTTATCACCAAGGATGATAAGTTTATTTCTCTTTAAGATTGTTATCACGATTTGTGATAATCCTGGTTTTCCTCAACCATACTTTTTTTTGAAAAGAAACGAGGGTGGCCTCCCAAGCTGGGACCCACCACAAGAATTATGTATATATAAGTCATATAACTATAGGTTGTTATAGTATCCAAGATCTACATAATGCCTTACAATGCTCCAACACATTCTCAGAATAAAAACTATTTCAGCCAAAGATCTCGCCGTTCCACACGCACCAAATAACCCATACCACAACGAAGGGGAGCGCAGTGTACTCATGCCAGAACCTGCAAACAGGTCGGATGTCCCTCCAAAAGCACGAACAATCCTGGACACCAAGCTATGTGACGGACGCCTTGCTCCACACCTCTACCGAGTATGGGCAAGAGAAGAACAAGTGATCCACGTCTTCCACCGCTATGCCGCATCTGTCGCATAAAACATCTTCTACCCCCAACATGAGTACCTGTCGCTCCTTCGTAAGAATTCTCCCAATCCTAAACAGCCACAGAAACACCTTGATCCTGGTTGGTACCTTGCTTCTCCATATCAAGCACATGTTCACCCCCTCCTTTTCCCCCACCTCCTCTCCGTCCACCACTAAAAAGTTATAAGCCTTGTTTACCGAAAATCTGGCATCTCCGTAGACATAGTGATCTCTGCCCACCGTAGGTGCCTCCTCGTGCACCAACCCAATATGTAATTCCAAGAACTCCTCAACCCTATAATCTAGTAGCTCTGGCATAAAAGTCAGAGACCAACTCCCCTGTCCCAACACTTCTCGCACCTTCACCACCTTATCTGTCACCATCCACAACAACCTTGGGAAACGCTCCCACAAAGCCCCTTCCCTCGTCCAGTCATCCAACCAGAATCGAAATCCTCCCCACTCCCCAAAGAAGGCCTCATCTTGAGCGCCAACTCCACGACCACCTGTGATACACCCCTCCATATAGAAGAAGGGATGCGTCCCAACTCAACCTCCAAAGACATGGACACCCCATAGATCTTTCTCAACAGCATGTATATCAGATCCTCCGACTTCTCCCATATGCGCTTCACCCACTTAGCCATGAAAGAGTTATTCATCTCACTTGGCCTCCTGACTCCCAAGCCACCCTTCCTCTTCTGCATCGCCACCCTATCCCATTGACCAAATGTATGCCCCTCTTGTTAATCTCCCATCCGACCAGAAGAATCTCCTCATTATAACTTCAATCTTCATCCTTACCTTTGCAGGCATGACTCTCGTAGAGCTGAAGAAGATCGGGATCGTGGAAAGAACATGCTTTAGGAGCATCGGCTTCTCTCCCTTTGAAAGCAACTTCACCTTCCACCCATCCACCTTCCCCTCCAATCTCTCCACCAACGATTGCCTGTCCTTTGCCTTCGACCTCCTACCACCAAGGGTAACTGTAAACATATATTATTCACTTATGTACCTCTGTGTTATTTTTCTTTCCCGTTGGACTTTTTATGTAATTTACCCATGGCTATTCTCCTATATAAGAGAGCCTAGGGTTGATGGAATAAACGAGTTCTCTTATTTTCCCAACATGGTATCAGAGCGACGGTCCTAGACCGGAGTTCTTGAAACCCTAACCCTAGCCCCACCGTCGAGCCTCTCTCTCTCTTCGCGCACCGCCGACTGTGTGCCTCACCTCTTGGACATCTCCAGCGCGCTCACCTGAGCACATTCCGCGTGCCCCTCGCGCATCTCCAGCTCGCTCGCCTGCGCACCTTCCGTGCGCTGCGCGCCCTCACACACGTCCTGCACCTTCGGTCTCACGCGCTCGCACGTCTCCTGCGCGCCTTCTGTGCGTGATCTGTGCGTGTCTTACGCGCACCTACCTGTGCTCTGTGCGCGCCTGCCTCACGTGCTCTGCGTGCGTCTACTGTCTCGCGCACTCGCCTTCAGCGTGCCGTGAACCGGCCCTGCACATACTTCTAAGCGCCCTCGCGCCTCCTACGTGCATCGGGCTGTGAGACCTATAGAACCCTAAGCCAAGCGCGCACACCTCCAAAGGAATGGGTTTGGTTGCTTGTAGTCTACACATGCAACTAAACCCATCTATGTCCGTGTAGATTATCATATCCTCAGTCTACTACTTCAGTCTTCGGTTATAAGTATGTCAGAAGCAAGGCAGATATCCCATCTGTAGGCGCCTTCCGAGGTCCAGCGCCGATTGTAAAGATGGATGGTTCGAACTATGAACTGTGGGCTATGCAGTTCATGAGTATGATGAAGTCAACCGGTAAGAAGCACATTCTTACTGAAGAAGAGCCTGCTGAGAAGACTGGAGTTAATGCCTCATGGGAGGCAGATGATGCATATGCCAAAGTATGGCTATCTGGAACTCTGGCAATCGAGATTGCTAATGATATCCTTCATCAGCCCTCAACCAAAGCAATGTGGGGTATTCTGGCTGCCACATATTCTCTTGCGAAGAATGAAACAAAGATTCTGCAACTCCAGCATGACATATTCACTATCAAGCAGAATGGACGTCCTCTACACTCACTGTACACATCTCTACGAGGGATGTTTGAGAAGCTATATAGCTTCATGCCTTTGACAACCACACCAGAGCAACAGAAGACCTACCGGAATGCTACTATGGTAGGAGTTTTTCTCGCTGTCCTTGATCCTGAGTATGAGGCAGCACGGTCCCAGATCTTGGCAGATTCTACTATTCCTCCTATGGAGGAAGCCTTTCACAGATTGAGCCGGATTACTGTTCCGTCTACGGCTACGAATCAGACTGCTTCAGCCATGGCGGTCAACAAAGGCCGTGGAGGTTACCATCATACCCGTGGCCGTAGCCCTCGTGGTTGAGGACGCCGTGTTCGGCCAATGTGTACCTACTGCCATCGGACCGGACATACTGAAGACACATGCTACTCTAAGCATGGATTCCCTTCATCTGCACGAGTCGCTGAGCAGATAGAGCCTCCATCTGCTGCCTCTTTGGATCATCGCTTTGATGATCTTGTTGCCCGTCTAAGGGGCATTATTCCTCCATCTGGCCCATCACCCACTATTGAGAACCAGTCTGATGTTGCTGCATCCGCCTCTGCATCCACCAGTGCATCAGGTAGCACCAATGCATTTACTAGTAGTGGATCAGATACTTTAGCATGGGTTATGGACTCTGGCGCTACACATCATCTATGTGGCGATCAAAGTCTACTTACAGGATACAGACAAATCCCTCCAGGTCGAACAATGGTCATTGCCAATGACACACATTCCCCGATTACTGGTCAGGGGGAGATTATACTGACGTCATCCATGCAGCTCAAGAATGTGTTACATGCACCTGATTATTCAATGAGTTTATTATCTATCAGTCAAATTACAAAGGATTTACAATGTCAGGCGAAATTGATCCATCTTTTCTTTTTTTCAGGACATCCTTACGAGCAGCGTGATTGGGCGTGGCTATGAGCAAGGAGGCCTCTATCGCCTCAGTCAGACTTTTTTTGCTGGAACCTCATCTGTACCTACTGGACCCGTCTCCCCTCTGCTATGGCATCTGCGCTTTGGACATCTACCGCTTTAGAAACTGCGTCGTGTATTACCCCAGGTTTTGCCTCACACATCTATGCAATGTGAGGCATGTCAGTTGGGAACTTGGGATAGCATCATCGGTCTACCTTTCCCAGTCGTCAGTGTCGGATTAGTACCTCCAAGTTTGAGTTATTTCACATTGATATCTGGGGTCCGAGTCGTGTTCTTGATCATCAGGGACACATGTTTTATATAGTTATTGTGGATGACTTCTCTCGTGTGTCATGGGTAATTTTGTTAAAGAATAAATCTGAAGCAGGGAATATTATCATCAATTTTCTTAATGAGATTCGTAATGTTTTTTCCGCATCTGTAAAAATGGTGAGAAGTGATAATGCCCTGGAATTGTGTACTCATGCCCTATCCAGTTATTTCTCATCTCAAGGAATCATCCACCAGACATCCTGTGCCTATACCTCCCAACAGAATGAGGTTGCGGAAAGGAAACGTCGCCATTTACTGGATGTAACCAGGTCGCTCCTTATACAGAGTCATGCTCCTCACTCTTTCTGGGGTGACGCTGTTCTTACAGCATGTTACCTAATCAATCGTATGCCGTCATCTGTTCTAGGTGAGAAGATCCCCTTCTCTCTTATCTTCCCTGCAAAAGAATTATTCTCCCTTACTCCTCGTGTGTTTGGCTCAGTTGCTTTTGTCCACCAGTTGTCTCCCGGGACTCTCTCTCCTAGGGCTGTCAAGTGTGTCTTCGTTGGGTACTCCAGAATTCAGAAGAGGTACAAGTGTTATGATCCTTTGCGCAGGCGGTACCTTGTCAGTGCAGATGTTACATTTTTTGAATCTATTATGTATTTCTCAGCATCTGGTGATCAGTTGATACCCCCTGCTAATAATGATGCCATTTACATGTCACCACCACCACCATCACTACTATCACTACCAACACTACCACCAGAACCGTTACCATCTTATACACCACCTGTCACTATACCTGTTTCACCATTACCATTTCATTATACCCGCAGGCCTACTTCAGCTCATGGTCATTGCTCACCACCTAGCTCGCCTAAGGTATGTTCTGAAGATATTACCATTGATGGATCTGATGATACTTTTGAGCAGGATGTGTTACAGAGGTCAGACGAGGACACAAATGATTTAGATGTTCCTATTGCTATACGAAAGTCGAAGCGGAGTTGTGCATCATATCCTTTAGCAGCTTCTGTGTCATTTGATCGACTAACTGGAGATTTCAGGAATTTTGTCGTTGCATTATCAGCAGTAGCTATTCCATGGAATTACCAAGACGCACTGAAGGATAGTAGATGGCGTCTTGCCATGGAGGAAGAAATGACAGCTCTTCAGTCTAGAGGTACTTGGAGTCTGGTTCCTGTACCTGCTGATGTATCACCAGTGAGCTGCAAGTGGGTATTTACAGTCAAGCAGAATGCAGATGGCAGTATTGATAGGTACAAGGCTCGTCTTGTTGCTCGAGGCTTTACACAGACATATGGGGTGGATTATCTTGATACATTCTCGCCAGTGGCCCGCCATTCCACTCTACGGATCTTGCTGTCTGTTGCGGTTACTCATGAGTGGCCGCTATACCAGTTGGATGTGAAGAATGCGTTCTTATATGGTGACCTACAGGAGGAAGTCTACATGCAACAACCACCTGGTTTTGCTGTTGAGGGGGAGTATCCTACGGTGTGCAGACTTCATAAGGCTATCTATGGCCTTAAGCAGAGCCTCGGAGCGTGGTTCCAGAAGCTCTCAGATCTCTTTGAGAAACAAGGATACAAACGTTCCAATGCTGATCATTCCTTGTTTGTACAAAAGACTTCAAGAGGTATTATTGCAATCATGGTCTATGTAGATGACATTCTGATTACAGGTGATGATGAACAGGAATAAATGAGGCGAAAGAAATGTTGGGTCGTGAATTCGTTACCAAGGACCTTGGGGTCTTAGATATTTTCTGGGACTGGAGTTTGCTAGAAATACTTATGGGCTGGTAATGTCTCAGAGGAAATATGTCACTGACCTATTAAGTGAGACAGGAATGCTTGGTTGCCGACCTGCTACCACACCTATGGACCCTAGTATGAAGCTATATAATGGTGATACAGAGGAGGTGGATAGTAGAAGATACAAAGAACTGGTGGGCAAACTTCTTTATATTACAATTACTAGGCCCGATATAGCCTTTGCCGTGAGTCGCGTGAGCCAGTTCATGGAGCAACCACGTCAGGTACACATGGATGCCATACATATGATACTCAGGTATCTCAAGTCATCTCCAGGTGCTGGCTTGTTGTTCAAGAAAGGCAAAGAGATTACTATCTCAGCCTGTGCAGATGCATATTACGCAAGGTGTCCCAAGGACAGGAAGTCCACCTTTGGGTTTGCTGTATATGTTGGAGATTCTCTAGTCTCATGGAGGAGCAAAGAAACAACTATGGTGGCACGGTCTAGTGCTGAATCTGAATATAGAGCAATGGCCCAGGTGAGCACAGAAATGATGTGGGGTAAAGGCTGTACTTTCAGATTTACATATAGAAGTTCCACTTCCTATGGATTTAGAATGTGACAATCAGGCGACCTTGTTCATTGCAAATAATCCAGCATTCCATGAACGAACCAAGCACATTGAAGTTGACTGTCACTTTATACGTGACATGATTCAGAAGGGATTCATTGCTACATCCCATGTTAGTTCAGAGAATCAAACAACAAATATTTTTCACTAAGGCATTACTGCGAGGCCATTTCAGAAGTGTATGTCCAAGCTGAGCATGATTGATATCTATGCTCCATCTTGAGGGGGAGTATAAACATATATTATTCACTTATGTTCCTCTGTGTTATTTTTCTTTCCGTTGGACTCTTTATATAATTTACCCATGGCTACTCTCCTATATAAGAGAGCCTAGGGTTGATGGAATAAACAAGTTCTCTTATTTTCCCAACAGTAACCCTAGATAAGTGATGGCGGTCGGGGCAACGAGGGGTTTGGTGACGGGATGGGATGGAGAATGTTTTGTAATGGAGGGGGAGGAGATGCATGGTCAACACTATATCTCGATCATGCTAATACAAAGCGTCAGTGGTGTGCATTCCTCAACCTTACTTTTAATCAGGATTTAATAATGTTGGAGAAAATAAGAGAGTTGATTATTCATGAAACCCTAGGCTCTCTTATACAGAGGAGAGATCTATGGGTAAATTCCATAAGATATACATAAAGAAATAAAATAATCGAAAAAGTATATAGGAATGTAGAACTATCTCAACACTCCCCTCAAGATGGAGCATAGATGTCAATCTTGCTTAGCTTGGACGAACACGTCTGAAATGCCCTCCTGAGTAATGCTTGGTAAAGACATCTGTTGTTTGCTCTCCTGAACTAACATGAGAGGTAGAAATCAGACCCTTCTGGATCATATATCTAGTATAATGGAAGTCTACCCCATATATTTCATTCTCTCATGGAATGCGGGGTTGTTTGCAATAAATAAGGCAGCATGATTATTACATTATAACTGCATGGGTAGATGAACATCTACATGTAAATATGTTAACACTGCTCGAACCTACATCATTTTTGTACTTGCTTGCCATAGCCCTATACTCAGATTCGACACTTGATCTAGCCACAACAGTTTGTTTCTTGCTTTTACAGGAAACAAGAGAACCACCAACAAAAAACTGCAAAGCCTGAAGTAGATTTCCTATCCTTAGGGCACCCTGCATAGTCTGCATCAACACACACACAGATACAGAGTGAGTCACTTCTTTCTTGAGAGATAGTCCTGTACCTGGAGAAGATTTTAGATATCTCAATATCATGTATATAACGTACAGATGTACTTGCCGAGGTTGCTCCATGAATTGACTCACTCGACTCACTGTAAAAGAAATATCTGGTTTAGTAATAGTAACACAAAGCAACTTTCCCACCATCTCTTTGTATCTTCACTTATCAACCTCATCTATATCATTATCGTATAACTTCATGCTAAGATCCATAGGAGTAGTAGATGGTTGATATCCAATCATACCCATTTCAACAAGCATGTCTGTAACATATTTTCTTTGGGTCATCACATGACCCTGCATATTCTTAGCAAATTCCAACCCTAAGAAATACCTTAGAGTGCTCAGATCCTTAGTAACAAACTGACTGCCTAGATACTCTTTTGCTATCTTTATCCCTTGCATATCATCTCCTAGTTATAACAAGAATGTCATCAACGTAGACCATTATGACCATTGCTCCTCTAGGTGTCTTCTGCACAAAAAGTGAATGGTCTGCATTAGACCTCTTGAACCCCTGCTTCTCAATCAAATCCGTGAGCTTCTGAAACCATGCCTTTGGGTTTTGCAAAAGGCCATAGATCGTCTTATGTAGTCTACAAACCTGCTGACACTCCCCCTCAACGACAAACCCTAGAGGCTGATGCATGTAAACTTCCTCCTGTAGATCTCCATAAAAAAGACATTTTAACATCCAATTTAAACAAAAGCCAATCACGTACCACTGCAATTGAAAGTAGGATACATAGTGTAGAATGACGAACCATTGGAGAAAACGTGTCCAAGTAATCCACGCAGTAGGTTTGAGTAAAACCACGTGCCACTAATCTTGTCTTGTAGCAATCAAGAATGCCATCTGCATGATGTTTAGCAGTAAACACCCATTGTAATTGATCACTGACGCCCCAGGAGGAGTAGAAACCAAACGCCATGTACGACGTGACTACAACGCAACCATCTCTTCCTCCATAGCCAAGCGCCATCAACTATCCTTCAATGCCTCCTTATAATTTCGTGAATTTCCACGGTAGATAGAGCCACTGCAAATCTCTGAAAGTCCCTATTAGACGATGAAAGGAGACCTGAGAAGCAAGGTGATAGGAAGCACAAGATCGCTTCTGCTTTCGAACTGTAATATGAATATCCATGTTAAAGAAAAAAATCCTCCATATGTGGGCTATTTTCCTGCAATGATTCATACACAAATATATATCTAGACCCATTGTTAGAAGGTATGCTATCAAAACAAACCTGGGGCATATTGGATGATTGGCGATGACCATGAGCAGAAGCAGTCTGACGTGTATCGAATTTAGGTAATGATGGGACAAGTGGCTAATGTGACTGGATAGTAGGATGGGGTGGAGGTGGTGGTGGAGGTGGGACCACATGCACAAGAGGAGGTGGTGAATAGCTCGTAGGAAGAGGTGGCATGTAGACCTCATCATCTGCGTCAGATGAAACCAACCTGCCACCTTTAGGAGAGAAGTACAACAAACTACAAAAATGTGACATCAGCACTGATACAGTATTTTCTACGCAAAGGGTCATAACATCGATATCCCTTTCGAGTCCTGGAGTACCCAACAAACACACATTTGACAGCTCTAGGTGAGAGCTTGTCAAAACTTGGAATCAACTAGTGAACAAAAAGATCCGAACACACGAGGAGTGAGTAAGAATAACTCATTCTCAGGGAAAGCTATGGAGAAAGGAATTTTCTTACCCAAAACAGACGATGGCATGCGATTCACCAAATAACATGCTATGATGACCGCATCACCCCCAAACGAATGTGGTGTACGACTCTGAATGAGAAGAGTCTGGGTAATATCAAGAAGATGACGATGCTTTCTCTCAACAACACCATTTTGCTAAGAAGTGTAAGTACAAGATGTTTGATGAATAATCCTTCGAGATGAAAGAAAATGAGATAAGGCACGAGTACAGAATTCCAAAGCATTATCAGTTCGTACAAACTTCACAGAGGTGGAGAAAACATTCTACATTTCATTAATATAGTTTTGATCACATCCCCTGTTTCAGACTTATTTTTCAGCCACAAGATAAAACATGTGTCCCTGGTGATTAGGAACACGACCCGGACCCTAAATGTCAACATGAAATAACTCAAAAAGCGAGCTACTGCTTCGATCCTGATGATTAGGAAAAGAAGATTGATGATGCTTTCCCAACTGACAAGCCTCACACTGAAAGGAAGAATCGGGTGAAATCTGCGGCAACATGTGACACATAATCTAAAGAGGGAGATGACCAAACCGAAGGTGCCAAGTGAACGGAGAGACTGATCTAGACGAATGAGAAGATATGCATGCATAGGGAGTTCGAACCATGCGATAAAGGCCACCCTCCTCACGGCCACACTCAATCACTCTGCCCATAAGAATGTCCTGAAAACAAGAGACGATGGGTCAAAAATAGCTCGACAGTGCAAATCCTTTGTAATTTGACTAATAGAAAGCAAATTCACAGAGAAATCCAGAGCATGCAACACATTCTGCAAATGCATTGAAGGTGTCAAAGTGATCTCCTTTTGTCTCGTGCTTGGGGAATGAGTCCCATTAGCTATCACAACTGTTCTCCCTGGTGGAACCTGTTTATATGACGTAAGCTGTTGTCTGTCTCCACATAAATGATGTGCTGCACCGGAGTCCATAATCCCCTCCTTAATCTCAGATCCATGGCATGATGTAAAAACTTAAGTACCTGAGGTGTTGGCTGTAGCAGAGGTACTAGCAGAAGCTGAGACTGCCACATGAATGATCTCTTGAAGATGGTGAAGAGGAAGGGTGTATAATATCCTTCAGTCTGACCACGAGATGATCAAACCTCTGATCTAAAGTAGAAGCAACATGAGACTCATTCTACTCTGCTATGCGGGCTGATGCTGGGAAACCATGCTTGGAATAGCATGTCTCCTCGGTATGACCTGGGTGATGACAAAAAGTGCAGGGCTGATGAATGCGACCTCCTCTACCACGACGCCCATGTCCACAGAAGATAGAAGAGCCTCCTCTTCCTCGAGAAGCTGTCATGGTCGAAGAAGTCTAGCTAGAGGTTATGGATGGAATAGTAATCCTGCTGAGCATGCAGAATGCTTCCTCCATAGGAGGAATAGCGGCATCCGCTAGAATCTGGGAGCGAGCAGCATCATATTCAGGGTCAAGGGCTACTAGGAATACCCCAACCTTGGTAGCATTCCTATATGTCTTCTGCTGCTCAGGAGTCGTTGTTAGAGGCATGAAACTGTGGAGCTTCTCAAACATCCCACGTAAAGATGTATATAATGAATGCAGACGACGTCTGTTCTGCTTGATAGTGAATATGTCATGTTGGAGTTGGAGGATCTTTGTCTCGTTCGTCGCTTAAGAATATGTTGCTGCGAGGATATCCCACATCTCCTTAGCAGTAGGCTGATGTAACACATCATTGGCGATCTCAATTGTCAATGTACCAGAAAGGCAAATTTTGGCATAAGCGTCGTCCACCTTCCACAAGGCATTTACCTTAGTCTTCTCCATCGGCTCCTCCTCGTTAAGAATATGTTTCTTACCATTTGACTTCATCAAGCTCATGAACTGAATAGCCCGGAGCTCATAATTTATCCCGTCCAATTTGACAATAAGCGCTAGACCTCTAAATGCGCCTGTGGCGGTACATCGACTTTGTTCTCAGATTTATTGCCGGATGTGGAAGACTAGGGTTTTGTAGACCAAAGAATCAATGTCTACACAAATATACGTGGATTTGAATGCATATGTAGACTTATACACCAAAATCCATTAACCAAACGGAGAGCCCGACGCCGGCGCGTGTAGGCGCAACATGCAGAAAGGGGCTGCGCGCGAAGGGACGATGCATGGGGAGGCGCAGACTGCGCACGGGCGGAGCGACGCGCGAGGAGGCGGGGCACAACGCATAGAGGTAGGGGGCGGCGCCCCAGAGGTGGGGGATGACACGCGGAGTCAGGGGGGGTGCGCGGCGACGGAAGGTAGGGTTAGGGTTTTGGATACGAGAGCTCCAATCTAGGACCACCGCTCTGATACCATGTTGGAGAAAATAAGCGAGTTGTTTGTTTCTGAAATCCTAGGCTCTCTTACATAGAGGAGAGACCTATGGGTAAATTAGATAAGATAGACATAAAGAAATAAAATAACCAGAAAGGTACACATGAATGTAGAAATATCTTAACAAATAATAACAGATAATTATCAAGCTTCAGGACTTTAATTTTGTTTAAGATTGTTATCATTGAAAACGATAACTATGATCTTCTTTAAGGTTGTTATTACTACGATTTAACAATTGATATGAAATGGATATACATCCTACTAAAAAGACTCGAGGACAATACTTCCTTTGCGATTATTATGATGTAAAACCTTGAGTTTTCAACTTGAAGATCTGACTATACATAAAATTTAATTCGATTAAAAGCCTATACACTATAGGACTCCTTAGAAGTGTGTCATCATCATCAGGATCCCAATGTATGAAAAAATTTTGAATTCCGACTTTGGACGATGGTCTTATGATCATTTTAATGAATATGTATCATGTATCTAACCCTTAAATTTGGATGTGAATTTCAAGGCACCTCAGATGCGGTGCATCCCACGCCACCTTAAGGGAGTATGTAGACAACGATAAAGGAGTATAACCTTCCTACCTTCATCCACAACCTCCATAGCTTCCACCTTGGCTGATGGGAATATGTTGCAGGTCGTCAGAGCATGTGGTTGGCGCCATTCTCGTGGGGAGTTTTTCTCCTTAGGTTGTGGAACATAAATATCACCTTGATTTCAAGTTAGGATGTGAGTTCTTCTCCTTAGGTCAAGTTTTTAGAATGGGTTTTTGATGACCTTGATATCCTTTCACTCAAAACTTGATGTATGTGTTTTGAAGGATTTCATCTTGCTTGGGTCATCGAGGAGAAGATTTAGATCGTACATCGGATATCTATGTGCTGAGGTAATGGGGTCCTTCTCCCTTTTCCTCTTTTGGCATACATTCTTGTTATTTTTGTGCCATGGTGGTTTTGATGAGAGAAGCGCGATTTCCACCATCTCTTGTGGTTTCCGTGCTCCATGGAGATCCTTCTTGCTGATTTTGGGAAGTCCCCCTTGCATCCATCCTATTGTTATCTCCACGTTTGTGTATGTCTATATTGATGAATGTATTTTCGTGTGGTTGTATGTGATTGATAGAAAACATTGAGACTTTTGAAATAAAAATGTTATATGATATTAATCCATGGAGAGAGTTTGACAACCCGACATCGTTTGTTAGTCTTGGATGTACAAATGAAAGGGCTGGTAAAGAAAATGAGGGTTTCTAAGATAATCAGAACTAGATGGTGGAGTCTTCCACTGAAGCAAGCGAGCTTCAGGGAGAAGGTTTTAGAAGACTTACCTTGGGATTGTAGCGGTAGTGCAAACGAGATGTGGGAGGCAGTAGCATCTTGTATCCGAAAGGTAGCCAAAGAGATGCTACGCGAGTCAAAAGGAGAAGCTCCATGTCAAAAGGAGGCTTGGTGGTGGAGTGAAGGGGTGTAAGAGAAGCTAAAAATAAAAAGAGCTTGCTTTAAAGCTATGTCTAAGGATAAAACAGTGGAAACTGTCACAAATTACAAAATAACGAAGAAGGAAGCAAAGAAGGCCGTAAGCGAAGCTCAATCAAAAGCTTATGAAGTTTTGTATAAAAATCTCGACTCTAAGGAGGGACAGAAGGATATATTCAGGTTGGCCAAAGCAAGAGAAAGAAAAACCAAAGACCTTTCTCAAGTGCGATGCATTAAGGACGAGGAAGGTCATGTGCTTGTTACTCAGAAGGATATAAAGATGAGATGCGAGCAGTACTTCCATAAACTTTTCATTGGGGAAGGAAATAGAGAGATCACATTAGGTGATCTAGCTTGTAGTGAAAGTTACTTGAATCGTGCAAGCTATAGACGGATACAAAGAAAGGAAGTAGAGGAGGCTTTGAAGGTTATGAGACCCGAGAAAGGTGTTGGGTCGGATGACATCCCTGTAGAAGTATGGAGAGTTTTAGGTGAGCGTGGTTTGACTTGGCTTACGAATCTATTCAATGTTATTTGGCGAAGCAAGAACATGCCTGAAGATTGGAGGAGTATCGTGGTGCCTTTTTATAAGAATAAAGGAGACATTCAAAAATGTTCAAATTATAGATGTATCAAGATGATGAGTCACGCTATGAAAATTTGGGAACGTGTGATCGAAAGAAGGTTGAGGCAAGTTTCCAACAAAAAAGAAAACCAATTCGGATTCATGCCAGGTCGCTCAACGATTGAAGCTATCTATTTGCCGAGGAGAACAATGGAGATTTATAGAGCTAAAAGGAAGAACCTTCATATGATCTTTACTAATTTGGAGAAGGCTTATGATTCTGTCCCACGAGATATCAAGGTTCAGGAAAGCGGTATGCATATGCGTTCGGACATGTCACTGAATAGCGCTTAAGCGGTATGCGGGGGCATATGCGGGGTATATGCGGTTCTACGTGGTTTCCTAATTTTTTATTTAAAAATAAATAAATATATACAAAAGTGACTACAATAGAACTAAATTTATGTATAATTGTGGTCCAATAGAAGATCTAAGAAAATTAACTTTTAGTTTAAAATAATCTCTATCAATTAAATATCAATACTTCAATAGAACGATTAACACACAAAATAATTGACAACAATCAACAAAATAAAAAGTTAGCGCACAAAATGCCTCTATTGTTGAATATAATGTCATTTATCTCTGTCGTTATATTTATAACTGATCCTCCATTAAAAGTACCAAACTTTACATATAATATATTGCATTCATAATAACTATTAGTTGACTAAATTAGTTTGCTAAATTATTAGTATATTATTATTTTTCTTCCTTGTGTGTTTATTCCAATCTCGCAGTACAACTACTTTGGTGATGGATTTTAATGGTCATGGAATGCTTGGTTGGCATACATGTTAAAGTAAGAAAAACCTGGCATAAATAACACAATAAAAATGTGGCACAAATTTTAAAAGTAAAAAATAAAAAATATATATATGCCGCCGCACAGCCCGCATATGCAGCCCGCATAAGCGCACAGGGCGCATAATGCGGGGCTTCAGGAAAGCGGCACGCTGAGGGCACCGCATACGCATATGCGGCCGCACAGACTGCTTTCGTGAACACTGCGAGATATATTGTGGAGAATGTTGGAGAAGAGACAAGTACCTGTCCTATACATTAACCTCATAAAGGACATATATGATAGGGTTATATCTTGTGTAAGGACCCCGTCTGGGAAGACTGGATATTTTGACATCAACATTGGTTTACATCAAGGTTCTGCTTTGAGTCCATTTCTTTTTACTTTGATTATGGACGAGTTGACAAGTCACATTCAGGATGAGTTACCTTGGTGTATGTTATTTGCTGATGATATTGTGTTAATTGACAAGAGTAGAGATGGAGTAAATGAGAAGCTTGAGGTCTGGAGACATGAGTTGGAGATTAAAGGATTTCGTATAAGTAGGACTAAGACGGAATATATGGAGTGCACCTTTGATGGAAGTAATGGTGAAGGAATCGACGTGAAGATTGATGACGATGACATTCAGAAGAGAGATTCCTTTAGATATCTGGGATCTATTCTGCAACATGATGGGGAATTGATGGAGATGTTACTAATAGAATAAATGCAGGCTGGATAAAGTGGAGAGGAGCCTCTGCTGTTCTCTGTGATAAGAAAATTCCTTTAAAAAGTAAAGGAAAGTATTACAAAGCAGCCGTGGGACCTGCTATGATTTATGGATCTGAATGTTGGCCTGTGAACCATAAACATATGCAGAGAATGAATGTAGTAGAAATGAAAATGCTAAGGTGGATGTGTGGACACACATGTAAAGATCGGATTCAGAACGATGCAATCATAAATAAAGTTGGTGTAGCTCCGATTGAGGATAAGATGCGAGAAAACCGCTTAAGATGGTTTGGACATTTGCAAAGAAGATCAGTTGATGCACCAGTTAGGAGATGCGAGTGTTGGGATGTTGAGCCGGCTAAGAGAGGGCGAGGACGACCCAAGAAGTGTTGGAAAGAGACCATTCGAAGGGATATAAGCTTGGGATTGACTCAAGATAGATCTGAATGGAGGCGAAGAATCCATGTAGCCGACCCTACTTAATTGTGGGAAAAGGCTTTGTTGTTGTTGTATATTAAAAGGAATTGGAATTCAGGGACGGATATATGCAAGGATAAGAAAGACTCTAACATTACGTGGATATATCATGAGATGTACAATGTGTTCCTTAGTAGGCTTGGAAAGTTGGGGAGTTGATCAGTATGCCTAAATGTAAATGTGCCATGTTAAGCCTTATGGGATGTTAGGATTAAAGGATACTATTGGGTAAAAATATTTGTTAATCAGCAATCTAGTTCATCTAAGGATTTCGGAAATATTTGAAATGCATTAATTAATAATTAAGGAGCTCAAATGTGAAGCCCCAAAAGAAAGCAGAACAAAAATACAAGAAGAATACACGCTCCAACTATTGTGTGCACCGTTACAACTTCAGTTGCATTCGTGCCCAAGAAAGCTGGGATCTTCCTGGAATGGATGTGCACCTGTACATGTCACATTGTACTAGTAAATTAGGAACTTATTATCCAAAACTGTATCTGATGTGAACCGGTACACCACTCTTGTACTAGTATAATAAAACCTTGGGACCCTACTCTATCTAAAATTTACTGGTAGAGAAATATGTATATTAGTTTACCATCTTCAGATGAAATTCGTATTGGATCAAACATATAATTTCTATGGCAGAAGTAAACTATGATTCAAAATACCCATGAAGGTTAGCTTTATGCATAATTGCAAAGTCCTATTGCTATAACACAAATTCGTGAGCAATTTCACCATTGGCCGTGAATGACTTGGTGAGGTGAATTTAGATGGGAGAAAGATACATACATCTGAGAGTTAGGTAGAGTATGACAATAAATATTTAATGAATTAAGGGTGGTCATACTAAAGTAAGACGACGGAGATACCCTGTGGTAATTAATACGAACAAGATCATAAAAGTGTATATCATAGGGATATTCACGTGATGGGGGTTAATTGATTGTATTATATATGACCATGTTTCACCTATAAGTTGTGCAAGGATACATCTTATTAAGCATTTGCAATTGATGTAATTTTCTCAAGACCTAGACATTTGATCCGTTAATTCATATAGATATAATTAGTTGTCACTCCAACAATTAATGGATATCTGGATCGAGGTGGGAGAGATCTACGTATTATGATAAATCATATACGAGATCGTACTAAGTGTCTATTATGGAAATGATCCCTAGGTCTGGGTGGGACTACGTATGAGACTTGATGTTTAATCCTTTAACAAATCCTGATGTGTATATATCTGTTAAATCATGGGTGGTATCATTGATTGTTGACGATGAGTATATCTCATGGGTTTATGTGATAGTTGTAAGGGCTAAAACCATTGCCCTGGTGATAAAATTAATGGATCATTGACGTTGTGTATATCTCATGGGTTATAAGATATTTATTAAGGATGAGATATTCATCCTAGAAATGAAGTTCATACATCTAATTTTGATCTATGAGGGAATCTGAACCTCATGTGAGTTGCGATATCTTAAATGGTTAAATTAATGGAAAATGTTATGTAGGGTATGATAACATACTACAGAGGAGGGGCATGCACCTATGTGGTCCTATTGGATTTTTGTGATAAGCTTTCGTTGCACTTTGGCGAGTGGTTGCAATATAGTTTTTGGTGCTTCATCCATCATAGGTGGTACGTCCTGACTACGCAGCACGAAGTCGGATGACATGTAGTATCCTAGTTTCTCCTCTTGGCTGTGTGCACCAGGGGTTACTCAAGCTTAAGCGCTGAGGTTTTCGCTCCATTTTTCCGACCTTGGCATGTGTTGAGCATGAGCCCTCTTCGTCTTTGTTTTGTTCTAATATTGTCAGGAGTATGACGTTGTTTTGGGGTTTTGTGCCTCAGGCTACTATTTACGTTTATTTTTGGGTAGTGAGCTTAGGGTGTAACTTTCTTTAGCTGGGAGGTTGTATTCTTAAAGTATTTTTACATACATAACCCTGTATAGGTTCATATTTATTCGCTCCTCCCTCATAATTGTGAATTATGTGGAGAACCTTGAAAAATGACTTCTGTTTACACCTGTAAGCCTCCTTTATGTTAGTTTATTTATTCAACCACTCATGTGAGTTAATCGAACCACACCATATCTTAGGGTTGATAGCTACTTTTTTTTAAACCTTTAAATATGCACCCAAGTCCTTTGTTCTTCCCCCTCATTCTTCTTTTCTCCAACATACCCAAATGCCGACAACCCTTACGAGCCATCACCTCCAGCTTCGTCGGATACTAGCCTCCAACGTAGAGCCTCTCGCCATTCCCCACGTAAACTCCGCCATCCCACCCTCGAGTTCCAGCAATCATCTAGGAACTTCCCACTTTTTGAACCCCAACATGCCTACATCTCAACAGTCCCGTCGCTACGTGCATGCCCTCGCGATGCTGCCGTCGCATATACGCCTCTCTAACACCTTCAAAATTCCAGCACCACCCCTCGACTCATCATCCATGCCGTTAGTGGTAAGACCATTGGTTAGGATGTAGTCTTTTCTCAAAATTATACATTGATGTCGCTTGGATGCGACTAAACAATCTATTTCTCCCAATCTATGTTTAGTCTTAGCTGCTACCCTCGGATCCACATTGGTGTCAGTAACCTTGGCATAAAGAGAACTAGATAGTTGTTCTCGGGTTCTTCGACCTCCAGATTGGGGCCATTGTAGCATCTCCTCCTCCAGCAATCCAAGGGCCACGTGATTTGGGGAGTTTCTCTTAGTTCACCTCTTTTAAGACAACAACCAGATTGTCTCTCATAACATCATCATCATCATCATCATCATCATCATCATCTATTCCAAGCAACATCTTGCATTGTGCTTCCCTTGGATCCTCTATCATGATGGTCAACCGATCTCGATATTGAAAGGGACGATTGAAAAGTTGAAGGAGAGGTCATAAAGCTTGGACTAACCCTTATCTCTACCTCCACTATCAGTCACCGACATCCCCTAGGTTGCAAAATATTTTCCCAACTCCGTGTTTGGAATCGTCCCTCATGGTTGGAGGGATGGAAGGGGATGGGTGAGATGGAAGGTGAAATGAGTAGTATAAGTTGGGCAAATATGATGAAATAAAAAGGGTAAAATTGTCTTAATACAACATATTTCATCAAAGTTAACATAGAAAATGGATGGATGTCAACATATTTCGTGCAACCGCCACTGTCAATGGGAATACGTGACAAGCATGCCACAAGAGGACGTTGCAAATATAAGTGTGGGAGGTTGTAACACCTGTTACACCCAACCCCAAACATAGTGCCACTTTAGAAACTCACGAAGTTTCAGAGTGGGTTGTAAGAGATGACTACTTGACAACTTGGGCTTAAGCATTTTGGGTGGCTGTCAATGGATCCATTCAGGCTCGTGCCTAACAAGTTGTCATAGTAAATTTTCCTCGATAATAGATCGTGGGCCTAAGCTCGAGACATTAAAAATGGTATCATATCCAATTTCTCGTTGATAATGGAAAGGGATACCCCAGAGACGGAATCGTCCTTACAAAGAAATAATAGAAAAAAACTACTCGGAGCATGCAATCACCACTGCCATTAGTGTTGAGATAGTTGTATCTCATAGTACTTTTATATTTTACATTTTCTTCATGTATCGTTTATGTAATTAACCCAGGGCTTTTCTCCTATATAAGAGAGCTAGTGGGTCTCTGTTTTATTCATGAACTTATTTTTCCTACAACATGGTATCAGAGCAACAGTGCTAGACCAGAGTTCCATTATCCCACCCTAACCCTAATCCTACACCAGCCGCACCCCCCACGCCGCCGCCGCCCACAACCCCAGGGCCCGTCGCACCCCACCCAGGGCCCCTCACACCTCCCAACAACCTTACAAGGCCTCTCGTGCCGCCGCCGCAAGGCCTTCCAGCCCCTGCATGGTCGTCGCGCCGCCGCCAATGGGCTTTCTAGCCCCTGCGCGCCAAACTGCAGGGCCTCCCAGGTCTCCTGTGCACAGACCAGGGCTTCTAGCCCTCTAAATGAGCACTCCCCACCGCGGTTGTGGGCCCCTTCCGCTGCTGTAGTCGGCCGACACGCCCAACCTTGCATCCTTGGGTTCTTCGTACGTCTTGGTTGTGCAATACGAGATCTGATTTGAGTCAAAACACGTGATTTTTTCCTCATCTAAATCATGATCTGCGACTCTAACCTTCACAAAGAAGCTTTGAGGATGGTTGTATAAGTCCACAATACAACCATTCCTCCTTATGACTGTGTAGACATTATCTATCCAGTCTACTATCCTGCTTATCCGTGGTTCTTATCTTTGATATCATGTTCGACTTCAAGAGTGACGTATTTTGTTCTTCTGGGGAATTCAAGGGCCCGACTCCTATAGTAAAGATGGATGGGACCAACTACAAGTTACGGTCCATGCAGTTTCATACTCTTATGCGATGTCATAATAAGGAGCATATTCTGACGGATGCAAAATCAACGGACAAGACATGGATTAATGCATCTTGGAAGCAAGATGATGCATATGCCCATATCTAGCTCTCTGGGACACTTACCACGGAGATTACCAATGATATTGTGAATCAGCTCACGGCCAAGGCTATGTGTATTAGCAGACACCTATGGGCAAGCAAAGAATGAAAGAAAGATTCTCCAACTACAGTTTGACATCTTCTCGACCAAACAAAATGGTCGACCACTCCATACACACTTCTCCCATCTGAGGGGCATGTTTGAACGATTACATAGCTTCATGCTCATTACCATCAACATTGAGCAGCAACAACAGTATCAGAATGCTACAATGACATGAGTTTTTCTTTCATCCCTTGACTCTGAGTACGATGCAACGCGTACTCAACTTCTGACGGGTGAGACGATACCACCGATGGAGGAGGTCTACAAACGTCTGAGCAGGATCACTGCCACACCTACCACTACGACGCAGACAACTTCCTCAGCTATGGTTGCTTCTCGTGGACGAGGATAATTTTCCCATACTCCTGGCTGTGGCCCACGTGGTAGAGGTGGTTTACGTCAGTGCGGTCCATGTTCCTACTGCCATTGTCCTGGTCATTCGGAGGAGAAATGCTTTCAGAAGCATGGATATCCAACGTCTGCACGTGTGGCTGAGCAGAATGATTCTTCTGCTGCACCTACTTCAGATGGACGTTTTGATGATTTTGTCTCGAGACTTCGAGAGATGATGACCACTCCCACGATTTCTACTGCAGGTCCTTTCGATGCAGCTGCTACTGCTAGAGCATCATCCAGTTCATCATGTATTTCCTATACGTTTGCTAGTTGTAACAGTTTAGATGCGACATATTGGATTATGCACTCTGGAGCGTCTTATCATATGTGTGGAGATCGGACGCAGTTTACCTCTTACAGATCTATCCCTCCTGGATGATATGTGGTTATTGACAATGGAGTTCGTCTACCAATAGTTGGTCAGGGGGAGATAGTGTTAGCTCCTTCTATGCATTTACAGAATGTCTTATATGCTCCTGATTTTCAGATGACTCTTTTGTCTATTAGCCAAATTACAAAAGATTTACATTGCCTTGCCATCTTTGACCCCTCTTCTCTTGTATTTCAGGTCATACTGACTGGTAGAGTGATTGGTCATGGCCGTGAGTAGAGAGGCTTGTATAAACTTACCATTTCTTCATATGCTGGAGTTGCTGCTCTTCCTTCTGGATCAGTTTTTCCATTTTTGTGGCATCTTCGTTTTGGTTACCTTCCGCTTCAAAAGATGATTCATGTGATCCCGCAGATATCCACTCGTACAACTTTGGACTGTGAAGCCTGCCAACTTGGGAAGCATCATCGCTCCTCTTTTCCGAGTCGTTCAAGTCGTCATAGTAGTCGGTCTTTCGAATTGTTTCATTTTGATATTTAGGGGTCTGAGTCGTATTCCTGATCATCAGGGACATCGTTTCTATATGGTTGTTGTGGATGATTATTCTAGACTATCTTGGGTATTCTTGTTAAAACATAAGTCTGAAGATAGCTCCATTATTAAAACCTTCCTTCTTGAAGTCAACAATATCTTCTCTGTTAATGTCAAATTCATTCGTACTAATAATGCATTGGAATTTTCCACTTTAAACTTAGCTGAATTTCTCAGGTCTCGTGGTATAATGCATCGGACTTCGTGCAATTATACATCCCAACAAAATGGAGTGGCTGAACGTAAACATCGACACCTTCTTGATGTCACGAGGACGTTGTTGATTCGAGGACGTTGTTGATTCAATGTCGTACACCTCACTCTTTTTGGGGGGATGCGGTTCTAACAACTTGCTACCTGGTGAACCACATGCCATCCACTATTCTTGGAGAGAACATTCCTTTCTTGACTGCGTTTCCCGAGAAGGAATTATTTTCTCACTCCCAGAGTCTTTAGATCGGTGGCATTTGTCCACAACTTCACTCCTGGCCGTGCCAAGTTCTCACCTAGAGCTGTCAAATATGTCTTTGTCGGTTACTCCCGTACCCAAAAAGGGTATCGGTGCTTTGATCTGGTTGGGAGAAAATACTATGTGAGTGGTGACGTCACATTTTTTGAGTTCATTATGTATTTTTCTCCTACAGGTGGCTGGTTGTCTGATTCTGATGCTAGAGAGGATGTTGTGGTTCCTCCTCCCCCATCTTCTCTGTCACATACTCCTCGACCTTCTTCACCTCCACAACCATCGCCACTTCCACCACTGCCACCACCTCCTCCGCCTGCAAGCAAGTTCATGTTTTTACCACACATTTATACTCGCAGGTCTTCTACTTGCACCTCTGCTCATGCGCCATCCACATCATCCCTCACGCCTCAAGTATGTCATGAAAATACAATTTCTACTGATGGCGCTGGAGTTTTGAATGATACACAGGAAGAATTGAGTACAGAGGACAGTGAAGCTGATGACCTGGAGATACCTATTGCCCTAAGGAAATCTCAGCGTGGATGTGCCAAGTATCCTCTTGCTGTGCATGTATCATTGGATCATCTTTCAGAGGACTACAGGAAGTTTGCAGTGGGACTATCTGCTATTTCTACTGATAGATATATGTAAACAGCTCTTTTTTTGGAAATCCTTCCCATGATTTCTCTTTGTACAATATCGCGCGCGCTCTCCAAATCAATAAAGATCATGTGAAGGTCCTTTCTTATTCTAAAAACTTCCATCAAACACCTCAAAAGTTGCATGGCATCGGTTGTAGAACTACCAGGGAGGAAAATCGAATTGATTTTTGGTTCTGTTAAAAGTTGTCTCTACCTCTTTTCACTTTATTTTCCATAGTTTTATTGTGACTGTAAATTGTAAATACACTTTTGGATGAGTGGCAGCTCTGGTGTTTATCTTTCTCTTTATAAAAAATAGTGTCACCATACTTCCATTTTAGGTTCCTAACATCTGCATGATACGACTTCTTCTCCAATAAAAAAAGGTAAAACAATTGACATATCAGATTTGGCTTCACGCATAAACTGATACCATCTTGCTTATATTGATCTTGGCCTATTTGTTACTTTGCAACCTTTACCTTTCGATTTCTTGTATGTGCTTTTTTTGGGTGAGGGATGCTTGGTTGTAGTGGCAACAAGGTATTTTGAAGCTTATTTTCCTATTTTTATGAAGAGAACACTGATCCTGGCCAGGCATTTCACTGCAGGCTAAGTGATTCATGTTGTAACATTTTAGCATGCTATCTTTTACAGTTCATTGGGACCCCACATTGGATGGCTCCAGAAGTTATACAAGAAAGCCGCTATGATGGAAAGGTATGTTCGAAATTTTATATTATCATTGCAACTGATTGTACCTGCTTAATGGTCTAGTGGTAGTACAGCGTGTCTACCACATAAAAGACCAGGGTTCAAATCCCACTCTTGCAGAGGTTGCGTTAGGTAGTCGATGGCCAGCGTAAAAATAGTCGAATCTTTCAACATGGATTTGAGCAAGAATCCATGTAGTCGACTCTACTTATAGTGGGAGAAGGCTTGGTACATTTTTATCATTGCAACTGGTTAGTCTTGATGCGTAATACACAAGTGTGTACTTTTGTAGGTGCTGCTAAATTTTCAGCTGCACTCTATGATCAAATGTTTTTCTAATCTCATAGTAATCGCCTTTTGCAACAGGACAGAGGCTAAATGGACATGTTTCCTTCGAATGTATCTTTATGTTTTGATAAACTCTTGGATGATCATCCTTGATAAGTGGTCACCTGTAAACTGCAGTAATCTCACAATGAAAAATTACTAGTCCATCGACCAGGATTTATATAAGAA
Organism: Ottelia alismoides; assembly: GCA_037367405.1. Taxonomy (NCBI): domain Eukaryota; kingdom Viridiplantae; phylum Streptophyta; class Magnoliopsida; order Alismatales; family Hydrocharitaceae; genus Ottelia; species Ottelia alismoides. The sequence continues at coordinate 448,309 of JAZKJV010009972.1, forward strand.
TTTAGCATAAATATTCACATTCTCAACAGAAAATTCCCCTCAGTGAAATCAAAGAATTCCTCCAAATATTTTATTAGGTTGCCCATATATAATTTTTAATGAGAAATTATTCTTGGTGTTTCCTTTAAGCACTTCTTTGCTCTTCTTCGGCTTCTCCAAGGCCCATTTTCCAAGTTGTTAGCCTTTCAAGTTGGGCATCCAGTGACATACTTTCACCTGTCTAAAGCCATCTTACACGAGCCCCCATCATAGTCTGGTTTTTATCGATACCAAACCAGTACCGACTACTAGTCTCCTTCCTGCTATAAGTGTGTCTACTCCAAAATCCTTATCTCAATCCAATCTATTTTGTTACACTGCATAGCTCCAGTTCGCAACAATATTCAAAACGTTTCTTCCTGCATTAGTTTCCACATTTCTCCCACGTTCATCGTCCAACTTCTGAGAGTCATTGTATGCGTTTCAATTGGCTTTTATTGTCAAACAATTGGTATCTCTCTCTTTGACTTTATTGATTTTGCAACCAACATTTTGCGTATAATTTCTTAAAATATTTTTTGGGTAAATCTAAAATTTTAGATTTATAATGCAAGCATGGCCTAGGGGGTCTTGTTTTTTTAGGTTAATCTACCAATAAAAGGTCAATACTCGTGAAATATGCAACAACAAAGTCTTTTCCCACATTAAGTGGCGTCGGCTACATGTATTCTTTGCCTCCATTCGGATCTTTTGAGCCATTCTCGGGCTTAGATCTTAAAAACTAAGATCCCTTCGTATAGTCTTATTCGAACACTTCATGGGTCTTCTCAGCCGTCTCTTAGCTGGCTCAACATCCCAAAATTCGGATCTGCTAACTGGTGCATCAACTGACCCTATTTGCAAATGGCCAAACCACCTTAAGTGGTTTTCTCGCTTCTTATCCTCGATCAGAGCTACACCAACTTTCCTTCTAATTGCATCATTTCGAATCCGATCTTTACATGTGTGTCCACACATCAACCATAGCATTTTCATTTTTGCTACTGTCATTCTATGTACATGTCTATGGTTCACATGCCAACATTCAGATCTGTAGAGCATAACAGTTCTCACGACTACTTCATAAAAATTTCTTTTGATTTTCAATGGAATTTTTTTATCACAGAGAATAGTAGAGTCTCTTCTTCACTTTAACCAACATGTATTTATTCTATTACTAACATCTCCATCAATTTGCCCATCATTTTGCAAAATAGATCCCGAGTATCTAAAAGAATCTCTTCTGAATATAATCGTCCCCAATCTTCACCTCGATTCCTTTACTATTACTTCCATCAAAAGTGCTCTTCATATATTCATTCTTAGCCCTTCTTATATAAAATCCTTTAGTCTTCAATGCATGTCTCCAGATCTCAAGCTTCTCATTTACTCCATCTCTAGTCTCATCAATTAACACAATATCATTAATGAATAACATATACCAATGTATCTCATCCTGAATATGACTTGTCAACTCGTCCATAATCAAAGTAAAAAGATATGGCCTCAAAGCTAAACCTTGATGTAGACCAATGTTGATGTCAAAATACCTAGTCTTCCCAGACTGGATCCTTACACAAGATGAAGTCCTATCATAATATCCTTTATGAGGTTAATCTGTAGGACATGTACTTGTCTCTTCTACAAAACTCTCCACAACATCTTTCGTGAAACAAAGTCATAAGCCTTCTCCAAATTAATAAAATCTTATGGAGGTTTTCCTTTTAGTTCTATAAATCTCCATTGTTCTCTTCAACAAGTGGATGTCTTCAATAGTTAAGTGACCTAGCATGAATCCGGATTAATTTTCTTTTACTTTAGAAACTTGCCTCAACCTTCTTTCGATTATATGTTTCCAAATTTTCATAATGTAACTTATCAACTTGATACCTCTGTGATTTAAACAATTTTGAATTTCTCCTTTGTTCTTATAAAGATGCACTATGATGTTTCTTCTTTACATGCATTTCTTGCTTTATCAAATACCATTGAATAAATTTGTAAGCCAAGTCAAAGCAGGCTCACCTAAAACTCTCCATACTTCTATAGGAATGTCACCAGGTCCTACACATTTCCTATGTCTCATAACCTTCAACGCCTCCTCTAATTTCTTCGTTTGTATTCTTCTATGGCTTGCATGATCCAAGTAACTTCCACTACTAGCTAGATCTTTCAAAGTGATCTCTCTATTTCCCTCCCCAACGAAAACTGTTAACGCATATAGTAGTCTCTGTGTGTCTCTCTGCTATTTTTATTTCCAGTTGTATGCTTTATGTAATTTACCCATAGGCTACTCTCCTATATAAGAGAGCCTAGGGCTTATGGAATAAACAACTCGTTCACTTTTCCCAACATGGTATCAGAGCGACGGTCCTAGACCGGAGTTCTCGAAACCCTAACCCTACCCTACCCCACCCGCCAGCCTCTCTTTCTCTCTCCCTCCCATCGGCACTGCCGAGGCTCACCGCAGCCGCACCAGCCCCCTCGTGCACCGGTGCTGCTGCTCCTACGCGCCTGCGCGAGTGCGCTAGCGCTCCTGTGCAAGTGCGCAAGCTTTCCGCGTTGCGCCTCCGCCGCGCATTGCGCAAGTACGCCTCCTCTGCGCGCTGTAGCCCACTGCGCTTGTAGCCCTCTTCGTGCGCGATCCAACACTGTGCGAGTGCGCCTCCCCTGCGCTATAGCCTCCTCGCTTGCGCGCTAGTCTTCCTCGCGTCGCACCCTTCGCGTGCGATTCAGTAGGCGACTGCTCCCGTGTCTCCTGCGTGTGCGCGTGCTCCTTGCGCGCGTGTGCGTGTGCTAAGCCCTAAGCCCTAGGGCGCACACCTTCATCTGCATGGGTTTAGTTGCTTGATGTCTACACGTGCAACTAAACACGTCTATGTCATTGTAGACGAATCTCATCCTCTGTCAATCGCTCCAGTCTTCAGTATCCAATATGTCAGAAAGCAAGGCGGATATCCCATCTATTGGTGCCTTTCGTGGTCCAGCGCCTATTGTCAAGATGGACGGTACAAACTATGAACTGTGGGCGATGCAGTTCATGAGCATGATGAAGTCAACGGGTAAGAAGCACATTCTTACCGAACCAGAACCTGCTGAGAAGACTGGAGCTAATGCCTCTTGGGAGGCTGATGACGCTTACGCCAAAGTTTGGCTATCTGGTACGTTGGCAATTGAGATTGCCAATGACATTCTACATCAACCCACGACCAAGGATATGTGGCACATTCTGACGGCTACATATTCACAGGCGAAGAACGAGACAAAGATTCTGCAACTCCAGCATGATATATTCACTATAAAACATAATGGTCGCCCTCTACATTAACTCTACACATCTCTGAGAGGGATGTTCGAGAAGCTCTACAGTTTCATGCCTCTGACAGCCACGCCAGAACAACAGAAGACATATCGGAATGCGACTATGGTGAGCGTCTTCCTTGCTGCTCTTGATCCAGAATATGAGGCGGCACGATCCCAAATCTTGGCCGACTCCACTATTCCTCCCATGGAGGAAGCCTTCTATAGACTTAGTCGGATCACCGTTCCTTCTGCGGCCACAAATCAGAATACTTCAGCCATGGCAGCCAACAGGGGTCGCGGATTTCATCATTAGAGTCGTGCACGTGGACCTCATGGCAGAGGAGGCCGCACTCGGCCAACATGCACTTACTGTCATCGCGTTGGACACAATGAAGACACATGCTACTCGAAGCATGGGTTTCCTGCATCTGCACGAGTCGCTGAGCAGATAGAGCCTCCATCTGATGCTACATTGGATCAGCGGTTCGATGATCTAGTTGCCCGTCTGAGGGGTATCATTCCCCCATCTGACCCAGCACCCACTACTGAGAATCAATCTGATGCTGCTGCTTCTACCTCTGCGTCGACCAGTGCTTCAAGTAGCATACTTGCATTTACCAGTAGTAGATCAGATTCATTATCGTGGATTATGGACTCGGGGCTACACATCACCTATGTGGCGATCATAGTCTACTTACAGGATACTCTCAGATTCCTCCAAGCCGAACGGTAGCCATTGCCAATGGTACACATTCCCCCATCACTGATCAAGGGGAGATTAGATTGACATCCTCTATACAGCTCAAGAATGTGCTACATGCACCTGACTTTTCAATGAATTTGTTGTCAATTAGTCAGATTACGAAGGATCTATATTGTCAGGCAATTTTTGATCCATCTTCTCTTATTTTTCAGGACATCCATACGGGCAACGTGATTGATCGTGTCTATGAGCAAGGAGGCCTCTATCGCCTGAATCAGACTCCATTCGCTGGAACCTCATCCCTTCCCACTGGACCAGAATCTCCTTTATTGTGGCATCTGCGCTTTGGACATCTACCACTTCAGAAGTTGCGTCGTCTGTTACCCCAGGGTCTTTCTCACACACCTATCGAATGTGAGGCGTGTCAGTTGGGAAAGCATCACAGGTCGACCTTTCCCAGTCGTCCAGGTCGGAGTAGTACCTCCAAGTTCGAGTTATTTCATATTGATGTCTGGGGTCCGAGTCGTGTACCTGATCATCAGGGACACATATTTTATATAGTTTTCGTGGATGACTTCTCTCGTGTGTCATGTGTATTTTTGATGAAAAATAAATCTGAAGCAGGCAATATTATTATCCATTTTCTGAATGAAATTCAAAATGTTTTCTCCACATCTGTGAAGTTTGTGAGAAGTGATAATGCCCTAGAATTGTGCACTCATGTCCTTACCAACTATTACTCCTCAAAAGGGATTATTCACCAAACATCCTGTGCTCATACCTCTCAACAAAATGGAATTACTGAAAGAAAACATCGCCACCTACTTGATGTCACAAGATTACTTCTTATACAGAGTCATGTTCCCTACTCTTACTGGGGTGATGCAGTTCTCACTGCATGTTACCTAATCAATTGTATGCCGTCCTCTGTCTTGGATGAACAGATTCCGTTTTCCCTTATCTTTCCTGGGAAGGATCTGTTTTCTCTTACTCCTCGTGTATTTGGTTCAGTCGCGTTTGTCCATCAGTTGTCTCCTGGTACTGACAAGCTCTCTCCTAGGGCTGTCAAGTGTGTCTTCGTTGGGTACTCCAGAACTCAAAAGAGGTACAAATGTTTGATCCTCTGCGTCAGCGGTATATGGTCAGTGCAAATGTTACATTTTTTGAATCTGTAATGTATTTTTCAGCCTCAGGTGATCAGCAACTACCTCCACTGCCTACCGATGCCATATACATGACACCACCACCTCCAGCATCGTCACCACCACCACCACCACCGCCACCACCACCACAAATCCCCGTCTCGCCACTACCGTTCCATTATACCCGCAGGCATCCTCCCGCTCATGGCCATGACTCGTCTCCTAGCTCGCCTATGGTATGTAATGAAGATACTTCTATTGATGGATCTAACGATATTTATAAGCAGGATATGTTACAGGGGCCAGGTGAGGACACAGCTGATTTAGATGTTCCTATTGCTATACGCAAATCGAAGAGGAGTTGTGTTACATATCCCTTGTCTGCTTCTGTGTCATTTGAGCGACTATCTAGGGATTTTAAGAACTTTGTGGTGGCCCTGTCAGCTGTCGATATTCCACGGAATTATCAAGATGCTCTGCAGGACAGTAGATGGCGGCTAGCAATGGAGGAAGAAATGGAGGCACTACAATCTCGAGGAACTTGGAGTCTAGTTCCTATACCTCCAGATGTGACCCCGGTGAGTTGCAAGTGGGTGTTTACGGTGAAGCACAATGCAGATGGTTCTATTGACAGGTACAAGGCACGCCTTGTTGCACGTGGTTTTACACATACATACGGTGTGGATTACCTTGATACATTCTCGCCAGTAGCTCGTCATTCCACTCTCCGGATCTTGTTGTCAGTTGCAGTCAGTTGCAGTCAGTCGAGAGTGGCCGCTGTATCAGTTGGATATGAAGAACGCATTCTTATATGGAGATTTGCAGGAGGAAGTCTATATGCAACAGCCACCCGGTTTTGCTGTTGAGGGGGAGTGTTACTAGGTGTGCAGACTTCATAAGGCTATCTATGGCCTTAAGCAGAGCCCCAGAGCATGGTTTCAAAATCTCTCAGACCTCTTTGAAAAACAAGGATACAACCGCTCCAATGCTGATCATTCCTTGTTTGTACAGAAGACTTCTAGAGGTATTACTGCAATTATGGTTTATGTAGATGACATCTTGATTACAGGAGATGATGAGCAAGGCATAAAGCAGGAAAAAGAAAAGCTGGGAAGCGAATTTGTCACTAAGGATCTTGGAGTCCTTAGATATTTTCTGGGGCTAGAATTTGCTAGAAATCTGTATGGATTAGTAATGTCGCAGAAGAAATATGTTACAGACCTGTTGAATGAAACATGTATTCTTGGCTGTCGGCCTGCTACGACACCAATGGATCCCAGCATGAAGCTCTATGATGATGACACATAGGAGGTGGACAGGAGAAGATACAGAGAACTGGTAGGCAAACTGTTGTATGTCACGATCACTAGACCCGATATATTATTTGTAGTGAGTCGTTTGAGCCAGTTCATGGAGCAACCACGTCAGGTTCATATGGATGCAATACATATGATTCTTAGATATCTCAAATCATCTCCAGGTGCAGGTTTGCTATTCAAAAAGGGAAAGGGGATTTCTATCTCAGCTTGTGCGGTTGCAGACTATGCAGGATGTCCCAAGGACAGGAAGTCCACCTCAGGGTTTGCAGTCTATGTAGGAGATGCTCTAGTCTCATGGAGGAGCAAGAAACAGATGGTGGTAGCTAGATCTAGTGCTGAATCCGAATATAAGGCTATGGCCCAGGCTAGCACAGAAATGATGTGGGTGAAGGCTGTACTTACAGACCTATGTCTAGATGTACCACTTCCTATGAATTTGGAATGTGATAATCAGGCAGCCTTGTTCATTGCAAACAACCCAGCATTCCATGAGCGGACCAAGCATATTGAGGTTGACTGTCACTTCATACGTGACATGATTCAGAAGGGGTTCATTGCTACATCTCATGTTGCCTCAGAGAATCAAACTGCTGATATATTCACCAAGGCATTACTACGAGGCCCTTTCCAGAAGTGTGCGTCCAAGCTGAGCATGATTGACATCTATGCTCCATCTTGAGGGGGAGTGTTAACGCATATAGTAGTCTCTGTGTGTCTCTATTATTTTTATTTCCAGTTGTATGCTTTATGTAATTTACCCATAGGCTACTCTCCTATATAAGAGAGCCTAGGGCTTATGGAATAAACAACTCGTTCACTTTTCCCAACAAAAACCTTATGGAAATACTGCTTAGATCTAGCCTCTATATATTAGGAGAAAAGAAGAGAATGCATTAGATGAGACCCTAGGGCTCTCTTATATAGGAGAAAAGTCCAGTGTTAACTACATGAGAGGTACATAAAGAAAATAGAAATGAGAAAACACAATAATGTGAGATACAAATATCTCAACACTCCCCCTCAACTTGGAGCATATATATCTATCATGATTAGCTTGGAACAACACCTCTGAAAATGACCTTTAGCAAAAGCCTTGGTGAAAATATCAACTGTCTGATCTCCAGTAGCAACATGGGAGATGGATATTAGACCTTTCTGGATCATGTCTCTAGTGTAATGGCAATCCACCTCTATATGCTTGGTCTGTTCATGAAATGCAAGATTATTGGTAAATAAATAAAGCTACTTGATTGTCACATAAAAGCTGTATGGGAAGAGAAACCTCAACAGAAAGATCGGTCAACACATATCTAATCCACATCATCTCTGCGCTCCACTGTGCCATGGCCCTGTGTTCAAATTCTACGCTAGATCTAGCAACCACTGTCTGCTTCTTGCTTTCCATGATACGAGAGAGCTCCCAACGAAAATAGCAAAGCTAGAAGTAGACTTTCTGTCTTTAGGGCAACCTGCATAATCTGCATCTGCATAAGCTGTCACCTCAAGAGATGTATCTCTGCTTAATATAAGACCAGAACCGGGTGAAGTCTTCAAATATCTCAAGATCATATAGACTACATTCATATGAACCTTCCTGGGCTACTCTATGAACTGGCTAACCTTGCTCACAACAAAAGATATATCTGGTTTGGTAGTGGCATATAAGAGTTTCCCAACAAGCTTTCTATATCTCTTCCTATCTCCCTCCTCAGTGTCATCGTCATGTAATCTCATACTCGTATCCATAAAGGTAAGCAAGCTTGGACCCTGTCATACTTGTCTCTAAAAGAAGATCCGCCACGAACTTCCGCTGGGTCATCACAAGACCACGTTGGTTCCTGGCGAACTCTAATCCAAGGAAGTATTGAAGATTGCCAATGTCCTTAGTCACAAACTGCTGATCTAGGAACTCCTTGGCAGCTTGAATGCCCTGTTCATCTTCCCCCGTGACAATAATATCATCATAATGGACAAGAATAGCAACAATACCTCTCTATGTCCTCTGAAAAAAAGTGAGTGGTCCGCAGTAGACTGCACAAAGCTCTGTTACTCTATCAACTCCGATAGCTTCTGGTACCTAGCTCTCGGATTCTGCTTTAGGCCGTAAATCACCTTATGGAGCCTACATACCTTCTGAGACTCCCCCTCAGTAGCAAACCCAGTTGGTTGTTGCATATATACCTCCTCCTGTAGATAACCATATAAAAATGCATTCTTCACATCAAGTTAGTAAAGAGGTCAGTCCCGTGAAACAACAACTGATAGAAGAATGCAAAGTGTCTAGTGTCTGACCACTAAAGAGAAAGTATCCTGATAGTCCAACCCATAAGTTTGGGTGAACCCACGTGCCACAAGCCTTGCCTTGTAGCGATCCGCACTGTCATCTGCCCAATGCTTCACCGTAAAGATCCATTTACATCCCACAACAGAGGCACTTGGAGGAGAAGTAACAATGTTTCAAGTTCCACGCAACTGCAAAGCGACCATCTCCTCCTCCATGGCAAGTCGCCACCTACTATCCTGTATGGCCTCCTGATATCTTCGTGGGATAGTAACAATAGAGAGTCCCACAACAAATATGGCCTCCTGATATCCTCTATGGCCTTCTGATATCCTCTGAAATATGGTCCAATGAAACATGCGCAACGAGAGGTTAAGTGGCACACTGGCGATGTGGCTTCTTCAGGGTAATAGGTACATCCAGATCATCAGCATATCTGTTCTCTAGTATCAATTCATCCTATGCAGTATCTTGTGTAACATTCAAATCTCCAGTGCCATGAGTAGAAACAATGTGCTTATTACACACCTGAGGCATGCTTGATGATGGGGAAGGTGCATGAGCAGAGGGGCGAGTAGAAGACATGCGAATGTAAAACTGTGGTAAGAACTGTGTCAGGGTACGTAGAGGTGGTGGAGGTGGAGATGATTGAGACATGGGGTGCAGATGTTGGAGATAACAAAGGTGGAGGAACAACAACATCCTCAACTGAAACATTGTTAGACAACCTGCCACATGTAGGAGAAAAGTATATAATAGACTTAAAAAATGTGACATCAACACTAACATAATATTTTCTCCTATAGGATCAAAGCATCTATATCCTTTCTGGGTACGAGAATAACCAACAAAGACACATTTGACAGCTTTAGGTGAGAGCTTGTCATGACCAAGAGTGAAATTGTGGACAAAAGTCACATACCCAAAAACTATGAGAGTAAGGGAGAATAGGTACTTCTCGAGATACACAGTCGAGAAGGGGACATTTTCTCCAAGAATAGTGGACGACATGCAGTTCACCAAGTAGTAAGCAGTGAGAACAACATCACCCAGAAAGAATGAGGAGTTCGACTCTGAATCAAAAGGGTCCTCGTGGTATCCAGAAGATGACGGCGTATGCATTCGGCCTTACCATTTTGCTGTAAAGTATAAGCACAAGAGGTTTGATGAAAGATACCAAGAGATCATGGAAATTCTAATAAATGTAAGGTGGAAAACTCCAAGGCATTGCTTGTACGAATAAATTTCACAATAGTAGAAAATATATTCTTGACCGCAATAAGAAAAGATTTGATGATAGCGCCCGCTTCAGACTTATGTGTCAACAAGAACACCCAAGATAATATAGAGAAATCATCCACAACAACAATTTCAAAACGGTGTTCCTGATGATCGAGAACACGACTAGGACCCCTAATATCAAAATGAAACAACTCAAATGACTGACTACTATGACGACTCGAAAAAGAAGGATGATGGTGCTTCCCAAGCGGACATGCTTCACAGTCCATGGTGGCACGAGTAGAGATCCGCGGTAGAACATGACACATGTTTTGTAGAGGAAGGTGTCCAAAGCGAAGATGGTACATGAAAGGATAAACATATCCTGAAGAAATAGTAGTAGCCCCAGCACACGGTGGTAGGACAAACTTGTATAGTCCTCTCTGCTCACGGCCACATTCAATCACTCTGCTCGTGAGTATGTCCTGAAATACAAGAGAAGAGGGATCAAATATGGCACTGTAATGTAATTTTTGTAATTTGACTAATAGACAAAGATTCATCTGATAGTCTGAAGCATATAAGACATTTTGCAGATGTATAGAAGGAGCTAGAACAATCTCCCCCTGACCAACAATGGGTAGACAAAGCCCATTGACAATCACCACGGATCTACCGGGCGGGATAGACATGTAAGAACTGAACTGTGTTCGATCGCCGCATATATGATGTGATGCTCCAGAATCCAGAATCTAGTTAGTCAAATCTGAACTGCTATAATTGGTAAGCGCATAAGCAATACCTGATGAGCTAGACGAAGCTCTGGAAGTAGCTGTTACATCTGAAGAACATGCAATTGAAGTGGTAGGAGTGGTCGTCATCTCTTGTAATCTGAAGCGTGCATCATGGGAAGGGCAGAAGTAGGCTCGGTCTGCTCAACAACACAGGCAGACACAAGATATCCATGCTTCTGATAGCATGTCTCCTCAGAATGACCAAGACGGTGGCAATGAGAACATGGGCCATGTTGACGTCCTCCTCGACCACGAGGTCCGTGCTTGCGAAACTGTGAAGTTCCCCTTTACAACGAGAGGCTGCCATAGCAAAGGGAGTCTGGGTCGTAGTATTAGATCAGGTAGCGATCCTACTCAATCTCTTGTAGACCTCCATTAGAGGTATCGTCTCTCCATTCAGTAGTTGAGTATGTGCTACATCGTACTCAGAGTCAAGACATGACAGAAAGACTCCTGTCACAGTGGCATTTCGATATGTCTGCTTCTGCTCAGTACTGGTAGTAATAGGCATGATACTGTGGAGTCGCTCAAACATGCCTCTAAGATGTGAGAAGTGGGTATGAAGTAGTTGACCATTCTGCTTGGTCGAGAAAATATCATATTGCAGCTGAAGAATCTTGCTCTCATTATTTGCCTGCCTGTATGTGTATGCTAAGATGTCCCACATAGCCATTGTTATGGGTTGATTGACAATATCGTTGGCAATCTTCGTGATGATTGTCCCGAAGAGGCAAATGCGAGCATATGCATCGTCTTGCTTCCAAGAAGCATTAGCCCCAGTCTTGTCCACCGGCTCTGAATCCGTCAGATTGTGCTCCTTGTTATGACATTGCATATGGGTGTGAAATTCCATGGACCACAACTCGTAGTTGGTCCCATCCTTCTTCACGATGGGAGTTGGGCCCTTGAAGACATCGGCCAATGAGAAGATGTCACTCTTGTTCTCTGATATTGTAATAAGAATGTCGAAACTCGTAACAAATTGAGGAGTAGACTGATCTGAGTGAGTCTACACAATCACATGGAGGATTACATCTGTAGACTCATACAACCATCCTTACTAGTTTTTGTTGTGGTATAGAGTCGAAAGACACGGTTTATATGCGAAAAATCATGAAATCCGAACAAAATCAGTCCTTAGCGGTCTGCAGAAACGACTACACTGCAGCAAGAACACGAAGATAGGGCCAAACCAGCGCTGGGAGTGGCCGGTCCGATCACGTCGACCACCACAAGTCGGTAGGCTGCTGCTCAGCAGCCCCTGAGCGGTAAGGGATAGCCCTAACGATAAGGAAAAACCCTGACGACAGCCCCTGGGTGGCGCTGGGCTGTACGTGAGGTACCCTCAGCGGCTGGGCAATGGGGGATGGGTACCCACAGCGGAGACGATGAGAGAGGGGAGGGGGTACCGACGACGACAGTGGGGGAAGGGGGGGCATGTAGGGTTAGGGTTGATGGGATACATGAACCCCAATCTAGGATCATTGCTCCGATACCATGTTAGGAGAAAAAAGAGGATGCATTAGATGAGACCCTAGTGCTCTCTTACATAGGAATATGAGGTACATAAAGAAAATAGAAATGAGAAAACACAATAATGTGAGATACAGATATCTCAACACTATATCCTTCTGATTAACAAGCACATGGCCTTCCTCATCCTCAATGCATTTCACTTGAGGAGGGTCTTTGATCTTTCTTTCTCTTGCTTTGGCCAACCTGAATATTTCATTCTGACCTTCCTTAGAGTCGAGGTTTTTGTACAGAACTTCATTAGCTTTTGATTTAGCTTCGCTTACAGTCTTCTTTGCTACCTTTTTCGCTATTTCGTAGTATGTGAGAATTTCCTCTATTCTATCCTTAGACATAGATTTAATTTTAAAACATTCTCTTTTAATTTTGAGCTTCTCTTGCACCCCTCCACTCCACCACCAAGCTTCCTTTTTGCCTGAGCTCCTCCTTGTGACTCGCCTAACATCTCTTTGGCTACACTTCAGATACAAGATGCTACCACCTCCCATATCTCATTTGCACTTCTGTTATAATCTCAAGCAAAGTTTTCTAAATCCTTCTCCCCGAAGCTTGATTGCTTCAATTGAAGATTCATCCATCCATTTTTGGTGGTCTTGGACATCATCCTTTTCTTTACCAGCCTTTTTATTTGCACATCCATGACTAACAAGCAATGTTGGGTTGTCAAACTCTCACATGGGATTACTTTGCAGTCTTTGCAATACAATCGATCTCTTATCCTTAACACAAAGTAATATACCTGTCTTCTACTCGGCCCACTCTTTTACGTAAATGCTCCTTTCTCTTCTTGAAGAGAGTGTTTGCTATAAAAAGATCATAAGCCGTTACAAAATCCAGAATGACTTTTCCGTCTTCATTTCTATCCCCGAAGACATGCCCTCCATGAACACCAATATACCCTAGAGCATCCTTTCTCAAATGTCCCTTAGGATCACCTAGGCAAATCATCTCTCTTTGTAGGATTCCTTGCATAATCTTATCCGAATCCTCCAAAAAAATTGTTTAATCCTTTCATCTAAACTAGTTTGCAGTGCATAAACTGCAATGATATTTAGAATTTCTTCTTCAAACACCAATTTTAGCAAAATAATACGATCCTCGAAGCTTTGCACCTCAACCACACTCAAAATCCTTATGAATAGTCACTCCAACACCATTTCTGTCGTTATCTTTACCTGAATACCAAAGGTTAAAAGATGTTTTCTCGGTCTTCCTTGCTCTCTCCAATCCATTTTTCTCTTGGAGACATTGTATCTGAATCTTCTTTTTTTCCATTGTATCTACTATCTCCATCAATTTACTAGTCAAAGTGCCAATATTCCAACTACCTATCCACAACTTCCTTTGCAATCTCTTTTGGACTAACTTATTTACTCGTATGCGTCTATCATACAAGAACCTTGCAAATTTTGGACTGCATCCGGTCCATAATGCAACAGAACTAGCTTATTTACTCGCATGCATTTCTCATGCGAGAACCCTTGCAAATTTTCAACTGCATCCGGACAATGATGTGACGGCCCTTGTCAACTTCTCATTGCATTCCAGCAATGCAATGCGTCGCTAGTAGGGAACGCCCCAACAAAATCTAAATGTTTGCTTAAATCCATGTTGAAAAGATCTGAACTATTTTGAGGCAAATTCCTAAATAATAATTTTTTGCGTTGGTCGGCTACCTAACGTGCTACCCTCCTCAATTTACCCGAGCTTGAGAGCTGAGTTAACAGTCTAGGAATATAATTCAGTAAAAACTGGTAATATAAGCGCTAGTTTGAAGGCTATTTAATCGACATTTTTTTATCTATATTTAGAAAAATGATGCAAAATGTATAAGTATGGATTTAATCTACATTTTTATCTATATTTAGAAAAGTGACGCAAAATGTAGAAGTATGGTCCAGATGTTGGCAGATACTGTAATGCAAAGATAACGACTAGTGTATCTATAAGTTGTCTATTGTACTTAACTGCATGAGGTTTTAGTCTTGATATTTTAGTCTTACTGTGGCATTGACGTGATCTCTTTTTAGCATCTAATGGCATATTCAATACACTGAATGCTTAACAGCAGTAAATATTTAGCAATGGGCCAATGGCTTGTTGGTGATCGTTTAATGCTTGACTTTACATGCAATATGGAGAATGTTTTACTTATTTATTTTCGACATGGTTCCTTTATTTTGTTCGTTATTTTTTTTGTTTTTACAGGTGGACGTATGGGCACTTGGTGTGTCAGCAATTGAAATGGCAGAGGTATTTTTTCTTAATGTGTTTCGGCTGTTAATACTGCTTTCCTTGTCCTGTCATCGTGATTTTCATAGAAATATTGTTCCTCTTATGTTATTTAAATTCTTTCTTTCAGGGATGCCCTCCACGATCAACTGTGCATCCAATGAGAGTCAGTGGACAGCTTCGACCTGGCTCGTTTTTGTTCTTTGAAATCCACTTACCTTTGTTTTATTACTTTCGTATATTCAATATTTGCAATTGGACTGAAAATTGGTTTCGAACTCCATCGTGGTAAGGTTGCCTTTATATTGCTGAACTTTGGCTCGAGTAAAAGAGGGTTACGGTCAGTGTTTATGAATGCTCCCACATGAGCTACATTTGCATATACGGTAGGTAGGCCGGACCGCATTGTCCATGCAATGCATTATTTTTTCCCCATATTTGGCAGTACAGACTACATATTCAGTCCACATTCTAAATAGAATTGATATATTCTTTGACTTTAATATATATATATATATATAATTTATTACTTTTCTTTGCAGCTTGTATTAAGAAAAAAATATTGATATTTATGTTAAATCTCGAAGCTTACCTTAATCTTTATTTTTGAATTCTGGAAAAAATTTCTTATTCGAAATATATAAACTTACTAATTAACAGACATTTATTTAAAATTTAAAAATATAACCCACAGAATATCACATATTTTTTCTGCTCCATTTTTATTGCTATCATCTGTAGTGACATGGCCTTTTGTCTTTATAGATAATGTCACATCTTTCTTCTAATATAACCATTACTCGTTTTCTCTTCACATATTCCATAGACATTTCGTCTGAATGCACAGGATAACTTGCTAGTTTCCCACCATATCATACATCAAATTACACCATTAAATTTTTTTACATGCTATAAAGTTTACATACAACACGTACTTTGAAATTAAGTAAGTGCATCATGTAGGAAGGAATATTTATATTGTTATCATTTATTTATAAATAGTGAAATTATTGTTGCATTTTTAAATATATATATGTTTTTTAAAATTTCTAAAAATTTCAGTACTACCTTTTTTTAAATATGGTCAATACTTAGATATGTATTCAACTGTATACAAATTTTGGATTATTTAGTCATTTTTAGTATTTGGTACTTATATATTGATGATTAGTATAATCACATGCTAACTTTATTATCCACAAAGATTGTTCTAATCTCTACATTATGTGACTCTACTTTTATTACATCAATTCAAAAGTCATAAATATTTATTGCAATTTATTTATAAATAAAATAGAAAGCCACGCCTACCATTCATATGTCCCCGTATTTCGCTTATTCACCATACGGTGACATGTCTGATCACATATGTATACGTGATTCCTTAACCCTGGTTGTGGTTGCCGACAACCATTTATCGGAACCGATATAAGTTTTGTGGTGAGTCCCACATAGGGACCTCACCTTCTTTTTCATAAAAAACCCATTTATCGGAACCCTTTTTTAACATGGATTAGTGTATGCTATTGAAAATCATCGGGGCATAATCATCCCTACCTAGCGACTTGTTGCATTATCCGAATGCAATGAAAAGATGGCAAGGGCTATAATATGGCTTCTAACTTCTAAGTATAGTGCGAAGACTATAGGGGTTATCACATAGGGGACCTGTGTGAGCAAAGAAACTAGTCCCGCCACATTGTTGTTATGTTGTAGCTCAAATAAGGGAATAACAAGGCCTTAGATGCCAATGAAATTTCATAAAATTTTGTTATGCCATTTGGCTCGCTCCTCGCTATATATTTTTCTAGGGTGTTAGCACTATTTTAGCAAAATCTCCTTGCTAAAATGATGAAATAGGAGGGTTTGTTATAAGTTTTTGGGGTATCCACGAATTCTGAGCCATATCGTTCTAATTTTGACAAATAAGTTCATTCCATCGATTTGCTTTCCTTTTTTTGCTATTGATACTGTACGAAAGTGCATTATTACATGCTTTATCCCACAATAATATGTTGATCATTGGCAACGATGTTTATATTGTGCTCTACAATAGCATTGGTGCCATGGAATTGGTAAAAATAGTTGAACTTCTTCCACTCTTCATATTAGTGAAATCGTCACCTTTGATTTTGTAAAATGTGTTGCCAAGTGCACTATATACAGTAATATGCACATGTATGCATACTAGATCTAAGAACGATAAATTTTCATAGTTGAATTTGCGATCTTTGCATAATATTTGTTAGATTCCTATGTATCATTAACTTTTGAGATATATTAGATGTTTTGAACAACTAATACGACCAACACAACTATTACATGGTAATTTGCGAACTTTGGACAAGATGCAAGCTTAATGAATATATGGAATATTTGATGGCCTACAAAACCTTGCACCATTATGGGGAGTCGATTTGGATTATATGCAATTCAATGGCAACAAGTAAAAAAATGTGAATATACCAATTAACTCTTAGTTTTAAATCTCGATTCTTAGATCGATCAAATGCTGTTTATGAGCCAATGTTATTTGTTATTTTTGCACTCTTTATGAGGCAAGCTATAGTGAATACATCATATAGTATTTTTCTTACTAGACTTGACTAGTTTTGTAATTACATCCATAACTCTCGATAATTCATAATTACACACATGATTCCGAATAAGTGCTCCGTTTTACACCCATAACCCTCCGTTAATTTAGTCCATTAACTCATCCAGACCATTGAGTTAATCTAAAATGCGTTCTATCCAACGGTTTTGAATAAAATAAAAAATAAAAAAATTGCATCCTCCAATCTTCTTCCTCGACACCCTCCCCCTCCAATCCTCCACATTCCTCCTCCGATGCCCTTGGCATCCAACCCCCCACCTTCCTCCTCTAATGCCCTCCCACCCCTCTGCCCTCAGGCCTCACCTCTCCTCCTCATGCAGTCGCCGCCCCCGACCCGCAACCCCATCCATCGTTCGGTCGTAGTCCTTGCCCTCTAGGCATGGGGCCACAAGCAAAGCCATGGCCTGACGTTGGGGCGAGAGCGGTTGAGGTTCAAGACAGCTTCCCCTTGCCATTACCTTGATCGAAACAAGCGAAACCATATGGACTTGCTTGATCATCTGGGAGTTACCATTGCCTAGGACTTGCTCGATCACGCTGTCACCTCCTCCAGTCCCCCATCATCTGAGCACCCAGATGGACTTGCTCAGGTGATTACTCCCATGGCGGTGGTTTTGCTTGTGCTAGGAAGGGGAAAGGAGAGGCAGAGGTATGTGCTTGGCTGGTGGGGAGGGGGGGTATGGGCGATTGGTTCTTCTCCTCCTCCATAGTGCATAGGGTTAGGGATTGTAGCGAGGCCTTGCTGGTCATTATGGTGCGAGAGGTCATGGAGAGGATCTTGGCGGCATGTGCAAGGGATGGGGAAGGGAAAAGGGCCTAGGAGGTGGAGGCAGAAATGTTCAGCGCGAGGGGGTGGGTTCGTCGGATTTGGGTGCAAGTGGGTTCATATGTGATGCGATGCTAGGGAGAGGGTTGGTCGAACCATGGGGTGGAGGATTATAATGCTTAACTCTTACATGACATACACATGTGCTAGCCTCCATCCATTTTTCCCATTCACTATAATGGAATCTATCAAATATTAAATATTACACCCTTTAAGTTCACAATATTTTCAAATGATGCCACCCACCTCCCCATATCCAACATCATCAACCCATCTCCACCACCACCACCCACCGACTCTCCCCGGCTCATGCGCATTGTGGTCCGGTTGAACAAGTGGTGTCCTCCTCCACCCCATGGTTCGACCAACCCTCTTCCTAGCATCACATCACATATGAACCCACTTGCACCCAAATCCGACTAACCCACCCCCTCGTGCTGAACATTTCTGCCTCCACCTCCTAGGCCCTTTTCCCTTCCCCTTCCCTTGCACATGCTGCCAAGGTCCCCTCCATAACCTCTCGCACCATAATGATCAGCAAGGCCTCGCTGCAATCCCTAACCCCATGCACTACGGAGGAGGACAAGAACCCATCGCCCATACCCCCTAACAGCCAAACACGTACCTCTGCCTCTCTTTTCCCCTTCCTGGAACAAGCAAAACCACCGCCATGGGAGCAATCACCTGAGCAAGTCCATTTGGGAGCTCAGATGATGGGGGACTGGAGGAGGTGACAACGTGATCGAGCAAGTCCTAGCCAATGGTAACTCCCAGATGATCGAGCAAGTCCATCTGGTTTTGCTTGTTTCGATCAAGGTAATGGCAAGGGGAAGCTGCCTTGAACCTCAACCGCTCTCGCCCCAACGTCAGACCATGGCTTTGCTCGTGGCCCCATGCCTAGAGGGCAAGGCCTACGACCGGAGGATGGATGGGGGTTGCGGGATGGGGGCGGCGACTGCATGAGGAGGAGAGGTGAGGCTTACGGGCAGAGGGAGGTGACACATCCATCGCAACATTTTCACTTCTTCTACTATCATTCTTTACACATGTTTATGGTTCACAAACCAACATTCAAATCCGTAGAACATATCGGGTTTAATAGCTACTTTGTAATATTTTTATTTTCAAAGGAAATTTATTATCACATAAAACAATAGATGCACCTCTCCACTTTAGCCAACCTGCATTTATTTTATGAGTAACATCTCCATCGATTCCCTTATCATGTTGCAAAATATATGTCAAGTATTTAAAAGAATTTTTCTTGTGAATGTTATCATCTCTAATCTTCACATTGATTCCTTTACCATTGCTTCCATCAAATGTGCACTTCATATATTCGATCTAAGCTCTACTTATACGAAATCCTTTAGTCTCCAAAGTATGTTTCCAATTTTAAGCTTCTCATTTACTCCATCTATAATCATCGAACAATATACACCAAGTTATCGCGTCATGAATGAGACTAGTCAACTCGTCCATAATCAAGGTAAAAAGGAATGGACTTAAAGCTGAGCCTAGGTGCATATCGATGTTGATATCAAAATCGTTAGTCTTCCTAGACTAGATCCTTAGATGAGATGAAGCTCCATCATACATATCCTTTATAAGGTTAATGTATAGGATGCGTACTTATCTCTTGTCCAAAAGTCTCCATAAAATCTCTCGTGGATTGAATCATAAGCCTTCTCCAAATCAATGAAAATCATATGGAGGTTCTTTGTTTTAGCTATTTGCGAATGGCTATGCAAGAAAAATAAGTTGACTTCCAAGCCCTTAAAGAATTGAAATGCATGGAAATTTGTTTATATGTGTATATAAAAACACATATAACATATCATGTGGTGGGTCCCTTCTTGGGATGCCACAGTACAATTTTCTTAAAAAATTCTACCTTACAACACTATATACAATTTGTGTCAAACTTCTTTCTTCTATATTAGTATATTCCACAATCGGAACGCCTCGTATACTATAAGTACAAGGTATTAAATCCACACCACCTAAAATGAAATACAATGTTATGTGAGGTAAAACCAAATGATCTTACTGATTAAACGCATAAGGTTAAAAGCATGAAGCTTGAGAGCATATAACATGTTCTTGATCTCACAAGGAATATAGTTGAAAACAAGTGAGGTGCTCTTCTATATATCGTTCAGAATGCAGATAATGAGTATGCAATTAGTATTGAAGAATGAAGAGTAAGTGAAAATGAAAACCATAGGTCTCCATTTGTAAGACCTTAAAGTAGCCATTTTAGGTAGTTGTCAAATATTACCAGATGAAGGGATGTTATGGTTTGCTAAAGCAGCAATTGCTAGTTAAAATTTGTACACTAGCCGAAATTAGTTAGCTGGAATGCAAATTAGTAGACTGATTAGAATGACCAATCGATTTGGCATCAAGCGTGTAAAAATCGGTCGACTAGGTTGACTAGTCAGCCCAATCGGTCAATTTTTGACATTTTTTACGTTTTCATTCTCATTTTGTTTCATTGCTTGTAACTTTAGTATTCATTGTTGGTTGATAGTTAGTAGCTTAATATATGTTGCCTCTTTTTTCATATTATTCCTTAGTATCTCTTGTATATGTTGTGTATTTATTTATTTTATGCTATCATGTTGTATATTTAGTTTATATTGTATATGGAACCACATATCAAAATCCAAAAAACCAAGGATGCAAAAAACGGTCTAAACGACCGTTAAAACGCATGCGGTGCCTGACCACATCGTTTAATGAAAAACGATCCATAAAGGGTCAGACCGCTTAAACGGTCTTAAACGATTGTTTAAACAGCTTTAAACGACCTTTTAAATGGTCTTAAACGGCCTTTTAAACGCATTGGTCTACTTTCTTCAAAGGATTACCATTATCCATGACTTTTATGTTGTCTATTTTGACATTTGACTATGAATTCTTGTTGTTTATGTTATCTATTTTGAAATTTGGATGAAACATTCCTTGAATTTGACAATATTTGATCTATATTGTGAATCTATGATTATATTTCTTATTTATTTATACTTTTATTATTAATTATATATATGTAATAATTTTTTATTAATTAAAAATGCAAAACTGCATAACCCGTTTAATTTCCGTTTAAACTCCCGCATACCGTTCAATTAGTAATCAATGACCCTACCGACTGAATACCGCATACCGCTTTTTGCAACCTTGCAAAAAACAATCCGGGACGATGGTGTTGCCTTTTGCATGGTGGGGGAGGGATGGGACATCAGATGGTTCTTCAAGTGGGTTTTACAGAACATATAGTTAGGATTCAAGGCATATCAATAGTTTGTGCTATTCTATTTTGTAATTGCTAATGCTAATGTTGTTGGTTACTAAAACATCTACATTAGGCTGAATTTTTTTATATGTTATTCATTCACTGTCAATGCTATTGGTTAGTATATTTATGCTATTCATTTTTTATGAATGCTAATTTTTTTTATAATAGGTGTAGTATTCTTGTTAAGTTTCTATGATGTATTATAATTTATAGCATTGGAAATGTCTAAATTTATGCATATATAGTGTTAGAAAATGGAGAATGCGGAAGCAGAATGATAAACAGAGCATAAGATAAAGAAATAAACATGGAAGAACAAAAGGATTTATACGTGGAACCCTACTCCCTAAGGAGTGGGATGAAACCACGGGAGAATGCCTTAGAGGGTTGATAGTTTATTGAACTTTCTCACCTGACTACAAGGGTGTGGGGCTCTATATATAACACTGACGGAGTCTCCACATCTCCAAACTGGTAGATGTGGCACTAAACTCTAGATGGGGTAAATGGATCTTGGAGAGATCCATTTACCTATCTCCCATACATATGATGCATAACAAATACTCTCTCTCCCCCTCAAACTGGAGCATGCAATGCTCATCTTGGAAAAACAGAAAGAAACTCAACTAACAACGCATGACACTACAGACAATATCAACTCAACACACATAACTATCGACTGTTGTCGAGGACGTTGCTTCTCATGGCGTGCATGCGAGGAGGACAAACAAGCTGGAGTGTGAGTCAGCTGAATCTCTTCGTCGGGGAGCATGTGCTCTGTACTACGCCTGTCAGAGTTACTGCAACTGAAATGAGTCTCCTCGTCGGAGTATTCTGGCCTGCAACAACATGTGGACAACTGCTCCATCTCTGAAAAGAGCTTATTGAAAGGTCATGGAGTGCAATCATCGTCGGATTCCACGGTCGTTGGAGAATGGAGTCTGAAAGTCTCCTCATCTGATAACTGGGTCTTTCCCATCTGGCACAGAGAATGGTACTTTACTATGGAGTTCTTATGATACCACATGAAAACCCTTGCCAACAGGGCATAGGGAATGGTCCTCTACTCTGGAGTCCCTATGGCTTACATGAAAACTCTGGCCGAAACACAAGAATGATGGGGATCACGATAGAAGATGGCATACATGTGCTCATCTGAAAGAAGACCACAAACATGTGCATGTCTTAACTAAAGACTCGGAAACGTCTGACCGTTGAGTCTGAATATTTGATCATCTTGTAGAGTCTGGAAATTTGTCTGGCCATCGAGACTGAAGAATCTGACGTTCGAAATCTAACAATCTGAATTTGATGATTCTGGCATGTAGTACTCTTCATATACTCCCCCTTTCTCCTATACTTGTCGGAAAACATGGACGTTGACCAAGTTGGGAGAAGACAACATTGATGGGGATGGGGACAAACAAAACAATTTAGTTGATCACAACTTTTACGCTTCTCCTATAGACATTTTTTTACCATCATCTTTTTGAACATAAACCCTTCATTATTTTTTTACGGCTTTTCAAATCATTTTCTTTCTTCTTTTCTTCTTCTTCTTATTCTTCTTTTTAATATGGGTACGACTCTTTTTTGTGTACGTGCCTTTTTTTTTCAAAAATTAACATTTTTTACCAATATTCCATCGGCTCACTTGAGCACAAAGACTCATTAGTTTTTTTCGGCCCAACAATTCACTTCCCTCCTTTTTTGTTACACTGAAAGACATTTTTTTTCATAATTGGCTGGGCCCAACATTTTTTAATACTCATGGGGGCCTTGTTTAGGGATTTATTTAGGGTTCCAAAGGAACCCTTCCATCGTACGCTACCTTCCCCGAAGGGAGGTGTCCCTGCTTCTTCCGCCGATGGAGAAGGGGCATCATTGCGCCTGAAGAATGGCAAGAGTCGTCGCGCTGAGATCAGGTGGAGGAGGCTCCCGCTTGGGCAGGAGGAGTGGCGCGAACTCCGCCGCTCGGAGCTGGAAGAGGACTGGTGCGATATCACCACCTAGAAGTTGGTGCTGCTGGAGGTGCGACGTCGTCTGCGCGAGGGGGTTTGCATCATCTATCGCGTGGTTTCCGCATGAGAATCACGTAATGTGCCGCCTGCGTGGTGTGCCGATTTAAGCGGCTGCTTCACGTCGCCTGGAGGTCTTGTGCAAGTCTTGCCACTTGCGACGCGAGTCGCGTGCTTGGGAATCACGCAAGGAGAGGAAATTAAGTTTCTCCTGGAGTTTGCGAGATCTGGGAGATTCCTGGCTAAAGGAGCGGGCGTTGCCGCTTTGGGAATCTGAATGAGCCACTGTGATGATGTCAGGTTGGCTAGGGTTTCACCTGGAGAAAAGGAGGCGCCGCCTGTGGCCTTGCTCCTGGGCGATCGTGCATCGACACTGCTTGTGCTAAAGGGAATCTGAAGTGCACTTGCGCCAAGTTAGGTTACAGGATGCTCCATGTTGGAGAGGCGCCAGATCTGGAGGTAGCCGATGGGTAGCGGTTGGATCTGGAGATGTGCAGGGCCAGGAGGATTAGGGTTCTATCAGGAACCTTGTAGCTAATCTCGATCAGGCGGGAAACAATCATGGACGAGTAGATGCATGTGCGACAACGAACCACAATCATGCATAAATTAGGGTTTCTAAGAACCCTAGAAATTTTGAACATAATAATGATCTCCACGAACAATCAACAATAAAACTAATAATCGAATCTCGAATAAACAAAGAACATGAAATCCTCGAGAATCGAACATGCTCTGATACCATGTTAGAAAACAGAGAATGTGGAAGCGGAATGATAAACATAGTATAAGATAAAGAAATAAACATGGAGGAACAAAAGGATTTTTATGTGGAATTCTACTCCGTAAGGAGCGGGATGAAACCACGTGTGAACCCCCGAGGATCCGGGTACCCGTTTACGCGCATCTCGCAATAATTCATTACATGAGATTGCATTAAGTGACAGAAAAACAGGGAAATTTTTCGCGCGGATAATTTTCCACATGACATTCACAATCATAACCACAAGTTATTAGAACAATTGTCACCAAAATCTTATTTCATTAACTTCCATATATTTCACATGTACAAAGTCTGACAGTACATACAGTATATCCCAAAATTCTGACTGAAGAGAAAGAAACATAATACAATATAAATTGAACAAAAATTGGCACAAAATAAACCATACCATTGGGTATAAAATTTATCTCCTGAAATCATTAACCCGCTACTATGCTAAAGGCTCCTTGCCTGCCATGCGTGCAAGGAAGAAAAGGCGTCAGCGGGTGCTGGTACTTCCCATAAGTTTATATAAAAATAACAGGCATTTATTATTTACAAAAGAAAGCAAGTAGAGAGGCATGAGCAACTCAAATTTAAAATTTAATTCTACTTGCAAATGTAAAAGGTTTCCAAATTTTTAGTAAGAACATCTCATGATCAGCCCTTATCCCCACATTTCCCTCATAAGCATATGTCTACGGTAACTCATTGATCATAAGTACGTATATTTTATTCTCATATTACTTAGAGATCATATTTGTGAATTTTGATGATGGGAAAGATGAGATGAGAAGATATAATGATTTATTAAATTCTTAAGTCTAGTGGATAGTCTGTGGTCTTGGTTCTTGTGAAACCTCACACTATGACTCTAAGACTTGGGGAAAGTCTTAGGGTTGGGGTGCCTCCGTAGGCATGCGGTGTAGTATAATGCATCCTAACTAAGTTCCCAACACGTCCACTAGCTTAATGAGATTTCGAATTAGATTATAGTCTTTTCTATTTATTCTATCTTTAATTGTAATCCCTTAAAACCTCAAGTGCAACTGTCTCAAATGTAACTCTAGATGATGTAGATATAGAGATGGATGATCTGGACTAGACTCAATCTCTTCAAACCTCAGTGCAACAGTTTCAAATGTAACTTTAGATGATGTAGATATAGATATGGATGATCTGGATTTAAAATCGCCAAGTCTGTTGGCGAAAGAAAAACTCAAGCGGTGAAGAAGCCAACAAAAGGGCTCTTCCGTCTCGCCCCCTAATTGGAAGGACGGTCCAATAGAGGGATAGGTCTACTCCCAAACTACGCCACTGAGACGGGTGAGAGAGACTTCCCGGAAAAGTCACTCTAGAAAAACAGCCCGACCGGTAACGGGCAACCGAGCTCGTACGTAAAACTGAAAAACCAGGATCCCCCGCCTGGGCATCCTAAAACAGGGTCAGTGGAACTGGTCTAAAATCGGGATCCCAACGAGGCGTAAAAACACTGCGAGCTCGCGTAGAAACCGAAAGAGGACTGGGATCCTAGACCCGCGCACTTGGCGGCCGCTGCCCTAACTGGGCTTCCTGTTCTCCCGCCCAGTTGAGGGTCACCGCGCCCTCGCACGGTCAGGCATAAGGTCGTCCTGACCGGCACAATTTTATTATCATCAATTTACTAACTCCTTCATTTGTTGACTATTTCTTTCTTCTTTCGTTCCATGGTCATCTTTACCGATCTAGATATGGTTAATGATGTTAGGAAGTGACCCATTGACTAATCAAGGAGAGGAGTTGGTATCTATATGATCCTTTCTAAATCTTTATGAGTAAGATTCTAAGTTTGAAAGTGTCCTAATGATATTTCCCCATGGTCGACATTTACTATGTTTGATCTTTAGATTTAGACATCTTGTCATAATTTACCACTTGGGATATTGTAGATCATACTTAAGGATAAATTGATTGAGGAATAACACTCGTAACAATCCTAGAAAATTATCGGTTAACCCCATAAGAGCATAGTATTAATATTTTAATTATCATGCTCCAATCTCTTTTGATAAGGTCATAAGATTAGAAGATATTTATTGGGCATGCGGGAAAAGATTACTCCATTTATTTGATCACGTAGTCCCAGTCTCATAGTCTCATAGCGTTTACATCCTTTCCTTCAAAACCGTTAGAAACATACACTACTATTGGTTAATATGTAATTGAGATATATTTTTTTCTGTACATAAGTATCATATTTTATCAGAAGGAAATATGCATTCGAGATGCTTGAATATAAACATTTGATCTAGACACCACATCATGAAGGATTAACAGTTAGTCTATCATTTTCATAGTAACGTTGTTTAAAGAAATCGATCACAGTAAAGAGAAACATGGATCAGCCCCTTTTATATTTCGAATTCAGAACGTGAAAATGTAATTATCTTATTAATTGAGTGCTTATGTGTAAACAATCATATAATGCCTCAGTAACAGGAGAGGAAAATTTTTAGTATCTGGAACAAGAGTTTTTACTGTACATAATCCGTCAACATCATAAGAAGATTATTATATCTAATATTTGAGAAACATTAGCAGTCCCAAACACCAATAATTTTGGGGGATGATGATGGCCAATCAACCTGCAACAAGAGTGATACACTGGAGGCAATATCATGACGCAATTGGCTACCCCACAAATATATAATTACAGAAGTACTAATTCGATCTCAACGGCTTTAGATTTTTTTTATTGAAATCATTCTGCTACCTATACATTAGTCAAAATCTGCAACACTAATCAACTTATAAGATCTGCTTTTAAAAATATAAATAAAAATATGAATGATTATTACATATTGAAAACACTGAGTTGGTTACTGCTCAAATTCTGCAACGCATATAACCAAATAAAGATCTTGTTTCTGGAAAAATATTATATATTGAAAATATGTATACTGTGATCCTATCGTTAGTCAAAATCTGCAATACAGATCACCAAAAAAAATGACTATCGACAACCAGGACAAGATCTAATACCTCTTGTGATTAACAAGGCCTTCAAACTAATCGAGATATACAAAACAACTACCATGCTGTGTATAAGATGAACACCTCCCTAATCTCTATAATATTTAAGACCTGGAGTTTATTATTCAAGCAAATGAATTAATATCATCTGCAAATGCAGTATAGGATCCCTCCCCTAAGGTCTCGTGATTTGTTATATAATTTTGATCGAGAATCTGATATGGATTCTACATGCATGGCGTCCAAAGTGGAATTTAATAATACATATAAGGCAACAAAGGAGAGGAAGAGGATTGTACACATAATTAAGAGAAATACACATGCATGGCAGCAAAGAGATGGGCTAGGGATTGTACCTCAAATCCCTAAATGTTGGGCAATAATTCTTTTAAGAACTGCTGGGATTGCAACCAAGAAGGGGTAGCTCCAAGATCTTGAGTGCAGCAGCCCATGATGGAGTAATGGAGCAGAAATAGGATTTTTATTTCCAACTTGCTGGACTGCACAGAACATGGAAGAAATTGGCTGGAGAGAATAGGAAAAGGGAGAAGAAAATGAGGAGAAGGGAGATTACGGCTTCCCAACATTAGGATTTATAAGAAAGAAAGAGAGGGAGTGGGGAATGTACCTATTGACCTCTAACTTTGAGGATCAAGATTGCATGCAAGCAGCTTCGAGCTTGATCAAGGAGGAGCATCATCTTTGTATTAACAAGGGCAGTAGAGGGGCTCCAAGCACTTGGACAGAGGGCTGTAGCAGCTTAATTGGTTGCTAGGAAGCACCTCAGCTGTGGCAAGGATCAACTTCAACAATTGTGCAACAAGGAGACAGAACTGGGCTGCAACAACTATTCCAGATCTGATGGACAGCAGCTCTGGCAGGAAGAGAAGGAAAGCTGAGCTTCTTCGGCTTTAATGGAAGAGGATTTTGGGTAAAAGTGAGAAATGAGGTGGGAAAGAAGAGGTCCCGTCGGTGGGACTTTATAGGAAAAAGAGAGGGAGTGGGGAAGGTTCTGGGAACCTTCCTCATTACTTTTTTTTCTTTTTTTTTACATATTGATGTCACAAATTCTTTCAATTTATTATTATTTAAAAATGCAGCCGAACAGTGCCTGTACAAAATTTAAATATATATATTTCTAAACTCACTTTATTTGTCATATTTCAAATTGACCGTATTCGCGCATCGAACCTCGGATTTCGACGCACAATATCTCGATTTGACTGTCTGTGAACACCGATCAAAATGAGTATAATATTGATATACTTCTGATCGGGTTTTGAATACCCGAAATTTTCGGATACGGTTTTTGTTTAAGATTAAATTTTACTATTTAAAAATATCAAATGACCTCCGATTGAAGAACGGTCGATTCCGTTGGTCTTGTATCGTCGAATCGGATCTCATGATGGTCTCGGTTCATTTCGCGGTTTCCGAATTAGCATCGCGGCTTTTTCACGGCACGCATTACGAAACGACCGATTTTTGATCGATTTCGCCCGAACAACTTTTGATTCATGATCAGTTGGTCGTTTTAGGTTGTTTAGTATTGACCGACAACGTTTTTTGGGTTCATTGGATCCAAAATCGGACGAGTTCAGGTTTGTTAGAATATGGATGTTACACCACGGGAGAATGCCTCAGAGGGCTAATAGTCTATTGAACTTTCTCACATGACTACAAGGGTGTGGGGCTCTATATATAGCACCCACGGAGTCTCCACATCTCCAAACTGGTAGATTTGGGACTAAACTCTAGATGGGTAAATGGATCCTAAAGAGATCCATTTACCCATCTCCCATTAAAACTGATATATATATTTAAAATAATTAAAAAAATCAAAATCGATTAAAGCCTGACTAAATCTGATTAGTTGCTCGACTGCCGATTAATCCTTAGTGACCATGCTAATCGAATACCGACTACTGACTTCTGCAACCTTGGTTGGTATCAGTGTTCATGAAATTGATACATGGGCTGCATGTGCGATCGCATATGCGCGTGCAACCATAGGATCAATCTTATTTCCTTTATCTATCCATTATGCCCCTAAGCGCATATGGGGGTCCGCATATACCGTTTGCGTATGCACCTGATTGGGCGGGTCCGTGCGCTCATCTTTTTAATCGGATCCTACATATTTTCATTGGGGATTCCTTGAAAAAACCGTTGCATCTTCCTTGCTTTTATATAAAAGCTATACAATCAATCATAATGGAGGTTGAAGAGGGTTTTTATTCGCATCGTGTTCTTTATATGGAAATTAGAGGCCATAGAACTATTCCCTTGACTCGTATTGATGAGAAATTGGCTCTGTGGGAAATCGAACAAAAAGCTTCCGAATTGACCTATTTCTTGAATGTATCAATTGAAGTATTTTGAAATGTAGAATGAATGCTTTCTCAACATGAATGGAAGAACTCGATAACACCCCTTTTGTTTTTAATGTAACTGAGGTTTCTTTCAAATGCTCATTGAAGCAATACATAACAGATTTATTTTCTCCTTCTGTTAACATGCATGCACCTCCATTGATGAAAAGGAATTGAAGAAAACTTGAACCCAATTCATAAAGTGATGGATATAAGCACAATTGAAATTCCCGGGGAGTTATCACATGGAATGGCAAAAACTACAAAATAAAACAGTTGACAATAATAACTATAAATATACGAAGAAAAAAACCCTATTTTTCTAGTTCTTATGATACACTTGGAGCTTATCATCGAAAATGAATCAACTTTTGTGGCTTCGATGGCGATTAAACCAATGTGTCATTGGTTCAAAGGAAGTTCCCATTGAAGTTCAATATGAATCCTTGGGTCATATCATGAGATTTATGAGAATTATCTGATAATAAGAAGCTTAAAAAAGGAAATCTATCATATATATAATTGTATTACTATTTGTTATATTTTTCTTTTTATTATGAAATGGAAGAAGCCGTATGGGGGTTTTGTTATGCCTACTCATATACCAACCAAACTAAAATGTACCAGCTAAACTAAAATTTATTAATTATGTGATATCCATAAAAGTTTCAATTTCTTCGATTTACTTGGTATAATAATTGTGAAAATTTATACGTGAATCAAGATTGAGGAAATGAAGTTTGCATCCCCTTTTGCTGCTAGGAATCGAGAAACCCAAAACCTAAAATGAATATCGCCTCTTCTCATGCTTGACATAGTTGTTGCGCCTCGAGCACTTATACCTCTGACGGTTGTTGCTGCTTGCTTGCGGGTTTTGGGTGCTATAGTTGCTCACTTGCGCTGCTCCGCCTCTTCCTCTATGGATCGCCATTTCATTGGTGCTACTGCTCGCTTGAGGTTTTGAGTGTTGCTGCTCACATGCACTGCTCTGCCTCCTCTGTGGATCACCATCTCACTGGTACTGTCCTCACATTCCAAATCATTGCTAGGTACTGATCACTATTATCTTTTTAGCTGGGTAATCCCATAACTTATACCATTCACGGTTTTTTACGTATCTAAAGTTGTAGTTCTATTATAATCCTATAACTTCTTTAATATACGCATTGAAATTTATATGCATTGAAACTTAAACTAGAAACAAAATTTGAAATTATTGTTGCGACATATGTTTTGAAACTTAAATTATAAGTGAGAATGGAAACTATTGTTGCCGGATATGCATATAATTCCATATCTAATATTACAATCAATAGTTGTTGGATATGTATTCTTCAACATATGCATTATAAAGATATTGCTTTTATATAACCTTGACTTCATATTCATATATGTATTAACTGTTTTTGGTATGTATTAAATTCAAGAAATAGCTTTTGTGTTAAGTGTTTTTATGAGAAATATCATTTTATATATCATGTATGCATCATCGAGTGTTAAAGTTTATGTTTTTCAAGTGAACAATTGGGTTTTCAAGATACTATTGTTTAGATTTTTATTGGCTAAATGTGTTTTCTTTTATTGAATGTTCGGCAATTATGGCATCAATGCCACCATGCAACATTGATTCTTTTCCTACTCTTGGGAGTATCCTTCATGTTGATACTACTCAGAGGGAGCCAGTGGAGTTTGTTTCTTCGGGATCTAAGGATCCTGGATGGAAGTTTGCTTATTGGCGAATCCAAGTGACCAAAACATGGTTACTTCGTTTATGTGTGAATATTGTGATTGGACGGATAAATCAAATGCAACAACAATTGGTACATATACAGGGCAACATATCGTCATGTCCCAAGGTTGCTCTTGAAGCAAAGAAAGAAATGAATGATAACGAAGGAAATAAAGAAGAAGAAGAAGATGACTTTGAAGATGAATGATTCGAAGAGCAAGTATTTATCAATACTATACAACCCTTGGGCAATGGAGATGGATGGAAAAACACCTCGAAATTTCAGTAGAATATGTACCAATGGAGAGTCTTCGCCAATCCACCATCAAAGGTGCTTTTGCCAAGGAGGAAAATGCATGTACCAATTCATATGTGACAAAGTACTACTATGATTGTGACGTTTCTTTCAATGTTATCACAAATAATTTTTTTAATTCAATATGCGAAGCAATGATAAGTTTGGAAAGAGATACATGCCTCCATCATATTATGAGCTTACATAGATACGGTCGAAGGACACGTTTAGGAAACAAATGGGTTTTAGCAATGACATCATGATTGTTGGAAGAATAATGGATGTTCCATTATGACATATGCGTAGATCAATACGGAGGAAGGAACATCATGGATATTTGTGTCAACTGTAAGCTTGGAAAAAGTTTCTCGAATTATATTCTCATCTATAGATTCTTCTACCGACGACTACATTACTTCCTTAGTGGATAAATCCATTAAGGAAGTTGGACCTGATAATGTAGTTGAAGTTATGATAAATAAAACTTCTCCTGATATGATCGTAGAAAGAATATTGAAAAGTTCAGTCCCCACATATCTTTTGGAGTTCGTGTACAACTCATTACATTGACGTTTTGCCAGAACATATTAGCAAAGACACAAATGTGAAAAATGCCATCACAAAGACCATGACATTAACTGTCTTCATTTACTTCATTTACTGTTATGCCTAATCTTATAATCTGATCCGATAATTTACGCAAAAGGGTGAGAAAGTGAGGTCGGGACTGACAAAATTTGCTACTACATATCTAATATGTTATGGAAAAGAAGACATGTTGAGAGTTATGTTTTTTTACGGATAGAAATAATGCAAATAGTTCAAGACAAAGATGGACGAAGTGGCTTATTCAATTGTTCAAAGCCATTCATTTTGGAATCAAGTGCCTTTGACTTTAAAGATATTTTCTCCGTTGGTTCATGTTTTGCGCATTGTTTATGGAGGCAGGAGGCCGACAATGCGATATATATAACAACAACAACAACAACAAAGCCTTTTCCCACAATTAAGTAGGGTCGGCTACATGGATTCTTCGCCTCCATTCAGATCTATCTTGGGTCAATCTCGGACTTAAATCCAAAAAACTAAGATCCCTTCGTATAGTCTCTTTCCAACACTTCTTGGGCCGTCCTCGCCCTCTCTTAGCCGGCTCAACATCACACCACTCGCATCTCCTAACCGGTGCATCAGTTGACCTTCTTTGCAAATGACCAAACCATCTTAAGCGGTTTTCTCGCATCTTATCCTCGATCGGAGCTACGCCAACTTTCTTTCTTATTGCATCATTCCGAATCCGATCTTTACGTGTATGTCCACACATCCATCTTAGCATTTTCATTTCTGCTACAACCATTCTCTGCACATGTCTATGGTTCACAGGCCAACATTCAGAACCATAAAGTATAGCAGGTCTCACGGCTGCTTTGTAAAACTTTCCTTTAATTTTTAAAGGAATTTTCTTATCACAGAGAACAACGGAGGCTCCTCTCCACTTTAGCCAGCCTGCATTTATTCTATTAGTAACATCTCCATCAATTTCCCCATCATGTTGCGAAATAGATCCCAGATATCTAAAAGAATCTCTCTTTTGAATGTTATCGTCACCAATCTTCACCTCGATTCCTTCACCATTGCTTCCATCAAAGGCGCATTCCATATATTCCGTCTTAGCCCTACTTATACGAAAACCTTTAGTCTCTGTTATAAAATATGAAAAATGCGGAAGCGGAATGATAAACAGAGCATAAAGAACAAGAAACATAAACATGGGAATACCATGATTTTACGTGGAACCCTACTCCGTGAGGAGCGGGATGAAACCACGGGAGAAGCCCTCTAAGGGACGTGCTTTTCTATTGCTTTTCTCAATGAGTACAGGAGGTCTGGGGCTCTTTATATAGCCTCTCCAGAGCCTCCAAGTCCCACCCACAGGCGGTATGGGACTAAACACTGGATGGGGTAAATGGATCTTCTCCAGGATCCATTTACCCTGTTACAACTTAATAGGTGCACTACCAAATACTCCAACACTCCCCCTCAAGCTGGAGCATGTAATGCTCAGCTTGGACAAACAAACAGAAAGAAACTCAACTCACGCTACAGGACACTACGGACAATATCAACCCAACGCGCACATGTTGCAATCGAGGACGTTGCTTCTCATGCCGTGCAGGTGAGGAGGACGAACGGGCTGGAGTGTGAGTCAACTGAAGACTCGGAATCTGACTGTCGAGTCTGAAACTGCGCCTGAAGTCTCCTCGTCGGAGAACTGGGTCTCTCCCATCTGGATCAGAGAATGATGCACTGCTCTGGTGTACCTATGATACCACATGAAAAACCCTTGCCCTCAAGGGAATGGTCCTCTGCTCTGGAGTCCCTATGGCTCACATGAAAACTCTGGCCGAACAACAACAAGAATGATGGGGACCTCGAACTGATGATGGCAACATATGCTCATCTGACAATGACCGCACACTTGTGCGTGTCTGAAACTGAAGACTCGGAAGACAATCGTCGAGTCTGAAACTGGATCTGAACCATAGAGCCTGGAATCTGATTGGTCTGGCAATCTGCATCAATCTGGATCTGAACCGAGTAGACCTGTGACTCTACATATACTCCTCCTTTCTCCCATACTTGTCGGAAAATGACATCGACAAAATTGGGAGAAGACAAGATAAATAGGGGGTAAACATGAAACATACTTGCGGCTTTTCATTCATTTTTTTTAAAACCGTCATCATTTTTTTTTGAAAACATATTTTTTTTAACATTTAAAGCCGTTTCAACTTTTTTTTTACGACTTTTCTTTTCTTTTTTTTATTTTTTTTAAAAATGCATACGGCTTTTTCTTGTACGCGCCTCTTTTTTTTTCTCTCTTTTTTTTTTTAAAAAACGTGGCCTACTTGGGCCCAACATCTCAACCTTCCCTCAAAATTTTCATAACTCGCGGCCTCTCCCATTTTCTTTTTTTTTCTTTTTTTTAACTGCACCCTTCTTTTCCTCTGCTCTTTTTTTTTTTCAAAATCAGGCAGTCCACGTGGCTTTACAACACATTTTTTTAAGGAACGGCTAGGGTTCCCATCGTGGGAACCCTATCATATCGCTAATGCCCCCGCAGGGGCTTTTCGTATGCCGCCGCCTCCGCTAGGGTCGAGTGCTGGGGTCGCCTCAGATCAGCGGCAGGGTCGAGTGCTGGGGGCTCCGTCGCCGACAGGACTGGAGGTCGTGGGGTGCATCGCCACTGCTGCTCGGTCTGGCGGTGCTGGAGTCGCCATCGCCTGGGGTGCGAGGATGGGCCGGAGGCTCTGCCTGGTGCGCCTTTGTCGGCGCGAGAGGTGATGCGCGCACTGGACACGGGAGAGGTGATGCGACTCGGCGCGGATGGAGATTGTGCGGCCTGATGCGCACTGATCGGGTCTGTGCGTGAAGAAGGAAACGTCACCTGGAATCGGGCCTCCTTTGCTGATAAACAGAGCATGGAAACGTGTGGGGCTACGCGCTAGTGACCTAGCCGCTGGAGCACAAGGGCCTGAAGTCGCGCCTCTTTGATCTGGAGGCAGTTGCATTGCCTTGAAGCCATGGAATGCAGTACGATCTGGAGTTGCGTCGATCTGGGCTGCTAGATGCGCATGGAAGTGCGCAATCGATGGGGCTCCGCTTGGAGCACCTAGGGTGCGATCTCTAGAGATGCACAGTCTGGAAGATCGCCGTTTGGGCGAGACTCGATGATCGGAGTTGTGGTGTTGCCTTCTTCTAAACCCTGGGAACATTCCTGTAGCTTCGGCCTGCGACAAGATCTGGTTCTGATTCGCAATAGAACTAAAGATCTGAAGAGCAGTGAATCGAGATTTGGGTTTCAAAGAAGAAACCCTAGAACATGATGATCTCGAACTTGATGAATCGAACAATACTCCAACTTTATTCAAACAATCAGAAAACTTAATCGAATCTCGAAATAAAATATAACATGATTCCTCAAGAATCGAAACCCGCTCTGATACCATGTTATAAAATATGAAAAATGCGGAAGCGGAATGATAAACAGAGCATAAAGAACAAGAAACATAAACATGGGAATACCATGATTTTACGTGGAACCCTACTCCGTGAGGAGCGGGATGAAACCACGGGAGAAGCCCTCTAAGGGGCGTGTTTTTCTATTGCTTTTCTCAATGAGTACAGGAGGTCTGGGGCTCTTTATATAGCCTCTCCAGAGCCTCCAAGTCCCACCCACAGGCGGTATGGGACTAAACACTGGATGGGGTAAATGGATCTTCTCCAGGATCCATTTACCCTGTTACAACTTAATAGGTGCACTACCAAATACTCCAACAGTCTCCAATGCATGTCTCCAAACCTCAAGCTTCTCATTTACTCCATCTCTAGTCTCGTCAATCAACATAATATCA
Source organism: Ottelia alismoides (assembly GCA_037367405.1). Taxonomy (NCBI): domain Eukaryota; kingdom Viridiplantae; phylum Streptophyta; class Magnoliopsida; order Alismatales; family Hydrocharitaceae; genus Ottelia; species Ottelia alismoides. Next base: position 484,200 of record JAZKJV010009972.1, read on the forward strand.
TCAACAAATAACATACACCAAGGTAACTCATCTTGAATGTGACTTGTCAACTCGTCCATAATCAAAGTAAAAAGAAATGGACTCAAAGCTGAACCTTGATGTAAACCAATGTTGATATCAAAATAGTCAGTCTTCCCCGTCGGGGTCCTTACACAAGATAAAGCCCTATCATACATATCCTTTATGAGATTAATGTATAGGACATGTACTTGTCTCTTCTCCAAAACTCTCCACAGTATCTCTCGTGGGATGGAATCATAAGCCTTCTCCAAATCAATAAAGATCATATGGAGATTCTTCCTTTTAGCTCTATAAATCTCCATTGTTCTCCTCAGCAAATGGATGGCTTCAATAGTTGAGCGACCTGGCATGAATCTGAATTGGTTTTCTTTTATTTGCGAAACTTGTCTCAACCTTCTTTCGATCACACATTCCCAAATTTTCATAGTGTGACTCATCAGCTTGATACCTCTGTAATTTGAACAATTTTGAATGTCTCCTTTGTTCTTATAAAGAGGCACCACGGTAGTCCTCCTCCAATCTTCAGGCATTTTCTTGCTTCACCAAATAACATTGAATAGATTCGTAAGCCAAGTTAAACCACGCTCACCTAAAACTTTCCATACTTCTACAGGGATGTCATCCGATCCAACACCTTTCCCAGGTCTCATAACCTTCAAAGCCTCCTCTACTTCTTTTCTTTGTATTCGTCTATAGCATACACGATTCAAGTAACTTTCACTACTAGCTAGATCACCTAAAGTGATCTCTCTATTTCCTTCTCCAATGAAAAGTTTATGTAAGTATTGCTCCCATCTAGTCTCTATATCCTTCTGAGTAACAAGCACATGACCTTCCTCGTCCTTAATGCATCTCACTTGAGAAATGTCTTTGGTCTTTCTTTCTCTTGCTTTGACCAACTTGAATATATCCTTCTGGCCCTCCTTAGAGTTGAGATTTTTATACAAAACCTCATAAGCTTTTGACTTAGCTTCGCTTACAACCTTCTTTGCTTCCTTCTTCGCTATTTTATAGTCTGTGACAGTTTCCTCTGTTCTATCCTTAGACATAGCTTTAAAGCAAGCTCTTTTAATTTTTAGCTTCTCTTGCACCCCTTCACTCCACCACCAAGCCTCCTTTTGACCCGGAGCTCCTCCTTTTGACTCGCCTAGCATCTCTTTGGCTACCTTTCGGATACAAGATGCTGCTGCCTCCCACATCTCGTTTGCACTACCGCTACAATCCTAAGATAAGTCTTCTAAAACCTTCTCCCTGAAGCTTGATTGCTTCAGCGGAAGATTCCACCACCTAGTTCTAGTGATTTTAGGAACCTTCCTTTTCTTTACCAACCCTTTTACTTGTAAATGTAAGACTAACAAGCGATGTTGGATTGTCAAACTCTCTCCAGGGATTACTTTGCAATCTTTGCAACATAACCGATCTCTTCTCCTCAACGCAAAGTAATCGATCTGTGTTCTAGTTGAGCCACTCTTATAAGTAATTAAATGCTCCTCCATCTTCTTGAAAAGAGTGTTTGCTATGAAAAGATCATATGCAGTTACAAAATCTAGAATGACTGATCCCTCTTCGTTTCTATCCCCAAAACCATGTCCTCCATGCACACTTGCATACCCTGAAACATCTTTTCCCACATGTCCATTAAGATCTCCACCTATGCAAACCATCTCTCTTTGTGGGATTCCTTGTAAAATCTTATCCATATCCTCCCAAAAAGCTTGTTTAGTCCTTTCATCTAAACCAATTTGTGGTGCATAAACTGAGATGATATTCAGAATTTCTTCTTCAAGCACCAACTTTAGCAAAATAATCCGATCCCCAAATCTTTGCACCTCAACCACACAATCCTTCAAATCTTTATGAACAACCACTCCAACACCATTTCTGCCCTTATCTTTACCTGAATACCAAAGTTTAAAGCCTGTCTTCTCGATCTCCCTTGCTTTCTCTCCAACCCATTTAGTCTCTTGAAGACATAATATATGAATCTTCCTTCTTTCCATTGTATCCACTATCTCCATCAATTTTCCAGTTAAAGTACCGATATTCCAAGTACCAATCCGTAACTTCCTTTGCAATCTCTTTTGGACTAACTTCTTTACTCGCATGCGTCCATTATGCGAGAACCCTTGCAAATTTTGGACTGCATCCGGGCGGTGATGCAATAGAACTAGCTTATTTACCCGCATGCGTTCCTCATGCGAGAACCCTTGTAAATTTTGAACTACATCCAGGCTGCGATGTAGCGGCCCTTGCCAATTTTTCATTGCATTCGGGCGATGCAACGCGACGTAAGTAGGGAACGCCCCCAACGAAATCTGTATGTTTGCTTAAATCCATGTTTAAAAGATCCAAACGGTTTCGAGATAAATTCATAAATAGTGTTCTTAGAAGAAATTAAGAACACTATTTACGAATTTATCTCTCCTGCGCTGGTTGTCGGCTACCTAACGCGCAACCCTCCTCATTTACCCGGGCTTGGGACTAAGTTACGCGCAACCCTCCTCATGGTGGGTTAAAAGATGGAAGAGATTAAGTTATGAGCATATTTAAAGATATGGAAGCATCTTACATGCATTTTGTTGGTGCCATTGAATCTAAGTCAAAATGAAGATTGAATAGTTCCGTTCATCTTGCTACATATTATTTGAATCCTTATTTCTATTGTAAGGACAATGCTCAAATTGGGAGAGAGGGCTTTGTTTTGACAAGATTCGTGGATTGTATAGGCATTTTCTATCATGATTTATTGATCCAAGATATTATCACTTGGAAAGAGTCCCCTTATATCAAGGGGCAAATGGATCATTTGGAAAACCTTTGGCTATCAGACAAAGGTCAATTATGAGTGGTGATTTCATTCCTGATACAAATTTTCAGTTTGAAATGTTGAGGAAAATATTTCGTTGTTTGTAACATCCAGAATCCGCGTAAACCCGAACTCGACCCGATTAGGGTCTGTTTAACCCAATAAAATTGTCGGTCGGTATCAGATGACTTATATCGACTAATTGAGTGTGAATCAAAATTCATTCGGGCGAAATCGACCAAAAATCGGTCGCTTCGTAATGCGTGCACGAAAAAGTCGCGACGCAAATTCGGAAACCGTTAAACAAACCAAGACCGTTATAATTTCCGATTCGACGAAACAAGACTAACGGAATCGACCGTTCGTCAATCGGAGGCCGTTTGATATTTTTAATTCGTAAAATTTAATCCCAAATCTATACCGTATCTCGAAAATTTCGGGCATCCAAACCCGATCGAAAATATATCAACATTATACTCAAATTGATCGTTATTCTGAGCCGATCAAATCAAGATGTTGCGCGTCAGGATCTGAAGTCCCGAGGTGCGCGTACGGTCGATTTTTAAGTATGTCAAATAAAGAGAGTTTTGAATTTGAAATATATATATTTAAATCCTGCTAGCTACAGTAAACATACAGTCTGTAACAGGCAATATATCGATTTCAGTTTTTTTTTAAAAAAAGGGGAGAATTTCCAGCCGTTGGTTTCCACTCTCTCTTTCTTTCTCAGCCACTTGTTTCAAATTTTACTCCACTTGGCATCAAATAAGTCCTCCTCTTTGGGTATATAACCTCTCCAAATCCTCTTTTCCCCTTTCCATACTTCCGTATTATACATTCCACCGAGAAAGAGATTCCAGCCTTTTCTTTTGATTTCAACAAGCGGCTGAACCTGCTGCTCCCTCTTCCTTGAAGATCATGAGCCACGGTAGTTGATAGAGCTGCTTCAAGAGAAGCTAGATCAATTGCTGCTACTGTTGGAGCCTCCATTTGACGTTCCAAGTTGCTGCTGCTCCAGATTAGCCCTCCTACTGCATGCATGATCTTCTCCTTTTGGAACAAATCAAAAGGTACCTCCCTCCCCTCCTCCTTGCTGCCTTGCATGTATGAATCCCTCTTCTTTGGCTGTCAAATTGGGTATTTTATATCTTCAAGTTCCATTTTCGGTTACTCCTTCAAGTGATCATCCATCAATAACCTTTCTCATAAATGTTGGATGTTAAGTTTAGTGCTGCATGTAGGTTTTAATCTAATCAATAGTGTGTAGCATTATGAAAGGATAGATACTCTGAGGCTCTAAAAAATCGTGTTAGTATAGACATGAGGAACTTACTACATATAGCACCTGGAATATGTAAATTTTAGTATCTGGCAAATTAATGAAGGATGTTTTGCTTCACTTTGAATTTTGTATTGATACTTGATGGAGTGCATCTTATGAGGTCTGTATTAGACTTGAATATATCATCGACAAGGATCAATAAATTACAACTTATGCTAAACAGATGATCAGCTACCACTGAACATAGAAATTTGGTTTTGGTTACAGGACTAATGCATGAAATTCGGGAAATATTGTGTGATCTAAATTCAGAAAAATATGAACTGGAAAATTTGTTTTGTGTCAGGAAGTTGTATTCTTATATTAATGAGTGTGCAGGGCAAATCCCATTGAAATATGCTACTAATTTCATACCTAATATAGCCTTCTTGTAAATATACTACCCACATATTAGTATACCTGAACTAATGCTTGAATGATGAATCATAATTATGGTCTATGACCTAAATTAGCATACGTACATACAAATTTTTCTGTAATTAAAATCCAGACCCCATTTTCCCTAGTTATTATAGCACGTTGGCTTTTACAAGTAATAATTTGATTTGAGGAAAACTTTCCTGTCAGTGCAGCCTGGAATCCAATCGAATATAACCACTATCAAGTATGATGCAAACGGGAATTCGGCGTCGCGCGGGAAATAATTTGAACGGTGGAAAATTATTTGGTAGAAGAAATGGAGGGGTTGAGAAGAAGAAATCTCGTCGGTAACGAGAGGTTGAAGACGAAGAACGCGAAGACCGCGGAGGGAGAAGAGAGAAAGAGGGATAGAGATAAAAATCTCAATTTTAATTATCACTTGACTCACTAAAACAATGGGCTACCCTCTCTTTATATAGGAGAGAGGGTTTACAAAAATAGTAAATAAATCAAAATTACAACTATTTTTATCCTAATTGACCTCTAACTACCTTAATTGGACTCTAACTTATTTAATTGACCTAAATTACATTTAAACTCTACGAAATAAACGTTGAGATCACAGGCGATCTCAATTATTTAATTAGACCAATACGACCGCTAAAAACGTAAATAAAATTGATTATTATTTAATTAAATAAATGTGACCCCATAATTTGGGGTCACGCTGCATCAAAGTATGTAAGTCCAACTCCTGACTGTCCCTAAATAGATTCTCTGTTATGATAATATATTAAATTCACTGATAATTCCACATATGTATAATTTTGTCTACAAATACAACTCTCAACTCTAAAGGAAAGGACTATAGTTAAAACACTTACGTATTTACAATATGTCTGTACTATCAAATACATATATATGTATGTATGTAATTGACATTTGACTTAAATAAATAAATATATATATATATATATATATATATATATATATATTAGGAATTTCTCTTATAGGTTATCCAAATCTGAGAATGACCCAAAGACAGATCTGATCGGAGGTAGAAAATCTATATATAGGCCCCAACCAGATGTTTTGGATCAAGTAAGAAGTGCAATCCGAGGGTTTCATATGTTGATGCGTGAATCACAATTTCCAACTCCTTTATTTGCCTAAGCAAAGAGAATAGCCTAAAAAGGGACCTAAATCATCTAAAATTTTCATCTGGTATTCCAACTTCAAAAGTATGGACCCTACAAGAATAAGCGACAAATAGTGAACGATAGATGGAAGCCAAGTGACCAGTGATCATTAAGGATTGGAATAATACTATGCACTATAAATATCACGATAGATTTAATGACTTTTAGTACTTATGCAAGTCACGATAGATCTACAAAGCAAATAGTACCACATGATGCATACGATTGGAATCAGTAAGGAATGAAAAGTTATTATTGCCGGTCATGATAATCCTTACACATGACCGTGCGAGGGCGCGGTGACCCTCAACTGGGCGGAAGAATAGGAAGCCCAGTTAGGGCAGCGGCCGCCAAGTGCGCGGGTCTAGGATCCCAGTCCTCTTTCGGTTTTTACGCGAGCTCGCAGTGTTTTACGCCTCGTTGGGATCCAGACTTTAGACCAGTTCCGCTGACCCTGACTTTTAGGATACCCAGGCGGGGGATCCTTGGTTTTCAGTTTTACGTACGAGCTCGGTTGCCCGTACTAGTCGAGTTGTTTTTCTAGAGCGACTTTTCCGGGAAGTCTCTCTCACCCGTCTCAGTGGCGTAGTTTGGGAGTTAGACCTATCCCTCTATTGGACCGCGCTTCCAATTGGAGGGCGAGACGGAAGAGCCTTTTGTTGGCTTCTTCACCGCTTGAGTTACTTCGCCAACAGACATGGCGATTCTACATCTAGATCATCCTTATCTATATCTACACCATCTGGAGTTATATCTGAATCAATTGAAGTTAAGAATCGGAGAAGTTACGATCAAAAGTCGGGATTTGTAGGAAATGACTATTCTCTCTATCTAAGAATTTAATTAAATTAAGAGATCTTTCCAATCTTAACTTTTCCATCATCATTCACAAATATGATCTCTGAAGCAATTGATACATATGCTCACACTCATACACTCATGAATACTCAACTACAATATAAATAGGTTATATATGGGAAATGCTGGGTTGTGGGACAAACAATTGAGATGCTTACAAGTAGCTTGAAAAACCTTTTTACTTACGTAAGTAGATGTAGACTTTACTTCCACTTTTCTACTTGCTTGCTTTTGCACATATTAAATGTTTGTTATTTCATATAAGTTTTTGGGAGGTACCAGCAACCGCTGACGCCTTTTCTTTCCTAACATGTTTGGCAGGCAAACAGCCTGCAGCTCAGTAGCTATACATGCTTCCTGGAGACAGAGTATACACTAGACGGTATGAATTACTTTGTCTCAGTTTTTGTTCAGAGAATGATGTAAATGTTATCTCTTTTGTATCATATTTTGGGATTATATGTTGTAAAATGGAAGATCCTTGTACATGTTGAAAACTGATGAATATTAATGAAAAGAATTTTGGTGCCATATTGTCTCTTTTACTTGTGGTCATGTATTGAGAATGAATGTCATAGTTGCGCGAAAAAAAAAATTTTCCCTGTATTTGTGCGACTTGTGCGATTAAACATGAATGATATCTTGCGAATTGCGCGTAAACGGGTACCCGGATCCTGAGGGGTTGACATTGTTTAAGCCCAAGGGTTCTCTTATATAGAAGAGAGAAACCCGAATGGGTAAATTACATAATAAGGATTGAGAAATAGAAAACCGTAAAAGAGTAACATAACATAGAAACTCTCATCACTCCCCTCAAGCTTAAGCATAGATGTTTATCTGGATCAACCTGTAATAGCATCTCTGAAAGGGTCCTTGGGCAATAGCCTTGGTGAGTAAAAGGTTTAGAAAATCGGCATGCAGTATTTGTTCGGTCAGGCAGTCTGGAGCGAGTAAGCGGGTAGGTGGAAGTATAGGCAGGTGTAGGATATCATGCAAGTTGAAAAAGCATTGATGAATAAAGTGCAAAACTCAATCACATTATTATTCGTGACCGAGAATGCATTTTGAACTTTAACTATAAAGGTTTTCATCACATTTCCAACTTTAGATTTGATCATTAGTAAAAAGATACATGAAACATGTGAATAGTCATTCGACTGCTACAAGAAAAAAACAATGTTACTGGAGTGGGTCTCGATTAGGACCTCGGACATAGAAGTGAATCAATTCAAAACATGAAGTACTAGTAAGTATAGGACGACTTGGGAAGGTAGAAGATGGTGCTTCCCTAACTGACATGCTTCACCATGAAACTTAGATTACGGTAAAACCTGGGGAAGGATACATAATATCTTCTGAAGCAGAAGATGTCCCAACCACAAGTGCGAGAGAAAGGTGGAACTTGGACCATTCAGTGTTTGAGAGGTGCCTGAAACAAGGGTTGTTCTATCCTATATAGATCACCTTACTCACGTCCCCATCCAGAACATTATTGATTTCCCTGAATTGGAGGTGGTATACTAGGTAAATTACTTCTTGCTTTAACAAAGATTTCTTGAGGCTCCTCAATCTACTCTCCATTCTGCATCATTTTTCTAACAACTAAAGGCAAGACTAGTACCTACAGTACCCAGTGTTGTAATAGTCGGCCGACTATGAGGTGCGAGGGGGGGGGGTGGTGTTCCATGATTGAATAGCCTCTAATCAGCCTAACTGAATAGTCGGACCGATTATTCGACCGATTAGCTGACTATTCTCCCGACTCGTAGTTAAATGTTGGATTTTTTTAAAATTCTCAAAGATACCATTTGTCATGATATTACAAAAAATGTTCAAGTTTGTATATATATGTTGTTAATGAATACTTTTATGTCGGATTCTTGTTGATTGATGACAAAATATGTATCAACGTAGGAAATATCGATATCAAAATCGTATTGGTTCACTCAGAAAAGGATATATCAGGATATATCGCCGATATGTCGACGATATCGATGGAAATGTCGGAAATGGCTCATACAACATTTTTTTCACCATTTTTTACAAATTAAGATCATCCAAGATATTAAAACAACAAATAATATACAAATACACACTTATATCACATATATCGGTCATTTATACCTCATATATCACATAGTGGTCATATCAAACTTGTCACTATTCATGTTGATTGCTGACGTATATATGTATTAGAAATTGATTTAATCCAAGCTCTTATAATACTAAATAACGTACAAATATACACTTGGATGACACGTATATATCATTTATGACCTTTATATCGCACATATCGGTCATATCGAACATATCATTGTTAATGTTGATTGGTAATTGATACACATTAGAATTGGAACAAGTAGCTAAGTTAAGCATATTTAGAGAATCTGTTTTTTTTCGTGGAAGACAATGAATGGAATTGAGATGAGTCATTTGATTCAAAAAATGTACATAATTATTAATGAAACAATGTGTCTTTGGTATAAAGATTAATCTATTCATAAAAGTAAATGAAAAATATAAATTAATGCAATATTGTAAAATTAATTTTTTAGTCACGAGGGGTTTAGAATCAAGCGTTTTGTAGAGGGTAAGATAGGAAATATCAATATCGTATCGATCCGTCCCGTCAAATATGGTGTAAAAAGCGATTTTTTCACGAATTAAGATCATCCTAATTATTAAAACAATAAATAACATACAATTGCACATTTTAATGCAAGAATGAGGTGTATTTAGCACACTAATACACATCATATCGCACAAATCACTGGTTGTTAATGCTGATACCTGACAGTTGAGCTAACTACTGACCGCTGAGATGTATTCTGGACATGTAATTCTATCTTGATCAACATTAGACTTGTTTTCATCTCTATTGCCAAAGAGGATGAAGTCTACCAATTGAAGAATCGTCGTATACACCCCCTCTGTAACATCATACCCAAAGACGGGAGTCTCGCTACCCGTTCAACGAGCCTGGGGGGTGTCAAAGGGGAGCAAATGCGCTCCCCCTGTGGGGGTGCATGGGTAGCGCCCCTGACTCGAAACGAAATATATATTTCACGATATGTATCACTTGGAGTAGCAAGATAAGTAGTGGAATTATGATTACAAGGGTAATATCATTGATATATATGTATATATGTATATATAAAGATATCAACGAAATATCGACGATATCGATCGATATTCAGAAAATTTTGTACTGAAACCAATTAATTTCGAGTGATATGGCTCGATATCGACGATATAACGTTGATATCTTCGAAGATATCGACCGATATCCGGTAAATGGATATCTATATGAATATTGGTATGGGCTCTCCATCGATACTGATATATCAATGATATATCACTTATATATGACGATATGGCCTACTATGATATGTATAAATATATAAGAATATATGTATTAATTTTTTTAATACATATATGACGATATCTTCGGAGATATCAGCCGATATCCTGCAAATGTTCAGCTTTGAGTCCTTTTCTTTTTTACTTTGATGATGGACGAGTTGACAAGTCACATTCAGGATGAGTTACCTTGGTGCATGTTATTTGCTGATGATATTGTGTTGATTGACGAGAATAAAGATCGAGTAAATGAGAAGCCTGAGGTCTGGAGACATGAGTTGGAGACTAAAGGATTTCATATAAGTAGAGTTAAGACAGAATATATGGAGTGGACCTTCAATGGAAGCAATGATAAAAGAATCGATGTGAAGATTGGTGACGATAACATTCAGAAGAGAGATTCTTTTAGATATCTGGGATCTATTTTGCAACATGATGGGGAAATTGATGGAGATGTTACTAATAGAATAAATGCAGGCTGGCTAAAGTGGAGAGGAGCCTCTGCTATTTTCTGTGATAAGAAAATTCCTTTAAAAATTAAAGGAAAATCATAGTGGAGAAAAAGCCAAACCAAGAATATCCCAACCATAAGGGTAATCTTATATTTTCTTCTAATCTACGCACTTGCATGTTGGAAGATAGCTATGTAGTTTTGCGAACATGCCTTTAGAGCATCATAGTTAGTAGCAAAAATGCTTAGAATTTGACCCAAAAATTCCCAAATTTCAACTTTAAAACTATGAAATCAGGAGTCTAATAACTGATCTGAATTTAGAAGTAAATTCGTGGAAAACCCTCAATTTTTCATCTTTAAAAACATGATATCAAGAGCCTAATAATTTATCTGAATTTAGGAACAAATTCATGTAAAACCCTCAAAATTTTCATATTTAAAACTATGAGATCTAGAGCTTAAAATGTGATATGAATTTAGGAACATATTCATGCAAAACCCCCAAGTTTTCATCTTTAAAATTATGAGATCAGAGGCCTAATAAGTGGTCTAAATTTAGGATTAAATTCACGCAAAATCTCCAAAATTTTCATATTTAAAACTATGAGATCAAGAGCTTAATAAGTGATGAATTTATGATCAAATTCATGCAAAACCATTAAATTTTCATCTTTAAGATATGAAACCAGGAGCTAGTCATTGGTCTGAATTTTGTATCCAATTCTTGCAAATCCCTCAATTTTTCATCCTAATAAACATGAAATTTGGAGCCAAATAATTGGTCTGAATTTAGAATCCAATTCATTTTGTTGAAGTCATAGAATCCAATTCACGCAAACTCCTCAATTTTTCATCTTTATAAACACGAAATCTAGAGCCAAATGATTGGTCTGCATTTAGAGACAAATGCATGCAAAACCCCAAATCATGAATTCTGGAGCTAAACAAATGATCTGAGTGTAGGATCTAATCCATGCGAAACCCCCCAATTTTTAATTTTTAAAATATCAATTCTTGAGCTAAACAAATGGTCTGAATTTAGGATCTAATCCATGCAAAAATCCCCAATTTTTTTATTTTTAAAACATGAATTCTGGAGCTAAGAAAATGGTCTGAATTTTGGATCTAATCCATGCAAAATCCCCTGAATTTTTCATAAAATCAAAGCTAATAATTGGTCGACAAAGATGGCATCAAAAGTGGTGTTAAGATTGTACCTTTGTAGATCTCCAAATTGGACAAAATGGGCTTGAGCAGATATCGGCTATATGCAGCAGCAATGGCTGCTCCAGCTGTTAGCAGCAGCTCCAACAAGTCTGGAATGGATGCACAACAACAAAAGGAGAGGAGGTTAGGGCTCCTTCGGTGGAAAATAGGAGAGGAAGAAATTTGGGGTATTATGAAGAAAATGAAGAGGGTTTGGGTTATATAAATAATAGGGGGGGAAGGGCCTTGGTGTTGACAAATGGAGGGGAAAAGGGGCCATGTGCTTCTGGAATTTGACATGCGTTATTTTAAAACCTTTATCTCTAATTCATATAAAAGCCAAAGTCATCACTATTATCACCCTGAATCTCCGATTCAGGCAAATAATGGCTCGTTTTGACCTCGAAGTGACGATTAAAATGAGTATAATATCCGTATTTTTCTAATCTAAGATGGATTCAGAAATTGACGTAATACAATTTCGATTTATGATTAAATTTTGCGATCTAATCGGGTCAAATGACCTCCGATAGACTAACGGTCGATTCCATTGGTTTTATTTTGTTGTAACGAATTTTGTGGTGGTCTTAGTTTATTTTGTGGTTCGAACCACAATATAGCTTTTCCGATGACACGAATTACGATGCAATCAATTTTTGGTCGATTGCATCCAAACAAAATTTGATTTACGATCTATGGATCGATTCAAGTTATTTAATATCTTTTGACATTTTTGTCGAATCATATGGGCCCAAATCGGGTCGGAGTCGGTTTCGAATCCGAGTGTTACAGTAAGATATCGAGAAGACGCCTATCCAAGAATTTTTATGTTTTTCACAGTAAATATGAATGAATTACAAAGCCTAAAAGGACTTTAACACCTCGGAAGATCCAAACATTCTGAGCAATCCACAAAGACCACATAACGACCACCCAAACTTCGAAGGGGTAATTTCTGTTGCCAAGAGAACCAAGGGATACCCAAAAGTCATTCCAATCCGTTGTCAACACCCTCTTCACATGCGCCACAGCCCAAACCTCCTTTGTATGGGCATCCAAAAAATATGTGCTTTACACCACCTTCGCCAAACACCGCTCACAATTGTGTCACATCTATGAAAGAAACATGATCTTCTCTCATAGGTCATAAGGCTCCCTCCTCAGCAACTAGATTAAAAGTTGGACCTGTGGTGGTACCTTCCAAATCCAAAGGTAGGTGAACGGGTCAAAATCAAGAGCCCGATCTGAAATCTCCAATGGGTAGAAGGCCTTACAGGCCTTCCACACGGTAAACCGTCCCTTCAAACTAGGAACAACGATCAACATCGCCCCCCTCCCCCCCCTCCTTGGTAATGCCTCAAGCATATGCAAAAACTTTGTGACATGCTGATCTGACAACTCATCACAAAACTGTGGCATCCAGCTCCAACCCTTCTAGCAATATTGACGAAACACTCCTGCTCAGCCAGGACCAAAATATGCACAGAAATGATCCCGCAAAGGCCCTTGCCGAATCCAATCATCACCCCAGAATTGGAATCCAATAGTCTCTGTGTTACTTCTTGTGCTAGTCGTAAGCAAACTGTCTATTATGGTGGGCCAGCCGTCATAGGATTCGATATTAGTCTCTATTTCGCTTATTCAATATATGCCGATGACACTTTCTTTTGCAGGAGGTGCTGTGGTGGAAGCAAGGGAAGTTTCTTTTTTTCCTCAATTTGTTCGGTGACGTCACTAGATCAAAGATCAATCGGTGAAAATCAGTGTTTGTTCCTTTCAGGCTTACCACTGAGCACGGGGCATAGTGTGGTTGATCTATCTCATGTCCTGAGGCATCATTGCCTTCCAAGTACTTAGGCGTACCACTTACCTTTAAGCACACGAGACACATTGTCTGTAGTGGAAAAACTAGAGAGATATATGATGGGATGGAAATCATTTACTCTGAGAGGCTAAAAATCATTTACTCTGAGAGGCTAACTGGTCTTACTCAAATTTGTACCGACGACAATTCTAATTCTTTTTCTTTCTACCAGGCTGCAGCCATTGGAACTACGAGCTGCTGGAGTCGCTCATGCAATGTTTCTTTTGGTTCACCTCCTCGCAAAATAGACTGGGGTTTCACCCAGTGCAAAGGATAATGATGTCATTGCCTCTAGAAAAAAGGTTGATTTGTGATGTCAAGTAAAAAGCGATGAATAAGTCTGTGATTATCAATTAAAAAGTGACGAATAAGTCACCTCTGTCAGAATGGATACTTCAAATTTGAGGGAAGATGATGATTTGCTATGTTGCCTTACCAATATTTAGCCGATGTAAGGAAGTCTTCCAATTTTTGATGTGGTGTAAGTGCCACTCTTTCAAAAGTAGCAATTTAAGAGTACCACTGGTCCTGACCAGCATATAACAAAATTTGTAGCACTGTGTTGTGTGTTAAAGGGTTTTGATGGCTTGGGTATGGGCCGAGATCAGTTGGCATGGGGAATGCGGGCTCCTTTATAGTTAAAAGGGCTTACAAAGTCCTACATTCGCATACTGTTTCTGCTCTCAGAGCCTTGATTAATGAGATGAAACTTATTTGGAAAACAATCCCCCCTCCATGTGAAAGTATTTTGTGATTATTTTGGCATTGCCTCATTTTGAGGAATGGTTACAACACAAGGCTGTTGAGTAACCCAGATGTATTTTGAGGGCTCGATTAAAAGTTGAAGTGTTGTTGGTTATGCTCATGAAATATTGACCTTTTTTAACTTTTTAGGTATCTTATCGGTGATCCATCGCAGTTGCTAGTGTTAAATACTATTTCTCTAAATTTTTGACTCTCATTTTTAAAGTTTTTTTAGTTGTATATTTCTCTTTTGAGAACTCTTAAAATCCTGTTAGTGCTTAAAAGCTTCTAGTGAAAGAAGTTTAATTTTCATCTTATTCAAGATTTTTTCAACTCGGTTAGATTCTTCATCGTTCTTTTTATGGTTTTAGGTTTGACCTTCTGGGATATTAGGCATATAAGGAGGGGTTAATGTAACATCCGGGAATCCGCGTAAACCCGAACCCGACCCGTTTTGGGTTCGGCAAACCTAATAAAGTTGTTGGTCGGCATTAAACAACCTAAAACGATAAATTTATCGTGAATCAAAAATCGTTCGGGCGAAATCGACCAAAAATCGGTCGCTTCGTAATACGCGCCGCGAAAAAAAAAAGCCGCGACGTAAATTCGGAAACCACAAAAAGAACCGAGACCGTCAGCAAATCCGATTCGATGAGATAAGATCAACGGAACTGACCGTTCGTCAATCGGAGGTCATTTGATATTTTAAAATCGTAAAATTTAACCTCAAAACCGAATCTGTATCTCGAAAATTTCGGGCATCCAAACACGATCGGAAGTATATCAATATTATACTCATATTGATTATCGTTCAGAAACGATCAAATAGGGACATTGCGCGTTGAAATCCGACATCCGAAGCAAAAATACGGTGAACTTTAGTATGTCAAATGAAATATATATATATATATAAAATATTAATATTTCTTTATTAGACGTGCTGCTACAAAAAAAAAGTTATTAAATTAAAATTTAATAGTTGCTACAGTAGGAATAAGACGGTAGCATCATGCGGTGTTCGGTTGTTTAAAAAAAATCTTTTCTGACAGCTGTACAGCTGTACCATAGGACGCTACCATGTTGACACTTAAACCCCACTTGGCACACACTAAGTCTCCAATTCCTCTTATTTATATCGTGCAAAATGCTTCGTTATTTCTCAAAACGTTTTCCCTAATTCTCGTCAAGACCCCAATCGAGAGAGGTGTTCAAGTGGTTCGAATTGCTCCAGCAAACTCCCGATCTTCCCCATATTGCTGCTCCAGGCAGCAGCTTGAAGTTGCTGAATTTTCTCTCCCAAGAGCCTCCAATCAGCCATTACATAACCTTGCTCCTGGAATCACATGCAAACCAAAGTAATCCTCAAATTTTTGAAAATTTCAAGGTACGTTCCTCTCCATTCCTCCTTGCTGTCATGCGTGTCTATTACACTTCTCTTTTACTGACTATGGTGTAAATTGCACACAAATTGATCCAACTTTCAAGATCCAGAATTTCAATCCCTAATGTTTGTTTTTGATACATAAGGGGTTCGTATGGGTTTTTTTTAGCTCTTGAAGAACTCTTGAATTTTCAAAATTTAGGAGATAATTAGGTATAAATTGGCATGTGTTCGCCACGTAATTGAAATGAAAAGGTTAAATTCCAAGTTGAATTATAATTAGTCCTGACTGAACTGTTTTCTAAATTAGAGATAAGTTAGAAATATGAGTCGCATATGCTGTTATATGTACTGCATGTGCATCTTCTCCAAAGTTGTATGTTACCTTTAAAAGGTACAATTCCATAACCTGTTCCATTGCTGCCATACATGCTCAATACAACCTTCAATTGTTTTCTTTACAGTGACTGATGATAGACAAGAAGATCTTCCTTGAAATTATATGTTGATGATAGGTCTTGTTCTTGCCAATTAGCTCCAACGTGAGTACATCAGTAGGAAGAATACTAATTAAGA
This sequence comes from Ottelia alismoides, assembly GCA_037367405.1. NCBI lineage: Eukaryota > Viridiplantae > Streptophyta > Magnoliopsida > Alismatales > Hydrocharitaceae > Ottelia > Ottelia alismoides. Next base: position 500,371 of record JAZKJV010009972.1, read on the forward strand.
AATTAGGAAATTCCTGGAGTTTTAGTTATCCCTTGATAAACACAGAGCATATTCTGTCTCAAGAAAGTTTGGTAACAGAATAAGATATAATCGATTGTACACATGGACTCTTAAAATCTTATCTTATACATATTTTTGTTCTACTAGATTCACATTTTGTTAAACTTAAACAATTATAAACTCCAGTAAGGTAAAGACGATTATAGATATATATAATCAGATGTACCTGACACCTTTTTGTTACTCAACTATTAAGCTCTTCCAAAATTTAAAAGAGAAGGGGATCTTATGTCTCATTAAATAAAGAATATTCTTGAGGATTTTATTCAAGAATCATGGATGACATGGTGTTGATAATGATGATGGTTGTGTGAACAATGAAGGTGATATGGGTTTCTATGGATACAGAAGACTGGGTTGTAAATGTAGAACTAAGTTTTGTGGAAATAATTAAGAGACACTCATAGTCAAACCATTGGGAATATATGGGATGTGCATGATATAGGATATGCTAGGATTAGATCTATTATATCACATTATCCCGATTGATACAATCAGTAGTAACTAATGACTAATATTGAGCCAGTCATGGTAAACCTTACACCTGACTGTGCGAGGGCGCGATGACCCTCAACTGGGCGGAGGAAAGGAAGCCCAGTTAGGGTAGCGGCCGCCAAGTGCGCGGGTCTAGGATCCCAGTCCTCTTTCGGTTTTTACGCGAGCTCGCAGTGTTTTTACACCTCGTTGGGATCCTGACTTTAGACCAGTTCCGCTGACCCTGTTTTAGGATGCCCAGGCGGGGGATCCTTGGTTTTCAGTTTACGTACGAGCTCGTCCGCCCGTACTAGTCGGGCAGTTTTCTAGAGTGACTTTTCTAGGGAGTCTCTCTCACCCGTCTCAGTGGCGTAGTTGGAGAATAGACCTATCCCTCTATTGGACCGCGCTTCCAATTAGAGGGCGAGACGGAAGAGCCATTTGTAGGCTTCTTCACCGCTTGAGTTTACTTCGCCAACAGACTGGCGATTCTATATCTAGATCATCCATAGCTACATCTACATCATTTGGAGTTATATCTGAAACATTGAAATTAAGAATTTGAGAAATTCCGATCAAAAGTTAGGGTTAGTAGGAAATGACTATTCTCTTTACCCCAGAATGGAAATAAATTAATAGATCTTTTCAAATCATAACTTTTCTATAATCACTCACCAACGTGATCTCTGAATAAATATGTGCTCACACTCAGACACTCATGAACACTCAAGTACTATAAAGTATGTCACAGGTGGAAAATGCTGGGGTATGGGACAAACATTTGAGATGCTTACAAGTAGCCTGAAAAACCTTTTTCATTTGCAAAGTAGAAATAAATTTTAAACTGAGTTGTTCTTGCCTCTCTACTTGCAAGCTTTTGATCATAATAAATGCCTGTTATTTTATATAAGTTTTTGGGAAGTACCAGCACCCGCTGATGCCTTTTCTTCCTTGCACGCATGGCAGGCAAGGAGCCTTTAGCACAGTAGCAGGTTGATGATTCCTGAAGACCGAGTATACACCAGACGGTATGAAGTATTCCGTCTCAGTTTTGTTCAGATAGTGATGTAAATGTTTCTCTTCTTTTCTCTTATGTAGTACATTTTGGGATATATTGTGTATACTGGCAGACATTGTACATGATGTAAAAATATATGAAAAGAAATTTTTGGTGCCATATTATCTCTTTTACTTGTGGTTATGTGTTGGAATTGAATGTCATAATTGCGCAACAAAAAATTCCCTGTTTTTCTGCGACAAGTGAGATCAAATGTGAATGAATTATTGCGAAATGCGCGTAAACGGGTACCCGGATCCTGAGGGGTTAACAATTTGGTATCAGAGCAGTGGTACCCCGATACGCACATTCGCAGTATTTCAATTCCGATCGCATTAAGTTCTCGAATAGCGACAGTCTTCTGACTTGTCGTGACTTCAAGAAGGGAAATATGACATTCATATTCAATAACCACAGATGTCACCAAGTTCATTAATTTTCATCTTATATCCCAAGAAGAGAAAAGCATTTATGATAAATATCTGTCGAGGGCATCCTTATGACTAATTATGGTTCTCATGCAGAGACATGGCATCTCGACCAGGTCAGGATACTTCTGATCAGCTGGCACGCATACTGAGCGCACTTACCGATCTTCAGCAGCAGCAGGCTGCTATGAGAGGCCAGCAGGAGCAGATATTGGCTCAGCAGACTGAGATGATAGGAAGACGGACATGGAGATGAGATTTGAGGACCTGTCAGATTTCACGTACTATATATCCCAGGATGGGATACGACAGGACCAGCACCAGTCCGTTGAGGTGGAGCAGCCTCATCCTGACGATCCACTAGAGGACATTCCAGAGCATGGAGCTGAGGAGGATGCAGACTTAGACAGGGAGCAGGACCCTGTTGACTTTGCGGACGAGGATGCACACGAGTATTCAGCCATTCACAGGCACCAGTCGGTCTTCACTTCTTATCAGCGGGCCAACATACCCTTGTTCGAGGGCACAGGTCCACCAGATGATGCTGAGCAGTGGCTGAAGAGAGTAATGAAGGTGCTCAGGGCGATTCATGCGCCACGAAACACGTGGCTATCTTTCATAGAGTATTCCCTGACAGACTTCGCCGAGCGATGGTGGGAGGCCGTAGTGTCCGAGTTAGGCCGAGAGCCTACTTGGAACGATTTTGCGACGAGGTTCAGAGCCCACTTCTTTTCTGCAAAGTGGAAGGAGTCCCAGCGCCGACTGTTTGCAGAGCTTCGTCAGGGACAGATGACAGCCAGGGATTACTTTATCAGATATACAAAGTTGTCACGACATACACGAGCAGCTGGTGCATTTCCAGAAGAGAATCTGGAAAAGTTCATTGGCGGCATGCGGAAGGAAGTACAGGAAAAGCTGGCAGGACTACACATCACTTCTATCTCCGAGGCTACCGATGCTGCGGAGAAATTCGAGGACATCAGAGGGAGACGTTACGGGAGCTCGTCTGGAGCACCGCATAGACCGCGGCGATATTTTGGGCCGATACGTCGACCATTTCAGCAGCAGAGGTCAGCCAGACGGTTCCGACCTACAGGTTCGACATTCTCTGGCAGTGCTCGCTCTTCTCCATCGACTACTCTAGGAGGAGCACTTGCCGGACGAGGCACAGAGTCCGCTCGACCATCTGGGTCGCAGCGAGCAGATAGACCACCTGCAGGACCAGCTCGGAGCACGGACACAGCTACTCCCTCTACTCGATCAGTCCGGTGCTACCGATGTCACGAGTGGGGACATTACCGTGCACAGTGCCCACAGGCTTCTGGCGAGCCTCAGCCACAGCCTTCACAGCCACAGCCTCAGACACAACGTTCAGGGAGTTTCCGCGGCAGGAACTCCAACTTTAGGCGACAGCAGCCGAGGTAGATGCAGAGTGTGGCAGGCTCCAGTGCCGCACCAGCCAGACAGGGGCAGATACATGCAGTTACTGAGGAGCAGGCACGTTCAGCCGCTACTGTAGTGAAAGGTATGGTCTCAGTCTTGGGCCGACCTTTCCATGTTTTATTTGATTCCGGCGCGACACACTCTTTCCTTGCTTCGAGGTTGCTTGTTTCTTTAGATAGAGTTGCAGAGACGCTATCGTCTCCATATCACATCCGAGGGCCAGGTGGCCAGTTATTTGTCATATCTCTGATAGTCAGGTACTTGCCCGTACTGATTGGCGGTTACGAGATGATCGCAGACTGTTTACTCCTACAGCTTGATGAGTTCGACTTGATTTTAGGCATGGATTGGCTATCCACTCATCATGCATTTGTTGATTGCTTTAGGAAGACGGTTGTCTTCAGGATTCCAGATCTACCCGAGTTCACTTTTGAGGGTACTACACATGACTCCACCATGGAGTACATTTCAGTATTGCGAGCCCAGCGACTTGTTGATCAGGGTTGCGATTCATATCTTGCTTTTGTTCGGGAGGTGTCTGATCAGGAGCCGATGATACAGGACATCCGAGTAGTCTCAGAATACCCTGACGTATTTCCTGATGAGCTACCAGGGCTACCTCCTGAGAGGGAGATTGAGTTCGAGATCACATTGTTGCCAGATACACAACCGATCTCGATGGCACCATATCGCATGGCACCAGCCGAGTTGAGGGAGCTGAAGGTGCAGTTGCAGGAGTTGCTTGACTTGGGATTCGTGAGGCCGAGCACTTCACCTTGGGGTGCTCCAGTTCTATTTGTCAAGAAGAAGGATGGATCCATGAGGTTATGCATCGATTACCGGCAGCTGAACAAGAGAACGGTGAAGAACCGTTATCCCTTGCCACGTATTGATGATTTGTTCGACCAACTCCAGGGATCTTCGGTTTTCTCGAAGATCGATCTTCGCTCAGGTTACCATCAGCTGAGGATTCGCGAGTCGGACATTCTGAAGACAGCCTTCAGGACTCGATATGGACACTACGAGTTTGTGGTGATGCCGTTTGGGCTCACCAATGCACCTGCGGCTTTCATGGATATGATGAACCGTATCTTCCATCCATACTTGGACAAGTTTGTAGTAGTGTTCATCGATGATGTGCTCATCTATTCACGGAATGAATGGGATCATGCGAATGATCTACGGATTGTCTTAGATACATTGCGGGAGCACAAGCTATATGCCAAGTTGAGCAAGTGTGAGTTCTGGTTATCCCAGGTCTCGTTTCTCGGGCATATCATTTCCGGGGCAGGTATCGCGGTTGATCCTGCGAAGATAGATGCAGTTATGTCTTGGGAGCAGCCCAAGACAGTCACTCAGATTCGGAGCTTCCTCGGATTAGCGGGCTATTACAGACGCTTTGTCAGCGGATTTTCACGCATCGTCCGTCCCTTGACACGATTGACGCAGAAGGGAGTTCCATTCATTTGGGACGATTCATGTGAGCAGGCCTTCCAGACACTGAAGGAGAGATTGACTACAACGCCTATTCTTGCTCTTCCTTCAGGCACTCAGGACTATGCAGTTTACACGGATGCATCTGGAGAAGGTCTCGGAGCAGTGTTGATGCAGAGAGGACAGGTGATTGCTTACGCATCACGACAGTTGAGACCGCACGAGCGGAACTACCCCACACATGACTTGGAGTTGGCGGCAGTTGTCTTCGCCTTGAAGATCTGGCGTCACTATCTATATGGGGTGAATTTCGAGATTTTCACAGATCACAAGAGCCTAAAGTACATCTTTGATCAGAAGGAATTGAACATGAGACAGCGCAGATGGCTCGAGTTGTTGAAGGATTATGATTGCACGATCTCTTACCATCCCGGTAAGGGAAACGTGGTGGCTGATGCACTTAGCAGGAGAGCGCATGCTGATGGTACGGCGAACTGGTTATATAAATGGGATATGCTTGCATCTTTGACAGATTGGCATCCTCAGGAGAGCGCATCCATTTCTACCGCCGTGCCTCCTCGATACAGCAACCTTTGGGATCGTATTGTAGAAGGCCAGAAGACCGATCCTTGGATCCGGGATAGATACATGCGCGCCGTCAAGGACGAATTTGATGACTTTGTTGTGATGGAGTCTATTTTATGGAAGGCAGGACGGGTAGTTGTACCCAATGATGAGCAGCTTCGCAGAGACATTCTCGATGAGACACACAGTTAACGATTATCTATCCATCCAGGCAGTACGAAGATGTACCGTGATCTGCGTCGACATTTCTGGTGGGATGGGATGAAGCGCGATGTGGCGCTACATGTTAGCAGATGCATGACCTGTCAGATGGTCAAGGCTGAGCACAGGAGACCACCAGGATTACTGCAGTCTCTCCCCATTCCCGAGTGGAAGTGGGAGAGCATTTCTATGGATTTTGTCACGGGATTACCGAAGACACCAGGTGGCCATGATTCCATATGGGTCGTTGTTGATAGGTTGACCAAGTCAGCCCATTTCATACCTGTCAACACGACTTATACTCCATCTAGGTTGGCCAAGCTCTATGTGCAGAACATTATCAGACTGCATGGTATACCACGAGAGGTGGTGTCTGACAGGGATTCGAGATTTACATCTCACTATTGGCATCAGTTCATGTCAGCACTACAGACAGAGCTGAAGATGAGTTCTGCTTATCATCCGCAGACAGACGGGCAGAGTGAGCGCACCATTCAGACACTTGAGGATCTACTTCGCGCATGCACTTTGGAGTGGAAAGGGTCCTGGAAGCCTTTGGTGGAATTCACGTACAACAACAGCTATCACTCCAGCATTGGCATGGCACCATTCGAAGCCCTATACGGGCGGAGATGCCTCACACCTCTCAGTTGGCGGGAGGTAGGTGACCATGCTCTCTACCCCGTAGATCTCTTGGAGGAGACTGCGAGAGCTGTGGATCTTGTGAGACGGAAGCTTCTGACGGCACAGAGCCGCCAGAAGAGCTATGCGGATCGTCAGAGGAGAGACTTAGAGTTCCAGGTAATCTAATTATTTCTTCTTCATCTATGACATATATATATATATGTCCAAATTAATCTCATATTAATGACACTCCTATCGATTATAGGTTGGAGATTGGGTATTTTTGCGAGTATCTCCCATGAAGGGAGTGCAGAGATTCGGTGTTCGTGGCAAGTTGGCGCCGCGATATGTTGGACCTTTTGAGATTCTGGCTAGAGTGGGGAAAGTGGCATACCGAGTAGCCCTTCCTCCACATCTTTCAGCTATCCATGATGTCTTCCACGTATCCAACTTGAGGAAGTATGTGCACGACCCTCGCCACATTATCAGTTACAAGAATCTCGATGTAGAGCCGGATCTGACTTATGAGGAGGAGCAGTTCAGATACTTGACCGTGCTGTGAAGAAGCTTCGCAGCAAAGAGATTTCATTGGTCAAGGTTTTGTGGCACCGACACGGCGTCAAAGAGGCGACGTGGGAGACCGAAGCCGACATGCTGGCACGATACCCGCAGCTTTTCTGAGGTAATAACCGAAGCAAGCTTTTGTAATAAAATATTTGTTCAGATATAGCTTGTTTTCTCTTTGAGGTTTTTATAGGTTCAAAACCCTTTGAGGTTTTTATGGTCATATAAGATTCAAACAAGACACCTAATAACCTTAACTCGAGTCTCGAGGACGAGACTCCCTTTGAGGTTTTTATAATTGTAACATCCGGGAATCCGCGTAAACCCGAACCCGACCCGTTTTGGGTTCGGCAAACCTAATAAAGTTGTTGGTTGGCATTAAACAACCTAAAACGATAAATTTATCGTGAATCAAAAATCGTTCGGGCGAAATCGACCAAAAATCGGTCGCTTCGTAATACGCGCCGCGAAAAAAAAAGCCGCGACGTAAATTCGGAAACCACAAAAAGAACCGAGACCGTCAGCAAATCCGATTCGATGAGATAAGATCAACGGAACTGACCGTTCGTCAATCGGAGGTCATTTGATATTTTAAAATCGTAAAATTTAACCTCAAAACCGAATCTGTATCTCGAAAATTTCGGGCATCCAAACACGATCGGAAGTATATCAATATTATACTCATATTGATTATCGTTCAGAAACGATCAAATAGGGACATTGCGCGTTGAAATCCGACATCCGAAGCAAAAATACGGTGAACTTTAGTATGTCAAATGAAATATATATATATATATATATATATAAAATATTAATATTTCTTTATTAGACGTGCTGCTACAAAAAAAAAGTTATTAAATTAAAATTTAATAGTTGCTACAGTAGGAATAAGACGGTAGCATCATGCGGTGTTCGGTTGTTTAAAAAAAATCTTTTCTGACAGCTGTACAGCTGTACCATAGGACGCTACCATGTTGACACTTAAACCCCACTTGGCACACACTAAGTCTCCAATTCCTCTTATTTATATCGTGCAAAATGCTTCGTTATTTCTCAAAACGTTTTCCCTAATTCTCGTCAAGACCCCAATCGAGAGAGGTGTTCAAGTGGTTCGAATTGCTCCAGCAAACTCCCGATCTTCCCCATATTGCTGCTCCAGGCAGCAGCTTGAAGTTGCTGAATTTTCTCTCCCAAGAGCCTCCAATCAGCCATTACATAACCTTGCTCCTGGAATCACATGCAAACCAAAGTAATCCTCAAATTTTTGAAAATTTCAAGGTACGTTCCTCTCCATTCCTCCTTGCTGTCATGCGTGTCTATTACACTTCTCTTTTACTGACTATGGTGTAAATTGCACACAAATTGATCCAACTTTCAAGATCCAGAATTTCAATCCCTAATGTTTGTTTTTGATACATAAGGGGTTCGTATGGGTTTTTTTTAGCTCTTGAAGAACTCTTGAATTTTCAAAATTTAGGAGATAATTAGGTATAAATTGGCATGTGTTCGCTACGTAATTGAAATGAAAAGGTTAAATTCCAAGTTGAATTATAATTAGTCCTGACTGAACTGTTTTCTAAATTAGAGATAAGTTAGAAATATGAGTCGCATATGCTGTTATATGTACTGCATGTGCATCTTCTCCAAAGTTGTATGTTACCTTTAAAAGGTACAATTCCATAACCTGTTCCATTGCTGCCATACATGCTCAATACAACCTTCAATTGTTTTCTTTACAGTGACTGATGATAGACAAGAAGATCTTCCTTGAAATTATATGTTGATGATAGGTCTTGTTCTTGCCAATTAGCTCCAACGTGAGTACATCAGTAGGAAGAATACTAATTAAGAAATTAGGAAATTCCTGGAGTTTTAGTTATCCCTTGATAAACACAGAGCATATTCTGTCTCAAGAAAGTTTGGTAACAGAATAAGATATAATCGATTGTACACATGGACTCTTAAAATCTTATCCTATACATATTTTTGTTCTACTAGATTCACATTTTGTTAAACTTAAACAATTATAAACTCCAGTAAGGTAAAGACGATTATAGATATATATAATCAGATGTACCTGACACCTTTTTGTTACTCAACTATTAAGCTCTTCCAAAATTTAAAAGAGAAGGGGATCTTATGTCTCATTAAATAAAGAATATTCTTGAGGATTTTATTCAAGAATCATGGATGACATGGTGTTGATAATGATGATGGTTGTGTGAACAATGAAGGTGATATGGGTTTCTATGGATACAGAAGACTGGGTTGTAAATGTAGAACTAAGTTTTGTGGAAATAATTAAGAGACACTCATAGTCAAACCATTGGGAATATATGGGATGTGCATGATATAGGATATGCTAGGATTAGATCTATTATATCACATTATCCCGATTGATACAATCAGTAGTAACTAATGACTAATATTGAGCCAGTCATGGTAAACCTTACACCTGACTGTGCGAGGGCGCGGTGACCCTCAACTGGGCGGAGGAAAGGAAGCCCAGTTAGGGCAGCGGCCGCCAAGTGCGCGGGTCTAGGATCCCAGTCCTCTTTCGGTTTTTACGCGAGCTCGCAGTGTTTTTACACCTCGTTGGGATCCTGACTTTAGACCAGTTCCGCTGACCCTGTTTTAGGATGCCCAGGCGGGGGATCCTTGGTTTTCAGTTTACGTACGAGCTCGTCCGCCCGTACTAGTCGGGCAGTTTTCTAGAGTGACTTTTCTAGGGAGTCTCTCTCACCCGTCTCAGTGGCGTAGTTGGAGAATAGACCTATCCCTCTATTGGACCGCGCTTCCAATTAGAGGGCGAGACGGAAGAGCCATTTGTAGGCTTCTTCACCGCTTGAGTTTACTTCGCCAACAGACTGACGATTCTATATCTAGATCATCCATAGCTACATCTACATCATTTGGAGTTATATCTGAAACATTGAAATTAAGAATTTGAGAAATTCCGATCAAAAGTTAGGGTTAGTAGGAAATGACTATTCTCTTTACCCCAGAATGGAAATAAATTAATAGATCTTTTCAAATCATAACTTTTCTATAATCACTCACCAACGTGATCTCTGAATAAATATGTGCTCACACTCAGACACTCATGAACACTCAAGTACTATAAAGTATGTCACAGGTGGAAAATGCTGGGGTATGGGACAAACATTTGAGATGCTTACAAGTAGCCTGAAAAACCTTTTTCATTTGCAAAGTAGAAATAAATTTTAAACTGAGTTGTTCTTGCCTCTCTACTTGCAAGCTTTTGATCATAATAAATGCCTGTTATTTTATATAAGTTTTTGGGAAGTACCAGCACCCGCTGATGCCTTTTCTTCCTTGCACGCATGGCAGGCAAGGAGCCTTTAGCACAGTAGCAGGTTGATGATTCCTGAAGACCGAGTATACACCAGACGGTATGAAGTATTCCGTCTCAGTTTTGTTCAGATAGTGATGTAAATGTTTCTCTTCTTTTCTCTTATGTAGTACATTTTGGGATATATTGTGTATACTGGCAGACATTGTACATGATGTAAAAATATATGAAAAGAAATTTTTGGTGCCATATTATCTCTTTTACTTGTGGTTATGTGTTGGAATTGAATGTCATAATTGCGCAAAAAAAAATTCCCTGTTTTTCTGCGACAAGTGAGATCAAATGTGAATGAATTATTGCGAAATGCGCGTAAACGGGTACCCGGATCCTGAGGGGTTAACAGTTAATCTGGTTATTGTTATTATCTAAGTCAGTCTTAGGGCCAAATGAGCAAGGTGTTTCTTCTTATCTCTTGGTACCCTTCTTTGCAGTTGGCTCATTAGATTTAGAATTGTCCCATGCATTTCCAACTTGTTCCTCTTGATCCATTTTCAAAAGAGGATCCTATATGTTTTTCCGCTTCTTAGGGTGAGTGCTTGTGTCGATACACGAAAAACCAAAGGCGTTTCATCCACTGCGAGCATTTGCTTACATACTCTTGGGAAGACATAATGGAAGAGTCAAATAAATAATTCAAGTTGGATTCATATCTCCTACGCCCCTCCCTGGAGATCTAACCTAGGCCGGTACCCCATCTGCCTTTCCTCCCCTATTTCCAATGCTTGCAATAGGGCTAGATAAAGCAACCTGATCTAAGGGCTTCCACTTGCATGTCAGATGGAAAGCACCTTCTGTATATATTTAAGACTATTATATTCGTGGTTGAAGCTTAACCAGGAAGGCTACCCCAAGACCCCACTGCAGGGATGCTTTCTTTTTCCCTTGGTACCCCTGAGAGAGAGAGAAAAAGGAGAACAACTAGTGTCAAGCATGGTAAAGGCAAAGAGTCGAGGGGATCAGGAGTAGAGATAGCATAGATGAGGTCAAAGACCCAAAGCCCAAGCATATGGGGACGAACCATACTTTAGAATAGTAAGGGGGGTGAGGAGTAGCGTAAGAGAATCCGGGGTCAAAGGTCAAGAGGTCAAAGATGCTCGGCCTTGTTAAAAAGGTGAAAGGAAAAACAGAAGAGGAAGTGGAAATACATGTGAAGTTGGGACTCACAATATAAGTCAAAGGAGAACCTAGGTTTGAGAAGGATGGATCGCAAGCAAATCCTAAATCACCAGGAAATACAAAGAAGGAAATGAGACAGACTTGAAATACTTAGAGAAAATGTTTAGAGACTGCTATAATTCTTGTTTGTGCAAACATCATGGCATGTTTCTGGGATGTGATAATAGTGGCTTGTTGCGTCTTTTGAAGGCTATTTCCTCTTATTGTCAACACTTTGGGTGATTTTGCTTTTTCACATTGGACTCTTCCAAAATGGACACCTTTATGCAGAGAACGCGACATAACATGCAGAGTTCATATTTTCTTCTCGGTTGATCTAGTACTTCAGATTGGAAGTTTTTTTGTCATTGATGATTATTTTTACCAATGTAACTTGATTTTTTCAAATATAAAAGCTAATGCAGAAGTTCTCAGCAGTAAGAAGAGAGGAAGTTGGGTGTGGAGATAAAGAGGAGCACACCAAAATACGTGAGGATGGAAGAAGATCGATGAGGAGAGTGGATTGGAAGATTGAAACTGAAAAATAAAATTCGAAGATTGAATCCGAATCTAATTTATTTCATCTCTCCATTACATAGGAGTAGATTATCTTGTAGGGTAATAACCCATTAAAGGAAGCAATCTTTCATCTCAAGAAATGAAGTCAAAAAACCATCGTCTTTTGGATTTTTACAAGATTCACAATGCAGATACAATTCCCAATTATTGGACTTCTCTCTTTTTTTCAGCATTTCTCTTGTATTGTTTTCCAATCGAAATACGTAATTGCAAATTTTCTACCCATTCACATAAACCAAGTCCTCTGCATATGTAAACTTCAAAACTTTGGAACTCCCATAGAGAACTTTTACATACACGTTTTTTTAGAACTTGCCCAAAATATCTTTCTTCAATGATAGACTTTTCTTTGGAGAGATATACCTTCAATATGTGCTAGGGTTTATCCGTCTCCAACTCAATGGTGGGTCCACCCCTTTGTGATTGGGTCCTAGAGACAACACTTCCAATTCGAACAACCTTTACGTGGACTTGGATGATGGTACACAAACTTCACGATGTTGCTGGAAGTGGGTCAAGGAAGTCAGCTACGTAGCATGACCTACTAGAGCCGTTGGATACGTGCTCCAGGGATGGTGGAAGTTGCTGCCTTTGTCTGATCACCTTAAGGTTGCAGTTAGTGATCTTCTCTGACACAAGGACGATAGCTCTCAATTCGGTCCCTACAATCCCATCAAGCAAGGGGAATGCCAATGTTGAAGGTCAGCATGACCTCCGATGATAAGAGTGGTCGGTAATCGAGAATGCGCCAACGACTGTGACACATAAGGTTTTAGGATCAGTAGACTGCACCACCAAGAGAGCCACCAAATCGAAACTAGTGATTAGAATGGGTTCTGTGGGACACACAACCACAAAGTGTGCGTATTAAGAGGCTCGTGGTGCATGTGACGTTCCATGGCCACAAGAACTTGAAGAACTTGTCGGTGAGTGCTGATTACTGTCTTCTTTTCCCATCATTTATATTATATGGGTGTTGTAATGGTTAGACATCCCTTGGGAATGCTTGTAATTTCCTTTAATGAATCCCATCAGGTACTTATAGGCTTAATTGTATGCAGTTCTTCAACTTCTTTTGTTGCGAATAAGAACCATGGCCCAATCGGTTTTATTCAAGCTTTGTTTGCCAAACTGTAATATGATCGTTGAATAGTGATAATGATTTAAACTCAATGCTTTGATACCTAACGATGCAGTCTGAAATATAGGGAAGAAGCTCTGAGGGGTAAAAAGAGACGTAGTTGAGGTATGAATATAAAGAGGACCACATCAAGCTATGTGAGGTGGGAAGAAGAGCAAAGAGGAGAGTGTATTGAAGAATTGAAGAGGAGAAATAAAATTCTAAAGGGAAGAAGGATAAAGACAATAGCTAAAACGAAGTTTATCTCATTTCTCTATTACATAGTAGGCTGCTTTACATAAAATTCCCATTCTAAGAAGCAACATTTTCTCCTAAAAAGCGTATTCATTGAGAAGACACATCTAAAGATTGTGACTTTTGATTTTTAACAAGAATTACAATACCAATCAAATTCTAACGAAAAATTGAATAATAAAATTAGATATTTAATACTGCATCAAAAGCTTCAGTTTGTGCTCCCACCATGGGGCTACACCCTCCATTTTCCTTAGAAAAAATAAATTTGGAATGGTTTGAGACAATTTCTCCTCCCTAATTTTTGCAGTATGTAGTAGTGAGTTTTTATGGAGATATCTGACTAACTAGTGAGATGATGCTGAAAAAGACAATACAGTAGGGAGAGTAGAGGATGTTGTTTCGAGAGAGGCATGTAATTAGTTCAGTTTATTATGAAGATTATTTGCATCTCAAGTTGATACTCTTAGTATTGGGCAGGTATACCTTATAACTTTTCGTTGCTACAGTAATCTTCTCTCTCTTGCCATTTTAGTTTGGCATATTTCAAGGAACAACTCTATCATTAATGACTAGTAATCTAGTTATTTGTACCTTAAATTTTTCTTTGCCAATCAAATGTTATCTTTTTGAGTTTTTTGAAATAAGGGCACATCATAATCACCCTTTGTTTCTTTTTTGATGTGTGCTTAACATACTCATTCATCCACCCAAGCTCACATACTAAACTAAACACCAGCAAAGTATTTATATGCATACATGCATGCTTTTAATGTGTTTCTGTTACAGGTTCTATTTATGATTTCGAGGGAGCCTGCTCCTATGCTTGAAGACAAGGCAAAATGGTACTTCTTGATATCAAGTTTACCTATCCATTTTGTTTATTTACTATAAAGGAAATGTGACAGTGTTAAAAAACATTCTACATGTGATGTTGGTTAATGAAGTCACCTGCATTTATTTTTGTGATACATTACTTCAGGGGATCTTGACACAGAATCAAAGATATCTTTGTAAACATTCAATACTTAACACACACACATACACGTGCTATTTCATACGTTTAACCACATGGCCTCATAAATTTATTTTTGTACTTGCATGTCCTATATTCTATTACTATTCATGCATTAGATCTTATTAGTTCTATACTGAAACAACGAATTTATGATTATATATTTTCTTATCCCATCAAAAAAGTTCTTATGTTAAAATAATTATTCCTATCGATCCCATTTCTCTTCCCATCCCTTTACACATTTTTTCTTGTTCTCCAACCTATGTCGTATTTTCTTGCTCTTCCATTACTTTTGCAGCAGAATTCTCAAAGGTTGCAATGTTTTCTACTCAAACATCGATAAAAAAATTGAGGTTTGATGAAAGAGGAACCTCCTCGGAAATTTCTTTTCATTTATTTACCATTTATCTGCCTTTTTACTTTCCACCTCATCGTCTTCAATTCTATCTATAGCTCATCTCATCTTTTTATTCGGTCGACCCATCCTCTGAGTTTTTGCTACCCTCTTGCGTTTGTAGCCTTTTTCCTCTTCTTCTCCAACCTAATTCTCTTCCCTTCTCTGTCATAACCATGTGTCACTCAATATTACCTTGCCTAGATGAGCAAGATGCAGGAATAGAAGGATCACTGCTGGCCATAGAAGGCTCGTTTCTGTAGCAAGAGAGCTCCGATACTATGATTGCAAGTTGTCGACTCGATATTGAAAGCGTGAATAAAAAAAGCTCCAGACTATGTAAGACTGAGAGGTTGACTTCCTTTTAAGAGCATTAGGGGACTGGGTAGTCCAACCTCATTGTCTGGCTACTTGACAAGTCAGTGACTCAGATAAAAAAAGAAAGCCCAGACATCCGGAGACACAGTTAGAAAATCTCTATGATGTCAAGAAATAAAGGCTATATGTCAGAAGGGAAGAAATGAGGGCCACAGATACAGTAATGTAGGGCATCCCCATATGGGGGAGAGGAGATGTGGTTGAATGGGGCCGTTTTGAGGTAATGGAGAAGGTACATGGATATGACAATGAGGTTGAGTAATGCTGCTATTGCAGCAAATACCTGTTCACCCCCTTTCCAAGTGTGTTGTAATACATGACTGTGCCTAAGGGAGGAATGCTCATGATATTGGTGTCACGGGACCACCGTGTGGCTGTGAAGTTGGAGAGAAGCCAAGGCTGGTGGGCTGGTAGAGGGAGAAAAGAAATGTACTTACATATTGAATTGAAGTGGATGAGATGGATGAAAAAGAACGAAACAGGGTACCATTGCATAGAAGTTAATGGTAAACTGACATGAAGACTCGAGGAATGTTTTTAGCCATGCCTCATATTTTGGGATCTTGTTTGAGCAAAACAATGAATCGGGAGCTTGAAGACCACCTCATTGTTGGCAACTGTTCTTTAAATTACGGCCTTCTTTGTGTTATTCCAATATTTCAAGTTTGTATGCATTTAATATCTAAAGGTGTTTGGTTGGCTGACCTGGTGGTGTTTGTTAGTGATTTTGTTCATTGGTTGGCTGACCTGGTGACGTTTGTTAGTGCTTTTATTCTTTGGGAAAGATGGTCTTGATGCTAGTGTCCCGTCGACATGATATTACATTACATCTATATTTCCATTTGGCAGTGTATTGATTTTATTTAAAGCGTGTTTTTTTTCCTAATAGAATCATAGTTTTAACCAGAAGATCATTTCATTATCTTTTGTAGGTCTCTGACTTTTCATGATTTCATAGCGAAATGCCTCACAAAAGATCCTCGGTTGCGTCCCAGTGCGACAGAGATGCTAAAGGTATATATGTGGTTTTGCTTAAATACACAGTAAGAATTTGGCAGAGTGGTTTATTAGGGTTTGGATTGATAATACTTGCTGCTGGCTTTTTGGAAATGAGCTAAAAGATTAACTTTGGAATGGACTCGGTGTTGCAGTCCATAGATGATTTATCTTGCTTAGAGGTGCTGATATAATCTTAAACAAACTCAATTCCAATCCATGACTTAGGTTGGGTTGCTCAACTCTGTAGATTGGATCATATCATTTTTTTATTTGGCAAGCTGTTGACTAAAATATCGGATCAAATTGAGTGATTATTGTTGTTTAATCAAATTCTTATTCTGTTGAGAATCCAAGACATACGTAGCATCCCTTAGGTACGTATATAATTCCCCATAAATAGATGTTGAGATGCCTTGAATCTTATCGTGTTTTTGTAACCTCCCCCGCATCATTGCCCCTATCTAAAAACAAGGATCTCTTTGCTTGGTTAGTGAGTGTGGGGAAAATAATCTAAGGGGAGCAGGTGCATTCCCCCGTGTGTGATTGGGAGTAGTGCCCCTGAAATTAGTTTATGTTTTTGAGCCACCTCTGTATCTGGATTTGTGGATACACACATTAAGGATGATCTATCTTTACGTGTGTGCTACAGAAACCCCTACGCAATTTTCTATAAATATATATCCTCTGGGATGTTGATTTTATAATCTAAACATTTGGAATTTCATTTGCAGCACAAGTTTATCGAAAAATGCAATTCCAGCGCTTCTAAGATGTCGTCTAAGATAGAGAAGGCGAGGCAAATCAGAGCTACGATAGCGGTTCAAGAACAAAGTCAAATTGTGAGGGCATACTATGCAGACATTTTTTTGAGCTATTGCACAAACTAAACCTTTGCTTTCTAAAGTTGCTTATACTGAAACAGTCATCTCAGAGTGGACGGCATACAATAAATGATGAAAATTATGGCGACACCATTCCTTCAAACCCTCTGAAATTCCCAATCCACGAGTCACAGGATTCCGAGTATCCTGCTGAAGGCATGTTACACTTACCATTCCATCTTCAGTCGTACTCATTGTTAGTTTTCAATGAACTGTTCACAGATATACAGATGAACTTTGCTCAAAGATGGAATTCCAGTCGTAGTTAACAAAGATCTTTTTATATCCGTAGGGGAAACATGCATATGCATATAAACTGATTCTAAACATTTATAATAAGGCTGGGAAAATGCATATATGCGTAGCCTCTCTTAGAATCAGAGACAGTAAACCGAATCCTTCTATTTCCTTTCTGGTATGTAAGAATCTCATGCCTATAAGTAAGGCCTTTCCTAGGGCTGTTATGTTCATGTTGACAGGCTGTTCTATTGGTACATGTACTGAACAATGCATCAGTAATTGCAGATTGTAGTAGTATTAAGTGATTGGGCCAACGCTATGACAATGCTGATGGTATGACACGTTAATAACCTAAAATTGATCGCTGCGTGTGATTGACTGCATTTGTAGATATTGACATGCAATAATCTTTTTTGTGGGAGCAAACATAATTTATTCCGTCCTATGCTTCTATATTTAATGTGGGAGAAGGCGTTTCTGCTGCTGCTGTTGTTGGTGTGCTTCTGTATTCATAGATGTGTCGGTGTGTATGTTCGTGTGCTTTTCTGCGGTTTCAACACTCGTATTTTCTGTTTGGTTTTCCTTTGTGCTAAATGCACTCACAATGTTTCACGGTGGATTCTTGTAGCTATCACACATCGTTTTGGACATTAATTTTAGGGATTTTTACCCGGCAGACCCTATAATCTTTTGAAATTACCTCTACGACCTTCGAAACCTCCTAATTCCTTCCCCAACCCTGTAAACTTGTTAACCCTTACCCTATAGACCCTGTGGTTAACCCCCGTTCTTTTACCCGTGAAAAATAACCGGATACCGTTATGTTATTTTGTATTATACCCATTTTGTTCATTAAATTTACAATGACTGCCACTCCATCATCCTTCCCCCCCTGGCCGCCACTGCTCCCCCCTCCCTTGGCGATGCTACCCAAGCTGCCCAAGCTCGCTGCTCCCCCCCTCCCCCCCGGCGATGCTCCCCACCCCCCGCGGCGATGCTGCTCGAGCTCCCTGTCGACATCCCCGACCCGGACCACGATGGAGCCCCACCCCCCCCCCCCCGACCCCGATGGAGCCTCCCCCCCGGGTCAAGCTCCCTGCCCACACCCTCGCCCGACCCCGGTGGAGCCCCCACGGCGATACTGCCCCCCCCACCCCCCCCCCCCCCCACCCCCGCCGCCGCCGCCCAAGCTCCATGCTTCCTGCCCACACCCCCCGACCCCGATGGGGCCCCCTCCCCCCACCGCGGCGATGCTCTGCTGCTCCCCCTTGTCGCCCAAGCTCCTGCTCCCTGCCCAGGACCCCCCCCCCCTCGATGGAGCCCCCCACGGCGATGTTCCCCCCCCCGCCGCCCAAGCTCCCTGCCCCACACCCCGCGACCCCCGATGGGGCAAGCTCCTGCTCCCTGCCCAGGACCCCCCCGGCCGCCGCCGCTCCCTGTTCCCTTCCCCCAAAGGCCGTCGCTGCTCCCTGCCCCCCCGCCGCCCAAAGCTCCCTGCCCTCCACCCCACACACCGATCGCGGCGATGCTGCTCCCCCCGGCCGCCCAAGCTTCTACACCCTCACGTCTAACTTGCACGTTTTCTTTCTATTCTTTTTTTTTATTTTGGCTAATCGTAACCGTTCGATAGTTAATTGGTTAGATTAACTCACGACTAACCCAAGTAATTGACTCAAATATAGTTAAAATTGATGGGAGGATTTGTTCGGTAAGACGGAGCAAGTTTACGGGGTCGAGGGAGGAATTAGGATGTTTCAAAGGTCGTAGAGGTAATTTCAAAAGATTATAGGGTCTGTCCGGTAAAAAACCCTTAATTTTACAGACCAGAAAATAGTATTCATTCCAAGTGTGAAATTTATCTTCATTTTGGCATGCAAATAATCTAGCCTTTTTGTAGATAGGCCTTTGGTTATGTGCACATCTTATTTGAGCTCTTTATGCATGCTCCGCACATTTAAGGAGAAACAAAACGCATTGGGTGGTTTTCAGCTGTAGAAAGGCCATTGTTTGTCGTTTTTCCTTTCCTTCCATAAGGAGATTTAGGTATATTGATGCCTGTGTGATTTCTTAGACATAAGCACGGGGAGGAGGCAAGTTGGTTATAGACAATTTCTCATAAAAAATCAAGTTTGACTTGTTTATTGATTCGGAATTTTGCTTGGAAACTGTCTTCTCTTATGGAATCGGTATTCTCCAGTGTTGCAAAGTTAGTATTTAGTATTCAATTGTGTTGCTCGAAAAATAAACCTATATGATTCAAGAGACCATGAGGCTCTCTTATATAGAGGAGAGTTTGAATGGGTAACTTACATACTGTGGACACCATAAATAGGGAATAAATAAGTAATACAAAAATGTAGAGATATCTCTGCACCCCCCTCAAAATGAAGTATAGATGTCGATCGTGCTCAGCTTGGAACGTCATTTCTGAAATTTGTCGCTGGTCGAGGTTTTGGTGAAGATATCTGTTGTTTGCTCCCCCGAACTGACGTGAGAGGTCGAGATGAGACCTTTCTAAATCATGTTTTGTGTATAATGTCAATCCACTTCAATATGCCTTGTCCTTTCATGAAAAGCAGAATTATTGACAATAAAAAGTGCATCCTGGTTGTCGCACTGTAAGTGCATGGGAAGTGATACATCAACACCAAGGTCGATCAAGACTGATCTAACCCACATCATCTCAGTGGTCCCTTGTGCCATAGTTCTATACTCTGATTCTTCGCTGGATTGCTACTACAATATGTTTCTTGCTCTTTCAGGATACTAAGGGACTACCAACAAATATTGCTAACTCCGAGGTAGACTTTCTACCTTTAGGGCATCCTGCATAGTCTACATCTGCATAAACTAAGACATTGAGATATGCCTCTCTCTTAAAAAATAGCCATGCACTCGGAGATAAAATTAAATACCTTAAAAACATGTAAGCAGCATCCATAGGTACCTGCTTGGGGAGGTGGTCGGCGAAGGAAGAGGGGAGAGGATTGGAGGAGGAATGAAGGGAGTGGTCGACGGAGGAAGGGGGTGGGGGCTGAGAGGAGGAGGGGTTGGTCGACAGATAAAGGAGGAAGGGGGTGTCTTTTTTTCTTTTTCTTGTTTTGTTTTGGTTAATTTAGCTATTGGATAGAGAATAAGTTAGATTAACTCAATAGTCTGGTTAAGTTAATGGATTAAATTGACGGAGGGAATCATTCCGGTGGCGGATGGGTGAGGGTGAAAGTTTGAGGGCGAGGGTGAGGGAAAGGGAGAGGGGGAGGGAGAGGCATCGTCGGGAGGCAACACGCAGGAAGATCACATCAGGGTTTCAAGTTTGGCACCACCGTGATGTCGTGGGGTCAGCTGAATGCAACGAAGAGGGATAGGTTTAGACTCCCGTCTCCCATCACAAGAGCAATCGTAGGTGCTATCATTATGGTGAGTCGGGTTATGTCGATTCGAACTACGCACAACCGTCGCATTGCTTCAAGTGCCGGAAGGTTGGTCATCGACAGATCTCATGTCCTTCCACGAGCACTGGTTCGGATCGATACATGAAACATGAGTTCTCGAAGTCGGAAGTCTGATCGTGGCTAATGAAAGTCTGGTGAGGTCAGGATGGTCTTTTGCGGATACTGTGATTGGAAAAGCTGGTTCGGAACCGAAGCTCGCCTACTGATTGGAGAACGGGAAAAGGAGTCTATCTCTGTTAGATCCAATTTGGCAGGGCTAGTGCTGCACTTTGGGAAAAGCTTTGTGGGAGATGACGTAATTCTGGGGCCTAAGAAATGTTGTCCCTGTGGGTTGACGCGTGCCTAGGAGGACCAACTGCTGAACCCGATAGGCAAGACCGATGTTCTCTAGCGACCTTCTGGTTTTGCAGATGGGGGAGAGGTTCCGTTCATTAGACAGGTGGCTCAGTTGAGAGAGTTTTTCCTTCCGGTCTCGTAATGCCACGGCTCTTGGCATGCCTCTTAGGCCAATCGGGCTCGTTAAAAAGGTGCCAGCGAATGGCCTCCTTCCTGGCTCAGACCCTACGGTCACGCTCGTGCTGTTGAACTATCAAGATGTTATCTTAGGGGACCCACCAGAGGTCATGTTGAGAGTTGACCGAGCATCATTCAAAGTTTCTGTCAGGTTCTTGTCACCACCGCCACCATCCGCGACCGGTGGCAGAAGAGTTCACGACATCCCCATCAACCAGTCACGTCAACAAACTGACACTTTGATTCTTTCCGGAAGTCGAGGCGACTCCTAAGGAAAAGGCAGCAATGACAAATCCTTCCTTTCCACGAGATGTTTCCTTCGCTGACTCATGCTTTGAGGTTGATGGATTCGGGTAAGGGGGAGTCGAGTGGTCATCTCCAGTGGCCCGACGGATCGTGGATCCTCGAATGTTGGGTTAGCAGAAAAGAGCTTATATATCGGATCTGGGTCTGGGTCTTCGCTTTGCAGCTTAGAGGCCACGTCTGTCGTCATTCCGACTTAGCCCCGTTTATCAAAGGTTTTTGTGGGCTTTCTCCTGGAGTGTGTTCAGGAGTTGGGACATCATTTCTAGATCTGACCTGCCTGCGCCCTGCCCTTAGAATCTTCACCCCGATTTCTTCGTGGCGATCCCCAGGGACTCCTTTTATCGGAGGATTGGCTGAGGTCCTAGGCTCTTCGGTCTTCGCATCTCTCGATTGTCAGCCTTCAGAAAATTGGCCTCCTTTCAATGACAAATCCACATGAAGAGCCTCTTGCAAAAGCGGAAATTTATGGGTGACTGGCATGGAACTATGTCTAATGGCGATGAGTTGGGACATCATTTCTAGATCTGACCTGCCTGCGCCCTGCTCTTAGAATCTTCCCCCCGATTTCTTCGTGGCGATCCCCAGGGACTCCTTTTATCGGAGGATTGGCTGAGGTCCTAGGCTCTTCGATCTTCGCTTCTCTCGATTGCCAGCCTTCAGAAATTGGCCTCCTTTCAACGACGAATCCACATGAAGAGCCTCTTGCAAAAGCGGAATTTATGGGTGACTGGCATGTAACTATGTCTAATGGCGATGAGGTGTTGGCTGAAGATCCTTTAGAAGGGGATGGCAGCCTGCTATGTAGCATAAAAGCAACCGCAAAATGATATAGGAGAAAGCGGAAGCAAAAAAGTGATGACTGGGGAGGAAAAGATAATTTCCGAACGCAAGGCACATGTCCCTATAATAACTGGAGCCCTGAGGATTGGGGTTGTACAGATGGTTTCCAGATGAAGGTCCTATCTTGGAATGTCCGAGGTCTGGGTGACCTTGAAAAGAGAAGGGCACTGGGTGGGAGATTTATGGATTGGGGTTGTGACGTTGTTCTTCTGCGAGAAATTAAACTCGCTTCCTGTGATACAGGTGGTTGGAATTCTTTTGGTGCGGGTGCTCGCTCGAGCTTTAGGGTGTTGGATGCCTCGGGGAGCTCGTGAGGTCAGATCGTCGCTTGGAAAGACTCATCATTTCGGTTTCGGTTGGAGGTGAAGGGCTCCACATACTTTATGTCCTTCTGGAGTGTTCCAATACTTCGGCTCTCATTGCCTTTTTGTCAGTGTGTAGCCCTTGTCAGTCGGCGCTGCGACATGAACTTTGGGTGGATATCCGTGCTGCGAGAGCTGCTTTCTCGGTCTGTGCGTGGCTTGTTGGGGGAGACTTTAATGTCTCGTTGTTCTCTTCTGACCGCCCACATTTGCATGGCGGTCAGGACCATGGCTCCTCTGACTTTGCTGATATGATTGATGACTTGGAGATGGAGGTTTTAGATGCTGCAGACACGAAGTACACTTGGCGAAGCTCTGGGTCCCGCTCTCGCATTGATCGTTTTCTTGCGTCTTCGGACTTCATGGAAGTGTTTCCTCTCTCTTTTGTTTCGTGTAGACCACACGTTAGATGGGATCATACCTCGCTAATTTGGGATTCTGGTGACAACTCTGCTGCAAGGGGCTTCTTTAGGTTTGAACGAGCCTGGCTTCTAGAAGACTCATTCAGGGACTTGCTGACCTCTCATTGGTCTGCCTCAGCGATTTCTGGTTCGGCGACGTTGATATTTGGTATGAAGTTGTCAGATTTGTGGCAGAGACTCTGTGCTTATGAGCTTGAGGTCAGAGAGACCAGGAGAGCCCGTAGGATATCCGCGGAGTTGGAGATCCAGAGACTTGACAGATTAGAGGATGTCAGACAACTGGATGGTGAGGAGTTAGGCTTGAGGGTGATTGTCGATAGAGTGATTGTAGATGAGGACAGGAAGAGGATCACAGAGTGGAAGCAGAGATCGCCGCTTGCCTAGATGAAGGAGGGAGATGCAAACATTGCTTTCTTTCATAGAGTGGCTAGTAGTAGACACAATATCAATGTTTAAATCGATGATTATCAACGGCAACATAATTCAGGGATATAGGGAACTGGGAGTTGCTCTGGCTGCTCATTTCCGTGATATCTCGAGACACTTTCCTGTCTGATTCTGGAGATGGAGTGGTCTTGGGGCATCCCGTCTTTCTCCGATGCATGTAGATAGCTTGACTATGCATGTTACCTTGGAGGAGGTCAAGGCGTTGGTTTGGAATTTGAATGTGGAGGGGGCGCCAGGCCTGAACGACTTCCCAATTAGCTTCTATAAAGAATTTTGGGATTTGGTGGGTGGTGAGGTCTTGTAGGTTGTGGAGGAGTTCTGCCGGTGCAATACGAGTTTCGAGAAGCTTAATAGTACGGTGATTTTTCTTCTTCCCAAGACTGGTTCGACAGAGAGGATAGAAGACTACAAGCCTATTGCCCTCTTGAATGCCATTTATCTCCTTGTAGCAAAGGTGATATCGATTCGCCTCAATAGAGTCATTGCCTACCTCGTTTCGCTGATGCAGTCGACATTTGTCTCGGATTGTCAGATTGATAGCTTGGTGATGGCTTATGAAATTATTTCTAAGTGGAAGCGCAATGGCAAGTAGGCCATGCATTGGAAAATAGACTTCACCAAGGCATACGATATTTTGGATTGGCATTATTTGTGGGCGGCTCTATACAGGAGGGGATTCCTAGACATTTGGATCTCTTGGATGAAGCACTGCATCATGACTTCGTTATCGGTTCTAGTGAATAGTCATCTTAAGGGAGGTTTTTTTCTGCCGCAAAGAGGGGTCAGACAAGGGTGTCCACATGCTCCCATGCTTTTGTCCTTGCGACAGATGTTCTTGCTTGTATGTTGGATAGAATACAGAATAGCAGAATGTGCTCGGGGTACAAATGCAGGGAGATACATATTCCCCTTCTTCAGTATGCGAGTGACACGATCCTGTTAATTGAAGGCGGCAAAGAAGAGACTCGTGACATGGCTCTCTCTTGTGATTTTTGGGGAAATGTCTGGTCTAGGTTTAAATTATGAAAAATCTGATATAGTTCCTTTTGGCATGTCTGAGGAGGAGGTGCTTTTTTGCAGTACGGAGCTGAACTCGGCTTGTAGGTCCCTTCCTATCCATTATCTTGGGCTTCCTCTCACAGTTGATAGAATCAAGCTCTTGGACTGGTTACCGGTAATGGAGACAATGGAAAGGAAACTGAACAATTGGAAAACCTCTCTCTTATCGTATGGGAGTCGTTTGGTGTTGTTAGGAAAATAGAAAGAGTTGTTTATTCTGTGAACCCTAGGCTCTCTTATATAGGAGAGTAGCCTATGGGTAAATTACATAAGACATTCATAAGTATAGGGAATTAGGAAATAGTATAAAAACAGAAAATAAATATTGTAAACAGAAATATCTCTACACTCCCCCTCAAGATGGAGTACAGATGTCGCTCATGCTCAGCTTGGACGATCACTTTTGAAACGGTCCTCTGAGTAAGGCCTTGGTAAAGATATCTGCAGTCTGATTCCCTGAGCTAACATGAGATGTGGAAATAAAGCCCTTTTGAATCATATCTCATATATAGTGGCAATCAACCTCGTTGTGCTTGGTGCGCTCATGAAATGCTGTATTATTTGCAATGAATATAGCAGCCTGATAGTCACATTCCATTGCCATAGGAATGGGAGCTTCTATACATATATCTGTAATAACAGCTCGAACCCACATCATTTCTGTACTAGCCTGGGCCGTAGCCCTATATTCAGACTCAATACTAGATCTGGCTACAACAGTTTGTTTCTTGCTCCTCCATAAAACAAATGAATCTCCAACATATACAACAAATCCAGTAGTGGATATCCTATCCTTTGGACACCCTGCATAATCTGCATCTACACATGCTAAGATGGTGATCTCCTTGCCTTTTGTAAATAGTAGACCTGCACCTAGGAGTGATTTAAGATACCTGAGTATCATATGTATGGCATCCATTTGCTCCATGAATTGGCTTACTCCACTAACAACAAAGGAAATATCGGTCTGGTAATGGTAACATAAAGGAGCTTTCCTTACCATCTCTCTGTATCTCCTTCTATCCACCTCATTAGTATCATCATCATATAGTTTCATGCTTGGATCCATGGGTGTGGTAGTAGGTCAACATTCAAGCATTCCCGTGTCACTTAGCAAATCAGTGATGTATTTCCTTTGGGTCATTACAAGCCCTTGTTGATTTCTGGCAAACTCCAGTCCCAGAAAGTATCTCAGAGCTCCAAGATCCTTTTTAAACAAATTCACGACCCAGACGTTCTTTCATCCTTTTTATTCCTTGTATGTCATCTCCTGTAATAAGAATATCATCAACTTACACCGTAATAGTGACCATACCTTTGGATGTTTCTGTATAAAAAGGGAATGATCTGCATTCGAGCGTTTGCACTCCTATCACTCAAGCAAGTCTGAAAACTTTTGGAACCATGCTTTAGGCTCTCTTTTTAAGGCCATATATCTCCTTATAAAGTCTACACACTTGTGGACAATCCCCCTCAACAGTAAATCTGAGTGGTTGTTGCATGTAGACTTCCACCTGAAGGACACCATACAAAAATGCATTCTTGACATCTAACTGAAACAACGACCAATCTAGGATAACAACAAAGAGAAGAATTCGTAAGGTGGAATGACGAGCAACAGGTGAGAACATGTCGAGATAATCCACCCCGTATGTCTGTGTAAAGCTCCGTGCAACCAGGCGTGCCTTGTATCTATCGATGGTGCCATCTGCATTTTTCTTAACTGTAAACACCCATTTTCAGCTTACTGTAGAGCCTCCAGTAGGAGCTGGAACAAGGCTCCAAGTGCATCTCGACTGAAGAGCATCCATTTTCTCTTCCATAGCCGAATGCCATTTACTGTCCTTCAACTGCAAAATTCCTGAAATCTCCTGTAAGCGATCAAAGGATACCTTGAATGCTCTAGGATAAGGACTCACAGCTACGTTTATGCTTCCGTGTGCAATAGGCAGGTCCAAATTTGCAGACTCTACATCAATCCCCTGTAAAGAATTCTGCTCAGGTAGACTATTAGACCCATCAGTAGAAACTGTAATATCAGAACATACCTCATGCGAGCTAGATGATGATCGGTGACCATGAGCAGAAGCAAGCTGGTGGGTATAATGGTTAGGCAATGGTGGATCTGGGATCCATATAGTAGTTGGAGGTGACATAGGAAGTGGCGATGGTGGTGGTGACGGAGGTGATGGTGGTGGAGGTGTGTGAGGTACTGATGGTGATGTGGCATATATATGTCATCATATGTATCTTAGGACGTCAACCGATCACCCGTAGGAGATAAATACATCACAGACTCAAAAAAAGTGACTTTGGCACTAATGTAATACTTCCTACGCAGTGGATCATAACACCTATATCCTTTCTGTGTCCTGGAGTACCCAACAAAGACACACTTGACATCCTAGGAGAGAGCTTGTCTATACCTGGAGACAATTGGTGGATGAAGGTGACTGAGTCAAACACACGAGAAGTGAGAGAGAACAATTCCTTGTCAGGAAAAGCCAGATAAAAAGAATTTTCTCACCCACGACTGATGAAGGCATGCGATTAATCAGATAACATGCCATTAGAACTGCATCGCCCCAAACAGAACGAGGAGCATGACTCTGAATGAGAAGTGTTCTTGTAACATTAAGCAAATGGCGATGCTTCCTTTCTGCAATACCATTTTGTTGAGAAGAGTAGGCATATGATGTTTGATGAATAATTCCCTTGGACGAAAAATAACTGGAGAGATTATGAGTACAAATTCCAAGGCATTATCTATTCTAACAATTTTCACAGCAGCAGAAAAGACATTTTGTACTTCGGTCAAGAAATTTTTGATAACATTTCCATCTTCAGATTTATTCTTTAACAAAAAGACGCAGGACAAACGAGAGAAATCATCAACAACGACTAGATAAAACATGGCCCCTGGTGATCAAGAACACGACTGGGACCCAAATATCTATATGAAACGGCTCAAAAATGGAGCTACTGCTTCGACTCTGACGATTGGGAAAGGTAGAGCGAGATGATGCTTTCCCAACTAACATGCCTCACATTGGAAGGATGTGTGAGACGAGATCTGAGGTAGAACATGACGCAATTCTAGAGCGGGAGCGCATGTGCCACATAAATGGTGAGATAAGTCCACATGATAGGGAGGAGATTCCGACATAGGGAGTTCGAGCTAGACGATGCAGACCGCCAGGCTCACGGCCACACCTAATCACCGTGTCCGTAAGGATGTCCTGAAAAACAAGAGAAGATGGGTCAAAAATGGCTCGACAATTTACCTTTGTAATCTAACTGATGGACAACAAATTCATAGAGAAGTCAGATGCATGTGACACATTCTGTAGATGCATAGAGGGTGTCAAACTAATCTCCCAGTCAGTAATTTGGGAATGAGTCCCATCTACAATGATCACAGTTCGTCCTGGAGGAAACTGTTTGTAGGTTGAAAGTTGACCCTTGTCGCCACACAAATATGTGAAAAATGGGCTCCAGAGTCCATAATCCATTCCTATAGCATCAGGTCTACTACTGCTAGTGAGTGCATAGTACTACATGAGGTACTGGAGGAGGTTGAAGCAGCTACATCTGAATGACTCCTAGGGATCGATGAAGATGTCACAGAACCAAAAGGAGGTTATAATGCCCATGGGTTCGGTTGTGTTGGGAAAACGAGAAAACTTGTTTATTCCATACGCCCTAGGCTCTCTTATATAGGGGAGTAGCTTATGGGTAAAATACATAAAGAGTCCAACATGAAAAGAAAATATGAGAAAGGTACAATCGAGAATATCATAGACTAAAATATATCTCTACACGCCCCCTCAAGATGGAGCATAGATATCAATCATGCTCAGCTTAGACGAACACTTCTAGAACGGCCCTCGAAGTAATGCCTTGGTAAAGATGTCCGCAGTTTGGTCCTCTGAGCTAACATGGGGATGTAGCAATAAACCCCTTCCGAAGCATATCACGTATGAAGTGACAATCAACCTCAACGTGCTTGGTTCGTTCATGAAATGTCGGATTATTTGCGATGAATAGAGTCGCCTGATTGTCATAATCCAGAGCCATAGGAAGCGGGACTTCTATATATAGATCTGTAAGCACAACCTTCACCCACATCATTTCTGTACTGACCTGGGCCATAGCCCTATATTCAGACTCAGCACTAGGCCTTGCTACAACTGTTTGCTTCTTGCTTCTCCATGAGACTAGAGAATCTCCAACATACACCGCAAACCTAGTGGTGGACTTCCTATCCTTAGGACATCATGTGTAATCTGCATCTGCACATGCTGAGATAGTAACCTCCTTGCCTTTCTTAAACAGCAGACCTGCACCTGGAGATGACATAAGGTACCTGAGTATCATATGCATAGCATCCATGTGTACCTGACGTGGTTGCTCCATGAACTGTCTTACTCGACTCACAACAAAGGAGATATCGGGTCTGGTAATAGTAACATAGAGAAGCTTGCCCACCAGTTCTCTGTACCTCCTCCTATCCACCTCATCAGTGTCGTCATCATATAATTTCATACCGGGATCCATAGGTGTAGTGACAGGTCGGCAACCAAGCATTCTTGTTTCACTCAACAGGTCAGTGGCATATTTCTCTGGGTCATTACCAACTCATGAGGATTTCTGGCGAATTGCAGTCCCAGAAAATATCTAAGAACTCCACGGTCCTTGGTGACGAATTCACGGCCCAGCATTTCTTTTGCCCCATGAATTCCCTGTTCATCATCACCTGTAATCAAGATATCGTCTACATACACCATAATTGCAATAATACCTCTAGGTGTCTTCTGTATGAACAAGGAATGATATGCATTAGAACGTATGTACCCCTGTTTCTCAAACAGGTCTGAGAGCTTCTGGAACCGAGCTCTGGGGCTCTGCTTAAGGCCATAGATAGCCTTATGAAGTATGCACACCTTAGGATACTCCCCCTCAACAGCAAAACCAAGTAGTTGTTGCATGTAGACTTCCTCCTGTAAGTCACCGTATAAGAATGCATTCTTCACATCTAATTGGTATAGTGGCCAATCACGAGTAACCGCAACAGAAAGGAGGATCCGTAGGGTGGAATGGCGAACAACTTGCGAGAATGTATCAAGATAATCCACCGTATATGTCTGTGTACTTGCAGCTAACTGTAGACACATCAGTAGGTGCAGTAATAAGTCTCCAGGTGCCTCTGGACTGAAGAGCAACCATTTCTTTCTCCTTGGCTAAACGCTATCGACTATCCTTCAACGCATAATGGTAATTCTGTGGATTATCCACCGCTGATAGTGCAATGACAAAGTTCCTGAATTCTCCAGTTAGGCGATCAAAAGACACAGAAGATGCTATAGGATATGACGCGCAACTGCGCTTCTGCTTTCGAAGAGCAATAGGTAGATCTAAATCTCCTGCCTCCTCATCTGGCCTCTGTAACACATCCTGCTCAAGGAAATCATCAGATCCATCAATATTAATAGTCTCAGAACATACCTCAGGCGAGTTAGATGATGAGCGGTGACCATGAACAGAAGCAGGCTGACGGGTATAGTGGAATGACAGTGGTGAAATAGGCACAGTGACAGGAGGTGTAGGAGATGGTAGCGATAGAGGTGGTAGAGGCGATGGTGGTGGTGGCATGTATATAGCATCAGTAGTGTTAGAGGATACCAACTGATCACCTGTAGATGAGAAGTACGTAACAGATTCGAAAAAGGTAACATCAGCACTAATAAGATACCTCCTGCACAATGGATCATAACACTTGTACCCCTTATGTGTTCTTGAGTACCCGATGAAGACACACTTGACAACCCTAGGAGAGAGTTTATGAATCCCTGGTGACAATTGGTGGACAAAGGCAACCGAGCCAAACACACGAGGAGTGAGGTAGAACAATTCTTTGTCAGGAAAAACAAGAGAGAAAGGAATTTTCTCACCTAAGATAGATGATGGCATACGATTAATGAGATAACATGCGGTAAGAACAGCATCGCCCCAAAAAGAATGAGGGGCATGACTCTGTATAAGAAACGACCTGGTGACAACAAGTAAATGACGATGTTTCCTTTCAGCAACCATATTCTGTTGGGAAGTATAGGCATATGATGTTTGGTGGATAATCCCTTGGGATGAAAAATAATTGGGGATGGTATGAGTACAAAATTCCAATGCAGTATTACTTCTCACAATTCTAACAGATGCAGAAAAAACATTACGATCTTCATTAATGAAAATGATGATAATATTCCCCGCTTCAGATTTATTCTTTAAAAGAAAGACCCATGACACACGAGAGAAATCATCCACAATAACTATATAAAACATGTGTCTCTAATGATTAGGAACACGACTAGGACCCCAGATATCGACATGAAACAACTCATACTTGGAGGTACTACTCTAACACTGACGACTGGGAAAGGTAGACCGATGATGCCTTCCCAACTGATAAGCCTCACATTGGATGGACATGTGAGGTGAAACCTGGGGTAGCACATGACGTGGTTTCTGAAGCAGTAGATGTCCAAAGCGCAAGTGCCACAGTAATGGGAGATGGATCCTGCAGGTAGAGATGAGGCTCCAGCATAAGGGGTCCGACTAAGGCGATAAAGGCCGCCTTGCTCGTAACCACGCCCAATCACGTTGCCCGTAAGGATGTCCTGAAAAATGAGAGAAGATGGATCAAAAATTGCTCGACAATGTAAATCCTTCGTAAGTTGGCTAATGGACAACAAATTCATCGAAAAATCAGGCGCATGTAACACATTCTTGAGATGCATGGATGGTGTCAGTCTAATCTCCCCCTGACCAGTAATCGGGGAATGTGTCCCATTAGCAATAACCACAGTGCGGCCTGGAGAAACCTGTCAGTATCCTGTAAGTAGACCTTGATCACTACACAGATGATGCGTGGCACCAGAGTCCATAATCCACTCTAAAGTATCTGATCCACTACTGCAAGTGAATGCGTAAGTGCTACCTGATGTACTGGTGGATGCGGACGCAGCAACGTCGAAGTGACTCTCAGAAGTAGGCGCTGATGCAGTGGGACCAGATGGAGGAATATTGCCCCTCAGATGGGCTACAAGGTCATCAAAGAGTTGATTCATAGATGAAGCAGTTGGAGGCTCAATCTGTTCAGCTACTCGTGCAGAAGCAGGAAACCCATGTTTAGAATAGCATGTGTCTTCGGTATGTCCAGACCGATGGAAAAATTACATGATGGTCAAACACGACCTCCTCTGCCCTGAGGTCCACGACCACGGAACTGATGATGACCCCCACAACCTTGATTGGCTACCATGGCTGAGACGGTCTGATTTGCAGTAGACGAAGGAATAGTGATACGGCTCAGCCTATGAAAGGTTCCTCCATAGGAGGAATAGTGGAATCCGCTAAGATCTAGGAACGTGTTGCCTCGTTCTCTGGATCCAAGGGCGGCCAGAAAAACACCCACCATAGTGGCATTCCGATAGGTCTTCTGTTGCTCTGTAGTGGCTGTGAGGCATGAAGCTATAAAGCTTCTCAAACATTCCACGTAAAGATGTGTACAATGAGTGTAGAGGCCGTCCATTCTGCTTGATTGTAAAGATGTCATGCTGAAGTTGCGGAATCTTTGTCTCATTCTTTGCCTGTGAATAGGTGGCAGCCAGAATGTCCCACATTGCTTTGGCAGTGGGCTGATGGAGAATATTGTTAGCAATCTCAATTGCTAATGTTCCAGAAAGCCATATTTTGGCATATGCATCATCTGCCTCCCAAGAGGCATTAACCCCTATCTTCTCAGCAAGCTCTTCCTCAGTAAGAATGTGCTTCTTATCAGTTGACTTCATCATACTCATGAACTCCATGGCCCACATTTCATAATTTGAATCATCCATCTTTACAATAGGCGCTGGACCTCTGCAGACGCTTGTAGATGAAATATCTTCCTTGCTTTCTAACATTATGATATTGGAGAACTAGGGGAGTAGACTGAAGATATGTTTGTCTACACGGACATTAACGGGATTAGTTGCATGTGTAGACGCAAGCAACCAAACCCATTAATCTGGAAATACGTGCACGGAATGAGGCTGGAGTCGCACGGCGCTGGCCTAGGGTTGCACGCGCATGGAAATCACACGCGTAGATGCACGTGCAGGATCACGAACAAGGGCACACACTAAGGCGTGCATGGCACAGCTTCATGCACAGAGTTTCACGCACACAGGCGTGCAACTTCACGTGCACAGTGTGCGCAGATACACAGGTTCACGCGCACAGGCACACAGCTTCGCGTGCACCAGCGCACAGGCGCCCAGGCACACGTCTTCGCACGCACAGGAGCGTGCTCCTACGCACAGGCGCATGTGCGATTGAGCAGGAGGCGGCGCACAGGAGCATCGACGTCGGTGGCAGAGGGAGGCGGTGCGAGACAACATGCGGCACACGCGGAGGGCTTGAGGGTGGAGGCTAGGGTTAGGATTTGGTTCGAGAACTCCGGTCTAGGACCGTCGCTCTGATACCATGCTGGGAAAATGAGAAAACTTGTTTATTCCATGCGCCCTAAGCTCTCTTATATAGGGGAGTAGCCTATGGGTAAAATACATAAAGAGTCCAACAGGAAAAAGAAAATATGAGAAAGGTACAACCGAGAATATCATAGACTAAAATATATCTCTACAGGTTGCATGTGTAGACTCAAGCAACCAAACCCATCAAGAAGAAAACTCCCTAGGCAGCATGCACGGGAGCCAAGGCGGTAAGAGCCTAGGCGGCGGTGGTGGCCTCAGCAGCAGGGAGACCCGAGGCAAAGACGATGGGAAGGAGGGGAGGCCCGAGGCCCAAGTCGGCGGTAGCCTAGGCCTTGGGAGGTGTCCTCGACAGGATGAGGGGCGGCACAGGGAGGCCCGAGGCAGTGCGACGTGGGGAGGAGGGCAGCGCGATGTGGGGTTAGGGTTTTGGTATAGGAACTCCAGTATTGAACCGTCGCTCTGATACCATGTTGGGAAAATATAAAGAGTTGTTTATTCCGTGAACCCTAGGCTCTCTTATATAGGAATAGGAGGGTAGCCTATGGATAAATTACATAAGACATTCATAAGTACAGGGAATCATGAAATAGTCCAAAAATAGGAAATACATATTGTAAACAGAAATATCTCTACAGGTGCTGTCAATTCCTGTTTTCTTCTTTTCCTCAAGACTTCTGTCGACGCGTGTGAGGAGGCGTTTGGAGCGACTGATGCGCAGATTCCTTTGGAGCAAATCTGGGCAAGAGGGGAAGGATATCCTCCTCGTTGATTGGGATACCGTTACTTTGCCAAAGAAGAGTGGTGGGTTGGGAATCAAGAATATGGAGACCTTCAACGGGTCCCTTTTGTTGTAATGGGTGAATAGGATATAGGGAGAAGATGAAGGTTTGTGTTGTAGATTGATTCGCAATTTCTATTGTGTTTTCTTGGCTAGTACTGGTTTGCCGAGATAGAGTCCTGTCAAATCTGTGTTTTGGAAGGGATGCAGAGGGTGCTACCTGGATTTTATGATCTCTTCCGGCCGGTGATGGGGAATGGAGCCATGCTTGGCTTTTGGATGGATGATTGAACAGGAGGTGGCCCCCTCCGGCTGTCGCTTTCCTCGACTATTTGCTCTAGCTGTTAACACTGAGGTGCGGGCTGTGATTGCTGGGATAATGATAACTCGATGTCGCTTTTCAAAACCTCATTTTCGGATCAGTGCCTCGAGGAATTTCGCCACCTACTTGACTCGCTTGGGCAGATGGGTAGGCCCTCCACTGGGTAGGACCGTTGGGTGTGGAAGGACCCTCCATTCTTGGTCTAGAAAGTATATGGAGCCATTGGTAGACTGCCACCTTCCCCATCTGACAGGTTGATCCAGGACTGTCAGCTTGTTTGGTTGGTCTCTTCGGCTGTCGGAAAGGATTAGCTTCTTCCTGTGGCTTTTCAGACGGAAGCGCATTATGACTAGAATTCACTGCGCTAAGCTGATTGCGATGGTTTCAGATAGTTGCCCTCTGCGCGGCACTAGGATTGAGATATTGGAACACCTTTTCTTTCTTTGTCATGTTACCTCGCATGTTTGGTCCGTGGTGCATCTGCATTGGATTTGTACCAGCTCTTTTGACTCCTTTTGGGAGTCTTTTTTTGGGGCACGTAATTGTTCGAGAGATGGCGTCCTCTCCCCGATGGCGGTGTCGTGGTTTATTTGGTTGGCCTGTAATGATGTGTTTTTTTCGGGTCATCGTTTCTATTGCAAGAATGCTTGCTCCCATTATAAGATCTTGCTTGGTTCCTGGATCACGTATTTTTTTGAGTTCTTTTCTTTAACTTATAAATAATTGCTAGGGCTGACACCGTTGCGTGTTTCACCCTTTTTTGTCCTAAAAAAATAAATTGACGGAGGGTTATGGATGTAGGATGGAGCACTTTTTAAGAGTTCCTTTTGTAATTATGAAGTATCGAGGGTTTATGGTGTAATTACGAAACTACTTAGGGTTGTGGGTTTAAATATCTCTATTACCTATTAGTCAAGTCACCAATGATTTGCATTGTCGTGCCATGTTTGACCCCTTTATTCTTGTATTTCAGGATATACTAATAGATAGGGTGATTTGATGTGGTTGTGAGGAAGAGGGTCTCTAGAAATTGGTTCAGTCTCCATATGTTGGTGCTTCTTCCATTTCCACTGGGCCAGTCTCCCCTATATGTTGTTGAGATTCTTATATCTCTTGGTCTTTATTTATATTTGTTTATCTTTCAGTTTATCTTATGTAATTTTTCCATAGAGCTTTTCTCCTATATAAGAGAACTCTAGGGCTTTGTGGAATACAACTTTCATTTTCATTTCACATGGTATCAGAGCGACGGTCCTAGACCGGAGCATGTGTCCTAGAGCCCTACCCCCACCAAAACCCTAGCACGTGCCGTCCCATGTACCAGCGCTGCTCGCGTGTCGCCCGTGCGCCTGCGTGCCGCCAGCGCCACCTGCACGTCTCCAGCGTCGCCCGTGCCCTTCTGTTTATGTCGCACCACGTGCGTATTGCCCGTGCGTTGTCGCCCATGAGGGTTGTGTCCTTCCGTCATCATTGCCTATAGGGTTTCTACACCGTGCTCTTGGGTACTTAGGGTGTGACGTGATTATCTAAAACACCCTAGTTACCCAAAGGAATTTCCAAAAGAATGGAAGAGGATATGGTATGAGTCTACACCCACAACCATCTTCCCGTATGTTAGTGTATACGCAAGTCTTTCTTGTTGCTGACCCGGTCTTGTAGATAGTTGTCATCATGTCTGACAACAAATCGGAAGTTCCATCCTTGGGTGCTTTCAAAGGTCCAGCACCCATCCGTCAAAATGGATGGAACAAACTTTGAATTGTGGGCCATGTAGTTCATGAGTTTAATGCAATGCAATGGTGATAAGCACATCCTCATGACAGAGGAGCCATGCGACAAGACTGGGACAAATGCCTCATGCGAGGCAGATGTTGCATATGCACGCGTGTGGCTATCCAGGATTATGTCCACATAGATAGCTAATGATATTTTGAGTCAGCCTACTACAAAGGCTATGTGGGATATTCTCGCCGCTACATATTCTCAGGTGAAGAATGAGTTGAAGATATTTCAGCTCCAGCACGATATCTTCACATCGAAATAGAATGGTCGCCCCCTTTATACCCTCTATACTTCTTTGAGGGGTATGTTTGAGAAGCTACATGGGTACATTACCTTGACCGCTACCCAAAGTAGCTCAAGGAATACGGAGACTCTGTGATGACTGGAGTCTTTCTAGTAGCCCTTGCCCCTGAGTATGGTGCTGCTCCTGCCCGTATTCTTACTGATGGTACCATACCTCTGATGGAGGAGGCATATCGCAGATTGAGTAGACTATCTATATTACAGTCTCAGACATCTTCAGCTTTAGTTGTGTCTCGTGGTAGGGGAAGCCCTACACCATATCGTGGTAGAGGAGGCCTTAGCCGTGATAGAGGAGGGGGTGGTCGGCCCCGTCAGCCATGCACCTACTGCCACAGGTCAGGCCACTCTGAGGAAACATGCTATTCTAAGCATGGGTTTCCTGCTTCAGCTCGAGTTGCAGAGCAGACACAACAGGCTAGGAGTCCACCACCTATTTTTGGCTAGAAATTTGACGAGATTGTGGCACGACTCAGGGAGATTATGCCTACTTCTGGGTCAATCATCTCTCCTTCAGGATCCTCAAAGGTAGTTGCCTCAGCATCATCATCTACATCAGGAATAGAATATGCCGTTACTAGTTGTTACAAGGCAAACTTGTCAGAATAGATCATGGATTCTGGAACATCCCATCATCTATGTGGTGATAGAGGCCAGCTTGGTGATTTTCGTCAGACTCAGCCTGGACGATCTATTGTGATAGCGGATGGGACACACTCTCCCGTTACCGGTCAGGGGGAGGAGCAGTTGACTCCCACAGCGAGGTTTCAAAATGTCCTTTATGCTCATGAATTTTCTATGTATCAATTAATCAAATCACCAAAGATTTACATTGTCGTGTCATATTTGATCCATTTGCTATTGTGTTTCAGGATATACTCACAGGCAGGGTGATTGGATCTCGTTGTGAGCAAGGGGGTCTCCCCAGACTAGTGCAATCTTCTTATGCCGGTGCCTCTTCTCTTCTCATTGGATTTGTTTCTCCATATATATGGCATCTTTGATTTGGTCATCTTCCTCTGCAAAAGCCGTGTCACGTTCTTCCACAGATTTCTCCTCGCTTTACCTTTCAGTGCGAGGCCTGCTGGCTAGGGAAGAATCATCGGTTTACTTTCCAAAGACATGGTTGAAGTAGTCATAGTTTGTTTGAGTTAATCCATTTTGATATTTGGGGTCCCAGTCACGTCCCAGATCA
Organism: Ottelia alismoides; assembly: GCA_037367405.1. NCBI lineage: Eukaryota > Viridiplantae > Streptophyta > Magnoliopsida > Alismatales > Hydrocharitaceae > Ottelia > Ottelia alismoides. The sequence goes on from JAZKJV010009972.1 coordinate 537,942, forward strand.
TCAAGGACATAGGTTTTATCTTGTTGTAGTTGATGAGTTTTCAAGACTGTCTTCGGTTTTTCTTCTTAAGAACAGGTCTGAAGCTGGCCTAACAACTTTTTATTAATGAGACAAGGAACATTTTTCAGCAAAAGTCAAGCTTATACGTTTAGATAATGCACTAGAATTTTACAATACTCAGCTTTATCAATTCCTTAGATCTCATGGTATTATGCATCGGATATCTTGTGCATATACTTCCCAACAGAATGGGATGGTTGAACGAAGACACCGCCATCTTTTGGATGTTACGAGAACTCTTTTGATTCAGAGTCGTACTCCTCATTCGTATTATTGGGATGCGGTTCTAAATGCTTGCTACCTGGTAAATCATATGCCCTTTTCGGTTCTAGAGGAGAAGATCTCGTTCTTGATTGTGTTTTCCGAGACAGATCTTTTCTCTCTTACGCCTCGTGTTTTTGGTTCAATAGCTTTTGTTCATCAGATGTCTCCTGGTCTTGACATGCTCTTTCCCAGAGCTGTTAAATATGTGTTTGTTGGGTATTCCAAAATCCAAAAGGGATATCGTTGCTTCGACCCTATTCGACGAAGGTACTACATCAGTGCAGATGTCATCTTCTTTGAGTCCATTATGTATTTTTCTTCCATAGGTGACCAGTTTATTCCTTCAGAGGATGGAGAAGAGGTATATATGCCTCTACCTCCGATCTCCATTACACCGTCTGTTGGGAAAAATGAGCAAGTTATTTATTCCATAAGCCCTAGGCTCTCTTATATAGGAGAGTAGCCTATGGGTAAATTACATAAAGCATACAACTGAAAATAAAAATAGAGAAGGGATACAGACACTACTATATGCTTTAACACTCCCCCTCAAATGGAGCATAGATATCAATCATGCTCAGCTTGGACGCACACTTCTGGAATGGGCCTCGTAGTAATGCTTTGGTGAATATATCCGCAGTCTGATTCTCTGAGGTAACATGAGACGTAGCAATGAACCCCTTCTGAATCATGTCACGTATGAAGTGACAGTCAACCTCAATGTGCTTGGTCCGCTCATGGAATGTTGGGTTGTTTGCAATGAACAAGGCTGCCTGATTATCACATTCCAAGTTCATAGGAAGTGGTACATCTAAACATAGGTCTGTAAGTACAGCTTTCACCCACATCATTTCTGTAGTAGCCTGGGCCATAGCCCTATATTCGGATTCAGCACTAGATCTAGCTACCACCGTCTGTTTCTTGCTTCAACATGAGACTAGGGCATCTCCAACATAGACGGCATACCCTAAGGTGGACTTCCTGTCCTTGGGACATCTTGCATAGTCTGCATCCGTACATGCTGAGATAGAAATCCCCTTTCCTTTCTTGAATAGCAGACCTGCACCTGGAGATGATTTGAGATATCTAAGAATCATATGTATTGCATCCATATGAACCTGGCGTGGTTGCTCCATGAACTGGCTCACACGACTCACTGCAAATAATATATCTGGTCTAGTGATTGTGACATACAACAGTTTGCCTACCAGTTCTCTGTATCTTCTCCTGTCCACCTCCTCTGTGTCGTCATCATAGAGCTTCATGCTGGGATCCATTGGTGTCGTAGCAGGTCGACACCCAAGCATACATGTTTCACTCAACAGATCTGTAACATATTTCCTTTGTGACATTACTAACCCAGATGGATTTCTAGCAAATTCCAGCCCCAGAAAATATCTAAGAACACCATGATCCTTAGTGACAAATTCGCTTCCCAGCATTTCTTTCTCCTGCTTTATGCCCTGCTCATCATCTCCTGTGATCAAGATATCATCTACATAAACCATAATTGTAATAATACCTCTAGCAGTCTTCTGTACAAACAAGGAATGATCAGCATTGGAGCGTTGTATCCTTGTTTCTCAAAGAGGTCTGAGAGCTTCTGAAACCATGCTGTGGGGCTCTGCTTAAGGCCATAGATAGCCTTATGTAATATGCATACCTTGGAACACTCCCCCTCAACAGTAAAATCGGGTGGATGTTGCATATAAACTTCTTCCTGCAAATCTCCATATAGGAATGCATTCTTCATTTCCAGCTGATGGAACGGCCAGTCTCTAGCAACTGCAACTGACAACAAGATCCATAGAGTGGAATGACGTGCCACAGGCGAGAATGTGTCAAGGTAATCCACCCCGTATGTCTGTGTAAAGCCACGTGCAACAAGACGCGCCTTATACCTATCAATAGAGCCATCTGCATTGTGCTTCACTGTAAACACCCACTTGCTGCTCACCGGGTTCACATCTGGAGGTATAGGAACCAAACTTCAAGTTCCTCTGGACTAAAGTGCCGCCATTTCTTCCTCCATTGCTCGCCGCCATCAACTATCCTGCAGAGCATCTTGATGATTTCGTGGAATATCTACAGCTGACAGTGCCACAACAAATGACCTAAAATCTCCAGATAGCCTCTCAAAAGACACGGATGCTGATAATGGATATGTAACACAGCTCCTCTTCGACTTGCGTATAGCAATGGGAACATCTAAATCAGTTGTAGTCTCATCTGACCCCTGCAGTGTATCCTGCTCAAAAATGTCGTCAGATCCATCAACAGTAATATTTTCATTACATACCATAGGCGAGCTAGTAGACGAGTCATGACCATGAGCGGGAGGAGGCCTACGGGTATAATGGAATGGTAGCGGTGAGATAGGTGGTGGTGGTGACGACATCTAAGGTGGTGGTGCTGGTGACGACATCTGAGGTGGTGGTGTCATGTATATGGCATCAGTAGATAGAGGTGGTAGCTGCTTGTCTCCTGAGGCTGAAAAATACATAACAGATTCAAAAAATGTAACATCTGCACTGATCATATACCGCCGACGCAGATGATCAAAGCACTTGTACCCCTTTTGAGTTCTGGAGTACCCAACGAAAACACATTTGACAGCCCTAGGAGAGAGCTTATCAGTACCAGGCGACAACTGATGGACAAATGCAACCGACCCAAACACACGAGGAGTAAGAGTGAACAGATCCTTGCCAGGATGAATGAGGGAAAACGGAATCTGTTCATTCAAGACAGAAGAAGGCATACGATTGATTAGGTAACATGCAGTGAGAAATGCATCACCCCAGTAGGAGTAGGGAACATGACTCTGTATAAGGAGTGATCTTGTGACATCAAGAAGGTGACGGTGTTTCCTTTCAGCAATTCCGTTCTGTTGAGATGTATGAGCACAAGATGTTTGGTGAACAATCCCTTTTGAGGAGTAATAATTGGCAAGAACATTGGTGCACAATTCTAAAGCATTATCACTTCTCACAAATTTCACAGATGTGGAGAAAACATTTTGTATTTCATTCAGAAAATGGATAATGATATCTCCTGCTTCAGATTTGTTTTTCATCAGAAACACCCATGACACTCTAGAAAAATCATCCACAAATACTATATAAAACCTGTGTCCCTGATGATCAGGTACACGACTCGTACCCCAGACATCAATATGAAATAACTCGAACTTGGAGGTACTACTCCGACCTGGACGACTGGGAAAGGACGACCTGTGATGCTTTCCCAACTGACACGCCTCACAATGAATAGGTGTGTGAGGAAGACCATAAGGTAACACTTGACGCAATTTCTGAAGCGGTAAATGACCAAAGCGCAGATGCCACAATAAAGTAGATACTTGTCCAGAAGGAGAGGATGAGGTTCCAGCAAATGGGGTCTGATTACGCCATCGCACAACTGTTGCACATTCACATATTGGTCACCATATTGGGTCAATTGTAACCACCTTGTGGATACTTCATGATCTGCCAGATCCAACCTCCAAACCTGATCCCTGAGCCTGACTTAAATTGGACTGAGCTTTGGTTGAAATTTGACCCATTATCCAAATGGACCAAGCCTGGGCCGACCTCAGCCCAATTATATGAACTTCCTGTATTGAGGGTACACAATATCGCGATATATCTCGGTATATCACCAATATATTGGTATCAACATGGAACCGATATCGGTATCGATATGGCGATACATGCCTCTTTTCTGGTCCTTCTTTCACAAAGTTCGTCAATATAGGTGCTATTTTGACGATATATCAATGAAATATCATTTCGGCACCATATCAATATGGTGTCGATATCGATATTTCCTACGTTGGCCCTGACATAAATGATGGCCTAATAAGATGACCCATATAACAAACCACGATCCCATATATTTTCAGTTCCTATATATTCCACCAATCTCTACTACAGTTGTACACATAATATCCATTTTCTTCTCTTAAAACAAACCCATGATAAGTATTTCCCCATCATCTTCATTGCTACATTACTTTTCACTATCACTCCTCTCCTTGTTCCTTCTATGTGTCTCTCGTCTGCGACACTTTTTATTTATGATTTGTTATTCGAATTGTTGTTTCCTATACCCATAATCCCATGATGTATATAAGTCATTATTCTGTCATTGGCATATGCACCTTCAATTTCCTTTGTTCTCTTTTCATGCCATTCTACAAAAAATTAAATGTGCTAGTCCAATTAAAACCCGAAGGATGTAACGTTTTGATCTATCATAGAAGTGACTATTCATTCCAATTGGCAATTGAATCTCTCATTTATTCTTATCTGATAGAAGAAAATTTGTGTCCATATCTCAAGCTGAAGATCGGTGGCTCTCAATAGTTGGAAGCAGCTAGGTTATGGAGATTTTGGCTTGGGAGCATTGAATTATGTTCTTGTCAGTGATTCTCCGCATATCTATGGTGGAAGGAATTGCCAAAGGAGAGCTTTGTCGCTAAGGATCTTGGCAACTTAATTAATTTCCTTGGAATTTAGGTGGCCTCGGGCTCAGAGATCTAGTTCTATTGCAGCAAAATTATGTTTTTGACTTGTTTGAAAAGATTGAGATGCATTGATCGAAGGGTTCATGAATAGGACTTGGATGTCAAGTTGTAAGCAGATTCCTCAGAGAATGTTGATACTAGTTTTTATAACTCTCTAGTGGGGAAGCTACTCTATGACACCGAGACCCGAACAGATATATCCTTTGTTGCAAGCCATTTTTGCTAATTTGTGTGGTGTCCTCAAAAAGTGCATTTTAATGTTATGGGAACATCTTGAAATATCTCAAGTTTGCATCAATGAAAGGGCTCATCATTGCAGATAATTGGGTATTTTGATGCAAGTTATGCTGGTGATAGGCACAGTGTGAGATCTACTACATGATTTTTCATTTTTGTTGGAGATTGTCACATGGTGGAGCAAGAAACATAATGTAGTTACTCATTTAAATGCAGTCTTAATATAGAGCTATGGTCCAGATTACAAATGAGGTGGTATGACTTAGATTTGGTCTATATCACGAAGTATTGAGATCACATGATTCATAGAAATACAATGTAACAACCATGCAGCCATTTTCATTGCAAACAACTCGTCTTACATGAGAGGATCACATATGTGGAAATAGACTGTCACTGTACTCAAGATTTGGTCCTGAGAGGACTTCTTTAGAGTCAACATGTACCTTCTATCAAGCAACCACCCCCATGGCATGGACATTATTTGATCGATGTATATTCAAGCTGAGCATGCATGACATTTATAATCTCGATTGAGGGAGAGTATTGAAAAGTCTTATTAGATGTCTTATTTTTTTCATTTGAAATTCTATATTAGTTATCAACTACTTTGACCACCATTTATTTTATACAAGGAGGAGATGTGCCGCTAGTAATAAAACAATTTATTTGATTTTTCCTATACTTATATGTCACAAGTATCCAAGTGGACATCTTTCGATATTTCTTTTAAAATGTCATAGAAATTATTTTGGATATAAATTTGATAGATAAAGCCCTTCTGTAAAAAATAAGAACAAACAGTAGGAAAATGTAACAGAGTTTGATAGGGCTTGAAGTGGAGAAGGGCACACGGATAAGAGAGGAGAGTGTGCAGAGGACCGTGTATGTAGCCTTGGGTAAGGATGGTTGATGGAAAGCCCGAGGTAATGATCGAGGGGAGAATGAGAAAATAAGAAACAAAATGATCTTTGGAACTTTTTCGAAATATTCAAAATTTTAAAAAAAGAGGCATCAATTTCAACCATGAAAGTTTATGAAAGGGCATTATGGGTAAACAAGTGTAACTTTAAGAGAACAGCCATGCGAGAAATGATGGGGGCATACATGTCTTATCATAAAACTTGTACGGCATGTCTTTGGATACCTGTTACAAACATTCATGGTCTTTTTGGTTGATAAATTCAACGAAAGCTGATGCATGTTGCATTTTTTGAATTTATAGGTCTTGGGCCGATAACATGAGCATCAAGATTGTTATTATTTCTTTTGTACCATGAGTAATTTTTTGTGAAAACACAGAGAGAATGACAATCTTCTTAAATCATGTTGTTTACAACTCTTTTTACCAATAACTCCTTGCAAACTAGTTTTAGTACTTTTGGAGGTAGCATTAGATATTAAGTTTCAAATATATATATTTTTTCTTTCTAGTCATGGGAACATATTTCAAAAGCATTTTTCCCCATAGGTGACTTTGGGACATTTATAGTACATCCGAAGGATGATGATTATGAAGGCACAACTGATTCCGTTGTTTCTGATTTTAAAAGTTCTTCACCTGCTGTGCGCACCTTCAAAACAATGGAATCCCAGGATGTAAAAGATCAGACAATTGATCCATGGTCAGCTGCCCCTTTTTCTGTTACTATTTGAATACAACTTGGTAGGTGTTGTTGATTTATCTTATTCTCATTCAACCTTTACAATCAATGAAGTCACTGACTGATTGTGATGTATGGTTTTGTTGCAACCTTGTATACTTCTGTGGGAAATTGAGGTTGCTTGTAGAATGGGTTTTTTTCTCTTGAATGCGTAGACATGAATATAATGAAGTTCCTTAACTTGGTATCTTTTCCCAGTTCACAGTTATTTAAAAAAAGAAAACATACTACTTCACCACTTTTCCACCTTCATCTAATAGTCGTTCGATCTCAGAGAGCAATAAATAGACATCAGTTAGAAACGGTTCACGTTGTTGTAAGATTTACAAACCGCATTGTTATCAATCCTCGTCTTTTTTAGAAGGCAAATGTTGATCAGCACTGGTTAGTGATTTTTAAAAATGGGATGAAATGGGATAGTTTTATTGAAGGGGTACAATTTCTTATATTGAGGGGAATCGTAAATCCCTAATCATATAAAAAAGGAAAATACGATAGTCTTTAGCATGACTAATAGAAATAGAAAGCACAAAGAAGACAAATATGAATGTTTAAATATAGAGAATTTCGGAGTAGGAGGCAAAAGAATATTCGCTTTGTGCCCACCTCGTAGTATGGAGGACTAGGGTTTTCTTGGTGTATATCTAAGGAAGGTGGAGCTTGATGATGTCAAGCGGCAGCCGACAGATAGGCTCAAGACTTTTTCGATGCCTCAAGTAAGTCATTTGTCTCCAGTAAGCTTCTCTTTTCTGGCAAGTTCTTTCAAGTTGGCCATATCTTTCTCTCTTTCTCTTTCCTTCTTTTTCATCTTCATCGTTAAGATGGATTGAAAGGGATACCAAAAGCGAATTCATTCGACATCATCCCCTTCCAAATACCTAATAGAACCCTAGTCTACAAACTCGACGGATACTCCCGTAAATGATAACCTTCCCTCTCTTGGTGCTCAGGGAGGTAAGAAATGCCCTCTCTCTCTCTATGTTACAGAAGTAAGGTTACTCCCTTAAATGGTACTCCTCCCTCTCTTGGCTCACGGGGAGGTAAGAAATGCCCTTTCTCTGCGCTACAGAAGGTCGCTTGAAACATGTCTCTCCAAAGATGAAAACTACTAGTCCTCAACCTTTCCCAAAAACAACTAATGATAACGAACTTTCCATTCAGGTCTCCTCAACTCAAGTCTCTTCAGTTTCACGGGGTTCTAGATCTTTCCTTTACATACATGTTCCTAAAACTTACACTAGATAAACCAGAAAAAACAACGAGAATTAAGGTGGTTTATAATGTGGATGCATCTGAAGTGCACTCTTGATAGATAACTCATGAGAACCCGTAGTTTTATCCGAGACCTTCGCCACCCAAATTCCCAAATTGCCAATGACCAAAGGTCCAACAACCCAATATGAAGGCTTCTAAGTGCTTTCCTTGATCGGGTAAACATTTCCCATTACCAGGTAAGAAAATGTTTTGGCCCAAAATAGGGTCAGTCCAGTCTAAGGAAAATCTCCCTGATGCCTATCAATGTTCAGGAAGGCGCTATGCAGTATTCTGTCGGAGGGGTCACTGCATAGAGAGTATGCGGTATGCAGGAGAGTATGCAGGGAGTATGCAGTTTTATGCGGTTTGGTATTTTTTATTATTAAATATATAAATAAATATTTAATATTATGGTAATATCCTCAGTCGGGAGAGTATGCGGGGAGTGTGCGGTTTTATGTGGGCGAGTATGCAATTTTATGCGGGGAGTATGCGGTTTTATGCGGGGAGTATGCGGTTATGCGGGTGGGGCTATTTGGCTTTAGATTAAATAAAAAAAGTTCTATCAGAAAATCGGCCGAGTATGCGGCCGCATAGGGGGTATACTCGGCCTAGTATGCGGGTCAACCCGCATACATGACTGTTTCATCATACTCGAAGCGGCAAGGCTATCGAGTACGAGTATGCGGCCGAGTATGCGGCTTACTCGGTTGTTTTTCTAAACATTGATTCCTATACATGACCTACTCCAAAATGGGAGGCGGTTGAATAGAAATCTGAACCCAACGACAATTGGCTTGATCATAATCTAAATTATTAAAGGATCTTCCTTTAGGAACCTATCAGAAAATGTCATCTATGTGATTCAAACCAATATGCAATCAGTACTTTTTTGTGTTACACCGCCGAGGGTAAAGCTCAAGGCTAAAGTCATGTGCATTGATCTCTCTTCACAACTTGGCGCCGATGTAAACCATATCGATCCTCTCATGTTCCTCACATATTCTAATTCATGTATTTGTTAGTCGATACATGCCCTTCCGATGTAACTCGTTTTGGTGCGAGAAGTCAATCTGATGGTTCGTATTCATCCTGGAACATTTCGTTCCCGCCACAAAATCCTAATGTGGGGCTACTTGGGTTTCAAAAAAAACACCACCCGTTTCGGGAATCATTAAAAATATATGAACTCCCTTGTTCTCATAAATTGAAGATTTTGCATGCTTTTACTATTTGTGCCTTGATTATCTAAAATGTCTTTGCCCCTTCCTCTTTTTTCAGGTGTGCTTCGACTAGGCACCTTGCCTACAAGTGCAACCGATGCAACTCTATGTCTTTTCTTAACTTTTTACATCATAAACATTGTCGGAGCTGCTTACATCTAATGAGTTGCACCACCCATACCTCCTCGTTGAAAAACCCTTTCGCCTAAAGGCTCGAGGCACCAAAAGTCCAAGCCTTGCAAACATGTTCTTCCCCTCCGATGCAACACCCGGGTTCCAGTTACCCATTTACACAGCATTCACAGCAGTACATTCCCTATCGATCGTATTAGGTTACGGAAACTGAGGAGAAATTTTCGTGATTGAATGACATTCACAATTTAATAATCAACCGCGGAACAACAAGTGTAACTAAGAGATATTTACATTAATTTCCATAAAATATTACATGTATCAAAAGAAAATGATATTATGTACACGTATCCCAAAATATAATAGAAGAGAAATAAACACAAGCGATTTACAATATCCTGTACAATAACGAAAATGTACCGTCAAAGTGTATGAACCACGGAAGCTCGGAGTCTAGCTATCGGACTATTGTGGTGCATATGCTTTACCTGCCATCCATGGTTGGAAGAAGAGAAGGTCGACAAGGTTTGACTACAATCTAATTTATTAAAAACAATAGGTATTTCAGTGGTTTCAAAAGAAAGCAAGTAGATATGTGTTGCCATGTAAATTTAATAAGTTACTTGCGTGTAAAGTTGGTTTTCAACCTATTCTATATATGAATCCCATTATTCACTCACCACCACAACTACTCATACTTAATACTTTCATTATTTAAAAGATTCATATTTACGCTATCATCATTTTATTACTTGTAAATCATGTTGATGGATCTTAGCAATGTAGATGATGAGTTTCTTGTTCTAATATTTATCCTTGTCTAATTTCCTCAAGCTCAGTTGATAATCTGTGTCCTTAGTCCACAGATTCAGTAGACACACACTCGTTCGTCCTCCGCACCTACACAGCATGAGAAGCAACGTCCTCGACAGCAGCCGACAGTTGTGCGCGTTGAGTTGATATTGTCTGTAGTGTCATGTATTGTGAGTTGAGTTTCTTTCTATTTGTCCAAGCTGAGCATTGCATGCTCCAGCTTGAGGGGGAGTGTTGGAGTATTTGTTATATGCATCTTATGTGTAGGAGATGGGTAACCCCATCCAAGTCTTTAGTCACACATCTACCAGTTTGGAGATGTGGAGACTTAGTGGGGGTTTTATATATAGATTCCCACACCCATGTAGTCATATGAGAAAGTTCAATGAACAAATCAGCCCTCTGAGGCGTTCTCTCGTGGTTTCATCCCGCTCCTTAGGGAGTAGAATTCCACGTAAAAATCTTGTTCTTCCATGTTTATTCTTTCTTTATTCTATGCTATGTTTATCATTTCGCTTCCACATTCTCTGTCTTCTAACAGACTTTTATCACCAAAGAGGTGTTGGGATGCACCTGAATCCATAAGCCATTCTGACAAATCTGTCCTGTAACAACTAGTAAAGGCATAAGCTATACCTGATGAAGATGCAGCAGTAGAAGCAACTGCCTTTGAAGATCCTGAGGGCATGAGTAGGCATGATCTCCCTGAGTTTGGCCACAAGTTCATCAAATCTCTGATCAGCAACAGGAGATGAAATCCTAACCTGTTGAGTCTGTTCCGCAACTCTAGCGGAAGCAGGAAACCTATGCTTAGAATAACATGTTTCCTCAAAATGACATGTCTTGTGGCAGTAGATGTATGGTTGATGGGGTCGACCATCCCCTCCTCTGCCACGGTTCGGTCCTCCCCTACTACGATACTGATTAGGGTTCTATGATGAACCCTAATGACTTTCTCGAACTTGATGATTTCAAGATCCATGTGTCTGGAGATGTTGTTGCGTTGAGTATCTTCAGGGCATGCAGAATTAGGGTTTCAGAAACCTTAGACGTTTTTTGAATTTCGATGAGATCATGACCATGAACCATAATCAACACAAATAATTCTTGAAGAATAAAAAAACCCCTCAGAATCAACCGTTGCTTTGATATCGACGTATCGTGTAGAAATGAAAATATGAAATCATAATAATCAAAGATAAGTAGATAAAGAACATGAGGAACACCTGGATTTTATGTAGAACCCTACTCCATAAGGAGCGGGATGAAACCACGAAAGTAGGCCTCTGAAGGGCTAGATAATATGTTATTATTCTCCCTCTGAATCCAGAAAATGTAAGGCCTCTTATATAGCCTTACCATAATGACCGCGTCCTACTAATAGATGTGTGACTAACACAGGTACATGTGGTAATTAAACCCCGGAGGGATCCAATTACCCACCTATAAACACATACTCTAACAACAAGTTATAATAGCAACACTTATGGGACATGACACAAGATCCCTAGTGCCTCGTGAAATGAACATCCATCTCGTCAACCATAGCCTGCTTCCAACCAAATGCTCAATAGTTATACGATGATCACATGGAAGAAGGATGCTATAAGAGCATCTGTAAACGTCCAGTCACTTCCAGATTATCTATTAGCATAAGTAAAATGTGGCATAGGGTCTAGAGCATGTTGCCTTTTAGGCTTTCTTAGAGAAATATGAAGCTTGGTAAATGAAGAGGTACCATCTTTGTTCATAGCATCCCTAGTAGCATTAACTATTAAGTGATGAATCATCATTTGCATGTTCGTCAGCTTGCAAATTTGGTGAAATAGGTAAAGGAATCATAGGTTCTTCTTTCTCTCTCCTCTTGTAAACCTGGAATGGAGGAGGAAACTCCAAAGGGATCTCCCTTCACTCTCAGTAAAGGAACACAACAACAACAAAGCCTTTTCCCACAATTAAGTAGGGTCGGCTACATGGATTCTTCGCCTCCATTCAGATCTATCTTGGGACAATTCTGGGCTTATATCCACAAAACTATGATCCCTTCGAATGGTCTCTTTCCAACACTTCTTGGGCCGTCCTCGCTCTCTCTTAGTCGGCTCAACATCCCAACACTCGCATCTCCTAACTGGTGCATCGTTTGATCTTCTTTGCAAATGTCCAAACCATTTTAAGCGATTTTCTCGCATCTTATCCTCGATCGGAGCTACACCAACTTTCTTTCTGATTGCAACATTCCGAATCCGATCTTTACGTGAGTGTCCACACATCCACCTTAGCATTTTCATTTCTGCTAAATTCATTCTTTGCACATGTCTATGGTTCACAGGCCAACTAAAGGAACACATCTTCTCAAAAAGTGCACCGGCTGACGAGACAATAACGATGTCTAGCTGAATCATATCATTTTAACCCCTTTGGGTCCTAAATTATTCTAAGAAGATGCCTTGGTTGCACGAGGAGATTTTTTTAGAATAAAAATTGTAAACAAAACAATTGCAACAAAAACAACCAGTAAATAAATTGTAGGGAGAATAGCATCATCCCAAAAAGTTTAAGGACCTTCATCCAAGTATAGTACGAGTGATGTCAAGAAGATGGCAAAATTTCCTTTCTGTAATACCATTTTAATGTGAGGTGTGAAGGTGTGATGTCTAACTTGTTTGTGCCAAAGATAAGCCACTTTTATGAGAAAAGATCGATGTTGGTCTGCATGTTCATCAAATCAGAAAATTAATTAGTATATGTTTTCATCGAAGGTCGTTCCTATATGTGACACAGTGAATATGAACATCTTGGGCACGATTGTTATCTAGGCCCAACATCCCGAGCTTGGATCCGTTTAAACCTTACCCCTGCAAATATTATACATATCCTACTCTTGAGGATCAAGCTTTAAAGATGAAAACCCTAGCCGGCTATATGCACTAGGTCATCCATTCTAGGAGAGTTTTCCGTTCCGTTGAGAAGAGTAACCACGCAAGTCTTCATGTCCTTGTGATTGTTTTACTTGCATGTTTCCCACAGTAATCAATGGACCCAATTTTTGTGAGAAGGCAAAAAATATTGAAGTTGGCCATTATTTGGCAGGGGTATATTTGAGAAGGTTGTGTGTGCTACCATATTTCATTTGAAAAGAATCCACTTCAATGGTTTGTTGGTAGTGCAATGTGCCTACCATCTAAAAGAACAGGGTTCAAACTTTGAGACAAGCATATGTGCGTATTTCCCCGTCTTGTTTAAAAAAATGTTTCCTTTGCAAATCGTGTTGCTGATTCATCAAGGCTTCAAGAAGACAAACAAACATTTGATTGATGTCTCCAACATCAGCATTGTGGATATGTATATTCAGCTTTGATTGTGGAAAGGGAGTTTTCCCTTTCTTATTACAAGTTTTTAAGGGTTTTTTTCCTGGTTGTATGTGACCGTGCTCATAGTTTTCTTTTTTACTGGAGTCACATGATACTGAATCTTAGATAAAAGTTTTTACGTAGGCACAAAATTATTTTATTTTTATTGATTTATAGCAGTCAAACTAAAAGCTTGGCCACAGAGTTCAATGGAAGGTTTTCGGCTTTAGGAGGGAATGTGGGGTGAAGGATAGTAGGAAGATGAGGAGTTAGGGAGTTTTTTATGGGGTTGTGGTGCGTGGTTTGAAGCAGCAAAAACGGATGTTTAAAAGGCTAAACTAGTTCCTTTTACAAAGGTACGGGGCCCTGGCCGACTGGCCAGGTCTGGGTATTGCAAGTTTTAATTGCCCATGACTGATTAATTAATATTTCTTCTTTCCTGAACATAAATCCCTCTGCATGTTGTGTTTTTCTGCAATCACATTTGTAGTGGCATCTGTTGTGTTGTAAATGAGATATGATCTGCTTAGTTTTGCTGCATTATCCTGTCAGCTTAAAGAGCAAAGAAGGTGCCTTTGACGGCAAGCATAAAGGACCTACAAGTGATGATAGGCCACAAGAAACCTTACATCCAATTCCTGGATCTCTAGGAACTTTGCAAAATATTGCAACACCTAAAGGTCATCACAATACTACAGCTGAAGGTGGAAAAAATATCACAAGCACCTTGAGAATGGGAACTATTAATCGCAAAGCTTTCTCAGCGCAGGACAGGGTGAGCTTAAGCCTAGGAAAATCACTAAGTCATTTCCGGAAGCAAATATTATATAATGTATCATGAATTGCCTTCAAATGTTATTTTTATTTGCAGCTCTGGTCAATCTATACTGCAGGCAACACAGTACCTATACCAATCTTAAAGGCCATAGACATTTCTCCATTGGCTTTAGTATCCGAAAATGTATTTGGAGATATGGGTCCGAGCACAGCCCAAAATGCAGCTCTTGATGCAATTAAGGAGTTTTGTAGTGGCGATGGGCAGACAAAGAAGGGCAGGAAGATTCAAACTGAGGTTCTTATCGCATCTTCCTCTGAAATAGCTAACACATCTTTTTTAAGATTCCCAGTTGTTAAAAAAATTTATTTTATAGATGGCTCTTCCGGCAAGTGTGTACCAAAGAGTGGCCAGTAGTTCGTCTCTGATGAATCTTGCTCAGGCTTTAGCATATCACAAGAGGTAAGGATGGTTGCCTTCATCAATAGCTTTCATTTAAAACATGAAACAAATAGGTGACTTCGTTAAAATCATGAAAGGAGCTAGTAATTATCTTACACAGCGGCAACTCAACTTTAATCTATCTCGCACTTTGGGGTTAGAGACATGAATCTTTTGGGATGATTATGATTCATTTAGGAGCTAAATTCTTGATCAGATTCTTTTTTGGCAACCCAGAGTTTTTTGCTAGTCTCATTTGCCTCGATGTTTTAGATTTAAGGAAAATGATTTTGGCATCTACTATCCTTCTCGAACTGTCATAGCCTTTGAATTGGGGAGCATGTGTGTCACTGGCAAAGTTGCCAGAATGTGCTTGCAGATGTGATGTCAGCGGATGGGTTTAAAAAATGTCTTTGCCGGGACTCTAAATTTGCCTTGTTTATTTAAATTGATTTACTTTTTGATTATTCATGCATTTTTAAGGTGCTATGAAGAGATGCCGCTCCAAGAGCTACAAGCTGCACAAGAGCAGCAAACAATCCAAAATTTATGCGACACAATACGCACTATTTTAAGATTATGATGCTGTTTGCATATGTACTGGAGGGAGATCTGCCACCAAGCATTGGCATAGAACTCACTTGTTTCTGGACAATTACTGTTACAACCAGTGTTCTAGCCAGTGTCATGTCATGAAGTCGCGGTAGACTGAAATGAGGATGCATGGGGTAGCAGAAATAAATGCAACTGAAGTTTCAGGTATTGTCTTGCATTTGTAAAGTTCGATAACTGAGTTTCCCATGGAGTGTCTTGTTTTCTCACTCCAAGATATGATTTGAAGGAAGAAATCATTATGTTTGATGTTAATATTTTACTGGACTATATAGCTAAGCTTACTGGCAGTAGTGATTTGTTTTAGAATTCTCAGACTAGAAAACCCTCATTTTTTTAATGTTTCCATTTTTTTCACTAGGAAAATCATGTAAGCAAAAGTATATTCTGCTATAAAATCATTATTTACTTCTGATAAGTTGGAATTTCGCAGTGGTTCTTTTTTAAAAATACGGGCAATGCCAATTACTTTCAAATACAGAATTTGCATGCTTTGCGCATATGCAGGACATAATCGAGACGGTAGAGAGGACACCACCCTTTTGAAAGTTGGAATATGAATACACATTGTTATCTCTAGATTAGTGTTCCTTGCATTGATGAATATCGTGGGAACCTCTTGTGCTAACATGCGTTGGAGCTCATTTCTGGTGCATCTGGATTTTGTCAGAAGTTTTCCTAACTAAGTATATGTACAACTGAACCTTGTTCTCTTGATTTTAGTAGCTAAAATTATCATGTGAACTACAGTTAGTGTTGATGCATCTAGTCATCCGCATCAGACCATGTGTAACTGATTTCTCTAGATGATGTTAGGCAGGTTTTCACTGGCGTAACTGATGCTTGAATCTAGATGCATCTGCTCTTCTATCTTTTATCAATAAGGCGGGTATAAATCTAACCAAATTGAATGTTGATTGGGCTGTATGTGTTACACTTAGGGATGCAAACGGTTACATATATATCCGTATCCGATCTGTCACCGTATCCATTTTATACAGATTTTGACATATGTATTGGTATCCGTTTTAAAATGGATTACATATTTGGTTATCGTTTTGATATCCGCAAACATCTGTATCTGTATCCATATCTGTATATCCATTTTCGTATATAAATATAGTCGTAGATTTATTTTTGACTATATATAACATAATTCTATACCTTCTTTTATCGTATTTGTATATATTTTTTGATATAAAAACTTATAGTAAATTTATAGCACGTGTTTTCCATCCAATTCATATATATTTAAGCCGATTCTATAGAGTATTTCTAACATTACTTGTAGGCGATCAATATCCGTTTTACATTTGTATCCGTTTTTTTAAGGATATGGTAAGATAGCTTTAATATCTGTCAGTATCTGTATCGGCATCCGTATCCGTATTCAAAAGCGGACAAGGGTAATATTTGTATCTGTACCCGTCCGTTTGCATCCCTAGTTATACTACCCTACCATCTTTAATCGGTTTGGACATATTTAGAAACTCTTACACATCTTTTTTTTCCCGTTTTCAACTAATTAAATGTTCTCCATATCCCTAAAAACCAACCTTGTCCTCAATGTTGAAAGGACGGAAACACTTAAGAGAAGTCCTCATAGTTTACCCATTGAGCATCTTCGATTGTCTCCCCTGTCCGATTAATCAACCATTGTTTCATGATGGCACAAATGTATTTCTTTATCATACGCCAAATAAGTAAAGCAAGAGGTAACTTCAAACAGTTGAGGTAAATGTGAACAATTAGATGTACTGTGATCGGGTTTCTTTTTGAGCTGGAAGCATGGGTGTAATGTATGCCATAGATCTAACATGCAACTGAAGTCTGTAGGCAAATTGTAGTTGTATCGTTATTTGATGGAATTATGATGGTACGATTGCAGACTAAGAAATACCCAATTCCAACCTCGTAAGTTCTCTCAATGCGACCTTTGTCTGCTTGCACCTTCATTTGTTGTTGAGTTTGTCATAAAAACTGCTTCCATTCCGATGACAGTTTCAACTTCTAAGGCTCTGTTCGTTTGGAGAATAAGCACTAGAATAAGGGGATAATTCCCATGCCCGTGGTTCCAAAGACTGCAGCTATTCACATCCGCGTCCCATTATTTGACATTATTTCACCCTTATTCCTATTTTTGTTGCACCTTATCTACTCTTATCCCACTTTATTCTTTGTATTCTTATCTTTTCATTTTGAATAGAGAATAGATCTTTATTCTCCTTATTCTCCATCCTTATTCCTGCTTATTCTTGAACTGAACGGTCGCTAAGACTTGAAATATGTGAAGCACAAAGTAAATTAGAGCTGGAGGGATTTGATCACATAATTCTTCAAAAGGAGTAATTGTTGGACATCTGAACCATGGTGAGCCATTATGTCGTAAAATTTATTGAAATCACTCATGTATCTACGACAAAGTATAATTTAATTAGCATTAGTAGGTCGTTTTGCGTGATCTAGATTATCAACCAAGGTCATCTTGATATTACATAGTTGATGATTTGAAAGTTAAACTTTAGAGACCAATGCAAGGTTGAAAGTATAAAGAGTTAGATTGAGGACAAAACCAACATCATCAAGTGATTATCAAGAAAGATCTCCAGTTGAGAAAGAGATGACAATCTTTCTCCAAAAATTGATATCCAAATTGATCTCTTGATACATGTCATCTACATAGGAATAAAGATTCTAAGGTGTTGGATGAGTCATGGTTAAACAATTGCTACCTTACCCCCATGAACCTTGTGGTTAACTCCCATCCATTTTACCATAACAGTAAATCAGATTCCATCAAAAAAAATTTATATTACCCTTTTAGTTTATCATATTTAGAAATGTATACCCTCCGTCCCCGACCATTCTCCTCACTTACTCTTCCCTTCCTCCACCCTCATACCTCAGTCGTCTTGTTTTGCCCCTCGATTGCCATTGCCACTAATTTGGGAAGAGGAAATAAATGGTTCCAAATCAAGTCGTGGATGGTGGCTCCAAATCAAGCAGTGGTCGGTAGCTTCAAATTTACATGTAAGATCAGCGAAGCCGAGCGTAAGAAGATGCTCATCTTCCATCATGAGCTCCCCTAAGGCGGCGAGAATCCTCGTTCTCAGTCACAGTCGATTTCCGATCACCGACCCCACCAACCAAGCCACCACTGTAGCCTCTCCAACCCTCCATAACCCACCTTCATCGCTTAAATAATTCGCTCCATCATCCTAATCCTCGCCAAAACCCACCTGCGACACCCCTCCATAACCCACATGTGAGACCCTCCCCTACTTGAGCACAAGAAGAAGCACCCTACCAAGCCAAGCCAAACCACTACTGCCCATGTACCCAGTCCTCCAAAACCCACCATCGCCCCTTTAATCCTCCGTCCCAACAACCTGATCTCTGTCAAAATCTAATTGCATCGCTCCTCTATAACCCACTAGCATAACCCACCACCACTCCCATTAATCCTCCACCCCATTAGCACAATCCCCGTTAAAACCCACAGGCACCTCCCCTCCAAAACTAACCTACAAATAACCCCCCCCCCCCCCCCCCCAAGCCTCCTCTTCGTCTTTTGGAGCTCTGCAAGTTGGGAAAGAACATGGGTCATCCTCTAGAAGTTACAACACCCTTCAGATTGATCAAAGAAATTTGAGTTCAACGAATCAAATTTGCTGGAATGACTTGATCTCAACTATTCAAATATGAGCATTCACAATTGCACATGTGATTTGATTAACTTAACTTTAACCCAAGCAAGTTAACCCAAGAAGTACAATTAACTATAGGTTTTGTAGGTAAGATAGAGCAAGTTTGTAGGATCGAGGATAATAACAATGTTTAGAAGGTCAAGAAGGTAATTTACAAAGATTCTAGGGTCGTGGGGTAAAAATTCCTTATATTTATATGTCTGAGTATGTGCATTTGGCAGATCGAATATCTAATCAAGGTCTATATATCGACGAAATGGTGTGCATATAAGGACATATGAAGTGCATGATCTCTCAAAGGAATCATACAGGTTCACTGAACTGAAAGACATGAGTTCACTCTTGAGATGTTGTGGCCAACCAAATTCTATCGATGAGCGCCTTGTTTAGGAAATAAGACATGAATTTGAGAGTATGATATATAGTTTTGGAAAGCATATGATCAATACTATCACTCAGTGATCACTTAAGAAACTTAATGATAAATCTCAAAGAATACGGGAAAAATAAGGATTCAAACTTCGAGTTTTATCAAGGTCTTATGGTGTGTTGGATGTACGAGTATTTAGAACACTAATGGGTGATGCGATCTTAAAATATTGTATACCATGACACTTTCATTTCGAGGTGATGAAAGTAGATGGATTTTAGTGAATCCATTGAGAGTTTATATGAATGAGAATTGTTCTCAATTTATGGAATCATATCTTAGTCCAAAGAGTTGGACATTGATCTGAATTGGTTCTGTCAGTTTGAAGATTGGATTTAATATGTGATTCTATCGAATAAGTCGAGTGGTTCAATCCTGATATTAGATGATATATTAAATGCCAAGTCATTGTGCATGGCGTATACAATCTCCTTGACCTTATTTCCAAGTATCTATAGATACTACATATGAGTGCTAATTGGATTAAAAATCCTACATTGAGAGATTGATCGTTATTAATGATGACTAATATTGATTACTATTATGTGAATATAATTCACATAATTAAACATATAATGATTTTGAATATTTATTTATATTATTCAATAATAATGTGAATTTGAACGTAGATTCACATTAATCAATGTAAATATGATTCACATTTAATTTAAGGACCTGAATGTGAATTTGATCCACAGAATATATATGTTAATGTCAACTATTCAATTGAACATAAATAAATGTAAATTAAATCCACATTTTATTTTGCACTAATGAATATGATCCACGTCCTTATCGGATGTTATCCTAATAGTCACGATTTATTTGTGGATAAAATTCAATAATTTATTCTACTTCAATAAGGAAAGGGAAAAAAAAGGAGAGAAAAGATATCCACCACATGTGGTGGACGCCCACATATGGCGGATGTGACTCTCCTTATGCTCATCCACTATTTCTCCCTCCCATTAATGTGAGATTGAAATCTTGGCATGTAGATAGACTTCTCTGTTATTTTCTTCCTAATTTTATTTGAAACATGATTTACTCATAGCCATTGATCCGAGAAAAGGAGCTATATCTTAAACATCCACTAACATGTATAAGGAGTGTCTTGGATTTTCTTAAAGAGTACTCAAGTCTTTACAGTTTTTAGTCTCATTTCAAGGAGAAGAAAACAAATTGTTTATCCTTTACCTGTAAAGGGGATGTCCAGCTCTTTTTATCTCCTTATCTTCTCCTCCTCGGTGGTCTGTCGAATCTCAAGAGGAGAATCATATTCTTGGTGGAGAAGGAGAGACAATATCTCAAGTTCGCATGAGGCATACGAGTCATCGTCGTGCCTGTGGGTACATGCTTCATTGGATCGGACTCAAGCCAGGAGGTCTCGTATTTTGGAGGCTATAGTAGTGATCATGCTTCAAGGGTATGATTCATAATCTTGTGTGAATGGAGAAATGGTTAAAAAATAATTCTGACAATCATGTGGTTTTGTAGTTAGTTTTCCATTTTCGTTATATGATTGCATTGCGACTCATGCGATGAACCTATATTTCATCTAGATTGATTCAATTATTTCTCTTTCCATGTGAGAATATTATTTTTCCTACATTTTATATTTTTTTCAACATATGATATCGTTGTTTAACTCAGCCATGGCCGGTCTGAAGCCTGGGTAAATGAGGAGGATTGCGTTAGGTAGCTGACAACCGGCATAAAACAATCAGAGACAACTTCTTAAATAGTATTTTTTAAAAAAATAGTATTTAGGAGTTTCCTCATAACAGTCAGATCTTTCCAACATGGATTTAAGCAAATATATAGATTTCGTTGGGGCGTTCCCTACTTCAGACGCATTGCATTGCCTGAATGCAATGAAAAAGTGGTAAGGGGCGCTACATCGTAGCCTGGATGTAGTTCAAAATTTACAAGGGTTCTCGTATGAGGAACACATGCAAGTAAATAAGCTAGTTCTGTTGCATCACCGCCCGGATGCAGTCTAAAATTTGCAAGGGTTTTCGCATAATGGACACATGTGAGTAAATAAGTTAGCCCAAAAGATATTGCAAAAGAAGTTGTGGATTGATAGTTGGAATATTGGCACTTTAACTGGAAAATTATTGGAGATAGTGGATACGATGGAAAGAAGGAAGATTCATATATTATGTTTTCAAGCGACTAAATGGGTTGGGGAGAAAGCACGGGAGATCGAGAAGACATGCTTTGAAATTTGGTATTCAGGTAAAGATAAAAGAAGATACGGTGTTGGAGTGGTTATTCGTAAGGATTTGAAGGATTGTGTAGTTGAGGTGCCAAGATTCAGGGATTAGATTATTTTGCTAAAATTGGTGTTTGAAGAAGAAGTTCTGAATAACATCCCAGTTTATGCACCGCAAATTGGTTTAAATGAAAGAACTAAACCAGCTTTTGGGAGGATCTAATAAGATTTTACAAGGAATCCCACAAAGAGAGATGATTTGCATAGGTGGAGATCTTAATGGACATGTGAGAAAAGATGCTTTAGGGTATGCTAGTGTTCATGGAGGACATGGTTTTGATGATAGAAATAAAGAGGGAAAGGTCATTCTGGATTTCGTAACGGTATATAATCTTTTCATAGCAAACACTTTCTTCAAGAAGAAGGAGGAGCATTTAATGACTTATAAGAGTAGCCCAACTAGAACACATATAGATTACTTTGTGTTGAGGAGAAGAGATTGTTTGTGTTGTAAAGACTGCAAAGTAATCCCAGGAGAAAGTTTGACAACCCAACAGCGCTTGTTAGTCTTGGAAGTGCAAATAAAAGAGCTGACAAAGAAAAGAAGGATTCCTAAGATCACTAGAAGTATATGGTGGAATCTTCAACTGAAGCAATTGAGCTTCAGGGAGAAGTTTTTAGAAGACTTTGGGATTGTAGCGGAAGTGCAAACGAGACGTGGGAGGCAGTAGAATCTTGTATCTGAAAGGTATCCAAAGAGATGCTAGGAGAGTCAAATAGAGGAGCTTCAGATCAAAAGGTTGTTTGGTGATGGAGTGAAGGGGTGCAATTGAAGTTAAAAATTAAAAGAACATGCTTTAAATCTATGTTAAAGGATAAAACAGATGAAATTGTCATAAACTACAAAATAGCAACAAAGGAAGCAAAGAAGGCTGTAAGCGAAGATAAGTCAAAAGTTATGAAGTTTTGTATAAAAATCTTGACTCTAAGGAGGGACAGAAGGATATATTCAGGTTGGCCAAAGCAAGAGAAAGAAAGACCAAAGTTCTTTCTCAAGTGAGATGCATTAATGATGAGGAAGGTCACGTGCTTGTTACGTAGAATGATATCAAGACTAGATGGGAGCAATACTTCTATATACATTTCATTAGGGAAGGAAATAGAGAGATCATTGTGGGTGATCTAGCTAGTAGTGAAAGTTACTTGAAGTGTGCAAGCTATAAACGAATATAAAGAAAGGAAGTAGAGGAGGCTTTGAAGGTTATGAGACTTGGAAAAGGTGTAGGACCGGATGACATCCCTGTAGAAGTATGGAGAGTTCTAAGTGAGTGTTGTTTGACTTCGCTTATGAATCTATTCAATGTTATTTGGCGAAACAAGAAAATGCCTGAAGATTGGAGGAGTATCGTGGTGCCTCTTTATATGAAGAAAGGAGACATTCAAAATTATTCAAATTGCAGAGGTATCAAGATGATGAGTCACACTATAAAAATTTGGGAACGTGTGATTGAAAGAATGTTGAAACAAGTTTCCAAAGTAAAAGAAAATCATTTCGTATTCATGTCAGGTGCTCAACTATTGAAGCCATCCATTTGCTGAGGAGAACAATGGATATTTATAGAGCTAAAAGGAAGAACCTCCATATGATCTTTATTGATTTAGAGAAGGCTTATGATTTTGTCCTACGAGAGATATTGTAGAGAGTTTTGGAGAAGACACAAGTACATGTCCTATACATTAACCTCATAAAGGATATGTATGATAGGAATTTATCTTGTGTAAGGGCCCGTCTGGGAAGACTGGCTATTTTGACATCAATATTGGTTTACATTAAGGTTCAGTTTTGATTCCATTTTTTTACTTTGATTTTGAATGAGTTGACAAGTCACATTCAGGATGAGTTACTTTGGTGTATGTTATTTGTTTACGATATTGTGTAGATTGACGAGACTAGAGATGGAGTAAATGAAAAGCTTGATGTTTGGAGACATGCATTGGAGACTAAAGAATTTCGTATAAGTAGGGCTAAGATGGAATATATGGAGGGCACCTTTGATAGAAGTAATGGTGAATGAATCAAGGTGAAGATTGGTGACGATAGCATTCTAAAGAGAGATTCTTAGATATATTGGATCTATTTTACAACATGACGGGGGAATTGATGGAGATATTATAATAGAATAAATGAATGGTGGCTAAAATGGAGAGGAGTCTCTGTTGTTCTCTGTGATAAGAAAATTCCTTTAAAATTAAAGGGAATTTTTACAAAGTAGCCGTGAGATCTGCTATGCTCTATGGATCTTAATGTTGGCCAGTGAACGATAGACATGTGTAGAAAATGGATGTAGTAGAAATGAAAATGCTAAGGTGGATGTGTGGACACACACACGTAAAGATAGGATTTGGAATGATGCAATCATAAATAAAGTTGGTGTAGCTCCGATTGCAGATAAGATGTGAGAAAATCGCTTAAGATGGTTTGATCATTTACAAAGAAGGTCAGTTGATGCACCAGTTAGGAGATGCGAGTGTTGGGATGTTGAGCCGGCTAAGAGAGGACAAGGACGGTCCAAGAAGTGTTAGAAAGAGACTATATGAAGGGATCTTAGTTTTTTTTAGATATAATCTTGAGATTGACCCAAGATAGATCTGAATGGAGGCGGAGAATCCATGTAGCCGACCCTACTTAATTGTGGGAAAAGGCTTTGTTGTTGTATATGATATCGTTGTTTCCTACCATTGTTTTGAATAAGTTTTTGGGATTAATATTTGTCTAGAAAGTCTGCACAAATCCTTAAAGGACTCGTCAATGGATGGCATAGTCTGGACAGTGATTCGGATACAAAAAGTGATCGTAGACCTTTTTTTAGATTTATGCAAATAATTAAAATGTATATTTGTTTCCTATTTTCTATTATTTGCATGCTTCATTATGAATCAATGGCATTCTAAGAAACTAACTTAGTTGCTCTATTACAATTAAATTTATTCATATTAGTTGAAGTTAGATCTAGATTGTTGTGATGGTGATGAATCCATAATTGATCTACCTTGCTCATTAATGTTAGCTCATAAACCCCTTTAAATACATAAATAAATAATTGACATGTTGTATATAATTAGGACTAATTGTTGTATGTTAAATTCTTAACGAAAGTCATATCATATTTTGTATATATTCACTTGTATATTAATCTAATTTCACCCATTTTCAAGTAACTCATACTAAATCTACATTAAATAAAATCAACTCCATTGAGTAAAGTAATGAAGGAAAAATAAAAAAAATATAACTTATATATATCAAATAAAACCAAACCCTAATTCAGAGACAAAAAGCCTTAATGTCAAATATCTCTCGTATATACTCTCTTACAAACTCGTGCTAACTGTTGAATTAATTTACATTCAATTATCTACAAAACAAAATTAAATTCAAATGAATCATAGTTCGTTTGTGAATTTGAGTTTGGGTCCTCATTGTCTATTATACACGGACATAATTAACTCTTTTTAATATGTTTCTTTTTTATTTATTTCTTTGATTTGTGTTTTAATAAGGTGTGCATAAATTCAATTTCAAAACACTACAAAATCAAAGAAAAAGAAATGTTTTGAGTCAATACATAAGTCCCTTTTATTTCATCATTATTTTCTTACTCACTTAAAATTCAAAAAAATAATATGTAATTAATTTTATCCTATTTTATTTGATTTTCTCTTAAATTTTATTCTAATTAAAAATTGCAAAAAATATAAAATATAAAATATAAAATATAAAATACAATATTTTATATACATAGAATACTATCAAAAATGATTTTGTGCAAATGATGTTTTTTTAATTTTGGTTTCTTCACAAAAATTGTAGATCTCGTCACAATGAAAAACTTTTATGAAGCAATCTTTTTGAGTTGGAGTTGTTTAACCTTTTATTTTTATTTTTATTTGATTTTAATTTTTTAATTTTGTGATGGTGACACGTGGCAGCTTCTGGAGCCGCGACGTGTCCCTCCACTTAATCTCCTCAGCCTCCTTCTTTGAGAGACATTGGATCAATACCCCTTCATCGACCCTCTTCTTTTTCCTCTTTTCTCCTTCTATGCTCCACATAGCTTGACATCCAGCCCTC
Source organism: Ottelia alismoides (assembly GCA_037367405.1). Lineage (NCBI taxonomy): Eukaryota > Viridiplantae > Streptophyta > Magnoliopsida > Alismatales > Hydrocharitaceae > Ottelia > Ottelia alismoides. Next base: position 563,782 of record JAZKJV010009972.1, read on the forward strand.
GATCGAGCGATGACCGGACGGAGGAAAACCCGTCTCCTTCCTCGCATTCTTCTCGGCCAAGCCACCAACGACTCTGCCCACCGCTCCCCAGTGCAAGCCTCGGTCCCTTTCTCCAGTCGACTGAGTCCCAATCCTAACAACCATATCCGCAAAACATACGAAGCCTTAGCCCATGCTTGATCAAAATTCTCATTGCCACCTTCATTCCGACTAATCTGCCTTAAGATAGGAGAGACTCCATCTCAGTCTCCCATCCAGGTGACAGCTCGACGAGGATGGTCTCGAGCGAAAACAAGCCTCCAGCGAGATCCGAGGTGGTCCCTTCCACCTCGTCAATGCAGGTCACTGCTTCAGCTTCTCGGTGCTCCGACGTGCACCATGGAGGCCACCATTGGGAGTTGCAACTTAGACCCTCCACCACTCCGAAGAAGTTCCAGGTAAGCACCTCCTTTTTCCTCCTCTCGTTCTCTGTAGCATCTACTATCAACCACCTGAGATCCAACACAATCCAACTCTGAACCACATCCACCTTCTATAGAACTGCCTTTTGACCAAGTGGTCAAGAACCGTCGCCGCCCGATCCGGGGGGGGGGGGCAGTTGCGGTGTGGCCGGGTCGCGGGGAGGACCATAACCGCCGGGCGTGGGAGAGGGGGCGGACTTGGCCAGGGGGTGTTCACGCCCCTATATATAATAACCTCCATAAGGAGGGGAAGATCATCCCGAGATCTACCTCGCCATAGGGAGCCCCCTCTTATCTCTCTATCCTTCTCTCTGTCTCTCTCGTATTCTCTCTCAAAGGAAACAGAGTACCTCGGTGGATCCAAGACTGGTATCAAAGCTCGGCTTCTCGACATCGCCATCGCTCCATCGCCAAGACGTTCGATTGCCACCGCCGCTCGAGAGTCACCGCTGCCACTGTTTTCTTTTCCACCGATGTGCCTCATACGAACATAAAACCCTAAATCAGATCTTTTCTTTTCCCGTCCTAAACGACCCTGTTTATTTATTTTTTTGCCCCCCCCCCATTCGTAAGTTGCATCCATTTTTTCTTAAAGCCCATTTATCCTTAGCCGTTTTTTAACCCTGTTAACTTGTTGCTATTAATCTTGGTTCACGTGCTTGATTTTTTAAACCATTTTTTGAGAGTACCAGATAAGTTTTTTTAATGATTGGTTAGTTGTATATTAATTAAAACTTTCTTTAACATTGAACTGTCTTTTTTTATGTCTGTGCCCTTATTTCTTTTTGGTGGTCGATAGTTTTTTTTGTATAGACCTCACGTTTCTTTTAACCTAAGAAAGCGGATTTTTTGAAGTTTTTTTGAAAGCAGTAGTATAAACACGTTTCTTTTAACCTTTTTTGTTCTCTTTAGACTACACGCTTTTTAAGAACATATTCGTTTTTAATGTAACTTTGTTTATTACTTTAAAAGGAAGTGGAAACCGTTTGTGTACTATTTTTTTAAATGGGAGGGTGTGCATTAATTCTTTTTTATTATAATGTTGTAATTGTTAAAAAATGGGGGTGATTTTATCGTTAAGTTTTTTTGTTGTTTTTTTATATATAAGGAAGTTGGTTAGATTGATCTTTTTTTAATAAAAAAGGGAGGGGCTTATTAATTCTCATTGTATTCTTTTCTTTAGCTAAGATAGATTAAACAATCAATTGTATTAGATAAATCAGATCCATTTTTAATTGTATGGAATCGTGAAAAAAATAGTTTTTTTACAACAAACAACTGAAAAGAAAATCTAATTAAGTTTAAAAAAAACAATAGAGAAGTGTTTATTGTGCATCCTGTCATCTACGTGAATTTTTTTAAACGTTAAGAACCTCTTTTTTAATAACAATCCAGGTGTGTTTTTTTGTTTGATTCATTGAATAATTTTTTTAACTTAAAAATTGTTTTGTTAATATAAAAAAATATAAATATGTTATTATACGTTATTTTTTTAAAGGGGAGGGTTTTAACTTATTGTTTTTTATTAGAAGTTTATTTGAACATTTAAAGTTTTTCTTTTTTTTAAAAGAAAGGGAAGCAACACTCATTAAGTGCCTAATTTTTTTTCATCTGTTTTTATTTATCTAGTTAGTTTTTTAATATTTTTTTTCATTGCTATTAAATTTCACAATCTCATATAATCTTATATTTATTTTTCATTAGGTCCAAAAATGACAAGTAGGACAATTGCCACTGAGGTGGGATAAATAGAGTACCTTAATGGTATTAATTACAAATTATGGAGTAGGAAGATCTACTACGACCTGTTGCGTGATAGCATACACTCAATCATAGACAAACCTGGCCCAACGTTATTTGAAAATCCAACTATGGATGAAATTAGGTCCCACGAACAGTGGAAGAAAACAAATAATAGGGCTAGGAGCTTTATGTTGACCCACGTGGATCTGAACCTGATTCGGATCTTTGAGACCTGCAAATCAACTTACGAGCTCTGGACCGCGGTTAAGAAGAAATATCACTCCAAGTCGGAAATGAGCGTCCAACTTCTTCTACACAAGTACAACTCGTGTAGAATGAAGGAATCTGAAAGCGTCCTCGAGCACGTGAAAAAGATGATCGTGATGGCCAAGGATCTTGTGGCTGCTGATTGCACGATTCTAGAGAGGATGCAGATTGCAGCCATACGAAGAAGTCTCCCACCGTCATTTGACATGGTTGCCACATCTCTGCGGATGAATGGCAACATTAAGTCTATGACGGATCTAAACAAAGATCGAAAATTGAGATCTTTGAGGTCGAGGAAGAAGAAGAAGAAGCAAATGCCGTGCACGCGAAGAAAAGGTTGGGTCCCTCCAAAGCGAATTTCAAGGGAAAGAGTGGAAAATACCCATGCGGCTCTTGCTACGGTTGTAGTAAATACGGTCATTTTAAGGTCATTGACCCAACAAGAAGAAGACAGAAAATTCTAAAATACCTGAAAATAAAGGCAAGAAGAAAATAGAAGTCGCGTCTGTCATGGAATGCAACTCCGTCATCACAAACAATGATGGATGGTGGATCGACTCTGTAGCAACCAGTCACGTCGCCAAGACGAAGGAAGGCCTGGTAGACTTCAAGGAGCTGAGCAAAGGAGAACAGAGAATCTTCATGGAGAACAACACCTACCTGGATGTGGAAGGTGTTGGGACATACAAACTTGACCTGGGGGATATCATTATGGTACTGAATGATGTACTGTATGCCCCAGGATATGCCGGAACCTGATCTCTCTCCCAGTGCTACTCAAGAAGGAATTTGAATCCGTTTTTATAATAAGCGTGTCTCTATAGGAAAGAATAAGAAGGTCTATGCGATGGGAAAGTTTGTACCCGAGCATGACCTATTCTATCTTCCTGTAATAAATTCTAGTGAATCAATGAATGTCGCTTCTGATTATTCCTTACGTTATTTGTCTGATTATGACTTGTGGCACATGAGACTGGGTCATCAGGGAAATTCTAAGATGGATCAAATGATTAAGGTAAATCTGTTGCCTAAAATCACGGGTGCAAGGACATTACCCTGGGAATACTGTCTGACCGGTAAAATGACGAGAAGACCCTTCTTAACTGGAACTTGATCAACAGAGTTACTAGGTTTGATCCATTAAGACATATGTGGACCACTGAGCGCAAGCACATATAGAAATAAGGAATGCTTTATAACATTCATTGATGACTATTCGAAGTTCTCCTATGTCTATCTCTTAGGAAGAAAGTCGGAAGCACTTGAAACATTTAAGAGATATAAGACGGAAGTGGAGACAAGATTGGGAAAACCAATCAAGATTCTTAGGACAAATAGAGGTGGAGAATATACCTCAAAGGAGTTTGAGGATTACTGTATTCAGACAGGCATTCGTAGGCAGACTATAATGCCCTATACACCACAACGGAATGGTGTAGCAGAAAGAAAGAATCGAACTTTGATGAATGCAGTAAGATGTATGCAATCACACTCTGAACTCTCCAAGAAATTTTGGGGAGAGGCAGTGCTGACTGTGAACTATATACAGAACATGATTCCCACCAAGTCCGTAAAATCAACGCCATATGAAATATGGAATGGTAGAAAGCCCGAGTTGGGCCATCTCCGAAAATAGGGATGTGTAGCACATGTTCTAGTACCGAGTCAGTTTAGAGACAAGCTAGACTTCAGAATATTAAAGTGCAAGTTTATTGGATATAGTGAGAATTCTAAATATAGATTCTTCCATGAAACTAAAGGTCTGATCGAAAGTCGTGATGTTACTTTCCTTGAAATTCATCAAGAAAAGGAGTATGAAGTAGAGGAATCAGATCCTTTAATTGTCCTATAGGACAATGAAGACGACTCGATCATTAGACAAGAACTTGAGGATGATATCGATCATCCAAATGTAGAGAATGAACCTATGGAACATGATGATCCTTTAGAAGAAGTGGGTGGACCCACACAACCCACGAGTATAATCGGCAACAAGAGACCCAGAACACATCCCGCATGGATGGAAGAATACCATTTCTGTGGATGCGAGGCGTTGTGCTACACCGTGGATGAGGATGTCGCGGATTGTACAGATCCCATATCCTTTGATGAAGCTATGGCTTCGTCTGAGTCGGAATCATGGTCGGCTACCGTGAGAGATGAGTTGGACTCAATCGAGCGAAACGGTGTTTGAAAATTATGTGATTTGCCAGAAGGAATGCAATCCATAGGATGTAAGTGGGTATTCAAGAAAAAATACCGAGTTGACGGTACTGTTGACAAATACAAAGCTAGATTATTTGCCAAGGGTTATACTCAGCAAGATGGAATAGATTTCCAGGAAACCTACTCTCCAGTGGCTAAGTTTTCATCCATTCAGATGATCTTAGCCATAGTCGCATATATGGATTTGGAATTATTCCAAATGGATGTGGAGACGACCTTCCTTAATGGAGAATTAAAAGAGGAGATTTATACGCGACAACCTGATGGTTCTCAGGTTGAAGGTCAGGAGAAAAAGGTTTACAAATTAAGAAAATCATTATATGTCTTAAAGCAGTCTTCACGACAATGGTATCTCAAATTTAATGAGAAAGTTATTCAATTTGGATTTGTTTCAAATAAATTGGATAACTGTGTGTATGTCATGAAGAGTGGGAGCAGGTTTGCAATCATGGCATTGTATGAAGATAACATTCTGCTTGCAGGTAATGACATACAAATGCTTGATGAAATCAAACAGAAATTGAGAAATGAATTTGAGATGAAGGACATGGGCGAAGCATCCTATGTTTTTTAATTCAAATAACAAGAGACATGGACTCAAGGACATTGAGCTTTAGTCAAAAAAGATATTTGCATACTGTGTTAAGGAGATTTGGAATGCAGAACAGCACTCCAGCTCCAACGCCACTTGTGATGGGAAAAGACCCAGTAAGAGTTAGTGTCCCGAAAAGGGGTATAAACCTTTAGATGCACCATATGCACAAGTGGTGGGAAGTCTAATGTATGCAATGATGTGTACTCGACTTGACATGGCCTATCCAGTAAGCTTAGTCAATAGATATCAAAGCAATCCTGGTCTAGCACATTGGAAAGCTGTAAAAAGGATTCTTCGATATCTGAAAGGGACAGTACATCTGAAGCTTGTGTATCAAGCAGAATCGCTTAAGTGGTAGGATACTCCAATGCCGATTTCGGAGGGGATGTGGATGATAGAAAATCCACATCGGGTTACCTATTCTTGTTTGGAGGAGCAGGCATTTCTTGGGGTAGCTAGAAACAAGGATGTGTATCTCGACATACACAGGAGGCCGAGTACATTGTATGTAGCATGGCCACGACTCATGCTGTATGGATCAGGCGTTTTCTAGAGAACCTAAGCCTCGAATTGGTCAAATGGCCAATTGAAATGTATTGTGACAATCAAGCTGTGATAAGCTTGATCAATAGTGGGGCTAATAGTTCTAAAGGAAAACACATTGAAATCCAATATCACTATATACAAGATATAGTGACGAAGCAAGAAATCACGGTAACCTACATACCTATCAGTGATATGTTGGTTGATTCCCTTACCAAGGAAATAAAAACATGAATATACATTAAACATGTTGGTTTAGTGGGACTCAGGAATGCATGAGTCAAGGAAAAGGTTTCATAGATAATGATCATCACATGATAAATCTCCATATATATACTACACGAATAGTGGGAGTATATATGTCTTGACCACTTTGGTCAAGTGGGAGATGTAGAACGACCTTTTGACTAAGTGGTCAAGAACCGTCGCCGCCCGATCCGGGGGACGGCAGTTGCAGTGTGACCGGGTCGCGGGGAGGACCGTAACCGCCGGGCATGGGGGAGGGGGCGGACTTGGCGAGGGGACGTTCACGCCCCTATATATAACAACCTCCGTAAGGAGAGGAAGATCATCCCGAGATCTACCTCGCCATAGGGACCCCCCTCTCATCTCTCTATCGCTCTCTCTATCTCTCTAGTGTTCTCTCTCAAAGGAAATGGCGTACCTCGGTGGATCCAAGACCTTCAACCTCCCCACTTCCCTTTTACATTCACGCAGTCCTCCGATTTCATCGTCCGACAATGAAACCCCATCATCATCATCCTTATTCGAGGCAGTGACTCCAGGGTCGAGGTCGAGGACAAACCACTGAAGCTCTTCTTTGGAACATGGCTTTCAGCATATTATCCTTCCGTTGAACAAAGACGAAGCTCCAGGAAGCAGAGCACTACTGTCGATCAAAGAACTTACGACGACGTACAAGAGATCCTTCTCCGCCATCCCCGTATTCGAGCACCTTCACGCAACAGCTCAACGACCCATCATTGCCGCATTTTTGCTGCGACGGCGTCGACATCAGACCAGATTAGAGGTCTCTTGCATCAGCACTCGAACACAACATCAAACCAACAAGCAGCAATGGCCACTTTGATCTCTGTTCCAACACCAGTTTGTCTCGCCTATTGCCACCTTCTTACCACGCAATCACCACGCGCGGCTAATGATCACCAACAGCAGCAAGCTTATAGAAGCTTCATCACCTCAATCGGAACTCTTCCTCGGCGCGCGTGCAACCACCGCGGGTGAATCCTCAAAAACTGTACGCAGCAACAAGCGGAGGAAGAAGAGATCTGGTCCCTCCACAGTGCACTCTCTCCTCCTCTTCTAAAGCTCGAGTTCCATAGTGCCTTCGACCACCCAGCAGAACCCGTGCACCGTCTCCCCACGATTCTCCTCTCCAGTGGGGATTCGTCCGCCGCACCATTCATCGAGGTCAGGAGGATGCCTATCTAACGCCCCTTTCGCAATCTCGCTCATCGCAGAGCGGCTCCATGAACCACCGCGCGCGCGCCTGGCTCTTCAGCCAGTGCTCCACTCCGCAGCCACTCCCATGGGTCCATCTTACTTGACCCATCGTTAGAGAAAGATAGGGGTCCAAGGCCCCTCACGTGAGGACACACCCTCCTTTTTTGAGAAATTTGTAGGCCTACCCCTTTAATTCAAGGTATATAAAGAAACGCCCGTAGCACTACATTTTTTTTGAATTTTTATTACTCTTTTTGCATTTTTACCCTTGTCCTTGGGTATTGGTTTGAACCATCATCTAGCATCATTTTTTTATTTTTAAAAATTGCACTATTCATTTATTAATGCTCTCTTGTATGGATATTTCTTGATAATTTCCTGAGCTTGCATGGATTTATCTAAGTTTAATTGGTGAAATTTGGCATATTTTGGCCATTCTATATTGTTAATTGCTTAGAGATTAATTCGCTAATCTAAAAATTCCAATAAATTCATGTAGGATAGAATTAATTGCTCTCTACATTGTGTTTAAGTTCCATTTTATTTGCATGTAGTAGCTCAGATTTTCATTATTTCACATACTGGCCTAGTTTCATAACTTTTGGACTTAGTATGTTTGAAAATTTGATGAATAGACACTGAACTTGGTTGTATTTGCATTCATTCATTTAATTGCATTTAAAAATTTAAAAAAATTCTCTTGAAAATCTTGAGCATTTCATTATCTAAAAATAATCCCAAGTTGATGGTTGCCTCCTTGAGATTGACCTTGAGCTTTCCCAATTAAAAATAAATTACCGCATAGAAATTAATTAATTGACATATTAAGTGTGGTTTTTGAGAAATAGTTATATGCCCGACTACAACATAATTATCACAAATTAACTAGGGCATCTAACGGATTATCAAATGTCATAGTTGCCGAGAAAACACGACATAAGATATTTGCTCTACATACGAGATGCAATATAGAATTGAAATTTATTTATACCTAAATGAATTCAATTGAGAGAAAAATCACACATACTAGATAGTTCTATTGGTAGGGAAGAGATGAGTTGAATATTTGACTAAGTAGAACATTCTTCAAATGCATCTTATTAAGACTGTGGTGTGGTCTTATATGTCACGAGCACAAGTAAAAGAATGATCTAAGTAGAAGATTTATGAGATGTGAGTGCATGTCTATCCTACGATGAACAACTGGACGAACATAAGGGTCCTGATCACAATCGTTGGAATCGACCCAATGTCCAAGTCCTGATACATGCACGAGATTCCAAAAAAAATATGTTGGAAATCAAGAAATTATTACAAATTAGTTTACAAAAATAAAGAAAATACTGAAATAAAATTCTAAGACTCTGACACTCTTAATGACTCGACTCAATCTTAATTTTATGCGATCCTTGCAATAGGTTAATCCGCAGAAGCTCCTACCTCCGGTCACCTCCAAATGTACCATACTTCAAGAAAGGCACTCCAAGTGCGTCGGGTCCCTCATAAAAAATACACTAAAAGTCTGAGATAAAATGCAAAAATAAAAAAATAAAGTGAAAGACAAAATGCTGAAAAATAAAGAGAGCAATGAATACAGGAAACTTGAGGTCAGGCTATCTGAGTAGTGAAAAACCCTAATCACTAGATTTTCTAAATTCAATAGTTTTGAACTCAAATATGAAATTTATAAACTAAGTAGAAATACCTAAACTCGAGAGGGTTTGGGTGCCACCTGACCAACTCACGTGGTGTGCCACATGAGCTGACACGCCACTAGACCCAAACATGATTTACAAGACAAGCGGTGACCATTTACAAAGTTCACACTACTTTTTAAACTCTACTTAAAATTTACTAGACTATTATATACAAATAAAAAGAGACATGGGTTACTTAATAAATCACCCCATAATGACGCTTCATCGGGCGACTGGACGTACGCCACAGGGCGAGATTGATAGCGGGGGTGGGGGTTGCTTCCTCTCAGCTTGGATTCAATGATCAGATTAGATTTGGGCCAAAGCTCAATCCAACGGTCCTCGAGGGGTCTCCAAGAACTACTCAAGAACAAAGCTCCGATGAGCTTCATTCTCAATTATCTTCGCGTCCCGATCTCCTCCTTTGCATCCAATGCTTTCCTCCGCTTCCTAACATCATTTCACACATGTTGGTGTCCTCCAAGATGTATGGGGCATGTCGAAGAAGCCCTGAAGCTCAGGTTGCTGGATCTTCTGTTCTAGAGTTGAAATGCTACTCTAGGCACTCCTAGTGATAGATCTTCTGCACAAAAAGTATGGGGGTGAGGGCTATCTCCTCATCCCTCTATTGAAGCTAGATATACATGGGTGAAGCAGGGGCAATGGGACACCAGTGAGGGTGGTGGAGGATGAGCCCAGCGACTCAAATCCATGTAGGATTCAAGATGAAAACAAAGAGGTTTTGTAGAGCAGCGCATGGGCAAGGAGAGGGAGGTGAAAAGAGGCCTAAAAAGGATGGAGCACGATGGGGCGAAGCTTAGTGCTCCAACAATTTTAGTCTTTAATTTTGTTAAGGAAATGATTAATCAACAGAACTTACACTACACCTACATTCTGGAACTATATACGAAAGAAAAAACTATACTTAGCAGCTCAACGAGCCCAGGAGCTCCGAGCAGGAAGACATCGTCGGAGGTGGTTGATAACTAGAGTTTTTCGAGGGTCGTACGGTTTCACAAGGCAAAACCGTAGTCGATGTGTTGACCGCCCAATAAACCCTGATTAATCAATACTTAACCCACAATATAAATCAAGCAATGAATATAAAAAATGTGGAGTTGAAATTTATTATAACTCAACAACAAATGTGTATATGTGTAAGCATACGTAGAGGTCGAACTCAGGGAGAAAACACTAGATTGCGTGAAATAATGCGTAAAAATTTATTCTTTTCTCTTGTCCATTTTATTGTATTTCTGGGTTTTTAATTTTATATTTTTATGGATTTTTGCTTTTATATTTTTGTATTTTATTTTTAATTTTTAAATTTTATATATTTTTAATTTTTCAATTTTTTTATATTTCTTTTTCTTTTAATATATACTAAAAGATAAAAGGTTATATATGACATAGAAAGTAATATAGTTATAAATACTAATAAATGTAAATGAAATGCAAAAAAATAATTTTTGGGGGTTAAAATATTTTTCTAATGTTTTGTGATTTTTCTGAGATTTTTCTAATTTTTATGGATTTTTAAAATTAAAAATATCATAAAAAAGGGATTTAATAAAAGGTTGAAATTGATTTCAGTTTTAAAAATAAAAAATAATATCCAAGTTTATACAAATCAATTTTAATATAAAAATATTTATATAAAGAAAATTATAAAATAGAAATACATATTTTTGGAGGTTTTGAGGAATCTTTTATATTTTTATCAAGCTTTTTGGGGTTTTTCAATTTTTAGGCATTTTATTTTTCTATTTGGAATGATTTTTTATCTGGAGTTGAAATATGATAAAATGGACAACATTTATTTATTTTTTGTAATTTTTCAAAATGTTTCCGATTTTTTGTATTTTATAAAACATATGGAACAAAACAATTTTTTATTTTTAATAAATGGTTAAAATGCAAAAAAGTACAAAATAAATATGGGGCGTAAAAATACATGCAACCAAGCATTTAACCCTATTTTTGCATAATTTTTATAACAAAGATATTATTTTTGATAAATGAAACTCAAGCACCTAAATTCATAAACTAGCAAGGGCATAATTGCAAATAAAATAAATCGTAAGGGAAAGTGCAGTTTTTCAAAAATTATAAATACAACATTTTGTTAGATTGAAACTAAATACACAAAGCCATAGGGCTCCCTTGCAAATTACCCAGCTCACATGGGACTGCACGTGAAATGAGCAGGACATGACTAAAAAGCAATAGAAAGAAGTACATGGGCCTATATGCAAAATGTTCAATTTAATTTAAACTACATATTTTATTTACAGGCTAATTAATAAATACACAAAAAGGCAGGGGAGGATCCGTAATTTACCCCATATGCACACAAATCCAATGGTTGATAAATTTCACTTATGCCACGTGTCAGCATCCACATGGCTGATACTACTTCGCGTCGGACGACATGGATTTGATTTCATGCGTGAGATCAATGACAAAAGGCATGCACGATCCAATGGTGATTGTACTGCTAGAAGAACTGGGCACGATCGAACAGTGGCGGGGCTCAGTGGATGAACAGGGAAGCAACCTCGCCTGAGCGAGCTTCCTCCGATGAAATCTTACGTCTCCGGCATGCTTTGATTTCTGAAATGGCACAACGATCTCCTGGAGAAGTCCTCCATCTGCTAGTGGTGCTAAACTACTATAGTGGTGACCAGAGCTCTCATAGGAGGATGAATGAGCATAGGTGCTCCAGGTACCTCACACGAGTACCAGGATCGACTCCAGTTGGCTCTAACATTCCGAGACTTATGCAAGAGAGTTAAGGAGTCGAGGGAAAATTGCCTCGACCATACATGTAGTGGAATGGGGCGAAAGTGGTGCGGATGAAGGTGCTCTGGCGAGGTGCAGTACTTGAAGCGTCGAACTCCAGATCCTGACAGAATCTCGAGGGATGAAAGGTGGATGGGCTATTCAGAAGCGGAAGAGAATGGTGGTGAATGCAGTGTTGAGTTGTGGGACAATTGGGAAAGGTGAAAATGTGGCCGGAGCTCAAGAGCTCAGGCGAGGGTGCCTTTGTTAATCTAAGCTAACTACTAACTAAGACATGGAATTAAATGCAAGAAATAAAAGGTGAGATCAAAATCTACCTAGATAATGAAGAAACGAAGCTCATAAATTCCTGCGAAAGCAGGGAGCATTGGTGGTCGAACGACCGCCGTAGATGCACCTCCGTCCTCCTTCAACAGCTGTGGAGACTTAGGGGATTCCCCTTGTCATGTGGATATGTGTTGCGCCGATGCTTTAGGGCTTTAGGGGTTGGAAGATGATAAAAATGGAAACATGTGTAGCTACCCTTATTGATTGATGACTTGGAATGAATGGAATGTATGTACAACAGATCTAAGGCTACGACGTGAATCAAGGAAGATCAATGAGGAAATCTTGTGAAGGACTCAAGGGTGATGGATCAGTGGAGCGATGAGGAAAATCTCGAGAAGGCAGGGCGCTCGAGGTTCTGACAAAAGTTAGAAGAAGGGTTGGGGAGTTGACCGGAGGTCAACATTCCCTGGAATGTGGTTGGGCTTACACGTAAGCCAGCTAAAGGACAAAACTATAAATATTATTCGAAATTAATTAATTAAAATTACCAAATGATTTTGTTAAATTTTGATTATAAAAAAATGTTTATTATTTTATCTAGGACTTTATCATGATTTTTTTATTTTTTGATGCTATATACTATAAGTTAATTTTTAAGGGTATATTTGTAGGTAAATTCATCTATTTTTTTGACTAATTTATTTTGTATATTTTTATTTTATTATTTTAATTTATTATTTTATACATTTATATCTTATTTCTAAATGTATAAATATATTTTTATTATATTTGTATGAGGTTATTTATATATTTTGATAAATAAGTATATATATTATGTTGGTATAGATATAGGTATTTTATCTATGTACTTAGCCATATTATCCATGTTGGAGTATTTTCTTTGATTTTATTTTATATTTGTATTTTTATAGAATATAAATAATATTACAATAGAATAAATATATAAAGGAATAAATACTGAAAGAATGAATTTCACTTTTATTTATTTACTGGTATTAACATAGGTATTTTACCTATATATTTTTATAGACTTATTTTATTTGGCATTTCCTTTATGGATTTATTTTGTTTTTAATATGTACATAAGTTATAAATAATAATTACAAAATTATAAAAATATAAAATTATAAAAAAATAAAGATTAACTAAATTGAATATTTTATTCATGCATACTGTAAAGTAGGGGTCCAAAACCTAACTTCCACATCTAAACTCCAAAAAATATAAAACCACATTCATTAAATAGCTTATTAAAAGTTATTTTTAAGTAAAGGTGATTTGATATGTTTTGAGTTCTCATTTTAGAGATACAGGTCTGGGAAGATGAGATTTTGGAATCTTATTCAGAGTGTATCTTTTACACTATGTATTATTTTGATATGAAATTAATATTGTATTTTTTTATATATTATTATCTACAAATTTTATGTACGGAGTTTCTTTATTTGAGGTAAAAAAAGTGGAAAATAAAATATGTCCCAAAAATTAATAAATAATGAATTAATAGTAGGGATTTTTTATAGTTTTGGCCCTTATCTCCCCCTACTTTATTTCTTGTCGACCAATTCAATTCTTGACTTGGTCTCGGGGTTTAGGGTCATAAAATACCTTTGGTATTTTATTCTTTTTTTCTTCTCTTTATATTATAATTTTAGCATTAAAAACACTATTATTTGCACCATAAATGCAATAGATAATGAATATTAATATGTACAAAAAATGCTATTTACATGCATTAGATATGGTTTTATGGCCGAATCGATAAAATAAAGGTGATGAAATGGAGATTCGACACCCCCTATACTTGCTTTTGCTAGTCCCTAGGAAACACTTATGCAATAAGTACAAAAATAACAAGAAAAGAAAAGAATGAATAATGGAATTGATCTTTATTTATCAACCTGCCTTCATAAAATCAAAGTTTGGAGCCCACGCCAGACCTTGGTGTGAAAATGTATGTGGAACCTGGTCGGGAACCAAATTTAAAACATAACAGCCTTTGAGAGTCACAGAACTCGGTTCAAACCACCTCAATAGCCATGTCAGAACTAGACTACATCATATGCAAACCCTTATGACTATAAGTCCGACTTGTACAATGTAAGTGATAGTGGCTCTCCCCAACTGAAATGACAATGGAAGTGACTTCTCCAAAATGACAACCTAATGATTCCCCAGTCCACTCTTTCCTCGAAGAGCGGGGTATCCCCTTCTAAGTTCAAGTGCATCTAACAAAAGAGGAGGAGGTGAAGAGAAGAATGGAAGGTAGCCAGTGTAGCTACCTATCCGAGGATGCCTAACCAATGTACTCAGGTCATCCAGCTGTAAGATAACATGGTATGACTTTGAAGCTCAAGCTTTCTTATTGAATATACAAATATATACACTCTTACCGGCATTTTGTTTTCAATCATGACTGACCACTTTTTTGGAGTTTTTTTAAATACTATTTACAACATCATTTACATAAGGAGTATCCCTCTTTTGAAGCATTATTGCAACCCACACTCTCTTGTCTTTAGACCTCATGGCTACTGGATGGATTGGGGTGCACTTCCCTCCCTAGTCGAGGAGGAATGTTTCCACTCGTGTGCATCTCAAACTGGCAAATCTTATCCCCTCACCACTCCAACTGAGTTGAGCAAAGTGAAAGGTGCAGGTGTCCAAGTTAGGTCACGTCCGAAAAGAGTCATGCGTGCATCTCGAAAAGTTATAGATAGTCAGTTGAGATGTCTTGAACCCTGCCCTGAAGTCTCAAAGAATTAAGTCCCAATGGATCTGAAGTACCTTAAATCCAGTTCCCATAAGATTCCAGTGAAGTTAGGTGCAGTCCAACCAAGCTCCAATCTTCAACTTTACTCAGACTAGTTCAATCATTAAGCTCAATCTGAAAAAAATGTAAATGTTATGCAAATGTTATGTACAATGCAAAAAAATGATGCAATTTTAAAAAGATTTTGTAAATAAAAAGTCTTTTGGCACAAAAAATAAAATATGTATAACTATTTACACGATCGTACCTCTTTTTATTTATTTGCAAGAATTAAAAGTTTAAAGAATTTACAGGTTTAATAATGTTATTTATTTTTATAGGTATATATGTACACTTGGTAAAGAATTTATTACTACTATTATTATTATTCTTAAATGATGCATATATTCCTCAAAATTATTTAAAAATAATTTTGAAAACGATAGTACAAAATAATTTTCACAAATATTTGTAAACATTTAAAAGTCATTTTGCAAAGATTTTTCAAACAGTATATATATATACATACATATATATATATATATATATATTTCACAATATTTTTGCAACCATTTTAAAATCACTTGCAAATAGGTTTTCAAAACATTTTATTTCACACAAAGAAAAGAATTTTATTAAATCAAAACATTTTTACAAAGGTCAAAAATGGGTCAAACCAATTTTCAAGTCATTTGCAAAAATATTTTTAGCATGATTTATCAATCAGTATATACAATAAAAGAATTTGAGGAATAAAATGTATTTTTATTAGATTAATTAATTGTATATTATTTTAGCTATATTATTAAAAATATGAAAGTACGAGTTATGGCTAAGGTATATACAGAGTATATACGACCCCCTTATACTTAGATTGAGCTATGTCCTCATAGATCGGAAAACAAAATAGAAGATATAACTCGTACTGAGTATAGAAAAGCCTATATTACAATGAATAAAATAAGAAATGAAAGAATGAAGAAATAAATGAATAAGAAGTTGATCGCCCCCCTATACATAGGATTAAATAATCCTAAGTATAGCAGATTGTACACAAGGCAGGGAGGGTCATGGTTGAGAATAAACAGATTGCAGCTCGGCGTTTCTCCCCCATACTTAAGGTGAGATGTCCCTAAGTATAGTAGAGAAAATCAACAAGAGAGGAGACAATGGAGGGGAACAAAGAATGAAAGAACTCGGGGTGCACACCCCCTATACTTAGGACAAAGTACATCCTAAGTATAGAAGACTGACAAAAAGGAGCGACACCTTTTCGATAGAAAAAGAGAAATGAAAATGGAAAGAAGAATAGAAGAAAAGACATGTGAAGATAGAAGGAAAGATCACAGAGAATGTACACCTCATTCCCTCTATACTTAGAGTAAAAGATCCCTAAGTATATGAAACGATAGGAGCGATGAAATAGATTGAAGAAATGGGGTGCACCTCTTATACTTAGGACAAGGTATGTCCTAAGTATAGATGCATAGATATGACCTATGATCTAGGGTACCCATGACATACGGGAGAAAGAAAGAATGTAAGACAAAACACGTACACAAGAAGTATAGACTGGTGAAGTACACGACGGTATCTGATAAGAGAATATTGTACTCTCATCATCGTCTTCCTGTGAGACCAATGACAAAGCCAACAAGATAAAGGCACCAAGGTATACACTCAAGTGAGTGTTAGGTACCGAGGAAAATGGATCGAAAACTAAGCCAAGAATCGATAGTGTGAAGTAGATCATCAGCTCATAAGAAAGGAATGAGCGATCGGAGCCAATACCAAGACATAGAGGAAGAGTGAGCAGTACAAAATCCTCCAGGACAATCAAAGTCTCAGGAAGGTACAAAAAGTGAAGAACATGAGACTCTCTATGCAGTAGGATATTTAGTGGTCATAAGGGCGACAAATTAGAGATACACCGAATACCACACGATATGGCTCTACCCTGTGAGGGTCATCAAGGTGAGTAGACTGATATGAGTCAAGGATCTTAGAATAATCAGAAGACTCGGCTCCATGCTCCACCAAAGAGGAGATACCATAAGTAAATTGAGTACCTATAAAATGAGGTATCCTCTCGCATATAACCCTTGGGGCGAGATACATACTAATCAATGAATAATAAGAACAGAGCTCACCCTTGCGAGGGTCATCTAAGTGAGCAGGCTCAAAGGAGTCCGACCCATCAGAAGCGGTCTTGGTAGGCGATAGATTGGCTAATAGCAGAAGAGACAGAAAGATCGATAAAGTATCACATCCTCTCACAGATAACCCTCTGAGAGTACTGTGAGCTAGGCACGGAACAATCAGAGGAAGATGACTCATCCTTGCGAGGACCATCAAGAAGAGTGGACTCAAAGGAGTCCAGACAGATCAATCACGTGCTCCGATAGATCGGACGCACAATCAGTCAGTGATCGTAAATAAAATGTTCCATTCTCTCGCAGATAGTCCTTAGGGAGTAATCAATCTAAGTCAATGAAGATCATGGGAAAGTTGGCATCAAGTCTCAGATCCTCAAAGAATATCAATCAGTCATCAATAAGAGGGCATAAGATCATGGGAGGAATAAAAGATAATCAAGTTAGTCACAAAGCGGTCCCTCAAGTCAATCAAATCAGTTGAGATGGATTAAGATGCAGAAAGAATTCCTTTAAGTGCTAAAGGTGGATGGGAGGATCAGGAGATAGAGGATGGATTAGTCAAGAAGATGAGTGTAATCATGTGGGTTCCAAGCACCATCGCTTTGAAGCCACCTATAGAGATAGTACATCAAACCTATGAATCACGACAGGAGGAAACATTGAATAGATTGTCTAATCATAACTCATGGAATCATCTTTCATCCTTAATCCAGTGTGTAAGATAAAAAAATCCTCAATAAAGAATCACTCATGAGATCGTACAAACCTCAGAATCCTCAATAGTCTCTATGCACATATCATAAATCGAAACCACCAAGAATGGCATACCAATCTCAACATCCTCAAACCTGCGGCTTACTCAAATAATCAATGTAACCTGAAAACTTTAATGTGGGCCCTATGTACAAACATAACAATCCTAGGTAAAAGAAAGGATGATACAAAGGGAATGATGAGGGTGGGCGATATAAAAACAAACATAGACAAAATTGTAGTTCAAGAAGAGAGTCTTCTTGAACCAAACCGATGATGGGTGATATGGGCAAGGAGAAAACCATGAAATTCGGCGAAGACGGTGAAGATCAAGACCTGATATCATGACTCGGATGAAAATGAGAAAATATATAAACAAGTGAGGGATAGGGACTCAATGATCAAAATGACACACACTCATAAGAATGGAAACTCAAAGAAAGAATAAAATGTAGATGGACTCAAAATCGCAATCAATGTACAAAGTAAACCCTCAGTTCACCTACTCAACACCATCAAGACCGCGATGGTGGTCTATTATCTTTTCAGTTTTTAGAGATAGTACAAGCACGTAGGTAGGACTGGAATGGGGCAATAATCCTTAGTGTGTTGGTAGGAATAAAATGCACATACGATGAGGGGGTTTCTCTCTCAAGACAATGAATCCATTACTTTTTAGTTTTAAGGTCCAATAGAGTTAGTAATCCCAATTTTATTTAGGTTATAACCTTTTTTGTTATTATTCAATGCACACGCCTAATGATATTTTCAAATTCGTTTATCATCCTAAGTGAGCAAAATCAAGGGGAAAGGTCGGAAAAGCCATGCAAATCAGAAATCGATGATGCATGAAAAGTCAAAAGACTTATAGTGCTTCCCAACTCTCTCCATGCGGGATGTATAGTGGAATTGGAAACTACACTATATGCAATGCAAGCTGATGAAATCACCCTAAAACAGTAATTGCTATTATAGCAAGGCACCCGTTGTTAATTATTTAGATATGAAACCTAAGTTCCGATCTTGGTAACCTCTCGATGCCTATCACAACGAGTCCTGCAAGTGTTGTGTGAGGTTCCTCACAATGCACGGTTTCAAGTCTAAACAACCGACAATTATGATTTGAATAAGTCAAAAAGAGATTCTATAGGTACATGCAAATATATTAGAGCTTTGGACTTTAATCTATCAAGAAAGCAATTCCTAAACTAGGGACCATTTACACAAAATAAATAAAACAAAAATTGAGAAACAAATAAAAGAAGCAATGAAAACGCAAAAAACATGACGAGGCTCCCAAGGGAACAATCCCTCGAGCAATGAACCTCATGAAGTAGTTGAGTCTAGAGAGTTCAAATTATTACAACTTAATTGTCACTCTCTTACATGAATTTACATTAGAGTAAATGCAGAATAAAATAAATAAACTATAGAAAAGGTGCTCTCTCCCGTCGACTCAGTTAGAAAGCCGACTCTGCCTTACTTGGGTGCACAGGTCCTCCTAAGAAGTCCTCCCTCACGTAGCGGTCCCTCGCAACAAATTCAAATAAAAAGAGGTGTCAGATAATTCAGGATTAATATCAATAATAAGAAAAATAAATAAATGACAAGAATAAGTAAATGCCAAAAAATAAACAAGAGAGCATGAATAAAAATAATCCCAATCTATGCGGCGTTGCTCCCTAGCAACAACGCCATTTGATAATTAGATTTATACAAGGGTCGTAAGATTTCACAACGAGAAACTACTCAATAAACCCTAATTAATCAACAATTAACCCACAATATAAATCAAGAAATGAATATAAAAAATGTTGACTTAAAATTTATCATAACTCTACAACGAATATGTATAGGTGTAAGCATGTGTAGAGGTCGAACTCAGGTAACAAACATTAGATTGAGCGAAATAACACACAAAAAATTGTTCTTTTCTCTTGTCCATTTTATTGTTTTTGTGGATTTTTTATTTTATTTTTTTTTGTGGATTTTTGTTTTTTATAATTTTATAATTTATATTTTATATTTTATAATTTCTTTTTATATTCCTTTTTCTTTTAATATATACTAGAATATAAAAGGCTATATATGCCATATAGAGTAATGTAATTATAAATACTAGTAAATTTAAATAAAAAGCAGTAAATAAGTTGTTTTGGGTTTTAAATATTTTTCTAATGTTTTTGTGATTTTTCTGGGATTTTTGCTCATTTTTATGGGTTTTTTAAAAAAAATATCCCAAATCAAGGATTTATTAAAAGGCTAAACTTGATTTGAATTTTAAAAATAGAAATAATATCCAAAATTATCGAAATAAATTTTAATATATAAATATTTATATTAAGAAATTATTAAATAGAAAGCCATATTTTTGGATTTTTGGGAATTTTATATATTATTTCAAAGGCTTTTAGGGGTTTTCAAGTTTTAGGCCTTTTCTTTTTCTATTTTTAATAATTTTTGTCTGAAGTTCAAATATGATAAAATAAACAACAATTATTTTTTTGGATATTTTCAAAACGTATTTATATTTTTTGATATTTTATAAGTTAGACATAACAAAAACGTGCTCTTTTTTTATTTTTAATAAACGGTCAAACGACCAAAAAGTGCAAACTAAATATGGGACATGAAAATACAAACCACCAGGCATCTAACCCTATTTTCTCATAATTTTTAGAGCAAAGATGCTATTTTCGATATATGAAATTCGAGTACTAAATTCATAAACTAGCAAGGGAATAATTGCAAATAAAATAAATAGTAAGGGGCTCAATCAATTTTCCCAATAATATAAAAAGTATACAACATTTTATTGGAATAAAACTAAATACACAAAGCCACGGGAGCTTCCTTGCAAATTACCCAGCTGGACAGGACCAAAAAGCAAATAGAAAGTACATGGGGATATATGCAAAATATCCCTTTTTATTTAAACTACATATTTTACTTACATGCTAATTAGTAAATAGACAAAAAGACATGGGAGGATCTGCAATTTACACCATATGCACACGGATCCAATAGTATATGGATTTCTCTTACGCCATGTGTTAGCATCCACACGACTGATATCGCTTTGTGTCAGATGACGTGGATTAAATCTTGGGTGTGAGATCAATGACTGAAGGGGTGCACGATGCGACGATGGTTGTACTGCTGGAAGAACCGGGCACGATCTAATGGCAGAGGGGTGCGGTTGATGAACATGGAAGCAATCTTGCCTAAGCAAGCTTCCTGCTATGAAATCTTCCGTCTCTGATGTGCTCTGATGCTCTAAAATGTCCCAACGGTCTCCTGGCGAGGTCCTCTATCTACTGGTGGTGTCAAACTACTCCGATGGTGACTGAAGCTCTCTCAGGAGGGCGAATGACTGTAGGTGCTCCAGGTACCTCATGCGAGTATGGGACTTGCGCAAGAGAGTTAAGGGGTCAAGGGAAAATTGCCTTGACCCTACATGTAGTGGAATGGGGGCGAAAGTGGTGCGAATGAAGGCACTCCGACGATGTGCAAGACTTGAAGTGACCAAGTCCAGATCCTGATAGAATTTAGAGGGATGGAAGGTGGCTGGGCTATTCAGAAGCAGAAGAGAACGAAGGTGAATGCGGTGGTGAGTCGCGGGATAGTTGGGAACAACAAAAACGTGGTCGGAGCTGAAGAGCTTCAGCGGGGGTGGTTTTGTTAATTTAAGCTAACTACTAACTAAGATATGAAATTAATGTAAGAAATAAAGGCAAGATCAAAATCCACCTAGGCCATGAAGAAATGCATCTCATACCTACATGTGAAGGTAGGGAGTAGAAGTGGTTGGACCACCATCGTAGGTGCACCTCCCTCCTCCTTCAGCCACCGTGGAGCCTTAGGGGACTCCCCCTGTCACGAGGATACTCATTGGATCGAAGCTTCAGAGCTTTAGGGGTTATAAGATGAACAAAATGGAAGAGGAATATGAAGGTATTATTTATAAACATATGTAGGCACCCTTATTGATGGATGATTTGGGGCGAATCGAATGTATGTACAATAGATCTATGGCTATGATGTGAATGAAAGAAGATCAATGCGGAGATCTTGTGAAGGGCTCGAGGGTGATGGAGCAGCAGAGCAGTGATGAAAATCTAGAGAAGGTGGGCCACTTCAGGTTCTGGCAAAAATCAGAAGACGGGATGGGGAGTTGAACGGAGGTCAACATTCCCTGGAATGTGGTTGGGCCTTGTAAGCCTGCTAAAGGACAAACTGTAAATTTTATTTGAAATTAATTTATGAAAAGCAGTAAATGATTTTATTACCTTTTGATTATAAAATAAAAATGTTTATTATTTTATCTACTATTTTATCATGATTTTTATTTATTTTTTGTGTTATATACTACAAGTTATTTTTTGAGGGTATATTTATAGGTATATTCGTCTATGTTTTGACTAATTTATTTTTATTTTATATATTTTATTTTGTTACGTTAATTCCTTATTTTATGCATTTATGGATAATTTCTAAATGTGTAAATATATTTTTACTATTTTTTCGTGAGGTTATTTGTATATTTTAATAAATAGGTATCTATAATTTATAGGTATAGATATATGTATTTTATCTATGTACTTATTCATATTATTCATGTTGACGTATTTTCTTTGATTTTATTTTATAGTTGTATTTTTTGATAGAATATAAATACTATTTACAAGATTATAAAGATATAATAGAATAAATAATGAAAGAATGAATTTCACTTTTATTTATTTACAAGTATTAGCATAAGTATTTTACCTATATATTTTTATAGACTTATTTTATTTGGTGTTTTCTTTATGATTTTATTTTGGTTTTAATATGTACATAAGTTATAAATAATAATTTAAAAAAATATAAAAATATAAAAATAATAAAGATTAAATAAATTTAGTATTTTATTCAAGTATGCTGTACAACAAGGGACTGATAACTTTTACACCTTAACTCCAAAAAATATGAAACCACCTTCATTAAATAGCTTATTAAAATTTATATACAATTAAAGTGATTTTGGTATATTTTGAGTTTTATTTGAGAGATACAGTATTGGGGAGTTGGGATTTTATAATCTTATTCAACGTGTATCTTTTACATTGTATATTATTTTTGTATGAAATCAATTTTGCATTTTTCTATATATTATTATCTACAACTTTCATGTACATAGTTTCTTTATGTGAGGTATAAAAGTGGAACATAAAATAGGCTAAAAAATGAATAAATAATGAATTAATTAAAGATATTTTTATTGTATTTTTGGCCCTCATCTCCCCCTACTTTTCTCCTTATCGACCAATTCAATTCTTGACTTGATCTCGGGGTTTAGGGTCATAAAATACCTTTGGTATTTTATTCCTTTTCTTTTCTTCTCTTTATTCTTTGGCATTAAAAACAATATTATTTACACCATAAATGCAATAGATAAAAAAATGTTAATATGTACAAAATAATGTTATTTACATGCATTATCTTGGGTTTTTATGGCCAACATGATAGAATAAAGGTGATGGAATGGAGATTCATCAATGGTCCGATCAACCTGGATCACACGAATCAGGTCTTTCTCGACGCTGATTAGGCTCGCATTCTTCTGTTGTCATGACATGCTTCAATGAGGAGGACTCCTAATGGGGTTACATCAAAGAATCTGGATCAAAACCAAAAAAGAGGCCAGAGGAGATATTTATAGAGATGGGTTCCGACCAAAAATATGGAGCGATGGCGTGTAGGTGGATGGTGGTAGGTGAAGATGCTGGAGTGGGTGTAGGTTGAGGCCAATATGGCTATGGATTGGTGGTTGTCTAAAGGGAGAAAGCGTATGAGGATGACGTGAAGAAAGAATTTGGATAAAAGGGGGGCATCACGAGGTCTGACAAGGAAGGAGGTAGGGGCCAGACAATTGACCAGGCAGTTAACAGTCTGCGAAAGCTAGAGAAAATTATCTCATTAAATGTATTTAAAACTAAAAATGATTTATTTTATTTTTTCATAATATTAAAAATACTTGCAATTTTTTGTAGTATCTAATTATGATTTTTATTTATTTTTACAAGTTGATTTATTATAGGTCAATATTTATATGTGTATTTCTAAGTATAAATACTTGTATTTTATTTTTATTTTTATTTTGTTATTTTATAAATGCATTTTTTATATTTATAGATTATTTCAAATATTTTTAGTGTATTTTTATGATTTTATTTATTTTTAAATAATTATGTATGTATATTATATAGGTATATAAAGGTACAATTCATCTATGTATTAAAGTATCTTATTTATTTTAATGTATTTTTAATTGTTTTATTTTAACTTTATTTCATACATATATTTGAAATAATATTTAAAATTTTATGAAAATATATGAAAGTGAAAAATATAAATAATAAATATATTGAATATTATATACATGTATATTTCACAATGAGGGCCCAAAACTTTAATTTTGCATATTGACTACAAAATGAATGAAACCATCTTTATTAAATATATAGTTTTATTTTATGTACAGTAAAAGTGAGTTTAATTAATTTTGAGTTTATGGACGAGTTACATATCTGCAGAGTTTTCTTAATGGCTTTTTATTTTGTGTGTCTTGGTCACAGTATGCAATATGTTTGAGTGAAAGAGATCTTGTATTTTTCTTTATATTTTTATGTATAATATTTTTGTCTAACGTTTATTTATTTGAGGTATAAAATAAGAAAAAAAATGAGTGCCAACATGCAATAATTAGGCTATGAAATTAGGGTTTTTGAGTTGTATTGTCTTTACAATTGGTTGCTCTATCTCCCTCTACTTTATTCCTTATCGACCAAGTCATCATGATGACTGGGTCTCGGGGGCTAGGGTCACTCTATGTTATTGACACTTCATTCTTTTTCTTTTCTTTTCTTTATTCTTTTATTTTGGTATTAAATAAAATATTTGTATAATATTTTTTACCGCATTTATTGAGAATTATTGAGTGTTTATTATCACAAATTAATGATATATACATGCATTTAGATAGTAATTTAAGGCCAAAATTAAAGAATAAAGATAATGAAACAGAGATTCGTCAGCCATCTCTGAGGTGATGTGGAGAAAGATTAAGAGAAGGAGAGTGAAATGGTTTCCTAGGGTTGAATGTAAAACCAGAGACACCATAGTTGCATACACGAGACTTGATGATGACTCATCTGTAAATATACTTTCGACCTCTATGTTTGGCAAGCTCAAACTTAGACCTCTCAGAAAATCAAGATTGATAGTTTAGCTAGCTTACCGATCCATAAAACAATCAAGAGGAAATATTTCAATCACCATTACGTTCCAAGGTGTTATACTTAGAGTGGACTTTACAGTCATTGATATCGAGCAACGATGGGAGTTCACCAAGTTTCCTATCATTTTTGGGAAGCCATTTTTTAGCCTTGGACAAGGAGACTATAGATCGTAAGACTCGGGTGCTCAATTTCTGAACTTTGAGTACACACCAACCTCACCTAACCTATGAGGACACACATCAACCCAATGCGACCCACATAGCCATAGACATCCATGACCGTCGATATGTACATGAGTCCTATCTCTCTATTGCACGTGATATCGATTGTCGAGTCGACCATTGGATTTAATACTCCTTAGACCACAACATCACCCATTGCTTGTCCCACCACCACCATGGTAGCTTCTATAGAGGACTCACAAATAGAAGCTGTCTTCGAGTCCGACCCAATCTTTTCTGATTGTATTTTGACCATTTTGGTGATTTGATTCCCATGCCTACACTACCAGAACCAACCAACTCCTTCTGCAGACCACTTCTAGGGTCTAGGCGTAGTGACACAACCAACATTATGTCACTCCAATCCAAAAAAGAGGATGTGTCCTCTAGTCGATTATCTAGTGAGAAGAAGAAGAGCCCTGATTCCTCAAGGTGTTCACACAAACTTCTCAAGGTACGTCATGATCCTCCTCTTCTCCATGCTTCAAGTTCTAAAAAACAATTAAGATGATCTCTATAAACGTGGACATTTATGAGAACTCTTCGTCGAGCTCTAATGAGATCATTTGCATTAATGCACTCTGCACTGTTAATATGAAATCCTACTAGAGAAAGTAGCCATGTGTTGATTCCCGTTGGAAATCCCATTCTTCTCACTACTACTCTTCTGAGGACGAATCTAACATTGACACATACCCCAAGTTCATCTACCCTTTCTGATTCTACAAGAAGGTTTGTTGTAAAATGTCTTGATTTATGTATTATCATTTCACCTTTTATGGGTTTTCTTTTTGTTCTCTCTTTTTCCCATGATTCGCATCACTTGCCCCAGTTTTATCTTGTTTTCATTTGTGGCTATACTTAAGATGAACATATCCTAAGTATATTGGAGTGAGTGACTAGAGTTGTTTTTTTAGAATTTTCTTTTCATTTTTTTGCATTCTCTAGTTTTCATGGGATCCCCATTCCTACACGTCAGTAATTAGGCTAACCAAATCCTAGGTATAGGGGGGTGATTCCCATTATGTATTCTCCATTTCTTTTCCTCATTCATACCTTTCCCTCGAGCACCTTATTTTTGTCTTTTTATATATTTAAGATGTCAAAAGCATAAGTATAGTGAGGCGAGTTGACTTATATTCTTTTCACTACTTTATGCTTAGTGCGAGCTATTTCTTTTTGTTACCTAGTGTCATGAGGACATATCACAAGCTAAGTATACGGGGTGTATATATGTGGTACATACTTTACACATAGCTTGTACTTTTCATTGGGTTGTATATAAATATTGGGTCATGGGCAATTACTTGTAAATTTAGAAAAAATATGTACAATACATAAAATACTTGAAACTACTTGTAAAATATGTATAATTTGCAACCCTTGTAAAAAAATGTAAAATATTGTAATATTTGTATAAGTGTGTATATGGGTTCTAAAATGTGTACATTCTTATCTATATATGTACATTATACTGGTTTTTGTATATTGTATGTCAAAATTGAGGGGTATAACAATTTTTTAAAGAAATTCAAAAACAAATTGAAAATAAATAAAGTTAGAAGTAAGGTTTTATCCCCAACCCATGCACACAGGACTTGGGTATCGGGATGATTTGGAGCGGCTCTTGACTACAAGTCTTGTCATTGCTATTCATTAGGATCTTAGTACTTAATTACTCAAACTCCCTTGTTTGAATATGTACATGCTATATTTCATGTAGAATCTCTAGTCTTAAAATAATATGATTTGTACTACACATGTACAATTACATACTTCTTTTGATTAGTCACTGTTTCACTTAAGGCATTAGGATTTGATAATTTAAATTGGGACTTGATTTTAAGACACTTAATGAAGGGAAGGATTTGGGAATTGCCTCATAAAACTTGAGTGTCATCACATAGCTAGTATGGTGATAAAGATCTATGTGCCACCTTTATTTGACCTAGGTGCTAGTTTGTGTAAAAACCTAATAATTTGTGGGTTAGTATGGGCCAAATTGGTAAGGGTTGAAGACACACCCATCATTGTGTTATAAAAAAAGCTCAAAGTTCCACAAAATTTCCATAAAAAGAGCTTGAGAATAACGGGCAAGTGCTCCCAACCTTTTGAGAGTCCGCATGGACCAAGAGGGAGCATGCCATAATATAGCCTCTTCCCAGTGCTATTAGACCACCAAATAAGATCCATGCAAGCACAAAAAAGGTCATGCATCGTAAATGCTGCAAGCTTGGTTGTAGAAGGTACATTAGATACTCACAAAAGGCACATCACAATGCATTCCACAAAAACAAGTGCAAATAATTCGAAATTTTTAAAGGACATATTGATCCACACCAAAAAATACAAGTGTGTGATTTGGCACCGAGTGATTATTTTTTTACAATAAGAGATAAGAAGAAGGTAGAATCATACTATACAACCATTACAATCAGGGGAGCAGTCTTGTAGACCACACAAGGCGGGTCCACTGCGTCATTGTGATGCCATCTCACTAAGATCGAGTGGCTTAGCAGCAATCAACCCAAACAATAAGAATAAATCAAGCAAGCAAAACAAGTGCGTGAATCGAAATTTATTATACCTTAAAATAAAAGCGTATAATGGCAAGCATGTAGGGATCAAACACGAGAAGCATTGGGAATAGAAGGTATTATTTAAATGAATAAACAAAGAAAGTGTATATAGAAATGTGCACACAATCACTCAATGTGTATTTATATTTTAATAAAATTAAACAAACTTTTATTTTTTATTTTTTTATTTTTAAAATTTTATTTTATTTAATAATATAATAATAGATATAGCTATATATAGGGAATAAGGAGTACTATATACTATATAGTGTAATATATCTAACAAATATGCAAAAATCATAAAATAATCAAAGAGAACAATCCTTTTTTAAGGTTTTAAAAATGTATTTAGGAACTTATAATAAGTAATGATGATTATAATAGATATATAAATAGATACGTATATATATTATATCGAGGGTTATATATAAGTAGTAAAAAATCAGAAAAGAAAATATTTTTAAGTTTTTAAATTATGCTTCTACTTATGTATTTTTTCTGAATATTTTTGCTATTTTTTTGGATTTTTAAAAATATGAAAAAGTAAAAAATAATGACTTTTAATAGAGAAAAATGAGAGTTAAAATACCAAAAAGGTTCACCAATTAAAGTGAAACTAATATTTTCATAGTTTTTGTGATTTTTTTGAAATTTTAAGAGGATTTTAGAGCTTTTTAATTTTTACAGATTTTGTTTTTCTATTTTTAGTGACTTTGTTCTGGAATTATATAATACTATAATAAACATTAGGCAATTTTTGTGATTTTTGGAATAGGTTTTATATTTTCTTTGGATTTTCTTAGTTGAAAAGGGAATAAATAGAACCTAATCCTAATTTAATAAATGGTAAAACTTAATAAATGTCAATCTCAGTAGATAGAATGCATAAACATGATGTCATACACTTAAGATAATTTTCCCATAATTAAGAGAGTCTAGGGGCTATTTTTAATAAATGAAATAAGAAAAATGAATATTCTCGGCAGCACAAGGACCTATTTACAAATACAATTAACTAAAAATGCATTCATAACACAACCAGGAATATAGGTGGTTTAGTGTATTTTTTACAAAAATTAACATGCGTATGCATATGAGCCTCGTAGGGGCCAAAATGCAATATCAATAAACCTTGGGGGCCTTCTTGTAAATAGTTCACAAATATTATACTACATTATTAAAATATAGGGATAAAAGGAAATGAAATATTTGCAAGGATGTCAGTGCAAAATTCACATAAACCAGTGTATATGGCACGTCAACCTACGTGAACTGGATTGAAATACAAAGTTCCAAAAGTACGAGCTTCCAAATGCAA
This sequence comes from Ottelia alismoides, assembly GCA_037367405.1. Lineage (NCBI taxonomy): Eukaryota > Viridiplantae > Streptophyta > Magnoliopsida > Alismatales > Hydrocharitaceae > Ottelia > Ottelia alismoides. Next base: position 592,933 of record JAZKJV010009972.1, read on the forward strand.
ATATTACAAATTAATTTACATGTGCCTGGTGAATGTTTGGCCTTAATATAAACAAAAAGGCAGAAGGGGCCCTACAATAATTACCCATTCTAGTGCAGAGATGAGCGTTGGAGGTGGTTCCGTGTGCTGCCACTTAAGTGATGCAACATTTGGGGGTGCTTTGTTTCGCCTTGGATCAGGCAGCTTAAATTAAACCTGGAAGTCTTCCATAATCCAACGACTCTGATAAGTGGAGGAAGAACACGGAGAACTCCTTGTTCTCCTTGCTTTATTCATTGATTCCAATCGACTCCAACCACATTTCTCCATGCTGAGGAGTATTGTAGCTTCCTGGGGTGTCTCCGCATATGTAGATGGCTTCAACGAGCTTCCAGATCCCATTGATTTAGATCTGGAGGGTCTTCGACCTAGAGCAAAAGATGAACTTCAAAATAGCTCAAAGGTTCCTCCTCTTCGCACAAGACATGCACAAAAAGATCCTCTGACTCAAGGCGAACACCTTGGTCAAAAACTTGAGGTCTGAAACCTTGAGGAACGATGGGGCAATGAGCTTCGATGAATGACGATGGAGGGAGCTCTGGTATACGTCGATCCGGGAGGAATCAAAAGGGGGAAATGGGCGGGCATGACGAAGAACGTGATGGGGAATGGAATCGGCTGATCAGATGGGTCGATTATAGGTGAAAACGTGATGGATCTAGCCTGGAGCTCAAGCTACATGTTTACATACAAATTCGGTTACACTAGAATATACTAATCTAAACTAGAATCTTAATGCAAAATTGAAATATGTCTTAAGGATTATACCTGAAAATGAAAGATGGGGCCTCGATTCGGCTGGAGTTGAAGAGGTGGAACCCATGGTGGAGCTCGTCGGAGGTGTTGGATCTACTCCGCCTTCACTCCTCTTTGCAAATCGGTAATAAAATGTTCATGTTACCAACATGATGCTATAGGGATGGATTTGAGGGGCTTAAAGTGAAGGAAGAGCGATGAAAATTGTATTTTAGGAGGAGGGAAATTATTTATGGACAGAACAAGGGCCTCTATTAATTGAGGCTTTCTGATGAATTTGGATTATGCACAAGGGATCAAAGGTTAAGGTGTGCATTAGGGATGATAGACGGTAAGTTTTCAAGAGAAAATAGGTCAAAATGAGTGACTAATCACTCGAGGAAAATGGGAGAGGACGAGGGTTCCATCATCTGACATGCATTGAGTCAACAAAGCGAGCTCCTTGATTGGTCTATGTTGACCAATAAGGAAATTTTGAAAAATAGATCCCTTATTAAATAAATTTAAAATAGTAAATAATTTTATTAGTTTTAGGTTAGGACACAAAATATTTATTATTTTATGTAATACTTTAATCTTATTTTTATTTATTTTAATGAGTTAATTTATTATGAGATAATATTACATGTGTAATTATAGGTATATTTACCTATATGTTGTCTGTTCTATTTTTTATTTCTTATTTTTGATTTCATTATTTTATATACATAATTTATATATTTATAGCTTATTTATATACACACAAATATATTTTTATTTTATTTTTTCTAGAGTTATTTGTTCACTTAAATAAATATATGTATTTATTTTATATGTATTTAATTGATAAAAATGTCAAAACAATGACTTATAATAATAGGTTGAGTTATTTGGAATTGTGATGAATCTGTTATTCATCACTCCAAAAGTCAAAAATAGAGCCTTGTTCCCGAGAAAATAGAGGCATATTTCCTTTTATCTTGCATAAATAACACTCATGCATGCATCCGTAATTCATGCATTTTAGCAGCTCATCTGCATGTAAATAAGAAGCCAAAAATCCCCTGTAAAATACCTCTTCATCAAAATAACTTCTTCTCTATAATATATGTATATATTCCTTAATAATAGAGGGAAGAATGCCAAAAATCACCCTTGTAAAATAGCCCAAATATCTTGAGAACCCTTGTACATTTAAACATACATAAAGCCCTCATACAAACCCCTAATTAGGTCTACTCACTCTTAGAATACTACACATTAAAAGACCTTCAAAATGAGACTGATTTCATTGAAATTGGAGCTTGTATGAGAAACTTGGGTTTTTGGATCCTTTTGTATACTACACATGTATATTTATGTATCCTTGTATTTATGTATCATATTTGACCTCATCTCCGTCTTTGGTCAACATGAAACTTGTAGATCTCATGAAGATCTACAACTTTCATGTTTTGAGTTTTTCCAAATTCGGCTTCCTCTTCTCTCTACACGTGTTTCTTTCTCCAGCCATTCACAGCAGGCCACGTGGCGCCCTCTGGTTGCGCCACGCGGCCCGCTGCCCATCGCCTCATCCGCCTGCGCCTTCCACCGTTGGATCTCGCTTCAGATCCAACGGCTCAGGCCTTTCCACGCGTTTCCCTTCTCCTTGCCGTCAGATCGCCCCCGCGCTCCATCTGATCCCTCCATTAGCGCCGCTCCCTCAGCCAGACACGTGGCGCGCTATGCGCCCTTCGATCGCGCCCTGGACTTTCCATCTCAACCGCAGCTTCTGCCTATCTCCTTAGCCGATCGATCAGGCCCTTGATTCCATCTGAGCCATTCCTTAGCGCCTCGCCCTCGACACGCCACGTGGCTGCTCCATCGGCCCTCCGATCACGTGCCTTAGATCTAATCTGGCCCGTCATCTCGCATTTAGCCCTCCACCGTTGGATCTCCAGATCCAACGGTTGAGCTGCATCGTCAACCTCCGATCGCTCTCTCTCACACGATCTCGACCTTGCGGAACACGCACCCCCTTCCTATTCTTGGCAGCGCATCTACCACCACAGAAGCCCGCTGACCTCCCCACGACATCCTCCACTCGTCCCTCTCCCTCGCCATCTCCCTCAAGCACCACCATCTCCACCATACTCGCCCCACGACGGCCACCAACTTCGCCAGTCCACCAGCTAACCCATCAACTTCTCCCTATAAATACCCAGCCACCGGCACCGTTCACCCCCATCCGCCACTCCAGAGAGAGTCCTTGAGCTCCAAGCTACTTATTGGTGACAGCAATTTGTTGAGTTGTCGAGCGAAGAGAGGTTTCCAACTCCGGCGAGATCCACGGCCGCCACCGCTGTGCTGCAGCCTCCCTCGAGCCGCTGCCTGAGCTCGGGACCCTACCGATCCCTCGAGCGACGACCCTGGAACTCCCAGCTGAGCTCCAATTCCCAGGTAACTCCCTCCATCGTTCTCTGATCTTCTTCTTCTTTTTCTTGCTTTTTCTTCAGCTTTTATTCGCCGTCGTTGACCATCCTCGCGCCTTCCAATCACGTCGACGAGCTTCGCGTCGAAGCTCCGATCATCGCAGTACCCTCCGCACACTCCGACAACGCATACCACGTTCCTCCGACGAGCAGCTCCGCCCTTTGGCCGGAGCTCGTTCGCCGGACCACCTCACGCCATTTCAGGCCTCGCCGATCACTTCACTTCCCTCCACGAGCACCTGCACGCCTCGGCTATACGATTAACCCTTTGCAGGTCCTTGAGTATTCATTGGCCGGAACCTCGCCGAAGATCCCTTCGAGCTTCATCGACGCCGAGCTCCAGCACATCTCCAAGGATCGTGAGGCCACCGGAGGCTTCGCCGTGCACTCCCGCTGCTTCTGAGCTACTTGGGAGCTCGAGACGTCCTTCATCGACGCCTGGCGACCGAGGCGGAGTGAGCCCAGTCCCACCGGAGCACCGCCTTCTCCTCCGCAGGTGGTGGAGGACCACTCGAGACGACGCAGCAGCAGCCGTACGATCATCCGATCGAACGGCCCTCGTTCTGCCACGTATTCCATCACCGCGACCTTCCTCGACCGTGCATCGCGCTTCTGATCCTACGCCTCGCAAGTCGCCACGCATCTTCATCGACATCCCTTGGATCATCTTGATCCAAGGGCCTTCAGGCCGCCACGTCAACGCATCCGAGCCTCGGCCTCCTAAGCTTAGGCTCGGGTGACCCGAAGCTGCACCGAGGCTAGACCGAACCTCCAGAAGATCCGAGCCTCCGACGCCCTCCGAACCTAGGTCGGCCACGTGAGGAGCACGTGCGACCTGGGTTATTTGCACAGACGCCCCTGAAGCTTATGGAAATTACAAAAAGGTCCCTGTGAAGCAGACCCCACGTGAGGAGCACGTGTTCCGTGGAGAAATTGCATACAAGTCCTGCATGTTATCGGTAATTGTATTTTAGTCCCTGTCAGCATGTTTGATTTTTGAAGTTTCAATTTCCAGTATTGCATTTACGCCCTTGTGTTTGCACGTGTCCATAGAGTACATTGTTCATCATTTTGAGATTCTAAAAATTGCATGTTGTTGGAAATTTTGTCCTCTGCCTATCAGTACACGTGTATGATTTTTGTAGGCTTATTTGAATTATTAATGAATTAATTGGTTCATTGTTGACATATTTTGCCCAGTGATGCCTTTTGATTTTTAATTAATTATCTGTGCCTTCAAAAATTATCAAAAATTCACAGTAGCTTAAGGACACCATTTTTAACACACCATAAAAATTTCATAGCATTTTCACGCATATCGAGGCCTAAATAAATTGTTTAGCGATTTTCTTAAATTAATTTTAGTAAATTCATTTCACAGTAAAATTAAGTTCTGTCAATTTTCCTAGGTCCCTTCTCATTAGAGCCACCTAGGGTAATTTTAGTTCTTGAAAAAATTGTGATTTGATATTTATTAAAAATTAAATTCTGAAAATCACTCTTTCTGTTTCTTTAATTCACAGTAAATTCATTTTGAGTCGAAAAATTCCAAAAAAATTAGTGTAGGTCATTTTCATCATAAATAACTGTCTGGCCAACTTTCATTATTTTTGGACTTCATTTGATACATCAATTAAATTTAACGTTAAACTGGCTAAGATTTGTCTGCATATGTCTGCATAGAAATTAAAAGACCAAAAAAAAAATATTCCCGAAAATCTCACACTTGGATTTTGCTGAAATTTGACCTAAGGAGACAGTTGCCTCCCTGAGATCGACCTTGGACTTCACCAAGTAAAAAAATTTTTGCCGCTTGAAATTAACTCGAATCTGATTAAAGTGGTTTTTGATTAACCTCTCGTATCCGACTGCAACGAACGACATCTAATTAATTTGGACATTAATTTGCTCGAATTAACTAAGGGTGCGGGAGCGATGTCAAAATGGCGCCGTTGCCGGGGAGGAACGGCTTAGGATAATTTTTAGCAAATTTTTGAGTGTTTGATTTTCCTTCCCCGGGTAGTCTGACCCCCGGTTTTTCTTGTGAATATTTTTCTGTCTTGTAAATTTCTGCATTTTTGTGTCGTTCTTGATCTGACCTCAACTTGTTTTTGTGCGAGGGACACCGGAGTCGAAGACGCTTCGAGGAACACGCATTCGAATTTGTTTGAGTGATTTGAGAGAACCTGTAATCTCATTTATTTCCACATTTTGTTTCTCGCATCATTTCCAGCGGTTCCCGTTTGGGATCTCGCGTGTGTAAAGATAGTGAAACTGTGTCCCGTGTGCTGTGTGGGTGAATTGTAACTTAGCTTGCACTAGCGGCTCCTCGAACCACTCTAGGACTTGTTTGTGCTCGTAATCAATAGGACCACACAATACACTTAAAAGACGCACCTAGACCGCAGTACTTAGTCAAATTTAAACTGTTCTTCACGCTAATAGAACTGCCTGTCTAGGAGCGGCTTTTCATCGCTTGCATTTGCATGTAGAGTAAAGTTTTCAATTCTGTATTGCATCCTGCATAAAAAAGCGAAGGGATCACTGTAAGTATTCTCTACTCGGCATAGCATCATCGATTTTTCGTGCATCGGCTTTTCTCGATTTCTCCCTCTGATTTTCTCACTTAAATTAAACAGGAAATTGGGACTGTCCGGTAAGCGTGCTTTGTGGTGGACTAATTAAAGTGATAACTTAACTTTAAAAATCGGGACTGCTAACAGTATTGACCAAAAAAAAAGAAAATAAAATCTGAAAATTGTTTGCGGGAGATTAATCCCCGATCTTGTATTCAGGCTGAGTGAGGGTACTTGAGTGTGTGTGAACACCTTAAGGCAGAGCCCAAATCCCCGCCTTCCATATCACGAGCCAACTGATCTTAGCAATTATCACGAGTGGGATACTTTTAAACTCATTGACAAGTACCAAGTAGCCTCCGCCTTCACAGGTAGATAGGGGCGAACCAGCGGTACTCTGCGACAAGGCCTAAAAGCTTTGTCAGCCTCCGCCTCAGTGCAGGTAGATAGGGGCACGTCATTGAGTCCCCACTCCGGATAGGAGCAAAGAAAGGGAGGATCGACGGTATCTTAGGCGACAGGATAAACAGGGAAGACGCATCCGGCTCTAAGCCGACTTTCCTCTAGGCCGCGTAATCCTTGCTATTTTTGCTTGAATATCACACTTAAAAACTACAAGATTAATTGGACTCGGTTTCGGCTATGTCTGCGGATGGCCAAGGGCCCAACCGAGCCCTGGAGGGGCTCCGGCGAGGCCTAGTGGCTCGAAGCTCCTGGCTGAACTGTGAAGGAGGCTCAGACACCCCCTTTGGACCTGCAAAGTGGTCAAGAAGCTTCGCGGGTCGAGGGCAAAGTGCCTCGACCCGGTTAGGTGGCGTGAAGGTGATCGGTGCGGTGGGGCGGAAGAGCTCCGGCGAGGCGACGGCGGTGGAGCTCGACTCCCAGATCCTGTGCGATCTGGGTTGTGCGAATGGGTGAAGAAGGTGCGCGGGGAGATGGCGAAGGTGATGGTAGGGTCGGATGGTCGAGATGATACGCGAAGTGATCGGAATCGGAGATGTACGTCGGAGCTATGATTTGGGCGTAATCGGAAATTGGAAGAAATTAGAAGGAATTAAGGCTACCTGATGGATGCTGGAGACTGTGCTGGAGCGTGGCTATCTCCGGGTCGTAGCTTCGAAGGGCGTCAAGGCCTGAAGCTCGATGCTCAACGTCGGCGGCGGAGCAAGGACGGCGAAGTTCGCCGGATCGATGGTATCGCCTCCTCACCTCACTGCAACAATGGCGGACGCTTGCTGTCACTCTCGCGAAGCCAATGGAGGTCACGGGGAAGGAAGAGAATGGCCAAAGATGGCGCGCGAAGGCGGCGGAGGTGAGAATATATAGAGTGACAGCGTCGATTAGGGTTGAGGCTCGACGGCTAAGGAAGGCGTGGATTTGATGGCGGAGGATCCGGCGAGGGAGAGGGATGAACGGCGAAGAATCCGGGCACGGGGGTTGAGCGGGTGACAGCCTGGAGATGCGTGGAAAAATCGGGGAAGGAGGCGCGACGCGCGTTGTCCAGAATAGGAAGGAGTCCGCGGGGGAGTTGACCGAGGTCAACAGTCCCCCGTGGACCAATCAGGAGCGGCCACGTGTGCGCGAATTTTATTTATTTATTTTAGGGCAGAAATAGGCCGAATTAAAGAAAACTCAAAACATGAAATATTTTTCTTTTATTTTTTCCTATTTTTTGGTGATTTTTATTTAATTTTTGGAAATAAAAATAGGGTAGCTCTATATATAGGTATATGTACACTATATGGGTTTTTATTTTTGATTTTTTATTTGTTATTTTTATGTGTTTTTATGCTCATTTTGTATTTTATTTATTTACAAGATAAAATATGGAATAAAAGAATATTTTTATTTTATTTTTATCACTTATATACAAGGGTGAAATAAATGGTTGAATACACTTATATACATGGTATTTATACAATGTATTTTTGTATTTTTCATTTTGTGATTTTTATTTGATTTTTGTTTTGTTTTTTTATTTATTTTATTTGCAATATGTGACATAGAATTTGTACAAAAAGTTTAGAAAATAAATGAATTTATTTACAAGATTGAATAAATACAAAGGTGTGGTTTATACACATGGTGAAGGAAGGGTATTTTTGAATTTTTGATTTTTATCTTTTTATTTTGTTTTAAATATACACAATATAGACAAGGATATTCACAACATATTTTTGGGTGAGGAAAATATATAGTTTATTTATTTACAGAAGTATATACACATGAGCTCCTATCTCCCTCTACTTTGGCTTTTATGCGGTCAGGCCCATGCTGAGCCCTCCCTTGGGTTAGGTTGCTCAATATTTATTCTAAATATTTCCCTCTTTTTCTTTTTGCTCTTTATTCTTTTATTTTGTGCACAAAAACATGCTAATTATAGGTTTTTACACAATGCATGCTTTTGGTAATTATTTGTATTTACACATATCTACATGTATTTGAAAAGGTTTTTGTAGCTAAAATAGAAGAATAAAGAGTGATGAATGGGTATTCATCAGGTCCTTCACCGTGTTGAGTGTGAATTCAGGGTTTGCTCTTGCGTTTGTCTTCGTGTCTGTCCGTGTGTGTTATCCTGCGTAATTGCGTATTTTCTACCTCGCTCTACTTACATTCATTATCTTTTCTTCAAGATGTCGGGATATTGGTCCCCATACCCTGAGACCTCTGGTCATTCCTCATCGATCATATACCGATCATCTTCACCTTCTCATTCTTCCATGTATCCTCCGCCGCCCACGGGAGACCCTTACCCGTGGTCAGCCCCACCTCAATCCGATTATGAAGTCAGAACTTCGACTGACTTCTCCACTTCTTCGCATTTCTCACCTACTCCATATTCTAGCACCACGGATCCACTTCCACCTTGGGCTGACTGTCCTTACTCCCGAGAGCTTGCAGGAATCAAATACTCGAATGAAGAGCAAGCCACTGCTGAGACAGATGATTGGCAAAATTATATGCCCCCACATACTTCACCCCAAGTAGGGACCACACTACAATTCATATATACACATCCCGACTTGAACTTAGGGCATAACACGGTCAATCGAACAAGCCGAATGGAGAGGCCTGAACATCATGATTTCCCAGACTTGATTGACTTTAGTGATCAAGCTTACATTAACCAGCCTTCATTTGGAGAGCCTATACATTCACAAGATTGGACTCATGACCTAGACTTATCAGTCCCTATTTCATTGACTCCGTCATATGAGGCTCCGACCGATATTTGCCATTTGGATAGTCCATACTCAACCCAGCATTACATGCCAGAGTCAAGGTATGTTGAGTATGAGACCCCAATATCTCAGCAGTATCCTCCACTTGAGCAGAACTCTCCCATGATTTGTCATGAGAATTTTGTGGAGGATGACATCTCTAGACTTATTAAGAAAAATGAATCATTTGGTAACGAGTTGAGAGATGTCATGGGAATATTACAATCAATTTCTGCCAGCCTGGGTATAAAAGTGAGAAAAGACATGAGTAGTTTTGAGATTGAAAACAAAGCAAACATCAGGGAACCCACACCGTCTGTACAGCTGGAGTCCATTCTATCTCCCTCTTCTACTAACCACTTGCCCTCCAATCAAGAGTCTGATCATTCATCCATCAAAAACACCAAAAAAATTGAAAAACCAAAAATTCACATAAAAATTGAAAATGAAAATGATTTAAAAAAATTGGATTCCACCCTAAGGGAAGCACTTGATGATGAATTGATCTTTAAACTTCCCTTAATAAAGGCCATAGATCACTTCCCCGACCTCAAGAGATTTGTAAAGAGTAAATTGATGCCCAAGAGGTCGGGTAAGAAGAGAACAAGGACTGAAAGACACATAGTATCTATGGCCACATCCTTGGTGATGGGGAGAAAGACCAAAAGCCGCAGAGTAAAGCGGTTGCCTAGGGTTGAGTGTGAAATCAAAGACACCATCTTCACCCATGCAAGAATCGATGATGACTCACCGATAAATATCCTCCCGACCTCTGTGTTTGACAAGCTCAAACTCAGGCCAATCAGAAAGTCGAGAGAGATCGTTCAGTTGGCTGATCGATCCATCAAACGGTCTAAAGGAAATATTTCAGTCATCGTTACTTTCCAAGGTGCTCTACTTCAGGTGGACTTCACGATCATTGACATCGAGCACCGAGGAGAGTTTACCCAGTCTCCGATTATTCTCGGGAAGCCGTTCTTAGCCTCAGCTAAAGCGTCTATAGATTGCGAGACTCGGGAGATCGATTTCTCAGCATTGGGAGCACTCCGACCTCACCCATTCTTTGATACACTTTACTCTAAGGTAACCCACACATCCGCTGACAGTCGTGACCATCAAGAGGTAAATGAGTCCCACCTCTCTGCTACACCTGAGAGACCGACTGCCCGGACGATCATTGGTTCTGAGACTCCCCACACCTCCACTTCATCAACTGCTTGCACCGCCACCAGGACAGCTTCTAAGGAGGACTCACAATCAGAAGCTATCATTAAGTCGGACATGATCTTTGTTGACTGCCTTGACCATTTTGATGATCCGACACAAGAGCCCAATAATGCCAAGCCAACTGAGACCACTAGCACTTTCCCGAGACATGTGATGACCCTTCAGGAATATTATAATTTATATGGTGACTCGTCTGATGAGGAAACCATAGTCAGCACCACACCACGTCCCAGACCTTCAAAGGAAACAACCAAGATTAAATTGACTCCACATAAAAACACGGTTGCTCCCCCCTCTAGTCCGCTATCTAGTGAGAGGAAGTCGAGAATTGATTCCTCGAGATGTTCCCCCGAACCTCTCAAGGCGCGTCTCTCTCATCTCCCTCTCAATGATTCAGGTTCTAGCAAACCGACTAAGAAAGTTTCCTTCAACACGCCGAAGAAGGAATTTTCTGAGGAGTCCTCATCTGGTCCGGACAAGGTGATTTATATGAGTGAGCTCAGTTCGGCTGTTCTCAAACCTTATCTAAGCAAGCAGCCGTGTGTCGACCCTCGTTGGACGATCCCTACACCTCACTATTATTCATCTGAGGACGATTCCGACAGCGACACATATGTATATTATCCACCTCCTCGCATCCGCAAGAAGGTTCGTCACAAACCTTCTTAATCCTTGTATATTCTCACTCTTTCTTGTATATACTTTTTCTCCCTCCCTCCCCAGTGATTCGAATCACTCGCCCCGACTCATCTGTATATATCATCATTCTTGTACAACATACCCTTTCTCCCGCGACTTTAGTAACCCATCCCCGCCTCATCAGATCACTATCTTGGACTATACTTAGGATAACCAGATCCTAAGTATAGGGGGAAGGGTCACCTAAGTCGGTTCACTGTACATTCTCCAGATCACATTGGTCCTCATACTCATTTCCTACCTATACTTAGGCTGACCTAAGCCTAAGTATAGGGGGGACCGATGCCCGCATTGTATACTCATCCATTTTCCCTCTTAACCTCGTCCGCCCCATTTTTGATCTTCTTCTACACTTAGACTGTCAGAGCCTAAGTATAGGGAGGGCGAGACGACTTCTACACTTTTGTAATTTTAGCTCTCCTACGCTTAGCCCGAGATATGTCTTTTTAGTCGCTTTCGTGCTCTGAGGACATAGAACACGCTAAGTATAGGGGGGCGTGTATATATTACATATATACTTTACCCATAGCTCGTACTTTCGCGTATTTTCGCGTATTTTTGTATATATTATGCAATAATTACGGGTGGGTAAAAATTTGAGAAAATTTTTTGTAAAATACACTTGTATAAACTGACTCATAGGAGGTATACCAAAAAAAAATTACTATAATACTTGTACAAAAAGTTGTAAAACATACTTTTGTAAAATTTGTTGTAAAATAGGATGTATAAAATTTGTATACTATGTATATTATATCAACTAAAGATTGTTGTAAATAAAAAAAAAGAGACTGTTGTATACCAGAAAAATAAAACAAATTGGCTTCTTATTTACTCTTGCATATTATCCTGCATTTAAAAAAAAGTCTTGCATTTCATTCATAGCATATCATCTGCACATCATCTGCATATCTTGCATATGCACAGTGAAAAGCTAGTGGGTTCTGAACCAAGTTATGAGTAGATATTGAGGATGGACTTGATTTGACCTTAATCCACCTAATTTCAGAGGAACCTTATAGGAACTGGAGTTAAGATTTTTCAGGTCAGGTGACTTAATTCTTTAAGTCTGCAAGTCTATGTTCATATGTCATCTTGACAAACCTGAGTAGAGCACTTAACAACACACACATGACTCTTAGAGACAATGGCTTGACGTGCACCAGCACTTTACACATGGCTCTCTATGGATGAGGTGATAAGGAGGCAGTTTCCTTTAGCTTGGGGTAGCATATGAGGGTAGTACTTCTAGGCGGAACCTCTCTTCTTCTTCTAGTGAAGGAAGTGCGTCTCAACTTGGACTAGTGGTGATGAAGGCTAAAGACAGAAGCAGTGGGTTGCAATAAAGCTTCAAAAGAGGGATAGTCTACTGGCTCAAGAGGAAATTTCTTGTATCTATGCTGCACCATGTATATATGTTGTACAAAGGCATGAAAAAAAAATGCCAAAAAGAACTCCAAAAAAGTGGTGGGTCGGATTGAAAATTTAATAACCCCACCGGAGTATATGTACTCAAGAAAAGAAAAAGCTTATGGTCACCATGTACTTGCAGCGGGAGACTTAGCTACACTGGCTGAGCTTCCAAAAAGTCTATACCTCTCCCTCCTCTTCTTGAGCCGGTTGAACTTGAACTGAGAAGGGAATACCCCGCTTCTCGAGGAAAGAGTTGCTAGACCAAGGCATTAGAGTTACCAGGTTGGGGGAGATTGTTTCTTTGTTACTTCTGAGGTGGGGAGTCATCTATCACTTACACCGCATGAAAAGATTCATAGTCATTAGGGTTTGTGTATGTAGACTTGTTCTGATTAGGTAAGTTGAGGAGTCTTGAATAGAAGACTTGTGGAACTTGAAGTCTGTTAAGTCTTAAACTCAGATCCCAATAAGGTTCCGACACATGAGTAATCCAAAGGGTCAAGTCTAGCTCTATTTTTAAATTTTGTTCATGACCTTGGTATGGAACCCAATTTCATTTCACTCTTGCATTTCATTTAGTTGCTCGGGGACGAGCAAGGTTTAAGTATAGGGGGTTGATGAATCTGTTATTCATCACTCCAAAAGTCAAAAATAGAGCCTTGTTCCCGAGAAAATAGAGGCATATTTCCTTTTATCTTGCATAAATAACACTCATGCATGCATCCGTAATTCATGCATTTTAGCAGCTCATCTGCATGTAAATAAGAAGCCAAAAATCCCCTGTAAAATACCTCTTCATCAAAATAACTTCTTCTCTATAATATATGTATATATTCCTTAATAATAGAGGGAAGAATGCCAAAAATCACCCTTGTAAAATAGCCCAAATATCTTGAGAACCCTTGTACATTTAAACATACATAAAGCCCTCATACAAACCCCTAATTAGGTCTACTCACTCTTAGAATACTACACATTAAAAGACCTTCAAAATGAGACTGATTTCATTGAAATTGGAGCTTGTATGAGAAACTTGGGTTTTTGGATCCTTTTGTATACTACACATGTATATTTATGTATCCTTGTATTTATGTATCATATTTGACCTCATCTCCGTCTTTGGTCAACATGAAACTTGTAGATCTCATGAAGATCTACAACTTTCATGTTTTGAGTTTTTCCAAATTCGGCTTCCTCTTCTCTCTACACGTGTTTCTTTCTCCAACCATTCACAGCAGGCCACGTGGCGCCCTCTGGTTGCGCCACGCGGCCCGCTGCCCATCGCCTCATCCGCCTGCGCCTTCCACTGTTGGATCTCGCTTCAGATCCAACGGCCCAGGCCTTTCCACGCGTTTCCCTTCTCCTTTCCGTCAGATCGCCCCCGCGCTCCATCTGATCCCTCCATTAGCGCCGCTCCCTCAGCCAGACACGTGGCGCGCTATGCGCCCTTCGATCGCGCCCTGGACTTTCCATCTCAACCGCAGCTTCTGCCTATCTCCTTAGCCGATCGATCAGGCCCTTGATTCCATCTGAGCCATTCCTTAGCGCCTCGCCCTCGACACGCCACGTGGCTGCTCCATCGGCCCTCCGATCACGTGCCTCAGATCTAATCTGGCCCGTCATCTCGCTTTTAGCCCTCCACCGTTGGATCTCCAGATCCAACGGTTGAGCTGCATCGTCAACCTCCGATCGCTCTCTCTCACACGATCTCGACCTTGCGGAACACGCACCCCCTTCCTATTCTTGGCAGCGCATCTACCACCACAGAAGCCCGCTGACCTCCCCACGACATCCTCCACTCGTCCCTCTCCCTCGCCATCTCCCTCAAGCACCACCATCTCCACCATACTCGCCCCACGACGGCCACCAACTTCGCCAGTCCACCAGCTAACCCATCAACTTCTCCCTATAAATACCCAGCCACCGGCACCGTTCACCCCCATCCGCCACTCCAGAGAGAGTCCTTGAGCTCCAAGCTACTTATTGGTGACAGCAATTTGTTGAGTTGTCGAGCGAAGAGAGGTTTCCAACTCCGGCGAGATCCACGACCGCCACCGCCGTGCTGCAGCCTCCCTCGAGCCGCTGCCTGAGCTCGGGACCCTACCGATCCCTCGAGCGACGACCCTGGAACTCCCAGCTGAGCTCCAATTCCCAGGTAACTCCCTCCATCGTTCTCTGATCTTCTTCTTCTTTTTCTTGCTTTTTCTTCAGCTTTTATTCGCCGTCGTTGACCATCCTCGCGCCTTCCAATCACCTCGACGAGCTTCGCGTCGAAGCTCCGATCATCGTAGTACCCTCCGCACACTCCGACAACGCATACCACGTTCCTCCGACGAGCAGCTCCGCCATTTGGCCGGAGCTCGTTCGCCGGACCACCTCACGCCATTTCAGGCCTCGCCGATCACTTCACTTTCCTCCACGAGCACCTGCACGCCTCGGCTATACGATTAACCCTTTGCAGGTCCTTGAGTATTCATTGGCCGGAACCTCGCCGGAGATCCCTTCGAGCTTCATCGACGCCGAGCTCCAGCACATCTCCAAGGATCGTGAGGCCACCGGAGGCTTCGCCGTGCACTCCCGCTGCTTCTGAGCTACTTGGGAGCTCGAGACGTCCTTCATCGACGCCTGGCGACCGAGGCGGAGCGAGCCCAGTCCCACCGGAGCACCGCCTTCTCCTCCGCAGGTGGCGGAGGACCACTCGAGACGACGCAGCAGCAGCCGTACGATCATCCGATCGAACGGCCCTCGTTCTGCCACGTATTCCATCACCGCGACCTTCCTCGACCGTGCATCGCGCTTCTGATCCTACGCCTCGCAAGTCGCCACGCATCTTCATCGACATCCCTTGGATCATCTTGATCCAAGGGCCTTCAGGCCGCCACGTCAACGCATCCGAGCCTCGGCCTCCTAAGCTTAGGCTCGGGTGACCCGAAGCTGCACCGAGGCTAGACCGAACCTCCAGAAGATCCGAGCCTCCGACGCCCTCCGAACCTAGGTCGGCCACGTGAGGAGCACGTGCGACCTGGGTTATTTGCACAGACGCCCCTGAAGCTTATGGAAATTACAAAAAGGTCCCTGTGAAGCAGACCCCACGTGAGGAGCACGTGTTCCGTGGAGAAATTGCATACAAGTCCTGCATGTTATCGGTAATTGCATTTTAGTCCCTGTCAGCATGTTTGATTTTTGAAGTTTCAATTTCCAGTATTGCATTTACGCCCTTGTGTTTGCACGTGTCCATAGAGTACATTGTTCATCATTTTGAGATTCTAAAAATTGCATGTTGTTGGAAATTTTGTCCTCTGCCTATCAGTACACGTGTATGATTTTTGTAGGCTTATTTGAATTATTAATGAATTAATTGGTTCATTGTTGACATATTTTGCCCAGTGATGCCTTTTGATTTTTAATTAATTATCTGTGCCTTCAAAAATTATCAAAAATTCACAGTAGCTTAAGGACACCATTTTTAACACACCATAAAAATTTCATAGCATTTTCACGCATATCGAGGCCTAAATAAATTGTTTAGCGATTTTCTTAAATTAATTTTAGTAAATTCATTTCACAGTAAAATTAAGTTCTGTCAATTTTCCTAGGTCCCTTCTCATTAGAGCCACCTAGGGTAATTTTAGTTCTTGAAAAAATTGTGATTTGATATTTATTAAAAATTAAATTCTGAAAATCACTCTTTCTGTTTCTTTAATTCACAGTAAATTCATTTTGAGTCGAAAAATTCCAAAAAAATTAGTGTAGGTCATTTTCATCATAAATAACTGTCTGGCCAACTTTCATTATTTTTGGACTTCATTTGATACATCAATTAAATTTAACGTTAAACTGGCTAAGATTTGTCTGCATATGTCTGCATAGAAATTAAAAAGACCAAAAAAAAAATATTCCCGAAAATCTCACACTTGGATTTTGCTGAAATTTGACCTAAGGAGACAGTTGCCTCCCTGAGATCGACCTTGGACTTCACCAAGTAAAAAAATTTTTGCCGCTTGAAATTAACTCGAATCTGATTAAAGTGGTTTTTGATTAACCTCTCGTATCCGACTGCAACGAACGACATCTAATTAATTTGGACATTAATTTGCTCGAATTAACTAAGGGTGCGGGAGCGATGTCAAATTGTAAAATAGATAAATATCTCAAAAAGTTTCAAAATTATCTCTTTAATATATAATATATAATATGAACAAAGATCAGAAATATAATTGAATATTTTTGGATTTTTTGTATATTTTTTATTGATTTTATAAGGATTTTATATCTTTTTAATTTTTAGTGTCTTACTTTTGTAACTTTTAATACTTTTTCGTGTATAGTTGCTAAATAGAGTAATAAATAATATCTAATTTTTAAGGTTTTTAAAATTATTATATTTTTTTGTATTTTTAAATGCAAATAGGAGAAAATGCATCATTTTCGTATTCTAAAAATAGCAAAAATTTTAGTTGCTCAAGAAAATTTTATGAGACTTAAAACAAATCTAGGCACTTAAAATAATTTTCCTATGATTTTTGGATGCAAAATACTATTTTTAATAATCAAAATACAACAAATAAGATTAATTGCACTAATAGGGACCTAAATGTATTTACACAAAGTGTTTCTTGATTTCAGAACACGCTACACAATTCTAGGGGCACACATGCAAAAAGATCTGAATATTTGAATATAAATCGCACTTGTAGTGTATATTTGCAATATTAAAAAATCTACATGTCCTCAATGCAATTTTCATAAGAGTATTACATTAGAATTTAAAATTAATGGACTAAACTAAAATACAAAAACCTGAAGGGGCTTAGGTACAAAATGTCTAGTCCCTTTACGTGTACGGGCACATGAGTTGATGTAGACTGGACCTAAACACAAATATTAAAAACCTAGGGTTCAAATTATAAAAATTTTAAAAATAAACTGACTACATATGAATGTTTGTGGACTAAGAATAAATTACAAAAATTGATGATTAAAGAATTCAAAATATTCCCAAGGCATGATCTAATGGTTAATGAGCACCCATGTGGCGCCACATATGATTTAATGGTTGTAATGTGCCTATACCTCTTCACCGATCAGTGGTGGAGATCAGATCCTGCGAGGGATCCAACGATCGATGGCACTGAAGATCGGATGGGCAGTGCAATCTGGACGAGGCTCTTGATCCGACAGCAGAGGAGATGACTGGAAGATAAGGGAAGAAGCTCTGCCAAGGTGAACTTCCTCCAGCGAGATCTCCTTGCTCCCATTCGCTTTAGATGTTGTTGAGATGTCAAGGTAGATCCAAAGGATGTCCTACAACTGTTGAGGTGCTAGAGCCAAGCGTTAGGGCCCTAGAGCTCGAAGTGGAATCAGTGCACCTAGAGCCTACACTTCGACAAAATCTGCCTCTAAAAAGACTTTTGACCTTCTTGACCTGCACGAGAAGCTTAGGCACACGAAAATAGAGGTCCAGGAGGCCTTATTGTATGGAGATTGAGCAAAGTCAGATCGAGGTTGCGCTCTCCAATGGTGGGTGGTGGAGGAGCACATATCTCGTGATCTAGGGCTTATCATGGGGAATGAAGTGGTTCAGGGCCCATAGAAATGAAAGGAGGTGGAGCAATATGCAAGGTGGAACAAGGTTGTATGATGGAGAAACAATGGCCAGAGTAGAAGCTACAACAAACTATAAAATCTATTTCTACGCCACTACAACTAATTAAAGCAGTGACTAATGAAAGATACACCTAAAAGATACCTAGAAATGCAAGAAAAAGCCAGCTCTAACTTGGGGACCAGGGAGCAGAGGACCATTACCGATGAATGGCTGACGAGGTATGTGGATTACACCTACTACGCTCTCGCATGTCTACAAATCGACGTGGAGCATGCTATCACCTTGCTCGATGTGTTGGGTCAAGGATCTGAGGGTTTGAACGTAGGGAAATGAATGAAAATCAAATAGGAGGTTGATGAGGTGTTTATGTACATAGGTGGCTTTGACTGAGGTCACGGATCGATACGACCCCAAAGATTGAAGAATCATGATGGTGTTAAATGGCATTGATCAAGGAGCAAAGGCTACAAAGGAAGCAAGCCAAAAAAATGAAATAATTATAGGGGAAAATCAAGGAAGCAGGAGGTGTAGCGTGTGGCAGACCTTGGGAGACCGGGGAGTTGACCGAGGTCAACCATGATTGGTCTCTCGCTGGTCCACGTAGGTGCGTTAGGCGACAAAAAAGAAAATAAATCCTTTATTAATTCAATTTAAAATAGTAAAATGACCTATTATTTTTTATCAAAATATGAAAAATATTCATCGTTTTATTTAGTATTTTATTATGATTTTTATTATTTTTTATAAGTTAATGTATTAGGTGTTATATTTTACATGTATAATTATAGGTATATTTACCTATATATTATGTATTTTTTATTTTCTATTTTAGATTTTATTATTTTATACACTTATTTTATATATTTATAGTTTATTTAAATACACACACTCACATATATATATATATATATTGCACTTTTTCTGAAGTTATTTATTTACTTAAATAAATACGTATAATTTATTATATAGATACTTATAGGTAATATTCATCTATGTATGATGGTATACTTATTTATTTTAATATATTTTTAATTGTTTTATTCTCATTTTATTATTCACGTGTATTTTAAATAATATTTACAAAATTATAAAAACATAAGAGACTTTAAAAATAAAAATAAATATAATGCATATTATATACAAGTTTATTGTGCAATGAGGGCCCAAAAGCCAACTTTTGCTTCTTAACTTCAAGTTGAATGAAACCACCTTCATTAACTTGATAATTAAATTTTATGAACAATAAAGTTGAGTTTGGTGAATTTTGAGCTTGTATGGAGAAGATACAGGTTTGGAAAGTTTTCTTTGCGACGTTTTATTCTGAGTGCATGGGGTACATTATGCATTACTTTAAAATGTAACTATTTTTGTATTTTTCTTTATATTTTTATCTACACATTTCATGTTAAAATTTTATTGATTTGAGGTATAAATTATAAAGAATAAATGGGTCTCAAATTTCAATTATTAGAGAATAAAAAATAGGGTTTATTATGTGGTTTTTGGCCCTAATCTCCCTACTTTAATCCTTGCTGACCAAGTCATTATGATGACTAGGTCTAAGGGTTTTTGGGTCATTCAATACCTTTAGTATTTCATTTATTTTTCTTTTGCTTTCACTACAAGAAAATGTTGTTTTTGCGACTACAACTGTGGCAGTGTTGTGGTGGTTCTGTGGTACCAAAGTGGTCGCAACAAAGGTTTGAGACCACATGTTGGAGCAAAATGTGCGGTTGGGTCGAGATGGTCGGTATTTTTTAGCGAACACATTGTAGTCGTTAGGTAGTCGTATGTGTAGTCACTACAAGTCGAGATATAGTCGCGCTTCAGCCATCTATTGTCATCTATGTCGTGACTACGATGATACCAAATTATCATCACAATATGCGACCATGTAAAGACCACAAGACCACAATGATTTTATTATTAACGACCAACTTACGACTACCTTGCTACCACGGTAGTAATACCACTAAATCTGTGACCACATGAATACTACGTTGCTACTACATTGGTAACAAAACAATATCAACGTAGTCGCAAACTCTGCTATACAAATAAAAAAATAAGCAAAGACCGCCTACTTTGTATGATTCTCCTGTAGCACGATACGAGCTAATATAGTATAAGCTAATATAATCATCCAAACCTATTGAGATCTTCCAACCTATAGTTATAACTTAATACAATCATCTTAAAGAAGAACCAACCTTACTTGTAAAAAGACAAAGTTCAACATTCACTTTAATATATATATATATATAAGTAAAATGATAAAAGTGCAAACATATTTAAAAAGTTACATGTTCACGACAATAGCAAGCTAAAGTTCAAAGAAAATATAAAGCTAACATCTAAACACTAAAATTCTTAACATTACAAGGTTTGGCATCAAAACTTCTTTTTCCTCCATTTTGAAGAAAAAACTCATTCTTTTCCTTCGCCTTTCCTTTCTCCTTGCCCTTCCTTTATTTGTCAGTTTTTTGGATTCCTTTTTATTTTTTGTATGTTATGATATCACGATCCATTTGTGATGCGAGACTCTAAATGTGGTGGCATCATCCTCATCCTCCTCCTCCTCCTCTCCATGTTCCTCTTCGTGTTCATTTCCATCTCAATACCTTTTGGAATTGTAGTTATATTATTTTTAAGAAGCAAAGGAAGACATTGTAAATATTAGAAAGATGAATCAATGTCTATACTAAAACATAATTGAGAATATATGTAATACCTCAAAAAAGTTGCATCCTCCTTCAAAGAGACCAATACAAAAGATATCTTTTGTAATACGGAATATATGTCACCAACTATATTGACAAGTGAATTCACAACATGTGATACTTGTCTAAAATCAACCTCAGGTACACCTGATTGAGATGTTGGTGTGTTATACATTATATCATTCCAAAATAATTGGAGACTAACGAACCTACAATATATATATATATATATATATTTATCGACCAAACATCTTTAATTTCATACTAGTAGCAATACTCATACCATCATTACATTTGCTTCAAGTATAGACCATTTACTCCCGTGTGTATGCTTAGCAGTCCAACATTTATCCAATGAGGGTGGATGTTTGTCAACAATACTCTATTGTTGTCAATATATTAGTCATCGATAAAAATTGAAACTTGAAAATAGTATGCATATTTATACATACCATTTCACTCCTCACAGTTCTGAAACCTTTTGATCCACTAGTGGATCTGATTAACTGCTTCCCTTTGTTCGTCTTCCCAGTTGATGAATCCGCGATTCATCATCTCAATATCTTGATCTTAGAAAAATCCCCGAGTAAAATCCCAAAAAATGTATATAAAAACAATAAATTAACAAAATAACTCTTGTAAATAAAACATGCCAATTATTGTATATTAGATTGTACAAAATAAATTAACAACAAAAGGCGCAAAATTAAAGGAGTTTTTCACCGGTAAATAGCCCAAAACTTCATGTATTTTTAATAATTTCATTTCAACTCCTTTTAGCTTATTATTTCTCTAACTTGTTCATAAAATGTATATAAAAATAAAAATACAAAAATACAAAACAAATTTTACTTCAAATAAATGCTCCTAGATCCCAAAGAGAAAAAGCCATAAAGTCCAACTTCCAGGCCAAATTCGCGCTCCGTATGAACTCCAAATTCACCAAACTTACTTTTAAATTTCAAGTTATAAAATTATCTATCTAACGGATGTGTTTCATTAAAATAGGAGCTCATTTGCAAAAGTTGGGTTTTGGGACCTAGATGTACAGTGTATATTATGTATATATTCATTCTTTTTTCATTTTTATTTTATCTTTCTCCATTACTTAAAAATCCAAAAAAATCATCGTTGTTTTTTATGTTGATTATAGTATTTTATTGTATTTTTATGTTATAAATATCTCTTATTAAAAAGACAAAAAAATTCATGTTAGAAAAGCAAACAAAAAATGTACATGTTGTATGTATTCCTTTGTAAATTCTCCACTATTTTTTCTTCTCTTTATTTTTATTATATTTTAGTAGCTTACTTTATTTATTTATTTCACATTCTCTACAATGACTTCCATTTTCCTCCATTAACCACCAAGTCTTCTTTCAACCTCCCTTCCACGCCACCATTTTTCTAACCTCTCATTCAACTCCACCAATAATCTAACCTCCCATTCAACTCCACCACCCATCTAACCTCCCTTTCTCTTCTCTTTATATTCATTTGTATATCCTCATTTTTCCTATCTGCCGTCCTAATAGAAAAAGGAGAGAGCTTGGAGTGTTTTATTGGTGACAGCAGCAAAGCGTCTTCCTCAAGCGACGACCTCCTTCAGGCGAGATCCACGGAGCTCCGCTCTGCGTCATGAGTTCCCCATCGAGCTCGCGTAGCTTCTCCGATTTTTGTCTCGCCAATCAGATCGAGGCGACGACAGGAGTCCAGTGTAACTGCTCCGCAAATCCAGTGAACCTCAGGTAAGTATTTCCTCATTTATCTTGTTGTTTTATTTTATCTAATAGTTTTATTTCCTTGTTGTTTCATAATCATATCATTTTCACCATCTTCTCCATCATTCCCCATCTCCATTTTACCATCACCAACACCACCTTCGTCCCCTGCATCATACCATCACCACTATCATCTTCTCATCTTTACTCCCTATAAGAAAACAAAAAAATTAAAAAAATTAAAAAAATTTTAAAACAGCAATAGTAAAAAAAATAAAAAAAACAAACAGGAGAGCAGCTCAGCCTCCCCCCTTGTTGTCACCCGCCATCCCTCCATCGTTGCCGCCGCCTCGTCCAAGCCTCCCCTAGCGGCGCCGTACCACGCCGCCCCTCGTCCTCCAACGGCAACGCCGCAGGTGGCCGCAACCTCCACCTGTGCGCCACCGGCCGCCACCTCCGCCCACGATCCTCCGATGACGCGTGCGCCTAGCAGCCCCTCCGCCATTCTCTCCGCCAGCAGTGCCGCCCCACGCTCCCCCTAGCGGCGCCGCCCTGCCCTCTTTTATTGGGTTCCTCCTGCAACCTAGCCGAAGAAGAAGGTCCTTTTTCCTTGGATTTTTTTATTGTGAAATTGCAAATTTGTCCTTTTATGTTTCTGTAATTACAAACAAGTCGCTTCTCATATTTGTGTTGTTTAATTTGTTTTCTGTTTTGCAAAGATAACCCTATGTTCGCATTTTAATTTGGACCTCATTTATGCATCATTTTATTCAGTAAATAATGTCATTGTGTTGAGAAACTAATTGTCTACATTCTGAATATTTATTTGTATTTTTGTGAGTTTTGGGTAATTAATTAAAATTGTTTAATTGAAATTCTTCATATTTTACCTAATCTGGACTATTAAATTGATATCTAACTCACGGTTGCTATAACAATTCTTGAAAATTTTGAGATGATGTCTTGATGTATGCTTTAAATACTATCCAAATTTCATTCAATGTGGAGGTATCTTGTGCTTGAAATAAATTATAGAGTGATTTTTGTATTTGATATTTAAATAAGTCCACATACATCCTTTTCACAAAATTTCAAGTCTCCTGGATTCCATATGAAACTACCTATATGAGGTAATTCGCTCTCTGCCTAATTTGCTATTGTGGATTTATTAGGAATTAATTACTCACTATCACTCTGTTTTCACTAAAAAATTCATAAAAAAATTGTATTATATTAAAAAATTCCAAAAAATACTATAGTATCCTTGCATCATGTTTATGTTTAAGTAATTTTTTCATGATTTTTGCTTATTGTTTGTTTTAAAAATTGTGAAAAAACCCATAAAAGTGTGTATTTTTTAATAATTACATTTTAACCCTGAAAATTCCAAAGAAATATATGTTGCATTCATCATTGGATCAAGTTTACTGAAAAATATAATTTGGCTAAATTAGATTAATTTCTCATTAAAATTAATTTGGCTAAGTTGTGTGCTTTCTTATTAACTTAATTCACCCGCATTTTGCAATAGCATTTGTTTTTACATTAAAAAATATAAAAAAAACCGCATTAGAAATCTAAAACTTAATTTTCAAATTCCCCTCAAAGTTGTTCCTTTGCCTCCCTGTGTTCGACCCCAGACTTGCCCGGGATATAAATTAAAGACGAGAAACTCTTCACGGAGATCTTCTCTCGGTTCTGACTGATTCGCTAAGTACACGTACTACACCATGTTCGAATTAAATATCACATTTCGAGACTCATCAGATGGCACCGTTGCCGGAGAGGCAAACGACTTAGGGATTAATTTAAAAAATTGGACTTAGATGTTCATTTACTCGGATAGTGTGACCCTCGAGCCACCTGTAATTATTTCATATTTTTTGCAGTTATTTTTCTGCTCACTTTTGTATATATTTTATTTTCAATCTCTCTAATATAAATCTTATTTTCCTTGCGAGGGCCTGGTGGACTTGAAGTGCATCGGAGGTCGACGGACGCGACGCGTGTCGACTGTTGAAGAGCTAGGAGAATTATTTTATTTTTGAGGGAGTTTTTGTAATTATTGTAATAATTTAGGTAATTCCTTCTTTACAGCGGCTCTTGTTTGAGAGCTCACGCATGTATTTGGACTTAAATTTAGACCCTCTCATGGTCGTGTGGTTGCTTGACGTAGAATAGGACTTACACCCACTGCTCTTAGAGCATATTTTTATTAGAATATTTTATTGCTTGTTCTCGTAAATTTTAGGACTACACATCACATTTAACGAGACACACTTAAATCGCAGGACTATTAGTCAAATTTAACTTGTTCATCACTCACTAATAGAACTGCCTGTCTAGGAACGGTTTTCTCGTTTGCTTTCATATAGTATAAAATTCCAATTCTGCCTTGCATCCCACATGTAGAGCACGAGGATCACTGCAAGTCTTCTGAACTAGGCATGCATCATTGATTTCTCTATTTGCATCGGTTTTTCTCGACTCCCTCCCCTTGGTTTTTGAAACTTAGGTTAAAAGGAAATCGGGATTGATAATTAGGCGTGTTTTGTTTGGTGGATTAATCAAGTGATAACCAAACTTAAAATCGGGACTATTAATCAGAGTTGACCAAAAAACTGACTAAAATTAACACTTGTTTCGGAGAGCAAAACCCTCATTGTATGCTTGGCTATTATGATTGTTGAGAGGTGAGGACACATCCCTATGATAGTGCCTAAAACCTACTTTTAAGCCTTGCGTAATTGGACTTATATCTTGATTTATCACCTAATTAAAACTGAAAAGATAAATGGTCGGACTTCTGCGACCATCACTGTGTTGAGTAGGTGAACTCAGGGTTTGCTCTTGTGTTTGTTTGTTTTGTGTGTTATTCGGTGCACTTGCACGCTTTCTTCCTCGATCCGCTTCATTCTCTCATCTCCCTTCCAAAATGTTAGAATATTGGTCATCATATCCACGTCACTCTTCTTCAACCTTATTTCGACCATCTCCACCTTCTTATTCCTCTTCATACCTTCACCTTGACCGCGAAGTCATAACTCCGACTGATTTCTCCACTTCTTCGTCCTTCTCACCTACCCCACATTCTTACATCACTGACCCACAACCATCGTGGATTGACTCACCATATTCTCATCCCCTTGCTGAAATTAAGGAACAAACCAAAGAGCAAGCCACTATTGAGATGAATGATTGGCAGAACCAGTTGACCCCACATACCTCATTCTCACCTCGAGTTAGGATTGGGCAACCATCGACTTATACACATCCCGACTTGACCTTTGGGTACAACACGATCGACCAAACAAACCGAATGGAGAGGCCTACACTACATGATCTTCCTGACTTGATTGACCTGAGTGATCAAGTCAACATTGCCTAGCCTTCATATCACCCATTCGGAGATCCGACATATACAGGGGATTGGACTCATGAGACCGATCTACAAACTCCCTGTCTACTGACTCCACCTTATGAGGCTCCGACCAACATCTGCCATAAAGATGGGCCATGCTCAACCCAGCATTACACGCCTGAGTCAAGGTGTGTTGGGTATAAGAGCCCAAGTTGTCAGCAGTATCCTCCAATTGCGTAAACTTCTCTCATGATGTTTCATGAGAACTTACTGGAGGATGACATTTTTAGACCGATCAAGAATCCAGGTATGAAAGTGAATCATGGATTTCACGGATTAAATCTTGCAAACCTGGAAGACATCGGATTGACCACATGTCATGTATAGCTAGAGTCCCTTCTACCTCCCTCTTCTATTAACCACTTTTCCTCTAAACTTGAGTCTGTACATTCTCCTATTCCTCCTTCACCTATCAAAAAGACCAAAAAAATGGAAAAACCAGAAAATAACATAAAAATTGAAAAGGAAAAGATCTAAAAAAATTGGATCCTGCAGTTAGGGAAGCATTGGATAGAAAGTTGATTTTCGAGCTTCCCTTAATAATGGCCATTGACGACTTTCCCGACCTTAAAAGATTTGTGAGAAGTAAATTGATTCCAAAAAGGTCGAGCAATAAGAGAACAAAGACTGAGAAACATATAGTATCTATGGCCACTTCTTTGATGATAGGGAGAAAACCAAGAGCCGTAGAGTGAAGCGGTTGCCTATATTTGATTGTGAAATCAAAGACACCACCTTCACCCATGCAAGAATCAATGATGACTTACCGATTAATATCCTCCTGACCTCCATGTTTGCCAAGCTCAAACTCGGATCTGCCAAGAAGTCAAGAGAGATCATTCAGTTGGCGGATCGGTCTGTTAAACGGTCGAGAGGAACCATTTCAGTCATCGTTACTTTCCAAGTTGCTCTACTACTGGTGGACTTCACGATCATTGACATTGAGCACCGTGGAGAGTTCACCCAGTCTCCGATCATTCTCGAAAAGTCATTCTTAGCTTTGGCTAAGGCAACTATAGATTGCGAGTCCAGGGATATCGATTTCACTACATTGGTAGCACTTCGACCTCACCCGATCTTTGAGGACACACGATATTCCAAGGTAACCCATAAAGTCGCAGACAGTGGTGACCTTCGAGAGATAGTTGAGTCCCTTCTCTCTACTACACCTGAGATACCGACTGTTCATATGACCATTGGTTCAGAGACTCCCTACACCTCCACACCACCCACTCCTTGCATCCCCACCATTGTGACGGCTTCTAGAGAGGACTCACAACCAGAAGTTGTCCTTGAGTCAGACACGATCATTTCTGATTTCATTGACTTTTTAGATGATCCGACTCATGAGCTAATCAATGCCAAGCCAACTGAGAACACTATGCCTTACCAGAGATGTGTGCTGACCCTACAGGAGTATTTCAATGCATATGGTGACTCATCTGATGATGAACCTCTAGTCAACACCTCACTACATCCATAACCTACACCAAAAGAGACAACTGGGACCAAATTGACCAATCTTGATAAACCGGTTGCTCCATCCTCTAGTTGATCATTTGGTAAGAAGAAGAAGAGTATTGATTCCTCGAGGTGTTCCCTCGAACTCCACCAGATGTATCACTCTCCTCTTCCTCTTAATGCTTCAGGTTCTAGAAAATCGGCTAAGAAAGTTACCTTCGACATACCAGAGAAGGAACTTTCTGAGGAGTCCTCATCAGGTTCGGATGAGGTGATCTATATGAGTGAGCTCAGTTCGACTGTTCTGAAGCCATATTTGAGCAAGCAGTCGTGTGTCGACCCTCGTTGGACGGTCCCTAGACCTCACTATTATTCTTCGGAGGGTGATTCTGACAGCGACACATGTGTATACTACCTACCCCCCCGCTCCCGCTAGAAGGTCTGTCACAAACCTTCTTGATCCTTGTATATTCTCACTCCTCCTTGTATAGATTTTCCTCCATTTATTTCCTTCCCTCCCCCGTGATTCGCATCGCTCGCCCCAGTTCCGTATCGTTTTAATTTTGTGGCTATACTTAGGATGATTAGATCCTAGGTATTGGGGGGTGAGTGAACCGAGTTGCTCCATTTCTTCTTGTATATTCCTTTCCACTCTCATCGATTCCCCAATCTTGTGTTCTATCCAATACTTAGGCTGACCATAGCCTAAGTATGGGGGGGCGATACCTGTTGTGTATTCTCCCACATTCTTATATTCTTTTCACCAACTTATACTTAGTACGAGCTATGGCTTTCTGTCACCTAGTGCCATGAGGACATAACACATGCTAAGCATAGGGGGTGTGTATACATTACATATATACTTTACCCATAGCTCGTACTTTCACGTATTTATATATATATATATTATACAATAATTATGGGGTGGGTAAAAAAATCTAAAAAAAACCTTTCAAAAAAATTGTTCTTTCTTATTTACTTATCTTTTTCAAAAAAAAACCTTTGAAAAAAACAAAAAAAGCAAGTAAAACTTTTTCTAAAAAAACTTTCTTCTTTTCCTTTGTTTTTTTTTTAAAAACTTTCTGAATTTTTTTTCTAAAACTTTTAAAAAACTAACTAATAAGTTGGTTTAATTCCTGACACAATTCACTTTCACACAAGACTTGTGATGATCAAGAACACTTAATTTATGAGGTCTTGAGATTTTAAGTTAACCAACCTTAGTCATTAGGGTCTTGACATAATTATTCACATTTCCCTAGTTTGAAAGATTTGTGTGCTATATTGCATGCTTAGTCTCTACCTTAAGAATATGATCAGCACCTCACATACACGACTGCAGTTATGATGAGATGAGTTGAAATTTTATTTGAGGAACTGGGATGACGGATTTGAGTTTGGACTTGATTTGATGATGCTAAGGGATGGGATAAAATCAATGAAGGCTTCATGAAACCTGAGTGTCAACATCTTTAGCCAGTATGAGAACATGGTTCTTGTACTATCTCTTGACATTTACCTATGTGCCAGGGTGTGATAAAAAAATTCTTAATCAGTATGCGCCAACTCTTGGTAAAAGCAATGGAGTTAGCCAAAAATATTAGAAAGCAATGAAATGTTAAAGAAAAGCTCTCATTCCACAAAGTCAATTATCAAAGAGCTTCCACCAAAGGCGAGCGCTCCCAACCATTTCAAAGTGTCCACTTGGACGACCGCTATTAGGACCAGGAGTCGGGCTTGCACCAAAAAAGGGCTCTGCATCGTAAATGCTACAAGTCTGGGTGTAGAAGGTACGATAGGTACTCAAAAAAGGCACACCCCAGTGTACTCCCAAGAAAACAAGTGCAGACGACTCCAACTTCTCTTGATGGACGCACTGATCAACACCAAAAATATGCGTTGAGTAATAAGGTACTTGAGAGGATCCTTGTTCCAATGAGAGGGAGAGAAAAATGACACAATCCTATGCCCTCCATCAACTGGCCTTCCGTCTACACTTTTAAGTTTGACAACTAAAGAGACGGTGGATTGGATGCAAGAAATGGTTTATTCCCTAGTGTTGAGGATCCGATACTTAGGAGAGTCTCTTGGACTAGATCCTTGGGTGACGT
Source organism: Ottelia alismoides (assembly GCA_037367405.1). NCBI lineage: Eukaryota > Viridiplantae > Streptophyta > Magnoliopsida > Alismatales > Hydrocharitaceae > Ottelia > Ottelia alismoides. The sequence goes on from JAZKJV010009972.1 coordinate 622,356, forward strand.
TGTGACTCTACTCGTGTAACTGCGGTCAACACTTAAGTCATATCCCTACTATATATGTATACAAAGAGAGTCTGATGATTAGGGAAATTGGATACCTTTTGACTAGAGCTTAGTTCATCTTAGAATTTTAGGATCTCTAAAACCGAGAGTTCTTGAACGGATCAAGTCTTGTATTCACATGCACATTCAGGGGTTAACTCAACTTATTCATTCTTTATTTGCCCGAGGAATAGCAAAGTTTAAGTATGGGGGTGATGAATCCGTGATTCATCATATCAATATATTGATCTTAGCAAAATCCCCATGTAAAATCCCAAAAAAATGTCTATAAAAACAATAAATTAATAAAATGACTCTTATAAATAAAACACACCAATTATTGTATATTAGATTGTACAAAATAAATTAACAATAAAAATCCGCAAAATTAAAGGAGTTTTTCACCTGTAAGTAGCCCAAAACTTTGTGTATTTTTAAAAATTCATTTCAGCTCCTTTTTGGCTAATTCTTTTCTAACTTGTTCATAAAAATGTATATAAAAATATAAAAATACAAAACAAATTTCACTTCAAATAAATGCTCCTAGATCCCAAAGAGAAAAAGCCATAAAGTCCAACTTCCAGGCCAAATTCCCGCTCCGTATGAACTTCAAATTCACCAAACTCACTTTTAAATCAAGTAAGAAAATTATCTGTCTAACGGAAGTGGTTTCATTAAAATCGGAGCTCATTTGCAAAAGTTGGGTTTTGGGACCAAGATGTACAGTGTATATTATGTATATATTCATTCTTTCTTCATTTTTATTTTATCTTTCTCAATTACTTAAAAATACAAAAAAATCATCCTTGTGTTTTATGTTGATTATAGTATTTTATTGTAATTTTCTATTGTAAATATCTCTTATTAAAAAGATAAAAAAATACGTATTAGAAAAGCAAACAAAAAATGTACATGTTGTATGTATTCCTTTGTAAATTCTCCACTATTTTTTATTCTCTTTATTTTTATTATATTTTAGTAGCCTACTTTATTTATTTATTTATTTCACATTCTCTCCAATAACTTTGATTTTCCTCCATTAACCACCAAGTCTTCTTTCAACCTCCCTTCCACTGAACCATTTTTCTAACCTCTCATTCAACTCCACCAATAATCTAACCTCCCATTCAACTCCACCACTCATCTAACCTCCCTTTATCTTCTCTTTATATTCATTTATACATCCTCATTTTTTCTCGTCTGCCATTCTAATAGAAAAAGGAGAGAGCTTGGAGTGTTTTGTTGGTGACAACGGCGAAGCGTCTTCCTCAAACGACGACCTCCTTCAGGCGAGATCCGTAGAGCTCCGCTCCGCGTCATGAGTTCCTCATCGAGCTCGCATAGCTTCTTCAAATTTTATTTCGCCAATCGGATCGAGGCGACGACAAGAGTCCAGCTTAGCTGCTCTGTAAATCCAGCGAACCTTAAGTAAGTATTTCCTCATTTATCTTGTTGTTTTATTTTATCTAATAGTTTTATTTCCTTGTAGTTTCATAATCATACCCTTTTCACCATCTTCTCCATCATTCCCCATCTCCATTTTACCATCACCAACACCACCTTCATCCCCTACATCATACCATCACCACTATCATCTTCTCATCTTCATTCCCTATAAGAAAACAAAAAATATAAAAAATAATTAAAAAATTCAAAACAGCAGCAGTAAAAAAAATAAAAAAAAAACAAAAAAACAAATAGGAGAGCAGCTCGGCTGCTGCCCCCCTGCAGCCACCAGCCGTCCCTCCGTCGCTTTCGCAGCCCCTGCCTCTCCACATGCCCGCGCACGGCGGCGCTGCCCCGTCCAATCCTCCCCCAGCGGCACCGCACCGTGCCACCCTCATCCTCCAACAGCAACGCCGCAGGTGGCCACAATCTCCACCCGCACGCCACCGACCGCCACCTCCGCCCGCGGTCCTTCGACGACGCGCGCGTGCCTAGCAGCCCCTCCGCCATTCTCTCCGCCAGCGGCGCCGCCCCGCGCTCTCCCTAGCGGCACCGCACCGCGTCGCCCCGCCCTCTTTTATTGGGTTCCTCCTGCACCCTAGACGAAGAAGAAGGTCCTTTTTCCTTTAATTTTTTATTGTGAAAATTGCAAGTTCCTCCTTTTATGTTTCTGTAATTATAAACAAGTCCCTTCACATATTTGTGTTGTTTAATTTGTTTTCTGTTTTGCAAAGATAACCCTATGTCCGAATTTTAATTTGGACCTCATTTATGCTTCATTTTATTCAGTAAAAAAAGTCATTGTGTTGAGCAACTAATTGTCTACATTGTGAATATTTATTTGTATTTTTGTGAGTTGTGGGTAATTATTAAAATTGTTTAATTGAAATTCTTCATATTTTACCCAATCTGGACTTTTAAATTGATATCTAACTCACGATTTCTCTAAAAATTCTTGAAAAAATTGAAACGATGTCTTGAAGTGTTCTTTAATTACTATCCAAATTTCATCCAAGTCTTGTGCTTGAACTAAATCATAGAATGATTTTTGTATTTGATTTTTAATTAAATCCACATACATCCTTTTCATAAAATTTGAAGTCTCCTGGATTCCATATGAAAATACCTATATGAGATAATTTGCTCTCTGCCTAATTTGCTATTGTGGATTTATTAGGTAGTAGTTACTCACTGTCACTCTATTTTCACTAAAAAATTCATAAAAAATCATATTTCCTTAAAAAAATCCAAAAAATATTGTATTATCTTCGCATCATGTTTATGTTTAAGTAAGTTTTTCATGATTTCTGCTTATTGTTTGTGTGAAAAAATGTAAAAAAAACCCATAAAAAGTGTGTATTTTTAATTATTACATTTAACCCTGAAGTTCTAAAAAAATATATGTTGCATTCATCATTGGATTAAGTTTACTGGAAAAATATAATTTGGCTAAATTGAATTAATTTCTCATTAAAATTAATTTGGCTAAGTTGTGTGCTTTCTTATTAACTTAATTCATCCGCATTTTGCCTTAGTATTTGTTTTTGCATTAAAAAAAATAAAAAAACTACATTGGAAATCTAAAACCTAATTTTCAAATTACCCCCAAAGTTGTTCCTTTGCCTCCCTGTGTTCGACCCCGGACTTGCCTGGGATATAAATTAAAGCCGAGACACTCTTCATGGAAATCTTCTCTCGGATCTGACTGATTCGCTAAGTACACATACTACAACGTGCCCAAATTAAATATCATATTCAGCGACTCGTCACCAACTACAGAACATTTTTGAAAATTCTCTTGTGTAAAGATATCACAATAACATCCCCACCGCTTTGGTGTGTACCATGATAGACCACATGCTTTTGCCTTCTCCCAATCTTCCACTCCATCAACCTTTTAAATTGCAACTTTTCTAGCCCTGTAAACATTGTCTTTCACTCTCTATGTTGCTAATTTTACTAAGGCATGTTGATACATTCCTTTTGAGTGGCCATAGGCTAAAGCAAACAAATTCTACAATTCAAATTTTGGTTCACTGTTATTCAAATGAAAAAATTAAAATAAAATAATTCTTTCAAAATAATTCTTACATAGACACCATTCAATATTCTATCTTGTTCATAACTAGTCATGCAACTCCATTTGTAGTTTGAGCAATCTTGTATCACACGAAAGGCCTTATCGCTTAAGATATTGCATGTTTATTGTCAATAGTGTACCTAGATATAAAGAATTGTTTTTATAGAATTGTAAATAAAGCATGGTTGTGAATTAGTTATTTTCTAAAAATATATATAAATAAATATGTTTTTGTAAATACCCATCACGTAGAAACTACAAGACTCCACGTAGATTCGGAGGTGGAGTAGGATCTTGAGAATGTGGGGGGTCCTACGTACTGGTAAAACCTTAAGAAAGTGGGAGAGGCTGAGAGGGTAGAGGTTGGATAGAGACATGAGAATCACGAGGGCTATGATGGTGGTCATAGTATTGTGGTGTGGGATGACGAGTACATGTCACATTGGGAGGTGTCCCTGATCGAGGAATATAATGAGCATATTGTGCAGAGACTCGTAGACCATTCTCTAGCATGTAAGTGACAAGTTTCGCAACCTCGTCATTATGTTCACCTACGACAAAAATTTGATTAATTGAAATAAACATATAACATCATTCAAAAAGATAAAGATATACCACTGGGGTATGGGGTATGATGATCATCTCATGAACTACTACCCCTAGTACTTCGATCACGTGTCACAGTCATTTTCTGTATGCATGCACAAAATCATTAGTCAAAATTTTTTAATTGAAAATTTTATTGATGCACATATAAAAATAAACATTGAGAAGAGCATTACTTTAAAGATTTATTGCAACATAATGTAGTATCTCATATTTTGAAATAAGCAAATTTGTTGATGCACAATCCCCATTTAATTGTTAAGTATCTTCAATATAATTTTGTGACATCTTCTCCAATATTATGAGACGATCATCTCTTTTCCATTTTCCCAAAAATTCGATACATAACATACTTGATCAGCTTGTGTACTAAGAATAAATGGTTCAAATCTTGGTATATATTTTTGAGGAATGGCATCTACAATGTTATGTATGTGGCCAACAACCACACCATGTTGTGGATCATAGCATTTACATGAAAATAAGAAAGTTTATTAGGGATGGCATATTATATTCAAGATCAAGCACCATGTTGAGAATTCCATAGTAATTCAGGATATCCTCACCTTAACAAGGTTCCTTAACCATCATGCCAAAGTTGTATGAAATTAAGCTGTTGGTCATGTCAAGGCAATGAAATCTGTACCCGTTACCTAAAAATCAATTGTATGACATCACCGTATAATTGCGACCGAGAGAAAGATATTTTAGAATATGGTATTTATGATATGTTAGATCAATAAGCTTTACTCTTTCCTTAAACCAAGATGGAAACATCCTCCGAACTTTATCGACCACTTCATCATTAGTAAAAAAAGGGATTTTTTATCATTATTTCATCTCTATACTCCCTATAAAAAGAAAAGAATTGATAAATGTTGAATCAATTACATTATCTTCCGATGACAATGCGATATTGATACATACTGCACAAAAGGGTCATTTCGTCTGTATTATCTATAACGTAAAGCTCACAGCTTCTTTCTCCTTAGAACTCATCATGTGTGGCTTCTCTTTTTTCAAAGGTCGACCACATGTACAAAAGCTTGAGAAACCAACTATGATTTCAACGTCATTGTACTCATTTCGCATGGGGCAATTATGCACAATTTCAACATAGACTGACAACTATCTAGAACAAAAGTTGACAACTTCTTCAGAAATGTATTATCCATTTATTGACCCTTTGACCCTATTTTTATTGTGTATCTTTCTCTTCAAGAAAAACATATACTTATAGATAGGTCAACATACATTATTAAATAGCACAAAATTAATACCTTAACGAATTAATTCAATGTATCACTTACCTCTCAAATGGATGCCTCCAACGGTATTTAATATGTCCACCCACTTTAGCTTCACAGGGAAGGTGTGTCATTAAGTGTTCCATCGAGTCAAAAAAAGGTTGGAGGAAAAATCTTCTCAAGGTTACACATTATAAGAACCACACTCTCCTAAAGGGTTTCCCTATCTTTGACTAACAACTTGGCGAAGCATATGCATTTGAAGAAGTTACTCAAGTCATTTAGAACATTGTGAGTTCCCTTCAGCAATAATCCTCTAAAAGCAAGAGGTGACAATTGCTCCATAAATACATGACAGTCATTAATTTCCATTCCCTTTTATATTTATTTTTGTCAAGTCAGCCATTTTGGATATGTTACTGGAAAAGCTATATGGCATTTTTAATTTATTAGCCCATTGACATACATCTTTTACTTGATATCTGCTTAAGCATTACTTTGCCTTCGACATATAAATTAAGTCATCTTCATATTCTATTAAGCCTAATTCAAGATGTGAGCAAATTTTTGCAAGATCTCTGTGAGCGTTTTAGGTATCCTTTATCTTGTCGGTGACATTCAATATAGTTTTAAATACATATTCAAATACAATGTTCTCAATGTGCATCACATCTAAATTATGTTTGATGAGTTGATTGGACCACTATGGTAGTTCCCAAAAGATACTCACCTTCGTCCAGTTATGAGTATCACCAAAATTAGGAAGAGGTAGAATACAATCATCTGAACTCTTTAACTCCATTAACATTCTGAATATCTCAAGTCCCAACAGCCTGACAGGTGGATCTGGATATTCAATTGTATTTCTTTTGAATGTCATCTTTTGCTTCCTATAAAGATGATCTGTTGGTAAGAATTGTCTATGGCAGTCAAAGAAGCATGCTATTCGACCATGCTCAAGCTGAATACTTCCGTATTTTCCATGCAATATGGGAAAATTCTTTTCTCATGTGTACTCCATCCCGATAGCATTCCATATGCTGGAAAGTCACTAATTGTCCATAATAAGCCCACTCTCATTTGAAACTTGTTGTGACCAATAACATTATATATCTCCTAGACTTCCTTCCACAGTTCCTTTAGTTCATCGAATAATGATATAAGATAAACATCTAAATTTTTTTTAGGATGGCTTGGATCGGACACAAGTTAAAAATATATATTGCTTCTTATTGCACAACCATGGTGGCAAATTGTATGGAGTAATGATAACTGACCAACACAAGTAATCTTTCCCCCGACCACGTAGATTAAATTCATCGGTTAATAAACTAATAACCACATTCCTCTTTTCCATAGCAAAAGTATGATTCCATCAAGGCCCTCTAACAAGATGAGTCAGAAGGATGTTCCATAAAGTCACCACAGATATAGTCTGCATACCAAGTCATATCTTTAGTAGTTTCTTTACAATAATAAAGTCTTCGTAATAGTGGTGCTATAGGAAAGTAACGGAGCACCTGTTGTGGAATATTTATTTTCATATTTGATTTATACCTAGGTTTTCCACATTCCAGACATTTAGTTTCTTTCTTATATTTTTCCCCATAATATATGATGTGATGGTTGGGGCATGCATCAAATAACCTTTTTGATAGTCCAAGTGTACTCATCATGGTTTTTACTTTATAATAGGTACCAGGTTAAACATTTTCTTTTGGAAGCATTCTCTTTACAGTCTTAATGATGGCATTGAAATTATCATCGGTCATATTGTTCTCTGCTTTAACTATTAGTAACTCCGCAACAACATATAGGGGAGAAAAAGACTTACAACCATGCCATGATTCCTCCTTAATCTTTTATAACAATTCAATAAAATCTAGATTCTCCATTGAATTTATTATCACAACCCTCTAGAGAAGGGTCAAAGTCCGGACCTGCTACATCTATATCAATCTCAACAATAGGATTGTCTGACATCTTCGACCTCTCTCGGTGGATTGCTCGCACCTTTCCATGTGCATACTACCATGTGTAATAATTGATAAAACCATTCTTGCACAAGTTTTCTGCCACAACATTTCGAAATTGTTTATTTGTCAATCCACATTTCATGCATGTGCAAATTATCTTCCTGTCTACGTCAACTATTCTTTCTCCTCATTTATAAGAAAAATTGAGAAAACCTTCAACACCAATCATAAATGGCATGCAAATGGATCCATTCACTACACGATTATACATCCAATCCCTTGTCAAACTCATTGCTCTACCTGCAATGAAATCATAATAGTTAATTACACATATAGGGTGATATGATGAGAATTGATCCTCTAAGGATGATAAAGCAACACTAACCCACATACACATATATAGAGCCACTGATCATCAACCATTAGGAAACCTCTGCAAAGATCCTATCAGGGCGCTCATACTTCTTTACCTGAGATTAGAGGCCCAGAGATATCCACAAGCACCTGCGATCCAATTGTGTTCCAAATGTGCAGATACCCTATCAGGTGTGACACATACTCATCATCCCAATGTGACACTATCAAGTCCCTGCACAACATGCTCATTATATTCCTCGAGCAAGGATACCTCTTAGTGTGGTATGTACTCGTCATCCCACACCACAATCCTTTGACCACCTTTACAACTTTCACGAGTTTCAGGACCCTATCCAACATCCACCCTCTCAGTCTTTCCTGCTTTCTCAGGGTCTTATCATCACGCAAGACCCACCACAGTCTCAGGGCCCTCCTCCACCTCCAGATCCACACAGAATCTTGCATTTCTCCGTGATGGGTATTTCCAACACTCATATTTCTTTGTATATTTTTTAGGAAAAACTTATTCGCAACCATGCTTTATTCCTGATGTGCAAAAGTACCTTGGATCTAAGTGTGTTCCTGATGTGCAAATACCTAGCGTGGAAATTTTTAGTTGTGTAAATGAATCTTGGATGGGTATCTATTGAACCCTGGAATTTTACAAATATCCCACACCTCTTTGTTCAGAATTAAATCGAATAGAAGAAAATATTCCCGCTCGTGTGCACGATATCATCCTCTCAAATGGTTTTTCCTTTAATTGAGAATGGTTTCTACATAATTTCCCACACTCGCATTTATTTTTTTCAATAAGCAATTCTTTTTAACAAGGATCATTGAGAAGAAATATAGTTCAAGGATCAGACATTCCTCTCACCAATGTGGAACAATTAACAAGGATCATACATTCCTCTGACCAATGTGGAACATGTAAGGACTATTGATAAGGGAAATGAGAGAGCATTTCTTCTCATCTTCTTTCCTTGCCTCATTTATGGGAGTTCATCTTCCTGCATCCACTTTCTTATACATCCTATATCAATCCTCTCTTCGTCTAGATAAACTAGAGCAAATGTAGGTATGCATATCAGAACTCATCTTGGTTAATTCACTAGAATCATGGAATTGCATATGATCATTATTCTTGCACTAATTTAGCCCACTACAATACTTCAGTATATAGAGATTTCGTATCTCGTCCAAAACTATCTTTCTATAAGCCTCCACGCACACAAACTTCTTCAGTAAAGGTAAGACCACCGGTATTTGTTGTAAGGAGTACGAAGATGGTCCAATCTCTTTATATGATACCAACAATTGCAAATTTACCTCAGAGGTATGTTGCTCGACTCACTACTTGTTATGGATATCTAAGTACAAGAAAAGGTCTTAAAATTCATAGACCTACATGCTTCAGTTAAAATTTTCTTTGCTTCATCCTAAATGTAGGGAAGCGTAATCAATTGTGATATTGAACTCCAATGCATAATTTATCATAAAGGAATGTTCAAAGACTACCTTGGAGAGGATAAGAAATGACCAAGAGGCGGAGGTGGTGACCCAGGGGTAGAGGCAACAATTGAGAGGTGGATGAGGTGGTGGAGAGGGGATGTAGCAACTGAGAAGCAGAGGATGTGGTGGAGAGGAAAGGCAATTATCGCAAGGTGAAGGCTACATCTAAGAGGCGAAAGAGGTGATAGAGAAGGGAGTCAGAGATCGAGAGGTGAATGGGGTGGTGGAAAGGGGAGGTGACGATCGTAAGGCAGAGGCGACGATAAAGAGATGGAGGAGGTGGTGGATAGGGGAGGTAGCAATTGACAAGAGGAGGAGGTGGTGGAGAGGGGAGGCAGTGAACACAAGGCAAAGGCAATGACAGTGAGGTGGAGGAGGTGTTGGAGAGGGGAGGTGGCGATCAACATGCAGAGGAGGTGGTGGAGAGGGGAGGCGAGGACTGAGGGTAGACAAGTTTGGAGGGGGAATAGGAGGTGTTGGAGAAAGTTTAGCGCTTTGGGAGGGGGAAATTTTACTACTCCAATCAATTGGTGGGTCAAATTTTTTTGCCAAAATCTGCCACCACTTTACAACTACCATGTGGTCGCAACACAGTAGCAACAGTTAAGTACCACAATAAGCAACTATGTGTAGTCCTAAAATCAGCTGCAGGAGGAAGCGACTACATTGTGGACGCAATGTAGTCGCCATACATTGGTTATAAAGTTTTCAAAGAAATTTCCATAACATGTAGTAGCAATAGTGTGGATGTAAAAACTACATTTTCTTGTAGTGTTTTCTTTATTCTTTAATTTTGGCATTAAATACAATATTTTAGAGAATATAAATAGTGTAAATAATGAATATTATTGGTACAAATTAATGTTATATACACGCATTTAACTAGGTGTTTACACACTAGCTGAACAGAGGAGAGAGTCTCGCGCTCCACACAAGGTAGGAGCGTGGTCGTTGAAGTAACCTCTCGCTAAGTCCAGATGGCTAAGAAACAATCAAACCACACAATAATATTAAGCCATGAGTAAGCAAGTGTGAAAAAAATTTATACCCTACAAACAAGTGTATTGTGGATAAGCAGGTAGGGGTCAAACTCATGGAACACACAATTAGCACAAGATATTATTTATAAATAAGTCATTAGTCAATAATATAATTATAGATGTATATAGGTAGGCAGACTATTTACTTAGGTTTTTTGTGTATTATTTTATTTTTTATATCATTATATTTTAATTTTTAATTATATATTACTAATAATTATAAAATATATAAATTGATCATTAATACTATAATGTATATAAAATTATATATAGATATATACTACACTACATAGTAATATAATTATTAATATAGGAAAAAATAGTCAAAATTGCAAAATAAAATGGTTTTGTTTTTTATATTTCCTACCATTTTGATGATTTTTCAAGCAATTTTGCTAATTTTTAGGAGTTTTTATAGTCTAAAATATCCCAAAGCATGGTTTAAATAAATAGGTTGAATCGATTTGGAGTTTAAAAATAGAAAGAAGCCTTAATTTTTTACATACAATTTTAATATATACTAATATAAAAAAAATAAAAATAAAGGTCAAAAAGATATTTTTTGGGGTTTTGATGATTTTTTATATTTTTTAGGATTTAGGAGCTTGAATGACTCGATTTTTATCCTTTTAATTATGTTGAATTAACAATTTTGTTGCAGTCAGATAAATTCGAATCCACCTAAAAATAACCGCACGAATTGATGAATCGATGAATTAAATTAATGAATGCGCAGTTTGATGTATTTTTAACCTGGGCAAGCCCCAAGGCACGAATCAATGAATCAATGAATTAAGTTAATGAATGCGCGGTTTGATGTATTTTCATTTGGGCAAGCCCCAGGTCGACTCAAGGAGGCAAAGGAACAACTTCAGATCAGATTAGATGAATTAATTCACGGTTTTCCAAGCGGATTTTTTTGTAATTTTTTATGCAATAAAAATGCGAATGCGCAGATGCGGACGAATTAGGTTATTAAGAAAATAAACAGCTTAGTTGAATTTAAATTTAATGTGTAATTAGTTCAAATTAACCAAGTTATATTTTTCTTGGTAACCTAATCCAACGATGAATGCAAAATGTTTTTTTTAAATTTTTGGAATTAAGAAGCTGCAATGAAAAATGAAAATTGGGGGGGGGGGTTATGTTATTTTTCATGCAAACGAAATGCAAAAATTATGAAAATTTTATTGGAAGTTAAATATGATGAAATGAAGCTACACTAAGTTTTGAAATTTTCTGACAATTTATGTTTTTTTATGAATTTTTAAATGAAAACAGAGTGACCGTGAGTATTTAATATCTATTAAATCCACAAAATCCAAATATCCAGAAATAAAATTATCACAAATAGATATTTTATTGAGAAATCCTGGAGACTTGAAATTTCATGAAAATAATATTCGTGGATTTAATTAAAAATCAATTACAGAATAGATTCTAGAATTTATTTTATGCAAATGATAATTCCAATTTAGATGAAATTTGGATAGTAATTAAAGATCACTTAGTAGTATCATCTACAATTTTTTAACAAATTGTGGAGCAAGAAATTGCAATATGTGAATTTCAGAGCATAAATGGGTAAAATATCACTCAATTTCAAACTCTGATTTTTAATAAAGTATCCTAGGCTCACAAAAATATAAATAAATAACCAAAATGTTGAGAGTTAATTTCTAAACAAAATGCTATTTTTGTACAAAAAAATGATGCAAAATGATGTCCAAATTAATGAGTAAAGTCAGGAATGTCTTCGCAATACAGAATTAAAACTAAATAAACTAAAAATGTGCACAGGTGCACGTTTGCGATTAAATAAATATGCATGATAAAAATGCAAATTTCACAAAAAATATAAAAAATTAAAGTAATAGTAGACCTTTGTTGAAAGCGATTTTTCACGGGTCTAAAATATGCCTCACACAAGGCGTAGACGCAGTCGCTATGGCGACCCGCAAGAAATCCCTATTCAAACAACAATTAACCCACAACAAGACAAACAATGAAAAGCAATATGTGGAGTTAAATTTTATTATAACTCTACAAAATATGTGTATAGTGCAAGTAGCGTAGAGTGTCGAACACAGGAAGCAAGCAGGTAGATTGGGGCATTTCAATGCAAAAAAGTGAATGTGATCAATTTGTTTATAAGTGTGTTATCCTAAATAGTGGATAAAATTAATAACCGCAATTAAAATGGAGATGAAAAATATCAAATAGTGTCAAAAATTCTACAAATTAATTTTAAATAAGAATAATACAACAAAGAAAATTCAGGAATAGAAAACATAATTTTTAGGTTTTTTATGGATTTTATAAATTCTCATGAAGGTTTTTAGAGTTTTTTTTATTTTTATGAGTTTTATTTTATATTTTTAATGATCAGAAGTTAAAAGATGCAAAAACATACCAAATATTTTTTGGAATTTTTCAAAAATGTTTTATAATTTTTACGTATTTTCTAATGCAAACATCGATGAAAATGCATGTTTTTGAATTTTTGTAAATAATAAAATGCAGTAAAAATGTGAAATAAAAATATAAAATGATAGAGGAATGCAACATGTTGCTATGATATTTTTTTGGTGATTTTTCGAATTTTATAGATGCATGAAATAATTAGAGACATCAAAGAGAAACTATACTACTAGCAGTGTTTTTTTGTAATTAGCAAAAAGTGAGAGGGCCAAAGTGTAATTTTTCCACAAAATATATAACTGACTTAGAAAGTTAATGGACCAAATGTATATAGATGAAGTTGTAGGCCCTTCCCTGCAAAATTTCCAAATTTACGTGCGAGAACATGCGCGACCCCGTAAAAGGACCAAAATGCAATATACCAAGAATCTAAGGGTTTCGATGCAAAAAGTCCAAAAAGTTTATAACTACAATAGAAGATTTCAGTACTAAGTACATATACCAAAATGTACGAGGGGCCCAGGCTTTAAAATGTCCCTCACGTGATCGCCCAAGTGAGGTGACATGGCCTGGACTCGAATGTAATAACCAAAAAGATCAGAGTGTGGAATGCAAATAATACAGAAATATATATATATATATATATAGCATATGAAAGTTTAAGTGTGAAATATAAAATGCAAAAACACCTGGGTGAAAATTTGCAAAATACCCAAGGTCGGGCACTAGCGGACGGTCTGATCAGCTTCACTTATGCTAGGTGGCGTGTCCTAAAAACACGATAAAAGTTCGCAGTGGATGTTAGAGATTAGATCAGCGGGGGAAGATTAGCGGCTGAGGACGAGGCAGATCCGACGGCAGCTGTGCACCTGGAGCGCCGGCCTTCATCCAATGGTGGCAGAGGCAGGAGGAGGAACCGGGAAGAAGGTCCGGTTGGGCGAACTTCCCCGAGCTCAACCTCTGACCTACGACGATCTTGAAGCTCTCAAAATGGTTGCGACGCTTCCTGCGGGGATCCTCTAGGTGCTAAAGGTCGCAAAGGACTCCGACAAAGTCCGGAGAGCTCCCAGGAGGGCGGCAGAGCACACGACTCCCAACTACCTCCGGCGAGTATCCAAAATCCCCTCCAAGCGCGTATGAAGCTCCTGAACCTGCAAGAAGAGTTAAGAGGGTCGCGGGCAAACTGTCGCAACCCTCCAATGAGAAAAAAGGGGGCGGATGGCGGGTGGATGCGAAATGGAGGGATCGTCGGAGCGAACTCCGGCAAACTACAAAGGGCGATTAAATGGGTAAGGAGCGAAGGCGAAAGGGGGAATAGGTTCCTAAATCTCAGCTAAATAAAAATGCAAGCCTTGAAGGATGGTGTGCATGAGATGATACCTCAACGGCGTTGGCCGGAGATGGCAGGTTGGAGACCTCCTCAGCCCTCGCTTGACCGTGCCTAGCCCAGCTGGAGATGCCCCTGTCACCGGCGTCGATCCGGAGCTGGAAGAAAGGGTCAAAACATGGACCAAAAGGGGTTCAAAATCGAGAGGAGGTGACAGGAGGCATTTTGTACAAATGGCTGAGGTGATTCAAAGAACGAGGCGTAGCAAATGTTTCAGCGGTCCAATCCCCAAGACAAACATTGGGCATGTAAGCTCAATGGCTGGGGAGAAAAAGTGCAGAAGGCATCAACATGAAACGGTGAGAGACAAAGGCTCAAAAAATCTGCAAAATCGGGTCAAAACCTGTTTCTGACATAGCCCAGACGTTGGGCAGAGAGTTGACCAAAGGTCAACTTCTGCCGCCTCCTGGTTGGTCCACGTGGACCAACCAGGAAAAAGTCTGGGAAAAAAATTATAATATAAATTGAAAATAATAAATGGTTTTATTAAATTTAACTAATTAAACTTATAAAATAAAAAATGTTTATTATTTTATAAAGTATTTTATTATGATTTTTATTTATTTTTTTGAGGTTTAAAAATGCAAGTTCCCTTTTAAGGGCTATATATATGTATATCATTTATATTTTTTAAATGTTTTATTTTTATTTTGTATATTTAATTTTATTTATTTTTTTATCATTTTATATATTTACAACTTGATTTTATAAACTTAAATATATTTTTATTTTATTTTTTGATGTATTTTGTACAAGTAAATAAATAGATATGTAATCTACACAGGTATAGACATATGTAATTCATCTATGTGTTGTGTACAAGTATTTTATTTTACATTTTCTTTATGTTTTTATTCATGTTTTAATATACATATATATTATAAATAATATTTACAAAATTATAAAAAATATAAAATTAAAAAAAATAATGAATAATAAATAAAATGTATATTTTAATCGGTTACGTATACAATAGGCGTCCAAAATTCAACTTTCAAATCGTAATTCTAAAAAATATGAAACCACCTTCATTAAATAGCTTATTAAAGTTATATACAATTAAAGGTGTTTTTGATACATTTCGAGTTTATATTTGAGAGATACAAGTCTGGGAAGTTGGGATTTTGGAAACTTATTCATATCATAACTTCTTATTTGTACATTATTTTTTATGAAATCAATTTTGTATTTTTCTATAAGTAATTATCTACAACTTTCATGTTCAAAGTTTATTTATTTGAAGCATAAAAAGTGGAACCAAAAATAGGTCTTAAAATGAATAAAGAATGAATTAAATAAAAGGGATTTTTATTTGTTTTTTGGCCCTTATCTCCCCCTACTTTATTCCTTGCCGACCTATTCATCGTGATGCCTAGGTCTCGAAGTTTCGGGTCATAAAATATTTACAATATTTTTTTTCTTTTTATTTTCTTTTCTTTTCTTTATTCTGTAATTTTTGCTTTGAAAATCGTATTTTATACATAATTTGTACAATAATGCATGAATGATAAAATGCCAAAATTAATGTTATTTACACGCATTTACTAGGGTTTTTAAGGTCAAAATGAAAGAATAAAGATGATGAAACGTAGATTCATAAACCTTCTGAAAGCCACCTGCTAGGGCACGATCTTGAGGAGGTGGGTGCTGGTGGGAAGGTCACGTGTTGCGCGCGTGACCGGGTTGGGCGTGGTCACGTGCTGTGCACGTTGCCGGATGGAGAGGAGGGATGGTGCCACGTGGTGCGCTGGGATGCGTCCATGTGGGCTTATTTTTATTATTTTTTAATTTTTCTAAAATAATTAAATAAGTAAAAAATATGGGCTACCATGTGTCACTCCGAAAAAAATCGAAATTATATGTAAAGAAAAATCTAAAAGAAATATCAAAAGAGCTCATATCAAAAAGTGATTAACATAAAAGTTGCTCGTCTTGATGAGAACTACAAGTTTCATGAAGGATTGAAAATCAAATGAAATCATCTGTACGAAGTGTATTTTTAGGTGGTACCTTATAGATATAAAATACCACATTTTATCTTTTGCAATTTTTATCATTTGTAAATAAAAGAAAAATCAAAAATAAAAATAAGGAAAATATGAAAATATTTTTTACATTTTAATATAATTTTTGTATTTTTAATAATAATGAAAATAAAAAGATAAAATACAAGGGCAAAAAAGTCAATATGTACAATATACAATAGGGGCCCAAAACCCAAGTTTCACATACGACCTCCGATTTTAATGAAATTGACCTTGTTTTGAAGGTCTTTGAATGTATATTACTTTAAAAGTGAGTATACATAAATCAGACACTGTATGAGTGAGATCTACACATTTTAAGGTTCATAGTCTTAAACTTGAAAACAAAGCTCTATTTTCAACTTTTAAAATGATGAATCACATATTCATCAACCCCCTACACTTAAACCTTGCTCATCCCCGAGCAACTAAAATGAAATGCAAAAGTGAAATGATTTTGGGCTCCATACCAAGGTCATGAAAAAAATTGATAATGGAGGTTGACTCAACCTTTGGATTAATAATGTAGCAGAAGACCTTACAAACTTCAAGTTCTACAAGTCTTCTATTCAAGATGCCTCAACAGTTAGGTCAGAACAAATCCTCATATGCAAATTTCTGATGACTATGAATCTTACTTGTATGTGTGAGTGAAATATAACTCTCCATGTTAGAAATGGCAAAGAGACAACCTCCTCTAACAAGGTAACTCTAATTCCCCGGTCCAGTAACTCTTTCCTCGAGGAGCAGGGTATTCCCTTCTAAGTTCAAGTGCAACTGGCTCAAGAAGAGGGGGTGGAGAGAAGAATGGACGATAGACAGTGTAGCTACCTATCCTATGATGTGTGACCAGTGTAGCCAAGTCATCCAGCTGCAAACTTTGAAGATCTTTCTTTCTTTTCTTTTTTTTCTAACCTTGTATATACACTCCGGCAGGTATTTTTACTTTTCAATCAAGCATGTCCACTTTTGGAGATTCTGCTTTTTTCTCTCTCTTTTTTTTGAAATATATACAAGGTGCAGCATGTACATAGGGAGTTTTTATTCTTGAGCTAGTAGACCATCCTTCTTTGAAGCTTTATTGCAACCCACAACATCCTGTCCATAGACGTCAACACCACTAGATTAAGTTGAGATGCACTTCCCTACCTAGAGGAGGATGAATGTTTCCACCCATGTGCTACTCCAAGCCAAAGGATTCTACCTCCTCACCACCTCATCAATGAAGAGATACATGCATGGTGCTTGTACAAGTTAGGTCATTGTCTAAAAGAATCATGCGTGTTCATGAAATATTATACTTAGACCAATCAAGATGACATGTGAACATAGACTTGCAGACTCAAAGAATTAAGTCACTTGACCTGAAAAATCTTAACTCTAGTTCATATAAGGTTCCTCTAAAATTAGGTAGATTAAGGTAAAATCAAATCAATCCTCAACATTTATCCATAACTTGGTTCAGAACCCACTAGCTTTTTACTTTGCATATGCTACATATGCAGATGACATGCTATAAATATGAAGTGCAAGATTTTTTTTAATTGCAAGGATGATATGCAAGAGTAAATAAGAAGCCTTTATTTTCAACATTTTTTTATTTTCTAGTATACAATAATTTTTACAAGAATATTATCTACAAGAATTTTACAACTTTTTATACAAGTATTATACAGATTATACAATATACATACTAGTATACATGTATTTTACCAAAAATCAATTTTTACCCATCCCATAATCATTGCATAACATATATAAAAATACGTGAAAGTACGAGCTATGGGTAAAGTATATATGTAATATATACACGCCCCCCATAATTAGCGTGTGCTATGTCCTCAGAGCACGAGAAGAGAGGAAAAAGACATAGCTCGTGCTAAGCGTACGAGAGATAAAATAACAAAAAGCATAGAAGTCGCTCTGCCCCCTATACTTAGGCTCTGGCAGCTTAAGTGTAGAAGAAAATAAAAAATGGGGCGGGCAAGGTTAAGAAGGGAAACAGATGAGTAAATACAGGGCGGACATCGATTCCCCGTACTTAGGCTCTGCTCAGCCTAAGTATAAGACATGAATGGGTATGAGGACCGATGGAATCTTAAGGATGTACAATGAATGGGGAATAGATCCAGGTCATTCTTCCCCCTATACTTAGGATCTGGTCATCCTAAGTATAGCCATAAAATGAAATGATATATTTTTGGGGCGAGTGATTCGAATCACTGGGTGGGAGGGAGAGAAAGTATATATAAGAAAGAGTGAGAATATACAAGGATTAAGAAGGTTTGTGATGAACCTTCTTGCGGACGCGAGGAGGTTGATAATATACATAAGCGTCGCTGTCGGAATCGTCCTCAGATGAATAATAGTGAGGTGTAGGGATCATTTGACGAGGGTCAACACAAGGCTGCATGCTTAGATATGGCTTAAGAACAACCGTACTGAGCTCACTCATATAAATCACCTCATCCGGACTTGGTGAGGACTCCTCAGAAAATTCCTTTTCTGGTATGTTGAAGGAAACTTTCTTAGTCAGTTTTCTAAAACCTGAATCATTGAGAGGGAGTGGAGAGCGACACGCCTTGAGGGGTTCCGCGAAACTCTTCGAGAATCAATTCTCGACATCCTCTCACTAGATAGTCGACTAGAGGAGGGAGCAATCATGTTTTAAGGTGGGGTTAATTCAATCCTGGTTGTCGCTTTGAAGGTCTGGGATGTGGTGCGGTGCTGACCATGGGTTCCTTATCAGACGAGTCACCATATAGATTATAATATTCCTGAAGGGTTAAAACACATCTCGAGAAGGTGCTAGTGATCTTAGTTGGCTTGGCATTAGTAGGCTCTTATGTCGGATCATCAAAATGGTCAAGGCAATCCACAAAGGTCGTGTCCAACTCAATGATAGCTTCGGATTGTGAGTCCTCCGAAGAAGCTGTCACGGTGGTGGCGCAAGTAGTTAGTGAAGTGGAGGTGTGGGGAGTCTTTGAATCAACGATCGTTTGGACAATCGGTGTCTCAGGTATAGAAGAGAGATGGGACTCATCTATCTCTTGGTGGTAACAAATGTCTACGGATATGCGGGTCACCTTAGAGTAAAGTGTGTGGATTACTATAAGACTTATAAATTGTTCTTGCATAATTAATTTTAGTGACTGCTTTTGTTTTTATCGATTCCCTCTCCCTCAATTTTTAACTTAGGATTGAAGAAAATCGGGATTGATCAGTAGGCATGCATTGTTTGGTGGACTTAATCAAGTGGTAGTCTAACTTAAAATTGGGACTACTAATTAGAACTAATCAAAACAATAGGAATAAAAATTAAACTTGTTTGCGAGAGAGGAACCTCGATCATTGGACAAAGGTACTATTCAGATAAAAGAGGATGAGCATTCATACTTTAAGGTTAGAGACCAAATCCATCGACTTGTGCCCTAAGTTTTCGGATCTGACTCTTGCAGGTTTGGTAACTACAAGCGCTTACCTACAACCTTAAAGAGACATTTTTGTTTTCATCTTTCTACCATTGCTCGTAAGGACTTTATATAACCTGGCAGCATGGGTAGCTAGTCCTTCTGCTTGGCGTTTGGTAGAAGCGAGGACTATGTGTCAGGTGACTCACATTGTATGCTTGTATTAAAAAGATTTATATAGTCGACTAACTAAAATTGAAAATATAATGTTTGGACCTTCATTAAGTTGAGTAGGAGAAATCAGTGTTTGCTCTTGCATATTGTTTGTTTGTATGTGTTATTCTGTGCACTTGTACATTTTCCATCTTTATACACTTTCATTTCATCATTCTTTCTCAAAGATGTTAGGATATTGGTTATCATGCCCATACTCTGTTGTTCGCTTCTCCTTTATCAGACACCATTCATCTTCATCTTCTATTTCATCCATGTACCCTCAACTATCTATAAGAGACTCTTCCTCGTGGTCGGTTCCATCCCACCTAGACTACGAAGTTAGAACCTTGTCTGCCTTCCCCACTTCTTCGCACTTCTCACCTTTAAAGCATTCTTGTATTCATGATACACTTCAATCTTGGGCTGACTCACCTTATTCTCGAACTCTTGACGGAATCAAGGAACTATTTGAAGGGTAAGCTACTGTTGAGACAGATGACTCGCAGAATTATTTACACCAACATACTTCATCCTCTCCTCATATGAATGTTGGGAGAGGTCAACAATTCACCTTTACACATCGAGACTTGACCCACAAACAATATAGGATCTATCGAATGGAGAGGCCTCCACTCAATGATTTCCTAGACTTGATTGACTTTAGTATCAAGATCACCTCGACCATACCTCGTGCAACTCATCCAAAGAGCCTCTATATACAAGGGATTGGACCTAGGAGCTCAATCTACAGGTCTCTTGTCTCTTGACTCCACCATATGAGTATCTGACCATTATCTTCCATATGGCTGGTCTATCCTCAGCCCAACACTACATACCGGAGTAAAGGTATGTTGAGTATGAGACCAAGTTCTTTGCAGTATCCTCCAACTGAACAGACTTCTCCCATGATTGATCACGAGAACTTTTTAGAGGATGACATTTCTAGACTTGTTGTGAGATATGAATCATTTGGTGACAATGTGAATTAATTTATTGCCAGCCTAGGGTGGAAGTAGAGAATGAAATACAAGGATTCATTGTTGGAAACCTAGAGGTCACTAGGAAACCCACACACTTTGTATAGTTGGAGTCCATTATATCTCCATCTTCTACTAATCACTTACCCTCCAGTCCATAGTATGTGCATCCTCCTCTCCCACATTCACTTTTAGAAAAGACCCAAAAAATGAAAAAGGCCAAAAAATGGAAAAACCAAAAATGATCATAAAAACTATAAATGAGGAAGATCTAAAAAATGGACCCTGCTTTGAGGGAAGCAAATGCTAAAAAATTGATTCTTGAGCTTCCCTTAATAAATGGCATAGATAACTTTCCCGACCTCAAAAAAATATGAGAAGTAAATTTATACCTAAGTGGTTGGGCAATAAGAGGATAAGGAATGAGATACCTCAGTATATACAACCATTGATGAAACGCTCTTGGTTGGTCTGCTAATCAAACACAATTAGTAGTCACTGAGGTAACCAAACACAAGAGACAAATCAGGCAAAAATTTGTTGGACATGCGAGCCCATGGTGAGCCATTATGCAATAATTGTTATTGCAATTCATTCCCTGATCTGAAATGAAGAATAATTAATTTCCATAATAGGCCTCTTAGTACAATTAGAGTTATGTACCATGGTTATCTTAATGATCATACAACTATTAATTCAATTGTTGAATCATAGAGGCTGGTGCTAGGATGAATATCTAAAGAGTTAGATTGAGGACTCATCAAGCACCATCAAATGATTATTAAGAGAGGATCTCCAGCCTTAGTTGGAGATGGCAATCCTTTCTCTTTTGGTTGATATCTGACCGACCTTCTGATGTCGGTCCTCTACATTGGAATAGAGATTCGGAGGTGTCAGATAAGTTAGGTCAAAGAGTTGACTTAGCAAGATAGAGATAATTGACACCTTTGTCGTATGATGTTACGATATAGGCATCCATCCTCTTGCTGAAGACAGATGTATTAATATTTGTCTAAGTTTGTGCATTTGGTATACTAATAGGTTGATGGCCTAATCAAGGTATATACACCAACAAGTTGGTGTGCATACAAGGTCATATGTGTAATATGAACTCTCAAAAGGACCATACATGTTCATTTCTAAACCGGATGACATGAGCTCAATCATGAGATATTGGGAATCAAATTCCGTGTACGGTCTTCTCACTTTGGAAGATTAACTGAATTCGTAGGTTTAATATATGCTTTTGGAAAGTATATGATTAATGCCTAGGTATGATATATGTTTTTGGAAAGCATATGATCAATACCAACACCCAATGGTCAAATGAGAAACTTAATGATAAATCCCCGAAGGAGACATTCTAAATAAGATCTAAAACTTCAGGTTTACTCTAGGTCTTCTAGTATGCAGGATGTACATGTATTAGGAATACCTGAGGGTGATGTGATCATAAACTATTCTATAACCATGGCACTTCCATTATGAGGGAGTGCTGAAACATATCTAGAATTGAGCGACTCCTCTCAGTAGAGAAGTAATCTAAGCTTGGTACAAATTTAGACAATGATCTAAATGGGATTTGGATGCAATGAGAAGATTATATTTACAGCTTTGATTTAATAAAAAAAATCTATGGGAGTTCCTTGAGATGTGCATTTGAGATGTGATCTTAATATCCAAGTCACTATACGTGGAATGTACAATCGTCGTGTCCTTATCTCCAAGTATCCACGGAGAAGGTGCATTATCCTTGAAATAGTTTAAGAATAATTCCATTATTGATATTATATCCAAGAATTGAGCAAAATAGATAATTAAATGTGATTTAATTATTATGAATAATGCAAATTTGATTCATATTATTTGGGCTTATGAGAATGGGCATCCAAGATGATTAAATGTGATTTAATTATCAAGAATGTGGATCATGTGGATATCATTATCCATATTATTCATGGATATTATAAATGTGATTTATAATAAGTTGGAGAGAGATAATTGTAATGTATATTTACGAATTAATAGTTGATGTGAATTGGATTTGGACAATTAATTATAAATGCAATTATATTTTATTTTGGATGTATGAATATGATTTATAAATATTAATGACATCATTGCAATTTACAAAATAATTTGCAATTATTTTGGTGTATAATTATGCCACAAATGTTATTGAATTTGTGGAATTTTGGAGAGATTTAGAATCTCATCAATATAAGAAAATAAGAGACACATTCCATATATATGGAGTGGACGATCATAGAGTTCCACTCCATGTATGATCATCCACTCTATATGAGGAAGGATGCCTCTCTCTTTCCTTTATTCCCACATGAGATTGATTTGAATTGAAATTAAATGTGTTCGAAATATATTTGAAACATATTTAATTTATTTCAAATTGATAATTGTTGTTGGTAATTAAAACACAACAAGATCATGACCATCAATTGAAAGCACAAATCAATCTCATCCATTTGATTTGTATGAGCACATGGATTGAGATCCATATACATTCAATTAATATAAAAGGAAGGGTAGCCATAGCCTTTTATTTTACACAAAAAAACATGAGATACAACTCTCTCTCTCTCTCTCTACATGTCTATTCTCTCTCCCCTTCTCTCATTGTTGTTGTCCATTTTTATGCCCTAGAGATAGTCGTCGTCATCGCTGCTACGCCATCGTATTGCCGCTTTGACTGTTCATGTATCTCCATCTCCTTTGCTGCTCCTCATTCATAATTTAAACATCGGATCTCCTTTGATGAGATCATGAGATTCACCACTTAGATCATCAACTTGGATTGCGAGGAGCACATGTTTCATCAGCGCGCTCGCAAGTGTCTCCTACGTTAGATCGGACTTGAGACAGGAGGTTTCTTACATTAGAGACACGATCGCAAATATGCTCCAAAATGTATTATTATATATTGTTTGTGGTTTATATGAAATGGTCCGAGAAGTATTCTTGGATCATGTGGTTTCATCGTTTAAAATTTTTAAAATTTCGTTGCCACGAGCAACCAGTGCGACTAGACGCTCATGATCGCATATGATGTGGCCTTCACACTTCCTTGATGCGCTTAAAAATTTTCCCATATCCTTTAAGTTGTATTAGAGCCATAAGTTGGAGGTTTCGGATCTGATCCATAAACCTAAGATTTCATGGGCAATTTTGGTTGTGCAATTTTTTCAGCACATTTTATTCATGCAGTCCTATTTTGTGTGATTTTTATCCCTACTTAATGCTTTAAAACGTGAGTTTATCACTTATATTATGTTCCCTATCTTTCTATAAAATCATAGGACTTGAGTTTGCATGATTTGGAATCCATTTGCTCAAGTTATGATCGTTTTAGTGGACATGTGTCTACTGTTACAGGAATGGTTATTTAGAACGTAATCAATAGATAACCACGATTTTAAAATGTCTAGAAATACATGTCTATCACTTGTATTCTGTTGCAAATCAAATGAGAAAATGAAGGAAATTTAGCTTGCATGATTTGTAGTTTATTACTCAAGAATCATGTGATTGTCATTCAATTAGTTCATGAAAATTAATGGTTAATCTCCTTGAATAACTAATTGTTAAATATTTGTGAAATATTTAATAAACATAATTATTTTTGAATGATCATAACCATCATGATAAGATAATATATCTTGATCGATTTGATTATAATGAACTTTCCAACAAATATTGATACTTGACAATGATTGGATATTTATTTAGCATATCTTCTTATAACATTAACCAAAATGGTTTTGATAATTATTATATGATATAACTTAAGTTGAAAGATCAAATATCATCTCAAATACAATATGATCAAATCACATTATCCTGACCTGAGACGGATATGTTGTCTAGTCGGGGATCGTTGGGGTAGCAGGTTGCTCCTTGAGTAGTCTGTCCCACATCCTGTGTGTACTGGCCATGACAACGAGTAAGGAAGAATTAATTATGTGAATATCATTCTAAATAATTAGATAGAATTTGAACATGATATGAAGGATCACATAAGTAACATCCATAGTTTCCCATCAAGGTGAAGGGTTCGTTGTCATGGATTGTACGTAGGAGACAAATGTCTGAATTGATAGCTCCTACATACAAGCACATGCGGATTAGGCACTTTGCTTCTCAAAATAGTAAGATCGTATGCGTAGTGAACCCAATATCGGTTCCTCGTATTATTAGGACGATATTGGATTGTGCATAACAAGTTCTAATCATATTGACAGTTGGTTCATTTAACGATGGATCAACATCTCCTTAGGGTGTTGGATCAGGTTGGGAAATGCAAGTTGAACTTACAAGGCAAAATGAGTTATCACTTCTTTTTATCCAAGTTACAGTTTCTCATATTATTGGGATATAACAAAGTAAGAAAGGAGATCCCATATCTTGCCTGAGATATACCGGTAAGTATATCTCTTACTTTGAAAGTGAATAAGGGAATGAACTTTCATAGTTGACAAAGCAAGACAATTTTGATATAAAAATACTAAATCAAAGTAAAATATGTATTTATGCAACTTATCTTATTTCAGATAACCTACATTAAACCCACTCAATACTATACTCAATGATAACCAATAAAATATCATGGATTGGAAGCATGATCAAGATATTGTACTTGCAATTGGACAATTAATGTATGTGGTTGCAATATGAAAACTTTCCTCATAATGTTGAGGAATAATAATTAAATAAACAATAGGATAACAATCTTGGATTTGTTTGTCTCTATATTCTTGATCTCTCATCGAATGTGCTTTGGAAGTATCATTTCGATGATGATCGTAATTATTGAAAATCCTTATAAAACCTAAGAAGATGTTTTGGCATACATTTGTGCTCTCGACATTTTATCATGAATGACATGGTTCACTGCATCATGCATAATGGTGGCTCGACAAGAGATGATGTACTCAAAATGTTTGAGTACCTACTTGAACTAAAGTCTTTAAGAGCTTAGATGCCATCATTCTACTGTCTATACTCAAGTCTTTCATGAAGCTTCATAATATTCATATTGTATGAATTGAATGAAGCATATATAAATGTTGAAATACTCTCATATTGAAATCTTTTGAGGTCAACATAAGAGATCCTTTGTCTTAAGCAATGATCATTTATAGATGAAGGAAGCGCAACGGAATCATGCGTTTGAACCATGTAAGAAGGAATGGCAAAAGGTTGGCTATACTTCTTGACATACATACATATGACATCAGTTGGATGAATGCCAATACTGCAACAAGTGCATGCATTGATAGTATGACTATATGGACTATCTAAGATCCTTGGAGAAAAACTCGGATAGTGCATCAACATATTATACATCTAATTATAATCATTTATATTTACTTGCTTATTGGATAAGATCAAAGTCTAATAATTGTATCTCATTATTCTAATAATACTTGTAATTGGTTGCATATGTTTTAGAAGACTAGAAAATTTGATATTAAGGTTTAGTGATCTTCCACATGGATGTCGATGTATTTGTTGCAACCATCTCCATTAGATTCATAGACTACATATTTCCAGTGGGAGAGCCCTTAGACTTAGAGAATGTCTCTATGACCTAGATATTAGAATACATTTATTGTTTATTTCTAAATGTTGGAAATAAACATGTATTCTGGAATAGATCTATGATGGATTTATTTCTGATAGTAATCTAACATCTAGAAGAATATACTAAATTAGAAAATTAATGGGTGGTTCATTAACATTATTATAATGAAAACGTAAACCTTAAAAGATCAATAAGAAGATGAAGATCATTTGACGATGATATGACATCAAGCCTTATACATATGTTTGTTGATGAGATTAATTGACTAGTAAGAGATGAAAATTTGGACTGTCTAAAATTTCAAATCGTACATACTTGTGAATATTGTATTCAAAGTAAAAATGTCTAATGCACCCTTCTCTAAGAATGGTGCTAGATGCCAAGGTATTCAGCATCTCATACATATTGATGTATGTAGATCATCTATATCATAATAAACATTAATGTATATGACATCAATTGATGATTATTTGTGATATGAGATTTCTTCCCTTCACCTTAGAAACCTTTGAATTATTCAAAGATTTCACAATTTTGATTTAGAACTAATTTCGAAGGAATATGAAATGAATTTGATCTAACCAAGATAGCAAATACCTATTAGATGAATTCAAGGAATACCTTAAGAAGAAAGGAATATCATTCCTATCTCACTCCTCCTCATACACCTAAATTCAATAGAGTTGTAGGGAGATGCAATTGGGTCATGTATGTCATGATTTGATCACCAATAAATATTATCATAATTACCTCTTCGTTTCCAGGTATATATGAAGTAGAGACTACAATATATATCGTTAATAAGATTCCATGCAAATCTAAACCCAAACACCCTCATAAGCTATGGTTTGGAACCTAGACTTGTGTTGGACACTTGAGATTTAATGGTTGCTTGTTCCATAACCATGTCATGGATGCAAGTAAGCTGGAATCTTGCACCATGGAGCGTTACTTCATTAGGAATATAAAGGATGGAATTTGATATATACTTTATGACCTTCAGATTCTTAAAAGATTTCATTTCTAAGGATATGATTCTTGGAGGATCTCTCTTGAGAATCAATATGAAAATGAAGTTAAGGATCTCATTGAATCTAGATAAGAAAATGAGGCTCCTGAAATCGAAAACTAAATGGACAATTAAAAGATGAAACACTCATACCTCTTTAAATGAGTTCGACGATGGAATCCATGTATCAGTTAAGTCTAACAATGATCTGATTTCATATGATGAAGCTTCCAAGGATCAGGACATGGAGATGGATGTTAGCAATAAAGTCTAAAGTAGACTTCATATACAAGAGTTGTATATGGACCCTCGAGAATCAACCTACAGGGGTTAAACCCATTAGGTGTAAATGGATCTTCAAGAGAGAGAGGGAACTTGATGAGGAGGTAGAGACCTTCAAAGTATGGCTCGTATCCACAAGATACACACGAAGAGAAGACATAGCTTGCGATGAGACTTCCTTTTCAGTGACCTTGCTTAAACCCATCAGAATATTGCTAATCATAGCTACACAACTTGACTTTGACATCTACAAGATGGAAGTAAATACTGCATTCCTCCATGAATACCTCTCTGAGGATACTAATATAAAGTACTCCCAGGGATTCATAGTTGAGTAAAGCAAGGTGTGAAAGCTAAAGAACTCCATATATGGACTCAAATAAGCTTCTAGTTGTCGAAATATCAATTTTAATGAAATAATAAAGGTTATGATTTCATACAAAATCTTGATAAACCATGTGAAGATTAGCAGGACTGCCATTGTGTTCATCGTGTTGAATGTAGACAATATCCTAATCATTTGGAATGATATAAGGATGATAATAAATGTTTTATAATATGGATATTATAAAACAAAGAAAAGAAGATATTGGGACCGTCACATTAGTTGCACACCTTGGATATGTTCTATTTTGGAAAATCTAAGAAAGGATTGTTTCCCCTACGATATGGTACTGGCCTATCTAAAGGGATAGCACCTCAAAGAGTTGAGAATGTGAATAGCAAAACTTGGGAAGCTCAGTGTATCCTAGATGTATGAAAAGTCAGATGTCTTCCATTCAGTGGGAGTAGTAAACTATTTGTAATCCTACTATGGAGATCAAATACTTAATTGTAATAATAACAATATATTCAAAGAGAACGAGACTTTTGATATAGTGATCTCAAAGTCTTATCTTCAAGAACTTAAGACTTTATAGATAGTGATCTAAAGGGTTATAAGACTTAAGAATATGTCTTAGCCATAGGAGATAGAGATCTCCAAAAATAACGACATTCTGATAAGGATTATAGAGATTACATACTGGTTATACTAATTATTGAGTTGTAGTGTCAAAGACACTAGAACTACTTGAAGATTGAGTAGTGGATGCATAAGATGCAATCTTCACATTGGATGTGAGCACTGTTACTAGGAGATATGCAAAAACCATAAAAGGACTTGGCGTAGTCCCTCGGGAGTAGAGTGATTGGTCAGATTACCAAGCTAATTTTCTAAATATCTTATGATTTTTGCATGAGTGTGGGTTTAAAATATTAGCTCGTTAATGTCTCTTTAGTCTAGATGGAGATTGTTGGACATGCGAGCCCGGGTTGTTACGACCTTCCCTAGATTGTTGATCCGTGCTTGCATATGATTGACATGACCCAATTGATAATACTTCTAGAGGAATGTAGACTTCAAATCCTCCTTAGTGTTGAACCGATTTTTGTGGAGGTCGTGTTAATTCATAAGGAGAATCAACAATCGTTGAGTTGACCTCGCATGAAACCCAAATTCAAACAACAATTAACCCACAACTAAGATCAAACAATGAAAAGCAATATGTGGAGTTAAAATTTATTATAACTCTACAAAAGATGTGTATAGTGCAAGTAGTGTAGAGTGTCAAAAATAGGAAGTAAAAGGTAGATCGGTGCAAAAAATGCTAAAAAATGACTGTGATGTATTTGTCTATATGTGATATTTTTGTGGGTTTTTAATTTTATATATTTTTAATTTATTTTTAATTTTTATTTTTATATTTTGAATTTTTATTTTATTATTTTGTATTTTCTTTTTATATTTTATATTTTTTCTTTTTTCTTTTTCTTTTAAAAAGGATATAAAACTATATAGAGTATATATATACAAGAGAAGTAAGAGAGAGATAAAAGTAAGTAAAAAAATTCAAAAATCAGAAAATAAAAACTTTTTTGTGCTTTTTATACTTTTTTAATATTTTTATGATTTTTTTATTTTTGTTATTTTTTTGGTATTTTTAAAGTTCAAAATACTTAAAAAAGGGAATAAGATAAATTCTGGAATTAAAATGGAGAGGAAAAGTATAAAACAGAGGCAAGAATTCTCCAAATTAATTTTATATAAAGATAATGAAATATAGAAAATACAAAAATATAGATTATATTTTTGTGATTTTTATGGATTTTTTATATTTTTATAAAAGTTTTAGGTTTTTTGCATTTTTTATAAGTTTTCTTTTATATTTTTTAGTGATTTTGGTCTAGTATTGTAAAATACGTAAATAAATATAAAATATATTTTTTGGAATTTTTTAAAAGGTTTTATAATTTTTATATATTTTTTAATGCAAACGAGGATGAAAATACATGTTTTTGAATTTTATAAATAATAAAATGACACAAAAAGGCAATTTAAAAATATAGCGTTAATGTGCAATGCAACAGTAGCTTAAATATTTTTTTGGGGATTTTTTTGAATTTTATAGATGCATGAAATAAATACCTGAAACAAAGAGAAAATACACTCCTAGCAGGGGTATTTTTGTAATTATGTAAAAGTCCAGCAACCTAAGTGTAAATTTCCCAGAAATTTATAACGTAATAAAAATATTTATGGACCAATAAGAAATAAGAAAACTCCTAGGGTCTTCCTTGTAAATTTGCCAACGCTCACGTGACTTGCACAAGAGCGTGACAAGGACCTGATTACAATTATCAAAAATCCAAGAGCTTGAATGCAAAATATCAAAAAATATTATAACTAATTTTTAAAGTTTCTGGACTAGAACAAAATAAACCAAACTAAGAGAATCCAAACGCAAAATGCCCACCCACATGACTCGTCATGAGTGGTGACGTGGCCTGGACGAATCTGTGAATAGCAAAAGTTTAAGGGAAATTTTTAAATATTACAAATATATATATATATATGGCAGATGAAAGCTTCAAGTCCAAATATTAAATACAAAACTGTCGGGAGAAAGTTGCAAAATACCCAAGGCCTGCGTGGATCGAACAGCTGGATGTCATCACTTATGCCATGTGTCGGGATCCTGACACGTGATACCGGTTCCGTTTTGACGGACACAATTAGATCTCCACAAGAGGATCGATGGTGTTGGGCTGCGGAGATCCAATGATTGTAATGGACTTGGACACGGATTCTTGATCCGACGGCCAGGACGAATGATGGATGAATAGGGAGGAAGGCTCACCGCAACAAGCTTCCTCTGGCGATGGCACCCTACTCCGATGGTCGTTGATGCTTCAAAATGGCCAGGAGGATTCCTGGAGTGCACCTCTATCGATCGGCGGCTGCAAAATGTCGTGGGAAGAGCTGGAGGCCCGCCACGACGTGAAAGAATGAGGGTCGCTCCAGGTTTTCTTCGTCAGCAAAATTCAACTCCAGATGGAGTCCCTTGTCTCCTGGGACCTGCAACTAAGGCTCATAAATAGAGGGTGGTTTCCAGGGCAAGCTCGAGGAGTGGTGGACGGTGAATATCGCAAAGCTCCGATGAACTTTGAATGGGAGATTAACGGCTAGATTAACTGATTAAACGATGAAATAAAGATTCTAACTAATCCTAGTATTAAGAATACACTAAAAATACAGTAAAAGCGGACCTCAACCGGCCATAAGGCAGGGAGGAAGAACCTCACGGCGGCGTGGCCGTCGGAGATGGTGGAACGCGCTCCCGACCACGCCTCACCTTCCTTTCAATGCTTGGAAAAAGCCTGTCACGCCTTCAATCCAAGACACTCAAAAGGAGGGGGAGAATAGGTTAAGGGAGGGAAGATTGGGGGTGGTTTTGTTCAAGGAGGTTCAGCAGCTCAAAGAACGAGATGGCAGGAGCAACGCAGTGATCTACTCCCCAAGGAGAGATACCGACATGAATCCTCGATTATTGGAGAGTAAAAGTCAAGAAGGGAGCGGGGCTATTTTGTGAATATCATGCCTCGAAAAAAATCCGCGAATCGAAGCAAAAAATGAGTTCTGACAGGGTCCGGCCCTCCTGATTGGTCCACAGGGACCAACCAGGAAAAATCCTGGAAAAAAGATTTGTTAATTAGATTAGAAATAATAAATGATTTTATTAATTTTATAATATGAAATCAAAAATGTTTATTATTTTATAAAGTATTTTACAGTGATATTTATTTAGTTTTTCAAGGTTTGGAATTACAAGTTCCCTTTTATGGACTATATATAGGTATATTCATCTGCATATTTTAATGTTTTATTTTTATTTTGTATTTCTAATTTTATTAATTTTTTTATTAATTTATAAATTTATAAATTATTTTTATAAACTTAAATATATTTATATTTTATTTTTCTGAAGTATTATATACAATTAAATAAATAGTTGTATTATCTATATAGGTATAAGTATAGGTATTTCATTTATGTATTTTATATAAGTTTATTATTTTTGTGTTTAGTTATGTTTTTATTCCAGTTTTAATATAAATATATATTATAAATAATATTTACAAAATTATAAAAAAAATAAAATTATAAAAATAATGAATAATAAATAAAATGAATATTTTAATCGATATCAGTATACAATAGGGGTCCAAAACCTAACTTTCAAACCGTATCTCCAAAAATTATGAAACCACCTTCATTAAATAGCTTATTAAAAGTTATATACAATTAAAAGATGATTTTATATATTTTGAGTTATTATTTGAGAGATATGGGTCTGAGAAGTTGGGATTTTGAAATCTTATTCTGACCATAACTTTTTATATGTACATTATTTTGTATGAAATTAATTTTGTATTTTTTTATATTTAATTATCTACAAATTTCATGTTCAAAGTTTCTTTATTTGAAGTATAAAAAGTGGAACTAAAAATAGGTCCCAAAATGAATAAAGAATGAAAATAAAAGGGATTTTTATTGTATTTTGGCCCTTATCTCCCCCTACTTTATTCCTCGTCGACCTAATCATCGAGATGCCTATGTCTCAGGGTTTTGGGTCATAAAATATTTGCAATATTTTATTCTTTTTCTTTTCTTTATTCTATAATTTTGGCTTTAAAAACTGTATTTTATACACTATTTACATCACAATGCATGAATGATAAAATGCATGAATTAAGCCTATTTACACGCATTTACTAGGGCTTTTAAGGACAAAATGATAGAATAAAGATCATGAAAAGGAGATTCATCACCTAGTCATTACGACCTTCCCTAGATGATTGACCTAATAAAGAGCCTTGTCCTAAAGGCCGAAGGGGAACACAGTCTTCTTGATTACGTCTAACAGGATGTTGGGGTAGTGAGTGGTATGATAGATGTGAGAGAACTGGTAAAGATAGGTGTAGGACTCCTCATTTTTATTATCGTGGAAGGAAGGAAGAAGAGCAAGAAACTGCAGTTTTAGTTCGAAATGTCTGCGGACTATAGGGATTTGTATCCACTCTGTCGCTAGTTAGCATTAGGATTGTAGGTTTCTTTGAGAGTGGGATTGGGCCTCTCTCTACGGCTCATCTGTGGGTCCTCCATAATGTTCATCTTTTGGCTTATCATCTCCTCCTCCTCCTCTATTCTCTCTCTCCTGAGGTCATTCAACATTTCTTAGAAAGCGACCTAGGCAAAATCCTAATATGTTAGCAATCGTTGGATGGCTTGGATGGATATGAGAAGTTGTGCATTCTCAGTGTTTTGATCGAGTTGTCCGTGATATGGTTGATTCAATACCTTTCCTTTCCCTTGAGGAGCTGTCTCTGAATCATACTCAGAGGATGTCATTTGCATTATGTTCAATGTTGTCCTTGCATAGAAATATGTATCCCATTCAGACTGACAATCTTTGGCACCAGACAAAATGGATGATTTGTAATTAAGGGCAATCCTAGATAAATGTGAACGAAGAATTTGATATTAACTGAAATCTATCTTCATCCACAAGGAACGAATGGTTGGACAGGAGTGATCCTAATTTATTGAGGAATAGAAAGTCAAAGTCGAGGAGTATGGAGATCGGTTCGCAAGATCCGAACCGAGTTCTCAGGTATTTTCTCGAATTATTGAAGATGTTGAGCTCATGGAATCGATGTGGGTGTCGGTGGGCTCCTGACTGAACCATCCACAAGACAACATCTTTGATAGAAGCAGAGTAGATGTGGAATAAAATATGATGATGAACGACAGGTGAAGAGGAAAGTAGAAGAATGCTCGTAATGAGCAGGACAAGAAGAAATGAAAACATATGAAAAGAAAAAGGATGCAAGTGCGCATGACTGGATCTTTTACCTAAATCTAAATCAAATAAATGCAATACAAGTATGGATTCACTAACCCAACATAATGCGAAGCCTTATGAGTTCAACTATCTTTATCTTTTCAATTTTATTGTTACTTTCAGGAAATTCTCATAACAAGTCCTTAGAGGGATATCCCTATAGGAGAATGAGTACTGCCAGAAAAGAATCATATACTTTCCACTTCCTTTTGTGACATGTGATTTGTGCTTTTTGAGATCCTTGATCTCATGTCTGGGGAGTTACTCATCCAAAGAATAAGAAAGGAAGCATATAGGTGAAACCAATACATCCCTCACAAGTAAGGTACTCGGACGCAGGACGATGAGACAGACACATCCGTGAGGACGTGACCTAAGCTCAATACTTCAGACCAAATCAGGTGTTCTACATAGGGTGAGAATATCTTCATCGATAAGGAGGTCCTAATGGCTTACGTATGATAGAAGTGCCAATACTTCACCATCCAAGGTGATAATCAAGGCGGCCACATGTTGACAAGATTTTTCACGGTTTAAAATGTGGATTTAAGCAATGTCGTTGTGAACCGTGATTAACTGAGATCAAATAAATAAGATTACAACTACGAACATAATAAAAAAATCAAGATGTATAGTGCAAGTAAGGATTCGTATCCACAGGGATCAAGCAAACTCGCTATTTTTGTTCTTCTTTAAAACTTGATTCAAATTTTGATCTTTAATAATGAAAGAAAAAT
This sequence comes from Ottelia alismoides, assembly GCA_037367405.1. Classification (NCBI taxonomy): domain Eukaryota; kingdom Viridiplantae; phylum Streptophyta; class Magnoliopsida; order Alismatales; family Hydrocharitaceae; genus Ottelia; species Ottelia alismoides. The sequence goes on from JAZKJV010009972.1 coordinate 656,948, forward strand.
TATGAGAGAATGTGATCTATGGTGAAAATATTTCCTACAACTTAGAGTAAACGAATGCGGGTGTGAGTGCAACTAAGTGAGAAAGTGAGGGTTGAATCACAACATAGCAGGGAAGAATTGAGAACCCTTGCAATATTTCAAGGTAAATAAAAGATGTGAGAGTTGTGATGCATATGTTGAGAAACAGACTAGAGTAAATAAAATATGCCAGCAAATAGTTGTTTCATCAAATTTAACATAAACAAGAGACACTAATATAACGAAATGCAAGGGAGATGTAAAAATGAGAAAGGAAGTGCTTCTCTATCCAGATGCGAAATGACGATGATGGCGACGATGACGATTACAGAGATGAACGTGTGAGCTGCTGGATGCATGCATGAGGAGGGAGTTGGCTTACGAGGTGACTGAGGTGCACGTCGAGGAGGAGATGCGAGGGAATAAGAGGGGATGCGCACAACGGCATTGCACGGGTGTGGTGTGTGGGATGCATAACTTGCACAACGAGAAGGAGGCGAGCTGGTAGCTGCGGGAGGAAGTGTGTGGGTTGGTCCTGATGTGCACGGGCTGTGTTAGCGTGGGTTGTTGGCGCACTGGAGTGGAGGAGGAGGTCGTCGAGGAGGAGATGTGTCGCAGCAGTGAGGTTGGAGTTGTTGGTCGTACAGAGAGGAGGAGGGCCACCCAACGGGGCTAGCTTAGAGGAGGAGTCCTGACTAGCAGATGGCCACGTAGAGGACAAGGGGACAGAGAGCTTGCACCAGGGAGGAGGGAGGTATGTGGAGAGAGGTGCGTCAGGGGAGAGAGTGCGTTAAGGGGGAGGGCTGCGTGAGAGTACTTTCGTTTTATTGATGCTTCACAACCTGCAAATAAGGAGAGTTTATAACATGCACATAAAGACAAAACTTAAATACATGCAATGTGTAGGATATTGATTCAATTCAACGTTATAAATATAATTTCTATTTTCTCCCTTATTGTAATATAAGTTTTTACATTGTAAAGATAATTATTTTAAGTTATATCTGGATGATTTAAATGGATTATTATAAATTGAAGTATTAAATATAATCTCACCATAGAAATAATATGTAAATTGACATTTTTAAAAGTAATTTGTCTAGACATATAACCATGATCTGTCGATTTATGCTATGATTTAATTGATTATTTGTAATTAAGATGGTTTTCTCCGTTGTGCATATGGAATAAATAACTTGTAAATTGTGTGAAATTGGAGATTATATGTCAAATATTAAGGTTTTTCTTCACATAATTTGATCATATTATATCAACGTATATTGTAATCATCACCACATATCGGGATTTGGGCTCTAATCCTTAAGGTTCGTGCCTCAGTCAGTCTAGATAGTACCTGAAAATAATGTGGGCTCTATGAACCCCAAATAATGAATGTCCATTGTGAATTTTAATTTGGGTCAAAGTTTAATAAACAGTCCCCTTGTTTCAATTTTTATCTTCACTTTTTTGAGTATTTTTTAAAATATTACACGTAATGATTTTTTGTATTTTCTTTTAAATCCTAAATGATACAAAAATGGGAAAGGAGATGGAAAAGTTGTGCAAGTTGACACTAAGGTGGAAATATCACCTTAGTGTCTAATGATGCATGCAAAGTTAGAAGACTTACAATGTTTTCCAGTTCTCTCCATGCATGATGCAAGACAAGAAATTAATTTTACACTAAATGCAATGCGAGCTGGTGAAATCATCCTAAGTTGGAGTTACTATTATCGTGAAGAACCAAATGCTAAATACCTAGAAGAGAAACCCAAAAGTTCATTCTCAGAGGCACATCAGTGTCTGCCACAACAGATCTTGCTAGCATTGTATAGAGCCTTTCACAGTGCTTGGTTTCGAGTCCAGGTATTCAACAATTTAATTTGAGCTAAGTCCAAACGTAGTTTTATTGGAGCATGCAAATATTATGTGTTTGTACCTAATTTACTCGGCCATGAAAGTCCTAAAATCTAAGGGCTCAATCACAGAAAACAAATAAAAAGAAGGCGGGAATCTCAACATGCAGGAAAAAATAAATACAAAAGGAAAATAGGGATAGTAAAAAGAAGGCAAAGAAAATGCGAAAAAGCTGATGAAGCCCCCAGGTGAACCACTGGACCTCGTAGAGGGAAGTGTCCAAAAGTCCAATTCCTGTATTATTATAAATTTACAATGAAAGCGAATGTTCTCTCTCACACAAAATAAAAAGGAAAAATCTATGCTAAAAACCTTTGCTCTTCAATCTCATATATCTCTCTTTCCTGCTCTCTCCAATTGACCTATGCAGAAAAGGTTAGTCTCCTTGCAGCTCGAGTGCACCAATTTGCTAAAAAGTCACCTTCACCACACGATCCCTCGCAAGAAATTCAACAAAGAAAAATGTCAGAAGTAGATAAAATAATTATTTATAAAAAATACAATACATGTAATGATGCAAATAAATATGTACACTAAGACCTATCCTTTGTTGCTCCCTTGCAAAGGCGCCATTTGTTGAAACACACTTGGTCGGTCTGTTAATTAACATATTTAGCAGTCGCTAAGGTGACTGAATAAAAGAGATTAATTAAGAAACAATTGACCCGCAGTATGAATAACTAAACAAGCAAAGTGGGTATGGAGTTAAAATTTGTTATAACACAGATGAAATGTGTATGTGCAAGTAGTATGGGTGTCGAGCACGGGAAGCAAATATGTCAATAGGCTATTTATTGTCTACAAAGAAACAACAAATATTTTTGTGTATTTTAGGTTTTTGAATTTTTATGGGTTTTTAATGATATTCATTTTTATGTTTTTTATATTTTATATTTTTTGTTTTTTAATTATATTTTATTTTATATTTTTTCAGATTTTTATTTGACTTTTCTTTTTAATATCTAATAAGTATATATAAGTCTATAAATAATAATATGTATAATTTAAGTAATATATAATATATATTTAATATATTAAATTCAAAAAATACAATTAAGTACAATCCTTTTAATGTTTTAAGGTACTAAATATATTTATAAGTATTTATAATAATAATAATACGTATATAAGTAATAACATGTATATATACACTATATAGAGTATTCTATTCATAAATATATGTGCTAAAAAATTATAAAATAAAAATTTTTATTTTTCTATCTTTTCTCTTTTTTTTGAAATTTTTGGCAATTTGTATAATTTTTATGTATTTTTAAAGTTCAAAATTCTCTAAAAAGGGAGTTATAATAAGCCAAATTATTTTGAGATTTAAAAGTAAATAATAATTTCAAAATTCCTCAAAACTATTTTTATTATGTGTCATATAGTGTAAATAAAAATATACAAAGGAGAACTATTTTATTAGAATTTTATAAAATCTTTTCTAATTTTTGTAGTCAGAAAGATTTTTTCTTTTTAATGTTTTATTTTGCTAAATTTTGTGATTTTTGGTCTGTAGTTTTATTATATAGTTTTAATTTTTTGGATTTTTGAAAAGTATTTTTCTAATATTTTGTATTTTAATAACTCATAATTGATTATAAATAAATATAAAATGCAATCAAATTACAAAAAATGTAGATATGTAGCAACATCATTCAAATCACATCCCATATTTTTCACAAATTTTCAAGCATAAGAATGTGTATGGTCTAAGCTCCCCCAATGTTGTAAAATCAATCTCCTGAGTCTCGTAATCTATAGTTGCCTTAGCTGAGGCTAAGAACAACTTCCCGAGAATAATAGGAGATTGGGTAAACTCTCCTTGGTGCTCAATGCCAATGACCGTAAAGTATACCTAGAGTAGAGAACCTTGGAAAGTAATGATGACTAAAATGGTTCCTCTCACCCATTTTATAAATCGATTAGCCAACTGAATGATCGCTCTGGACTTTCTAAGTGATCCGAGTTTGAGCTTGTTAGACATAGAGGTAAGGAGGATATTTATTGATGAGTCATCATCGATTCTCGTATGGGTAAAAATGGTTTCTTTGATTTCACATTTAACCCTAGGCAACCACTTCACTCTATGGCTCTTGGTCATTTTCCCCATCACCAAGGAGGTGGCCATAAACACTATGTGTCTTTTAGTCCTTGTCCTTTTATTGCCTGACCTCTTAGGCATCAATTTACTCATCACAAATTGTTTGAGGTCGGAGAAGTGATATATGGCCTTTATTAAGGGAAGGTTAAAAATCAGTTCTTCATCGAGTGCTTCCCTTATGGCAGGATCCAATATTTTAGGTCTTTTTCATTTTCTATTTTTATGAGATTTTCTGGTTTTTCATTTTTTCCATTTTTTGTTTTTGATGGATGAATGGTCATACTCTGGATTGGAGGTTAAGTGATTAGTAGAAGAGGAAGGTAGAATAGACTCCAGTTGTACAGAGTGTGTGGGTTCCTTAATGTTCGCTATGTTTTCAACCTCAAAACTACTCATATACTTTTTCCATTTTCATTCCCAAGCTGGAAGAAATTGAGTGTAATATTTCCATGACATCTCTCAACTTGTCACCAAATGATTCATTTTTCTCAATAAGTGTAGAGATGTCATCCTCCACAAAATTCTCATGATGAATCATGTAAGAGTTCTGCTCAATTGGAGGGTACTGCTGAGATATCAAGGTCTCATACTCATCATATCTAGACTCTGGTTTGTAATGTTGGGTCGAGTATGGACCATCTGAATGGTAGACATTGGTTGGAGCCTCATATGATGGAGTTAAAAAGGAGGGGGTTCCTCGATTGACTCCATGAGTCCAATCCTGTGAATGTATAGGTTCTTCGAATGTGTGATATGAAGGCTGGTCACTGCAGGCGTGATTATTAGGTTTAATCAAGTCAGGAAGATCATTAGGTGCATGCCTCTCCATTCGGTATGTTCTATTAACCAAGTAATTCTGCCAATCATCTGTCTCAACAGTGGCATGCTTTTCGTATGGTTCATTGATTCCAACAAGCTCCCGAGAATACGGACAGTCAGTACAACATGGAAGAGGATCCGAAGTGTTAGAAGATGGAATAGGTGAGAAATGCGAAGAAGTGGAGAAGTCAGTCAAAGTTATGACTTCATAATTGGGCTGAGGTGGAACCGACCATGGGAGGGTCTCCCATGGATGGCACAGGATAAATGGATGAAGGAGAAGGCGAAGATGAACAATATATGGTCGAGGAGGAATGACCAGACATCCCAGGGTGTGGGGACCAATATACTGACATCTTGGGGAGGAAAGGATGAATGTAGGCAGATCGAGGTAGAAAATGTGCAATTACACTAGATAGCACACACTAACATACACAAAGACAAATGCAATAGCAAACCCTGAGTTCACACTCAATACGGTGAAGGACCCGAAGACGGGTCCAATTAATCTAGTTGATTTTAAGTGTGATATTTTGTAACGTACCAGGCTTAGGTCCCCAGTCCGTTATCGAGCAAAACTGGCCCTGACAACTTGTTGAATACATGCCCAAATGGACCCGTTGGTAACCATCCAAAATGCTTAAGCCCAAGTTGTCAAGTAGTAATCCGCACCACTTATAAACCACACCCACACTTCAAGAGTTTTAGGTATGGCACTATGTTTGGGGTTGGGGTGTTGCAACCTCCACCACTTATATCCGCAACGTCCTCATTGCGATATGGCACCTCACTTATTCCCAGTGACAGTGACAGCTGCACACTCTGGGTAGCATTTTCCTCCAACCTCTTTGTAATGGTGGATCCACCACTCGGGTAGCCCTTTCCACTATCAGAAGGATCATGGATCTGATACCATTTGTAATGTCCCGAACTTACGTCCCCGGTCAGTTATCGAGGAAAACTGGCCCGACAACTTGTTGGGTTCGGGCCTAATTGGACCCATTGACAACCATCCAAAATGCTTAAGCCCAAGTTGACAAGTAGTAATCCCCATCACTTATAAACCACACTCATACTTTGTGAGTTTTAGGTATGGCACTATGTTTGGGTTGGGGTGTTACAACCTCCCCCACTTATATTCGCAACATTCTCGTTGCGACATGGCACATCACTTATTCCCAGTGACAGTGACGACTGCACGCTCCGGGTAGCCTTTTCCTCCAACCTCTTTGTAGGGGGAGGCTCCACCTCTCATGTAGCCCTTTCCACTATCAGAGGGAACATAGGTCTGATACCATTTGTAACATCCCGGGCTTAGGTCCCCGGTCCGTTATCGAGGAAAACTGGCCCTCACAACTTGTTGGGTTTGCGCCTAATTGGACCCGTTGATAACCATCCAAAGTGCTTAATCCCAAGGTGTCAAGTAGTAATCCCCACTACTTATAAACCACACGCACACTTCAAGAGTTTTAAGTATGGCACTATGTTTGGGGTTGGGGCATTACAACCTCCCCCACTTATATCCGCAACATCCTCATTGTGACATGGCACATCACTTATTCCCAGTGACAGTGACGGTTGCACACTCTGGGTAGCCTTTTCGTCCAACCTCTTTGTAGGGGCGGCTGCACCAATCGGGTATCCCTTTCCACTATCAGAGGGAACATGGATCTTATACCATTTGTAATGTCTCGGGCTTAGGTCCCCTGTTTGTTATCGAGGAAAACTAGCCCGACAACTTGTTGGATTCAGGCCCAATTGGACCCATTGACAACCACCCAAAATGCTTAAGCCCAAGTTGACAAGTAGTCATCCCCATCACTTATAAACCACGCCCATAATTTGTGAGTTTTAGTTATGACACTATGTTTGGGGTTGGGGTGTTACAACCACCCCACTTATATTCGCAACATCCTCTTTGTGACGTGGCACATCACTTATTCCCAGTGACAGTGATGGTTGCACGCTCCGGGTAGCCATTTCCTCCAACCTCTTTGTAGGGGGAGGCTCCACCTCTCGGGTAGCCCTTTCCACTATCAGAGGGAATATAGCTCTGATACAATTTGTAATGTCCCGGGCTTAGGTCCCAGGTCCGTTAACGAGGAAAACTGGCCCTCACAACTTGTTGGGTTCGGGCCTAATTGGACTCGCTGACAACCACCCAAAATGCTTAAGCCCAAGTTGTCAAGTACTAATCCCCACCAATTATAAACCACACCCACACTTCTTAAGTGTTAGGTATGGCACTAAGTTTAGGGTTGGGGTGTTATAACCACCCCCACTTATATCCGCAATGTCCTCATTGCGACATGGCACATCACTTATTCCCAGTGACAGTGACGGTTGCACAGTCTGGGTAGCCTTTTCCTCCAACCTCTTTGTAGGGGCGGCTCCACCACTCGAGTAGCCCTTTCCACTATCAGATGGAACATGGCTCTGATATCATTTGTAACATCCCAGGATTACATCCCCAGTCCGTTATCGAGGAAAACTGGCCCGGACAACTTGTTGGATACATGCCCAAATGGACCCGTTGGTAACCATTCAAAATGCTTAAGCCCAAATTGACAATTAGCAATCCCCATAACTTATAAAACACACCCAAACTTCTTGAGTTTTAGGTATGGCTCTATATTTGGGTTTGGGTTGTTACAACCTCCCCCACTTATATTCGTAACATCCTCGTTGCGACATGGCACATCACTTATTCCTAGTGACAGTGACCGTTGCACGCTCCGAGTAGCCTTTTCATCCAACCTCTTTGTACGGGTGGCTCCACTACTCGGGTATCCCTTTCCACTATCAGAGGTAACATGGCTCTGATATCATTTGTAACGTCCCGGGCTTAGGTCCCCGGTCCGTTATCGAGGAAAACTAGCCCTGACAACTTTTTGGGTTTGGGCCCAATTGGACCCATTGACAACCACCCAAAATTCTTAAGCCCAAGTTGACAAGTAGTAATCCCCATCACTTATAAACCACACCCACACTTCAAAAGTTCTAGGTATGGCACTATATTTGGGGTTGGGGTGTGGGGTGTTACAACCTCCCCCACTTATATTTGCAACGTCCTCCTTGCGACATGGCATATCACTTATTCCCAGTGACAGTGACGGCTGCATGCTCCAGGTAGCCTTTTCCTCCAACCTCTTTGTAGGGGTGGCTCCACCTCTCGGGTAGCCCTTTCCACTATCAGAGGGAACATAGCTCTTATACAATTTTTACCATCCCAGGCTTACATCCTCGGTCTGTTATCGAGGAAAACCGACCCTGACAACTTGTTGGATACAGGCCGAAATGGACCCGTTGGTAACCATCCAAAATTCTTAAGCCCAAGTTGACAAGTAGCAATCCCCATCACTTATAAACCACACCCACACTTTGTGAGTTTTAGGTATGGCACTATGTTTGGGGTTGGGGTGCTACAACCTCCCCCACTTATATCTGCAACGTCCTCATTGCGATATGGCACATCACTTATTCCCAGTGACAGTGACGGTTTTGCACGATCTGGGTAGCCTTTTCCTCCAATAACTTTGTAGGGGTCGGATCCACCTCTCGGGTAGTCCTTTCCACTATCATGGGGAACATAGCGCTCATACCATTTGTAACGTCCAGGGCTTAGGTCCCTGGTCCGTTATCGAGGAAAACTGGCCCTTACAATTTGTTGTGTTCTGGCCCAATTGGACCCATTGACAACCACCCAAAATGCTTAAGCCCAAGTTGTCAAGTATTAATCCCCACCAATTATAAACCACACCCACACTTCTTGAGTTTTAGGTATGGCACTATGCTTGGGGTTGGGGTGTTACAACCTCCCCCACTTATATCCGCAACGTCCTCATTGCGACATGGCACATCACTTATTCCCAGTGACAGTGATGGCTGCACAGTCTGGGTAGTCTTTTCCTCCAACCTCTTTGTAGGGGCGGCTCCACTACTCAGGTAGCCCTTTCTACTATCAGAGGGAACATAGCTCTGATACCATTTGTAACGTCCCGGGATTACATCCCCGGTCTGTTATCGAGGAAAACTGGCCCTGACAACTTGTTGGATACATGCCCAAATGGACCCGTTGGTAAGCATCCAAAACGCTTAAGCCCAAATTGACAATTACCAATCCCCATCACTTATAAACCACACCCATACTTCTTGAGTTTTAGGTATGGCACTATGTTTGGGTTTGGGGTGTTACAACCTCCCCCACTTATATTCGTAAAGTCCTCGTTGCGACATGGCACATCACTTATTCCCAGTGACAGTGACGGTTGCACGCTCCGGATAGCATTTTCATCCAACCTCTTTGTAGGGGCGGCTCCACCACTCGAGTATCCCTTTCTCCTATCAGAGGGAACATGGCTCTGATATCATTTGTAATGTCCCGGGCTTAGGTCCATGGTCCGTTATCGAGGAAAACTGGCCCTGACAACTTGTTGGGTTTGGGCCAAATTGGACCCATTGACAACCACCCAAAATGCTTAAGCCCAAGTTGACAAGTAGTAATCCCCATCACTTATAAACCACACCCACACTTCAAGAGTTCTAGGTATGGCACTATGTTTGGGGTTGGGGTGTTACAACATCCCCCACTTATATTCACAATGTCCTCCTTGCGACATGGCACATCGCTTATTCCCAGTGACAGTGACGGTTGCACGCTCCGGGTAGCCTTTTCCTCCAACCTCTTTGTAGGGGCGGCTCCATCTCTCGGGTAGCCCTTTCCACTGTCAGAGGGAACATAGCTCTTATACCATTTTTAACATCCCGGGCTTACATCCCTGGTCTGTTATCGAGGAAAACTGGCCCTGACAACTTGTTGGATACATGCCCAAATGAACCCGTTGGTAACCATCCAAAATGCTTAAGCCCAAGTTGACAAGTAGCAATCCCCATCACTTAAAAACCACACCCACACTTTGTGAGTTTTAGGTATGGCACTAAGTTTGGGATTGGGGTGTTACAAATTTCAAGCAAATTGCAAGGATTACGAGGCCTATAGGGAAGTCAGCTCAAAGCTGGATGCGTCTCCCCTGTTTAACATGGTGATGAATCTCCATTTCATCACTTTTATTCTATCATTTTGACCTTAAAAATCCTAGCAAATGCATGTAAATAACATCAATTGTGCATAATAGCGTTCAGCATTTGTTGTATTATTTGTATATAAAATAAGGTTTTTAATGCCAAAATTATAGAATAATAAAAGAAATAAATTATTGAAAATATTTTATGACCCTAATCCCTAGACCGAGTCCAGAATGGAGTTGGTCGACAAGGAATAAAGTAGGGGGAGATAAGGGCCAAAAATACAATAAATACATCATTTATTTATTCATTAATTATGCATTTTTTACACCTATTTTATTATTTATTATTTATTTATCAATTGAATAAACCCTGTACATGAAAGTCTTAGATAATAATGTAAATAAAAATACAAAATTGAGTTTGTACAAAAATAATATACAGTGTACATTTTATACACAGAATAAAAAGCCAGAAACCAAACTTCACAAACCCATATATTTTCAATAAAAATTCAAAACATAGCAAAATCACTCTAATTATATATAACTTTTCACGAGCTATTTAATGGTGGTGGTTTTATATTTTTTGAGTTAATGCGCAAAAGTTAGGTTTCGGGCCCCTATTGCACATTCTATCGATTAAAATATTCATTTTATTCGTTATTCATTGTTTTTACAAATTCATATTTTTATAATTTTGTAAATATTATGTATAACACATGTGCATATTGAAATCAAAATAAGGCCCAAAATAAAAAGGAAAATAAAATAATTTTATGTAAAAACATAGACAAAATACCTATGTTTCTATATAAAAGGAAAATACATTCTTTAATTCTTTATTCTTTCATATTTTTATAATATTGTAAATACCATTTATATTCGATTAAAAACATAAAACTAAAATAAAACCCGTTAAAATACATTAAAAAAATAATATACATAAAACATAGGTAAAATACCTATGAATATACCTACATAATGTACTTATCATTTTATTCTAAGATGCAAATAACATCATAAAAATAAAAAAAATAAATTTATACTCACAAAAATAGTTATAAATATATAAAATAATAGAATAAAATAATAAAATACGACATAAAAATAAAAATAAAAATGCACAAAATACATGTAAATATACCTTTAAATAAGCTATTAAAAGTAAACTTGTAATAAAATACATCAAAAAAATAAATAAAAATCATAATAAATACTACATTAAATAATAAATAACTTTTATTTGGTACGCAAAAATTTTAAAAATCATTTACTATTTATTAATAATTATTTTCGAATAAACAACCTGTTTTGTCTTGTAGCAGGCTGAGTTGGGCCAATCACAGGCCTCCGCAGGTTGACCTTGGTCAACTTGACCTCCAACTATCTGAAGTGATGCCCCTGTATTTTCCCCGATTTTGTGGCATTTTTCCTGGATGTCTCGTCCATCTTTCGGGAAAGCTTCCTTCAGATGAAATGCCATTCCATCATTGTACATCCACACTAGGCATTTAGATCCATTGTACATATCGCCGATTCTTTGCTATAGGCCGGTCAAATAAGGACGCCACCTATGTTCATAAATAAACTTCTCCTCCTCCTTCTTGAAATTTGGTCAAATTTCTTCCTTTCTATGCCCCCGCCTTCATCCTAGCGAGCTCCTTCGTGACAGGGAGGAGCCCCTGGAGGGTCCGAGCAGGCTAAAAGGGGAGGAGGTTGCACCCACTGTCGAGCTCTAGCGAGGTCCTGCTCCCTGCCATTGTCAACAAGTATAAGAGCTACGCATTTCGAATTTTAGGTATATTTTTATCTTAGCTTTTGATTTATGCATTTTGTTTAATCATTAGTCCATAGGTGTATCCTAGTGAAATTGGTTCATAGTTCGCCGGAGCTCCACTCCGTCGAACGTTCTCGCTTCATTTTTGTGCTAATCCAGCTTCATTTTTGGTCGAGGGATCTCCCCTCGAACTGTAGTGTTCTCCAGTGCAGGTTAGGTGCACCAACAAGTGCCAGGAGTCGGATTCGAAGGTTGTCGGAGGTTCCTGGAGCACAGCAACTTTGTCGACATGTTGGCGGCACTCTGGTGAAGCTCTGCCGATTATGATACGTCCAGCAGCTAGGGTACCTTTCCAGGAGCATTTAACACCGCCTTGGAGCCTCAAAGATCGCCAAAGAAGGGGGATCGAGGGCGGGTAAGTTTGGTCGTTCCGGTCTTTTTCCATGTTCTTCCTCCTTGCTTCCCCGTCGTTGGATGCAAAAGGCGGTGCCAGATTGAACATCAGCCATCGGATCTTCCCGTGCTGCAGCCGTCGGATGACGCTAATCTCCATTGTTGATCCATAAAATGGTATCGGCCATCAGATGGATGCCATGTGTCATGTCAACTTTCCAACGCCGTCTGATCCAGGCTATAAAGGGGTAATTTGCATGTACACCCTTTCTCTTTTTGTATTTAATTTTTAATGTTGTAAATAAAATATTACGTGTAAATAAATTAGAGCATTTTGTTTGTAGGCTCTCAAAATTTTTATATTTACATTTTGGTCCCTACCAGCGTCACGTGCAATCCTCACGTGATGCTGGAAATTTTGCACAAGACCCCCTGGCATTTTTGTATATTGTAAAATAGTTCTAGAACTTGAAATAAATATTTTATTCTGTAAGTTAAATTGCAATGAGCTCTTTGTAATTTATTTATTTGTAATTATGCCCCTGTTAGGACATTTATTTTTGTGACTTTTACCTAATTATTAAAAATATTTGCATAGCTCCAAAAATTCCAAAAAAATAGTTTAGAGGCCCCATGCAGTATACTTACACTCCACATGTCAATTTTGCATTTTTTTTCGCATTTAACTTATTTATTAAAATTAAAAAGGAGCCTAAATAATCCCTATTTACATATAAAAATACCTAAAAAATAAAAAAGTAATATTTTGTTGTTTATTGAGTCAAGAAATCAAAAACCCCTAAAAATAGAAAAAGAAAATGTAAAATTTCAAGAAGCTCCAAAATCCTAAAAGAATATAAAAACTTTTCACAAATACAAAAAATATGTTTTCCAATTGTATAATTATCTATATATTATTATATATGTACTAAAATTAATTTGGGTAATTTTGGGACATATTTATTATTTCTAAAACCCAAATTAATTTCAGATATTTAATTAATCCCATATTTGGGATAATTTTGACTTTAAAAATACATAAAAATTAGCAAAAAAAGTCTTGTAAAAATACAACAACATTCGAAAATATTTAAAACCAAAAACAATTTATTTTGTAAATTTCAATTCTAGTTAATAGTATTTATAAATATATCTCTATGTATTATGTAGATAAAACCTTATATAGGCTATATTGTTTTTATAACAAAATATAAAAAGATAAAATACAAAAATAAAATACAAAATCAAAAAAAATTAAAAATCAAAATTATAAAAATCAAAAAATAAAATAAAAAAAATTAAAATTAAAAACCCACGAAAATAATAACATGGACAAGAAAGAATTGAATAATTTTGCGCATTTATTTTTGCCCCCAACCATTTGCTCCCAATGTTCGACATCTACTTGAGCTTACTCCTATACACATTTACATGTAGAGCTATAATAAATTTTAACTCTACATTTTTGAGATTTAATTGCTTTATTGATATTGCAGGTTAATTGTTGATTGATTGGGAGATCTTGTCGAAAGTCACATCAACGATTGTCCTTCCGCCTTGTGGAATGACACGACTTTCGGATCAATTTTCTCTGTTCATCAAATGGCATCGTTGCTGAGGAGCAACGTAGTTTGGGATATTTATTGATTTATTTGATTCTTAGATCTTGTCCATATCTATTTATTTATTTTGATTATTTATTGATAATTATTGTGACTATTCTGACCATCTCCTTTGTTTGACTTTGATGCGAGGGACTGCTGCGCGACTGAGGACTTCATAGGAGGACCTACGCACCCAAGCAAGGTGGAGCTGGCTTTCGGACCTACCCGGCATGAGAGAGCACCAAAGGAAAATGGAGGAGGATTTTGCAGAGTAGTCTAACATTTTTGCATTATTTGTTATTATGTATATTCATGTGAGAGAGTAACCCTATTATTGTAATAATTTGGACTCTCAGACGCTCTGACTTCTTGAGGTCCAGTGCCCGAGGGATTGTTCCCTTGGGGGCCTTGACGATTTTGACGATGTTTTTCCTTTTTATTTTATTTTTATTATTTTGTGTGAATGAGCCCTATCTTAGGAATTGTATGCCGATAGATTAAGGTTCAAAGCCACTAATATATTTTCATGTACCTATAGACATGCTTCTTGGACTTAGTCAAAATAATTGTTGGTTATTTAGCTTCGAACCCACATGTCATGAGAGATGTCATACAGCGCTGGCAGGACTTGTTGTGGCAGGCACCGAGACATCTCCAAGATCAGACTCTAGGGTTTGATTTTGAATAATTGAAATTCTGTGCTTCACGATAATAGCAAATACTACTCTAGGGAGATTTCATCGGATTGCATCTCATATAGCATAGTTTTTCAGTTATGTTATGCATCCCACATGGAGGGATCTTGGAAGCAATGTAAGTCCTCTTACTTTGAATGCATCATAAATTTCTGACTTGCTTGACTTTTCCGATCTTCTCCCTCTGATTTTGCTCACCTAGGATGCTAAATGGAAATTGAAAACCCCGGTAGGCACGTGCAACGAAAAACAACCAAAAAAGTGATAACCAAAATAAAATAGGGACTGCTAACTCTATTGGACCTAAAATAAAAATGTAATGGAGCCCTTGACTAGGGGAGAGCAACCCCTCATTATCTGAGCATTTTATTCATACGTACACACTAAGGAGTAGTGCCCAAAACCCATGCCTCTTTGTTGTGTGTACAACTTTTTGAATGGTCACCTAACTCTAAAAATAGACAAGATAAATAAGACCTCATTTCGGTCTTCACTGTGTTGAGTAGGTGAACCGGGGGTTTGCTTAGTGTATTGATTGTGACTTGGAATCCATTTATATTTTCCCATCTCTCTGAGTTTGCAGTCCCGTCTGTGTGAGTCATGCATTTTTCATCTTTGAGTCTCTCTACCTCTCTTATAAATATATCTCCTCATTTGCATTGAGTTGTGATACTGGCGCTTGAGCTCAATCATCTTCGTCAGATCCTTTCGTCTCGATTCTTACCCACCCTCCTCGTGTCCCCCGTATCATCTCTTCTATTACCCGGGATCATTGTGCTGGTGGATATTGCCTGCATCGAGGATCTTGACTTACATTGATTATTTGAGTATGCTGGGCATGTTTTGAGGATGCTGAGATTGACCTATCTCACTCTTGGTGGACTTGACTTATGATTTATGCATAGGAGCTTATTAAGGACTTTTATAATGCATGGTCATTAAGTGTGACTCTTATTCAAGGATTTTCGATCTCGCACATCAGATTGAGGATGTGATACACTATGATGATTTGATGATGATTTCATGAGCATTGATTGATCTATCTATCCTGAGTTCCATCCATCTTGATTTTGAGGATTGACTTATTATTCTGATTTGGACTTCACGGCCAGGGTGTGCGGAACCCACATGACCGCCTTCATCTTCTAATTAGACCCATCCTCGATCTCCCGATTCTATCATCCACCTCTGGCACCTAGATGATTTCTGATTACCTGTTGTTCCATCTCAGTGATTGGAGTAACTTGAGGGATCTTACTGTGATTGACCTATTGATTTTGTGTCCCTCACATGATCTTATGCCCTCCTAAGGTTTGATTGATTGGTTGCTTTTGAGGACCTGAGATTCGACGCCAGTAATCCCATGACTTGATTGACTTAGTTCGTATTACTCCCTGAGGACTATCTGTAAGAGGATACGACACTTTCTTTACAATCGATTTCATACACTGATTTTGTCTCCACCTTGTTGGGTCCCGAAACCGCATCGTCTCATTTGACTGTTTAGCCTCCATGCAGATAGTGTGCCCGGTGTATAGATGCATGAGGCCAATGACCCAGACTCCTTTGAGTCTTCTATCTTTGATGGTTCTCGCAAGGGTGAGTGTTACATTTCTGATTATTCACTACCTTGTTCATAGTTCTCTCCGAGGTTTAGATGTGAGAGACTATGACTCCTTGCTAGATCTTGTGGTATCTTCTACTGGT
This sequence comes from Ottelia alismoides, assembly GCA_037367405.1. Taxonomy (NCBI): domain Eukaryota; kingdom Viridiplantae; phylum Streptophyta; class Magnoliopsida; order Alismatales; family Hydrocharitaceae; genus Ottelia; species Ottelia alismoides. Next base: position 673,009 of record JAZKJV010009972.1, read on the forward strand.
AGACAGTCTGTCATCTATGGAGACCATTCTGATTGATTCCTCTCCCATTGATGACCCTCGCAAGGACGAGATATGATCTGATTATCCATGCTTAGTTTGCATTGTTCCCAAGGGCTAGCTGCGGGAACATGCAACATTTTCTTTACGCTTGGTTCCCCTTGTTGATTGTGTCTCCTATCTATGGGAACATGGGATCGAGTCGTCTGTTATATTTTATGGTCCCCATTGCTTTGATGATTATCTCATTTATGGGATTTTGGGTCCATTCTGACTAGACTCCTTTGAGTCTACTCTCCTCGGCGGTCCTTGCAAGGATGGGTCATCTGCTCTGATTATTCAATGCTTAGTTGGCAGTACGCTCCCCGAGGGTTGTCTGTAGGACGATTTGTCGCTTACCAAGACCGCTCCTATGATCTTTCAAATGGATCTGGCTCCTTTGAGCCCACTCGCCTTGATGACCCTCACAAGGGTGAGCTCCTGTTCTGATTATTCATTGACTAGCATGTACTGCTCCCCGAGGGTTATCTGCAGGAGGGTACATCATCTTCTTCATACTCGGCTTCCTTCTGGTGTCTCCCATTTGGTGGAGCACGAAGCTGAGTCTTCTGATTTGTGTACTCGGTCTCGTCCCTGGTTGTATCTCCATTCTGTTGGAGCATGAAGTTGTGCCTTATGATTCCTCTATAATCTTGCTCACCTTGAAGACCATCGCAGGGTTGAGCCATATCTTGTGTTGTTCAGTGTATTCCTATGACTTCCTGACTCCATGACCACCGGACATCACACAGTCTCATGTTCTTTACTTTATATACCTTTCTGAGACCTTGATTGACCTGGAGGAGTCTGCACTGCTCTTTCTTCCTCCAGGTATTGTGGTATCGGCTCCACTCACTCATTTCACTCCTTATGAGAAGACGTTCTTCTTTCTCTACCGGCTACATATTCTCGATCTCTTGTCACCATTAGCTAACACCCACTTGATTGTAGACTCGAGTGTCCTTTCACCTTTTGATTGCATCCACGTTATCACAGGGAGACGACGACGAAAGCACGGTACTCTCTCACCAGAGACCATCCTGTACTCCACCAATTTACCTTGTTGTATCCATGTGTTTTGACTTCTTTCTTCTGAATGTTATGTGTGCCCCATATATATCGCCATATCTTTGTGACTATACTTAGGACGTACTTTCTCCTAAGTATAGGGGGTACACACCTGATTGTTCTTCATCCATCCTGTTTTCATCACTCATGTTGTTGCTTATACTTAGGGATATCTCAACCTAAGTATAGGGGGTGTGATGCGTACATTCTCCACGATCTTCTCGTATATTTGTATATATCTCTCTTTTCTTCTTTTCTTCTTTTCCTTTTCATTTTTCTCTATCTGCATAAAAGGTGTCGCCACTTTTTGATAGTTTTCTGTACTTAGGACGTACTTTGTCCTAAGTATAGGGGGTTGCACCACCAATTTGTTCATTCTTTGATTTATTCCGAACCTTGACATACCCTGCGTTGTGTACAGTCTGCTACACTTAGGATTATTTGATCCTAAGTATAGGGGGGATGGTCAACTTCTCATTCATTTATCTCTTCATTCTTTCATCTCTTATTCTTTCAATCATTGTAGTATAGGCTTCTCTATACTCAGTACGAGTTATATCTTCTCTTTCTCTTTTCGATCTATGAGAACATAGCTCATGCTAAGTATAGGGGGTCGTATATACTCTATATATACTTTAGCCATAACCCGTACTTTCGTATAATTAGTAATAATTATGGCTAAAAATACTATTTATAATATATCAAAAAACCATTTAATAAGGCTTTTTATTCCTCAAATTCTTTTTATATATACTCATTAATAAATCAGGTTATAAATAGTTTTGCAAAATGATTTGAAAAATGGTGTGAACCGTTTGAAAAACTTTTTGTGAAATGTTTTCAATCTTTGTAAAAATATGTTGACTGCAAAAATTCTTTTCTTGTGTGTGAAAATAAAGGATTTGAATACCTATTTGCAAATGTTTTGGAAAATGTTTTGCAAAAATATTTTGAAAAATGTATATATTTGCAAAAGTCAGTGCAAAATGGCTTTCAAATGTTTGTAAATATTTGCAAAAATTATTTTGTACTATAGTTTTCAGAATGATTTTCAAATAAATTTGAGGAATAAGGGCATCATTAAAAATAAATAATAAATAAAATATATAAAATTCCTTATCAATTGTATATATATATACACCTAAATAACTCAATTTTTTAAAACCGGTAAATTCTTTAAAATTCTTAAGTCTTGTAAAATAAAGCGGCACACCCGTGTAAATAGTAGTAAATATTTTTACTTTGTGTGCCAAAATTATTTTATTCTTTGAGTGAAAATTCTTGTTGTTTTTCAAATTCTTTGAAAAATTGTATTTTTCTTTGCACCAGTGTTCATAGCATTCACATACCATTCATATTGTTTTCAATTGAGCTTGATGATTGAACTAGTCCAATAAAGTTGAAGTTTGGAGCTTGGTTGGACCTTACTACACCTAACTGCACTGGAACCTTATGGGAACTAGTTTTAAGGTACTTGAGGTCTATTCAGACTTAATTCTTTGAGAAATCAGGGCTGGGTTCAAGTCACCTCAACTGACTAACTAGAACTTTTCGAGACACATGCATGACTCTTGTCGGTCGTGACCTAACTTGGACACTTGCATCTTTCACTTGGCTCAACTCAGTTGGAGTGGTGAGGGGGTTGGATTTTCCAGTCTGAGACGCACACGGGTGGAAATATTCGTCCTCGTCTAGGGAGGGAAGTGCACCCCAACCTGGTCCAGTATCAATGAAGTCGAATGACAGGAGAGTGTGGGTTGCGATAAAAGCTTCAAAAGAGGGGTAGTCTTCTGGCTCAAGAGGAAAAAGTCCTTATGTAAATGTTACTGTAAATAGTATTTCAAAAAAACTCCAAAAAAGTGGACATGCTTGTAAATAAGAAATAAAGTGCCTGCCGGAGTATGTATATGTTGTATAGAAAATAAACAAGCTTGAGCATCAAAGTTATATCATGTGAGCATGCAGTTGGATGACTTGACTACAGTGGTCTTGCATCCCAAGATAGGTAGCTACACTGGCTACCGTCCATTCTCTTATTCACCTCCTCCTCTTGAGTTGGATGCTACTTGAACTTAAAAGGGAATACCCCGCTCCTCGACGATAGAGTGCTGGATTGGGGAATCATTTGGTTGTCATTCTGGAGAAGTCAGTTCCTTTGTAATTTCAGTTGGGGAGAGCCACTCTGACTTACACTATACAAGTCAGCTTCATAGTCATAAGGGTTTGCGTATGATGTAGGCTAGTTCTGAAATGGCTATTGAGGTGGTTTGAACCAGGTTCTGTGGCTCTTGAAGGCTGTTGTGTTTTAAATTTGGTTCCCGACCTGGTTCCACACACATTTTCACATCAAGGTCTAAGCTGAGCTCCAAACTTCGATTTTGTACATACGAGTTTAATAATCATGATCAATTCCATTTGTTCTTTGATTCTTTATTTTCCTTTTCTTATTATTCTTTATTCTTTTTGTACTTATTGCATAAGTATTTGTTAGGGACTAGCAATGGCAAGTATAGGGGGGGTGATGAATCTCCATTTCATCACCTTGATTCTATAATTTTGGCCTTAAAAATCCTAGCAAATGCGTGTAAGTAACATCAATTTGTGCATAATAGCATTCATCATTTGTTGTATTATTTGTATATAAAATAAGGTTTTTAATGCCAAAATTATAGAATAAAGAGAAGAAAAGAAAAAGGAATAAAATATTGAAATTATCTTATGACCCTAAATCCGAGACCGAGTCCAGAATGGAGTTGGTCGACAAGAAATAAAGTAGGGGGAGATAAGGGTCAAAAATACAATAAATACATCATTTATTTATTCATTAATTATACATTTTTACACCTATTTTATTTTTTATTATTTATTCATCAATTGAACAAACCATGTACATGAAAGTTGTACATAATAATGTAAATAAAAATACAAAATTGAGTTTGTACAAAAATAATACACATTGTGCATTTTATTCACAGAAAAAAAAGCCAGAAACCAAACTTCACAGACCCATATCTTTTCAATAAAAATCAAAACATAGCAAAATCACTCTAATTGTATATAACTTTTCACAAGCTATTTAATGGTAGTGGTTTTATGTTTTTTGGAGCTACTATGCAAAAGTTAGGTTTTGGCCCCTCTTGTACATTTTACCAATTAAAATATTCATTTTATTCATTATCCATTATTTTTTACAAATTCATATTTTTATAATTTTGTAAATATTATGTATAACACATGTACGTATTGAAATAAAAATAAGACCCAAAAGAAAAAGGAAAATAAAATAAGTTTATGTAAAAATGTAGACAAAATACCTATGTTTTCATATAAAAGGAAAATACATTCTTTAATTCATTATTCTTTCATATTTTTATAATATTGTAAATACCATTTACATTATATTAAAAATATAAAACTAAAATAAAACCCATTAAAATACATTGAAATAAAATAATATACATGAAACAAAGGTAAAATACCTATGAATATACCTACAGAATATACTTATCTATTTATTCAAAGATGCAAATAACATCATAAAAATAAAAAAATATATTTATACTCACAAAAAATTATAAATATATAAAATAATATAAAAAAATAATAAAATATAATATAAAAAATAAAAATAAAAATAAAAAAGCACAAAATACATGTAAATATACCTATAAATAAGCTATTAAAAGTAAACTTGTAATAAAATACATCAAAATAAACAAATAAAAATCATAATAAAATACTAATTAAATAATAAACAATTTTTATTTTATACATAAAAATTAAAAAATCATTTACTATTTATAAATAATTATTTTCGAATGAACAGCCTGTTTTATCTTGTAGCGGGCAGAGGTGGGCCAATCACAGGCCTCTGAGGGTTGACCTTGGTCAACTTGACCTCCAGCCAAATGAAGTGACGCCCCTGTCTTTTCCCCGATTTTCCTACATTTTTCGTGGGTATATTGTCCATCTTTCGTGAACACTTCCTTCAGACGAAATGATGTTCCGTCATTGTACATCCACACTAGGTATTTGGATCCATTGTACATATCGTCGATTCTTTGCTACATGTCGGTTAAATAAGGGCGCCACCTATGTTCATAAATAAACTCATCCTCCTCATTTTCAAAATTTGGTCAATTTTCTTCCTTTTTCTGCCCCCCCCCTTCGGCCTAGCGAGCTCCTTCGTGACAGGGAGGAGCCCCTGGAGGGTCCGAGCAGGCTAAAAGGAGAGGAGGTTGCACCCACGGCTGAGCTTCGGTGTGGTACTTCTCTCTGCAATCGCCGACAGGTATAAGAGCTGCACATTTCAATTTTTAGGTAGACTTTTATCTTAGCTTTCGATTTATGCATTTAGTTTAATCATTAGTCCGTAGGTGTAGCCTAGTGAAATTGGTTCGTAGTTCGCCATAGCTCTGCTCCGACGAATGTTCCCGCTTCATTTTTTGCTAATCCTGCTTCATTTTTGGTCGAGGGATCTCCCATCGATCCGTATTGTTCTCATGTGTAGGTTAGGTGCGCCAACGAGCGCTATGAGCCGGATTCGAAGGTCGTCGGAGGTTCCTTGAGCGCTGCAACTTCGTCGATCTGCTGGCGGCGCTCTGGTGAAGCTCCCGATTCTGATACCTCCAGCAGCTAGGGTACCCCGCCAGGAGCATTTAGTATCGCCTTGGAGCACGAAGATCGCCGAAGAAGTGAGATCGAGGGCAGGGAAGTTCGGTCGTTCCGACCTTCTTCCCTGTTCTTCCTCCTCGCTTCCCCGTCGTTGGATGCAGAAGGTTGTGCCAGATCGAACATCAACCGTCGGATCTTCCCGTGCTGCAGCCGTCGGATCCCGCTAAGTGATCTAATCTCCAACGTTGATCCACGAAACGGTATCGACCATCGAATGGACGCTACGTGTCAAGTCAACTTTCCATCACCGTCCGATCCAGGCTACAAAAGGGTAATTTGCATGTACACCCCTTCTCTTTATTGCATTTTATTTTTAATGTTGTAAATAAAATATTTTGTGTAAATAAATTAGGACATTTTGCATGTAGGCCCTCAAACTTTTTATATTTACATTTTGGTCCCTGCAGCGTCACGTGCAGTCCTCACGTGATGCTGGAAAAGTTTGCACAATACCCCCTGTTATTTGTGTATATTGTAAAATAGTTCCAGAACTTGAAATAAACATTTTATTTTGTAGGCTAAATTGCAATGAGCTCCCTGTAATTTATTTTATTTGTAGTTATGCCCCTATCAGGCCATTTATGTATGTGACATTTACCTAATTATTAAAAATAGCTACATATCTCTAAAAATTCCACAAAATCGGGTTAGATGCCCCATGCAGTGTACTTACACGCCACATGTCTATTTTAGATTTTTGTGCATTTAACCTATTTATGAAAATTAAAAAGGATCCTAAATAATCCTTATTTACATATAAAAATACGAAAAAAATAAAAACTAAATGAAAAATTCCAAAAAATATATATATGTTATATTTTGCTATTTATTGAGTCCAGAAATAAAAAACCTTAAAAAATAGAAAAAGAAAATATAAAAATTTCAAGAAGCTCCAAAAGTCTAAAAAATATAAAAACTCTTCAAAAGTACAAAAAATATGTTTCCTATTCTATAATTATCTATATACTATTATTTATGTATTAAAATTAATTTGGGTAATTTTGGGACTTATTTGTTGTTTTTAAAACCCAAAATAATTTCGGATATATAACTAATCCCATATTTGGGATATTTTTTGAATTTAAAAAATACATAAAAATTAACAAAAATTCTAGGAAAATAAAAAACATTAGAAAAATATTTAAAACTGAAAAACAATTTATTTTAAAAATTTTATTTCTATTTAATAGTATTTATAAATATATCTCTATGTATTGTGTAGATAAAGCCTTATATAGGCTATATTGTTTTTATAAAAAAATATAAAAAGATAAAATTAAAAAAAAAGAAAATACAAAATCAAACAATTAAAAATCAAAAATTTTAAAAATCAAAAAATTAAAAAAATAAAAATTAAAAACCCACGAAACAATAACATGGACAAGAAAAGAATTGAATAAATTTGCGCATTTATTTTCGCCCCCAACTGTTTGCTCCCAGTGTTCGACCTCTACTTGTGCTTACACCTATACACATTTGCATGTAGAGTTATAATAAATTTTAAATCCTCATTTCTAATATTTAATTGCTTTATTCATATTGTGGGTTAATTTTTGATTGATTAAGGGATCTTATCAGAGGTCACATCAGTGACTATCCTTCCGCCTTGTGGAATGAAACAACTTTCGGATCAATTTTCTCTGTTCATCACCTGTCGCCTAAGATACCAACACCCTTACTTTCTTCGCTTGTATCCCCAACTGAGAAGTTCAAGGACCTGCCCGTATCTACCTACCGAAGTAGGCTGAGGCTGACAAGGCTTTTAACTTCACCTTGAAGGGTTACTAGCAACATGTCGCGGTGCACCGCTGCTTCGCCCCTATCTACCTGCCGAAATAGGCGGAGGCTACTTGGCGTTGGTCAGTTGAACCTATAAGAATTCATCCTGTGATATTTTCTAGGATCAGGGTACGTGATATGGAAGGCGTGGGTTTTGGCTCTACCTTAGGGTGTGCACACACACTCTGTACCCTCACTCGGCCTGAAATCAATGCTAGGATTATTCTCCCACAAACAAGGGTTAATTTTAGTCAATTTTTTTGGTCCAATTCAATTAGCAGTCCCGATTTTAGAAATTAGTTGTGACTGTAATTAGTTCACACAAGCAATCACGTCTACCGTCCAGTCCCAATTCTGTTATCCTAGGTTAGAAAAACCAAGAGAGAGAATCAGGAAAAGTTGATGCAATCGAGAAAATGATGATGGATGCTTGAATAAGAAGAGTTATAATTCCTCCAGCTCTCTACAATGCGAGATGCAATACTGAATTGAAATTTTACACTAAATGAATGCAATCGATGAAAAGCTGCTCCTAGATAGGCAGTTCTATTAGCGAGTGAAGAATAAATTTGAATTTCACTAAGTTCAACAGTCTAAGTGTGTCTTTTAATGGTGAAGTGTGGACCTAAATACTACGAGCACAAACAGTCCTAGGAAGCTCTAAGAGATGCAAGTGCAGGTTCTATCCTTCGTCAAGCAACCACACAACACAGAGAGACTCCTTTTATTATTCAGTTACACACGTGAGAACCCAAACATGAACTGCTTTAAGTATGAAATTATTAATTAAAAGTTAAAATCTCACTTTCAAAGATCTCTTTGGCATCTCTACAGTTGACTCGATCCACGAAACGTCGGCCTCCGATGCTCTTCAAGATGCGTCGACTTCAAGAAAGCCGCTCCAAATCCACCGGACCCTTGCACAAAAAGATGGAATCTTATGTCAGAGAGAGATGTTAAAATATATGCAGAAATGATCAGAGAAAATTGGATAATTACAAGGTGGCTCGGGGATCAGACTACCTGAGTGAATGGAAAATGTAAATCAAATTTTCTAAAGTGATCCTAAGCCGTTTGCCTCCCCAACAATGATGTCATTTGATTTATCCAAATGTTATCCCTTTAGTTATGTTGAATTAACTAATTTGTTACAGTCAAATAAATTCGTATCGATCAAAAAATAGGCGCACGAATTGATGAATCGATGAATTAAATTTATGAATGTGCGATTTGATGTATTTTTAACCTGGGCAAGCCCCAGGGTCGACTCAAGGAGATAAATGAACAACTTCAAATCATATTATATGAAATAATTTACGGTTTTCCAAGCAACTTTTTTGGTAATTTTTTATGCAATAAAAATGCGAATGCACAAATGCGGATGAATTAGGTTATTAAGAAAATAAACAACTTATCCTAATTTAATTTTACTGTAAAATTAATTCAAATTAGCCAAGTTATTTTTTTCCTATAAACCTAATTCAATGAAGAATGCAAAATGTATTTTTTTAAAAATTTTTTGATTTAGATGCAACAATGAAAAATGCAAACTTTTTGGGGGGGTTATGCAATTTTTCGTGCAAACAAATTGCAAAATTTATGAAAACTTTACTGGAAGTTAAGTATGATGAAATAAAGCTTTGCTAATTTTTTGGAATTTTCTGACAACTAATGATTTTTTATTAATTTTTTAATTAAAATAGAGTGACTTTGAGTTTTTAATGTCTAATAAATCCATGAAATCAAATTATTCAGAATGAAATTATCTCAAATATATATTTTTTATTGAGAAATCTAGGAGACCTGAAGTTTCATAAAAATAATATTTGTGGATATAATTAAAATTTATTTACAGAAATCACTCTACAATTTATTTTATGCAAAAGACAATTACAATTTAGATGAAATTTGGATAGTAATTAAAAAGCACTTAGTAGCATCATCTACAATTTTTCACAATTTTTGGAGCAAGAAATATCAAGATGCGGATTTCAGAGCATTAATGGGTAAAATATCATTGAATTTCAAACTCTAGTTTTTAATAAATTATCCAATGCTTATAAAATCTAAATAAATAACCAAAATGTTCAGAATTAATTTCTAAATAAAATGTTATTTTTGTATAAAAAATGATGATATATGAATGTCAAAATTAATGAGAAAAGTTAGGGATGTCTTCGTAATATAGAATTAAAACTAAATAAACTAAAAATATGCACAGGGGACCATTTGCCATTAAAGAAATATGCAGGAAAAATGCAAATTTCACAAAAAATATAAAAAAATAAAATAACAATAGATCTTGTGAAACCCATCTGCTATGGCACGATCTTGAGGAGCAGGTGCAGGTGGGAAGGTCACGTGTTGCGTATGTGACAGAGCTGGGCGTGGTCACGTGCTACACACGTGACTGGATGGAGAGGAGGGATGGTAAAACGTGGCACGCTCGGATGTGGCCACATGGCACCTATTTTTATTTTAATTATTTTTATTTTTTTTAAAAAAACTAAAATAAGTAAAAATATGGGCGATACGTGGCAGCTCTAGGAGCTGCCACGTGTCGCTCCCATGAAAATTGAAATTATATGTAAAGAAAAATAAAAAATAAATATCAAAAGAGGTCATATCAAAAAGTAGTCAACATAAAAGTTTCTCGTCTCGATGAGATCTACAACTTTTTTGAAGGACTAAAAATATAACGAAATCATTTGGGCAAAGTGCATTTTTGGGCGGTACCTTATAGATATAAAATACCTCATTTTATCTTTTGCAATTTTTTATCATTTTTTAATAAGAGAAAAATCAAAAATAAAAATAGAAAAAATACAAAAATAATATTTACAATTTAATCTATTTTTTATTTTTAATAATAATGAAAATAAAAAGATAAAATACAAGGGAAAAAAGGTCAATATGTACAATATACAATAGGGGCCCAAAACCCAAGTTTCACATACGATATCTGATTTTAATGAAATTGGCCTTGTTTTGAAGGTCTTTGAATGTATATTACTTTAAATGAGTAGACCTAAATCAGATACTATATGGGAGAGATATACACATTTTAAGGTTCATAGTCTTAAACTTGGACTTGGGTTTTATTGGTCAATTTCACAAATTAGTATTTTTTTGAAATTTTTCTTTAATTAGTGTTAGTAATATATACACTATAGAGTTGATTTTATTGGATTTGAAGTTAGTATAAAATATATATATATATATATATAAACAAGTGATTTTTACAAGTGAATTGGGCTTCTTTTTTAATGCAAATATGAATGCTAAAATGCAGATATTATTTACACGTGCATGAATGCTAATTTTGCAATATAAGTGGAAATATACAGCTAATTTCTTGGAAAGAAAGCTCTATTTTCAAATTTTAGAGTGATGAATCACATATTCATTCCAGCTCTTTTATTTTTTATCATTTTCTTTTTTATTTTTAGGGATTTTTGGTCTGGGGGTACTTAATAGACATACTATTTTTTGGAAAATTTTAAACACAGTTTTATAATTTTCTAGATTTTTTAAAGCAAATAAGGAATATCTATGCACTATCTGATACTTAATAATCAGGAAAATGAAATGAAATGCAAAAAAAATACATGGAGTGAAAATGTATGCATCTAGGCACCTCATCCTATTTTTTCACAATTTTTGTAGCACGGATAATATTTCTATAAATTAGACAAAAATATGCAAAAATACTTGAACTATTGGGGGTATATTTACTATTTAAGTAAAGATTAGGAGCTACAGTGCAAAACACCCAAAAATTTTGAACTAATATTAAAATTTGTATATTAAAGAACAATTACATAACTCGAAGGGGTTTATATGCGAAATTCCTGTGCACGTGAGCCGCTACGTGAGGTGCGTGGTAGAGGATTAAACTACAATATTTAAAATATTAGAGGGCTTAATGTGATTTACCCTCTACACTTTAAACGTCACAAAATATTTACAATATCTTATTGGTATAACAAAAATAGGGAGGGGGTTATTGAAATTCACCCACTTAATGCTTGAGGATTGGGTCGTCGTCGCTCTGCCACATGGACAATCGTGCGGCCAATCTCACGTACCACTATAAATCAATTGAACATCCCAGATTAGATATGGGTCGCTGCTCTTGATTGGATGAATCAGAGAGGTGTTGCAAGAACTAGTAAAGAATAGGTACTCGACGAGTTTTACTTCATTTATTCTTCGTGCTCCGGTAATGGATGGATCCTTCAATAAGCCCAATAGTGAGCTGGGAGACCTCTGCTTGCAATGACAGGCTTCAAGGATGGCGAGGGAGCTTGAGGGGCTCAGACAAGGTTGAAGAACCTGGAGCTGCTCCAGGTGATCATCAAGGCTCCAGACGCATCCTATGCCTTTCAAGTTTGCTCCAAAATACTCCTAGGCACAAGGACTATCTCCTCAACTAGGGAGTTGAGCAAAAAGATGTCAAGAGTGAGGTGAAGATGTAGCTCTGGCTTGTGGTGATGGATGGATCTTCGACTCCATGATCCACGGTGGATCTGAGGTGGATAAATGGTGTGATTGATGGAGAATGTGTAGGGGTTTCGAATAAGGTGAACAAGGAGGAAGATTAACAACGAGATCATAATGGATTAGTCATGGAGGCTTAACTCCAGAAATTGGCAATTTCCTATTTTACGACTAATGAAGCTATTAAATTAGAAACTAAAGGTGATATAATAAAACATGACAAAGGAGTTACCTAGGAATGGTAAGAAAGGGCCTCGATTTGTCCATATGGCCAAAGAAGCATAACTACCGGGCAGAGCTCCGGCAATGGGTTGGATGCACCTCCTCCTTTGCTCCTCCTCGCTAAAGTTCACTAGCTACGCCTCGATATCACCAATGCGAAGCTCCAGGTGTGATTTGAGGTGTTAAGAGTGAATCAGGAGGGATCAAATGATCAAAAGAGGTAATGGGGTGATATTTATAGGCGAGGTTTTGGTGAGTTTTGAGGGACGATGGCGTGGACCGAGGAGGTGGTAGGTGAAGATGCTTACATGGGTAAGGGTTAAGGACGAAAGGGCAACATGATGGTGAAGGTTTCACAAGAAATGGGAATAAGGTGGAGGGGTGAAAATGGAGAGAAGATTTCCTGCCAGAGAGTTTCTGATATGGAGGCAGGGCATGCCATTACAGTTGACCCTAGCTCAACAAACGAAGACTCCTGATTGGACCACGTGGACCAACCAAGAAATTCCAAGGCAGAAATGCCTTGGAAAATGAAAAATAATTAATAAAAAATTAAATATTTTTAGGTTAGAAAATAAAAAGTATTTCCAATTTTATGTAGAATTTAATGCCTATTTTTATTTATTTTTCAAGGTATTTTATTACATGTTATTTTTTACAAGTATATTTACATGTATATTAACCTATGTTTTGAATATTTTATTCTTATTTTAAATTTTAAATTTTATTATTTTATTTAATTGATTTATATATTTATAAATGATTTAGATACCTATAAATATATTTTTATTGTATATTTATGATGTATTTAGTATACTTAAATAAATATGTATACTTATTATATAGGTATAAGTATATTATATTCATCTATGTATTTTTTATATGTTATTTTATTTTAGTATTTTATTTATGGTTTTATTGTATTCTAAATATATATACTATAAATAATATTTTCAAAATTTTAAAAAATATAAAATAATGTGAAGAATAAATAAAATGAATGTTTTATTTAGGTATATTGTACAATAGGAGTCAAAAACCTAACTTTTGCATCTTAACTCCAAATTAAGTGAAATTACTTCCATTAAATAGTTTTTTAAAAGTTATATACAATTAAAGATGATTTTAGTGCATTTCAAACTCATATAGAGGAGATACAAGTCTGAGAAGTTTAGATTTTAGATTTTTATTCTGACTATAGAATGTACAATTTTCATTATTTTTGCATGAAATAAATCTTGTATTTTTTATGTATTTTTATCACCACTTTCATGTTGAGGGTTTTATTATTTGATGTGTAAAATTAAGAAAATAAAATAGGTTCCAAAGGTTAATTATTAGCATATATTTTTAGGGTTTTTAGACTATGCGATCTGTAAAATTGGTCACCTTATCTCCCCTACTTTATTCCTTGTCGACTAAGTCATTGTGATGATTGAGTCTCAGGGGATAGGGTCACTCAACACCTATGGAGTCTCATTTCTTTTTCTTTTCCTTCTTTATTCTTTAATTTTGGAATTAAATACAATAAAAATAAAATATTTTATATAGTATTTTGTACATAATAAATAATTTTTATTTTAACAAATTAATGATATATACATGCATTTAGCTATTGATTTATGTCCAAAATGAAAGAGTAAAGGTGATGAAATGGAAATTCATCACCCCCTATACTTGCATAACTTTGAATAATCGTCGACTTTTAAACTAGTCTTAATAAAATCAAAGTTTGGAGCTCAAGGAAGGCCTTTGGATTAATGATGTGTTCAGAACCACATAGAAGTCAGGAAGTGTGATACAACAGCCCTTAGGTTCCATACTCCTATCATCCAGTCCAGTTCACAGCCATGTCAGAATCATCCTCTCATTCGCATACTCTTTCCACCTTAAAGTGATAGAACCATGTGTGGAAATTGTTTAGCTCTCCCCAGACAAAGCCGTTGAATTATCAAGGCATCTGCTCTTCTGGTAACTCATCCTCATGGAGATAGATATTCCCTTCTAAGGCTAGGTTCTCGCGATCTTTACAACTGAATGGGGAAGAAGTTAGAAGAATAGGAAAAGAAGTGGGAATGGACTAGTGTAGTCTTCGCTCTCTTGTGAAGTCGATTAGTGTAACCAATTCGTCACCAAGAAGCAAGATTTTTATGAAGCTCAGATTTTTGGTGTAGGCTTCTTTGGATATTTTCTTTGACTTTGTATAGCTTCTGCATTCTTTCTTGTGCCCTGGTGGATATAGCATTTTTTGTTCCACCTGTTTTTTGGGATCTCAGAAAAAGTTGCAGTGGTAGATCATTCGTCATCTGAAGTATTGTCTCAATCCATCTCCAGTCTTTAGATATCATTGTTGCTAAAAGAAGTGGGTTAGAGTACTCGTGTTGCAAACCCCAAGAATTATTCTTGATCCACCCTTGACGAATCGGTCTTGCATCGTGTTGACGTAGAATTCAAGATTTTTCAATAGTCCATCTGAGTTGAGCTAAGTGCTTGCGAGGTTTCGAATCAAGTCACAGTCTTAAGAGTTTTACGGATAATATGAAGGGTTCTATTTAGGCGCATTGAATTGACTCAGGAATATAGTCTTATGGAACCTAAATAATTAAGTTAATGTGACCAGAAATATCTCCAATTCCGACCCTCAATGGGTTCCTATGAAATTAGGTGTGTTTAGGTTTATTCTAAGATCTAATCTTCATACTCTATTGGAATTTGTCAATTATTTATGTTGTCCCGAAAAATGCAGATGCTATGTATATTGCAAGAAAATATTTTTATAAAATAATATTATAGTTTTGAAATTTGTATGGATTTTTGAAAATATTTTGCATTTTTTCCAGTTTTGAAAAAATATTTTGCAAATATTTTGGGGGGTTTTAATTTTGTAAAATTTTAAGAATTTTTCAAACAAAAGTTTTTGGGAAAAGAAATATGTGCAATTTTTTACACAAGAATGCATTGTTTTATTTACAAGAGCTAGATTTTAGGAGTTTACACTATGTACATACAAAAATTAGTTATTATTTATATGTTAATGTGCATATGTTGTAAAAGATTTTTATTTTCTTAGATTATTTACATAGTTATCGAAATAATTTGAAAAGATTTTCACAAATAATTTGAAAACTTTATTTTGCAAACTAATTTTGACAAATAATTTGTCAAACATTTTACATAATTTAAATATCATTTTTCAAAGATTTTTTAAACTATTTTTTAAACTACTTTTGAAACCATCTTCCAAACCATTTGAAAATAGATTTTCAAAACATTTTTTCAAACAAGCAAAATGATTTTTTACAAACATTTTTTTTACGAAGGCTGAAATATTTTACAAAATATTTTCCAAATAGTTTTAAAAGATTTTTCAAAAATATTTTATACCCATTTTTCAAACATTTTACAAAACATTTTTACCTGATTTATTAATCGGTATATACAAGGAATTTTAATGTGTATTTTAATTTCTTATTATTGATTATCCATATTATGAAAAATACAAAAGTACGAGTTATGAATAAAATATATATATATATATATATATACAGAGTATATATTGACTCCCCTATACTTATCTTGAGTTATTGCATCATAGATTAAAAATAAATGGAAGATACAACTTGTACTAAGTATAGAAAAGTTTATACTACAATGATTTAGTAGTAATAATAATAATAATAATAAATCAATTGCTCCCCTATACTTAGGATCAACTAGTTATAGTAGACTATATTCTACATACGGGGAGGTCGAGGGTGGGATTGAATAAATGAATCATCGGCTCGGCATGTCTCCCCCTATACTTAAGATAAAATATCCCTAAGTATATACATATTATCAAAAGTTGAGGAGACAGGCGATGGATCGAAAAATGAACAACCCGAGGGCGCTCACCTCGTTATACTTAGGATGAAGCATATCGTATGTATATCACTGATGAATGGGGTGAGGACAACACGGAAGAAGGAATTTAAAAAATGAAAATGAAAAGAAGAAAATAAGAAAATTTTAAAGAAGAAAAAGGTTAAGTAATCAAAAATGTTTTTTGTGCCTCGTCTTCTTGTATTGTTGCAGTGTTGAGCTCTTTATCATGGACAACCTGAATCAAATCAACCACATACATGTATGTATCATGCTCGAGATAAGGTTTTAGCAACTATCCATTGATCACGAACGATTGTGTGTCAACTAACAATCCAGATATCACGGTGCTTCTATTATCATGCATATGCTTTACTATGAAAGACCCAGTACATTTCCTCTTTAACATCCCTGTGAATAGTTTGAACTTTGCATCAGAAAACCAAACCTTCAGACCTGGTTTGAAAGTCTTGCGACGGATGTGCTTATTGTGCCACTTCTTGACATTTTTCTTGTACATCAAGCTATTGTCATATGCATGCTCACATAATTCGAGAAGTCGATTCAAATCCAATTTTCTATTTTTTGGCCTTCTTGGAATCCAAATTACAGACATTTATTGCCCATAAATATTTGAGAATGAGTTCTACAGACAAATGGCATGGCTTGCTATGCGGTAGGGAGATATTCCTAATGGTGACTTGTAGGTGGTCCGATAGGTCCAATGTACTGAATCAAGCAACTGTGACCAATTCTTCTTATCGGGGCGCACAAGTTTCTGTAGAATTTCTTTATTTCCTTATTAGAACATTCAGTCATGTCATTGGACTTTGGGTGGTATGGAAAGGAAACACGATGTTCAATGTAGAATTCATGTGTCAGCTTCTTCGCCTCTCTATTGATGAAATGGCTACCCCCATCTTATATAAGAATTTTAGGGATCACATACCATGCAATTATGTGATCTCTTAGAAACTGGCAGACGATGTAAGTATTGACAGCATGGGTTGGGATAACGTCCACCTAATGACACACAATCGACAACAAGAAGAATATACTCAAAGCTCTGACTCTTAGGGAATAGGCCCATGAAAGCAATGCCTCACATGTCAACATGTATGAAATTTGAATGTACTTCATGGTCATTGTATATCTCATTCTTATTATACCGCCCATTCTCTAATAGCGATGCAATGTTTAACAAAGACTTATGTGCCTCTGAATAGAGTTAGACACCAAAGGCCACATTGCAGAACTTTTATCGTTGTTTTTCTCCGAAAGTGGTGTCCTCTTGCTCCTTTGGCATGACAATGCTTGAGGACATTTTGAATTTCCTCCTGAGGAATGCACCTCCTCCAAATTCAATCTGTCCCCTCATGAAATAGATATGGATCCTTCCACTAATAGAAATGAATATCCGATAGTAATTTGTCGACTTTTAGCTTCAACTAATCTTGTGGAGTTCTCATGGACACAAGATAATTCACAATATCAACGAACCAGGGGAGCGAGGTGACTGGAAAAATAGCTTCATCTGTTAAAGTTCCCATAATTAGCAATAAGCTTTGCTCAAGAGTATCCAGCTCTAGTAATCTTGACAAGTGATCTGCCACTACATTTTTAACTCTAGGTTTGTCACATATTTCAAGATTGATTTCTTGGAGCGGAAGGATCCGTCTGATGAGTCTCGGTTTGGCATCCTTCTTGTCTTGTAAGTACTTAATGGCAGAATGGTTTGTATAAATGATCACTTTGGATCCAAGCAGGTGGGATCTGAATTTCTCCAGGACGAAGATGACTGGTAGCAGCTCTTTTTCAGTGATAATGTAGTTTTTATGAGCTTCATCTAGAGTGTCTCTAGCATAGTGAACTGCAAATGGTAGATTGTCTCTTCATTGTCCTAGAACCCCTCCATTGGCATAGTCTGACGCACCAGTCATGATCTCAAATGGGAGAGACCAATCTAGCGGTTGAAGGACATGGGTCTGGATGATCAGTTCTTTCAGTTGATTGAATTCCTAGAGGACTCTATCATCAATTATAAAATCTACCTCCTTGCCCAGAAGCTCAGTCAGTGGTCGGGCAATTTTACTAAAGCCTTCGATGATTTGTTAGTGGAACTGGTGTGCCATAGGAATGATCTTACTTACTTCAGATTTCTAGGTGGTTTGAGTTTATAAATTACATCCACCTTTGCAGGGTCTCCCTTCATGCCATGTTTTGATATGACATGGCCTAGAACAATACCCTCGTTCACCATAAAATGGCTATTCTCCCATGAGAGCACATGATTCACTTCACAACATCTCTTCAGAATTCGGTCTAAATAAGATAGGCATTGATCGAAGCTGTCTCCGTAGACTGAGAAGTTGTCCATGAAAACCTCAAGAAAACTTACAACAATCTCTGCAAATATGGCCAACATGCATTGCCGAAATGTTGTTGGAGCATTGCATAACCCAAACAGCATTCTGTGAAAGGTGTAGGTCCCAAATGGATAAGTGAAGTTGTTTTCTCTTAATCTTCAGGACCTATAAAGACTTGATTGGAACCAGAGTATCCGTCTAAGAATAGAAGTATTCCTTTGCAGTCAGTCTTTCGACTATTTGGTCGATGAAGGGAGCGGAAAGTGATCCTTCTTGGTTTATAGATTCATGCATCTCATTTTTGACAGACTTAGGGCTCGGGTCAGAGAGTTGACCCGAGTCAATGGGGGATGCAATCTGGTTGGTCCACATGGACCAACCATGGAAAAGCTGACCTGAAATTATTTGTAAAATCTTTAATAAATAGTAATTAATTAAATAAATTTAAGTTATAAAGTCAAAATTGTTTATTATTTTCTATAATATTTTAATATGATTTTTTATTTATCTTTAAATATTAATTTATTACAAGTTATATTTAATAAGTGTATTCATAGGTATATTGACCTATGTTATGTATGTTTTATTTTTTTATTTTTATTTTATTATTATATTTACATAATTTATATATTTATAAATTATTTTTATATGCATAAATATATTTTTATTGTATTTTTAAGATATAATATGTATACTTAAATAAATAAGGGCATTATTTATATAAGTATAAGTATTGTATATTCATCTATGTGTTTTTGTACACTATTTTATTTTATTATTTCCTTTATGTCTTTATTTTATTTTCATATTTTTAATGGAATATAAATTATACTAATAAGGGTATAAAAGTATAAAATGAATAAAAGAGCAGAAGAATTTAAAGAATAATTTTCCCTTTTTATTTATACGTAGGTATATTGTATAATAGAGGTTCAAAACCTAACTTTTGCATCTTAAATAAAAATTAAGTGAAACCACTTCATTAAATATCTTATTAAAAGTTATATACAATTAAGTTTTTTTGATGCATTTTGAGTTCATATGGAGAATATATGTGCCTGGGAAGTTTGGGTTTTGGAATTTTATTTTGAGTATAAAAAGTATACGGTGTATTTTGTGTGAAATCAATTTTGTATTTTTCTATGTATTTTTATTTATAAGTTTCATGTACAAAGTTTCTTTATTTGTGGTATAAATAATAAAGAATAAAATAGGACCCAAAAATGAATTACTGAAGGGTAAAAATTATTGATTTTCTTGTGTTTTTGGCCCTTATCTCCCCTTACTTTATTCCTTGTTGACCCAGTCATCAAGATGCCTAGGTCTCGGGGTTTAAGGTCGTAAAATACTTTTGACATTTTATTTCTTTTTATTTTATTTTTTTATTCTTTTATTTTAGCTTTAAGACATATATTTTTTACAATACTTATACAACAAATAATGAATGTTAATTTATTCAAAATAATGATATTTACATGTATTTTAGCTAGGGTTTAAAGACCAAAATGAAATAATAAAGGTGATGAAATAGAGATTCATCAAGTACATGAGAGCGGTAGTAATTAATGCAGTTACATATGAATAGAAATACATATATTTATATACCATTTGTCAATTTAGATCTCATTTATTAATATTCGCTTAATTTTATAAGAATGAACCTACATCGTCATGGCATTATTGGATATGTATCTGTTGCACTCCTTCCAATTTCATATGATCATATTGTTTATATTATATGGATATTTTCATATATCCTCATGACTTAGATTGCATTCCTTACCATTTAGATTATTGTGTAGGTACGACATTATCATTATGATATAATATAGTTATGGACGTATATATTTACATATCTTTTGCATTCTTATATATGTCGCCTCTCGATAGCATCGTCTTTCTTTATTTAGACGAACATACTCCACTTCAACAACGTTCACTTGTGTTTACATATCCATGGTACTGTAGAATCCCTAAACAATATTTCTGTTAAACATCAAAATTATATAACAACAATTAGCCAATCTGATGAATGAAGAAATGAGTCCATGAAGGAGTGACTACAAAACATATCATGAATTTCAAAGCTAATGAACAGATTTTATAAAAAAAGGTATAATTATCAATTTTATCCCTTAACTGATAATTATCTAATAAATAATAAGTTTCTTTTAATAGAACCGATACTTACACTTGTAGCCACGAGTACCCACTAGCCATTGATATACATGTTACGATCAGGTACCCGTTGAAATGGAGTGGGTGGACACCCCTACTGCCCCTGACCCTTCAACACTACCACATCCACTGAAGCACTCCCCTACACCACCTCAATCATCTAGCGCCACCCCAAACCTTAGCATCCCTCTTATGCATGCCCCGACCCTCCAATGTCACCATTGACCTCTACCTCCCTCCCTCGCACCGTCCTCGACCGTCTAGTGCCACCCTCATCCTTAACAACCCTCTATCATGCCACCCTCGATCTGCGTAGCCCTCTGTCGTGCCACCCTCGACATTCATAACCCTATGTCGCACTTCTCCCGACCTCTACAACCCTCTCCTACATCACCCCCACAACCCTCCCCAACGTCATTCCGCACCCTCCAGTGCCACCTCTAACACTCCACCCTTGACCCTCCAACACCGCCCCTAACCCTCCATCCTTGACTCTCCAACACCATCCTTGACCTCTACAGTTCTCTCCCGCATTGAGCCCTACCTTAAACAAGAGGAGAAAAGGAAGGAGAGAGATGAAGTGAAAATCCACTGTTGCATCTGAGGTATTTTGATTAACTCATCATTAACTCAAGCAAGTTGAATCAAGAGGAGTCAAATTAACATCAGGGTTCATGGTTTTAAATGGACCAAGTTTACGAGCTTGAGGTAATAATTACAATGTTTACATGGTCAAAAAGGTATTTGACAAAGTTTCTAAGGTTCGTGGTGTAAAAGTGCTTTAAATTATTGATTGGTTTAGGCCAAATTTAGTTGCGGAGAACTAATCGGTAGATTTTTCTTGTATTCATAGTATTACTGTTTTGGGAACAAAACTATGTAGGACATTATTACTGGCTACAGGAAAACAAGTAGCGTAAGAATAGCACCTCCCATGCATTTCTCGTCTTCCACAGGAGCAGCTAAGAGCCTCACTTCTGTACAAACGATGATGGCCTGTATTCGGAGTTTCCCTGGGGTTGGTCAAGCGAAAGCCACCTGGGACCATTGAGTGCTCTACCTCGGGCCATCGACATCATACGCTCTACTGAAATAGATTTCGCGGAAAACCAGCTATATCCGATCTTGGTTGGCCTTTCACCCCTAGCCACAAGTCATCCCCGTATTTTACCGACAGAGCAAAGCGTAGTAGATGATAGGGTAACGGGGAAGTATGAAAGCCCTTCAATGCCCGCTACAAGGCGCAACAACCCCCTTTCTGTGATCAGCGAGGCCGGAAAATCTTGTCAACGACTTTTGAACTATCGCGAAAGCAGTGAGAAGTAGGACAATCAGAGAAGAGAATAAGATAGAGTCTCGTATTTCATCAATCAGGATCGGATTACCGGGGGCTTCGGTGGTTCCCGGGTTTCCTCGTCAAAGCCCGACGCAAATAACAAAGGATAAAATGGGGCTGCCCCCTTGGGGGTAGCTAACTTGACGCCCCGCCCCCCATGATTTCGTCCGTTTTTTATTTCTTTTTTGAAAATTTCTTCTGTGAATTTTTAACATTATATCCCTATATTGTCATTCAAATTTCACGTGAAATAGATATTCCTACAGCCTCCATCCAGAAGGGTCATTTTTAACAATTCTGTTACGGTTAAAAAATGACTGTCTGGATGAAGGCAGCAAGAGTCTCTGTTTCGCACGAAATTTGAATAGCATAATATAGGGATATAGTGATAAATATTCATTGAAGAAATTTTCAAAAAAAATAAAAATGGATGAAATTGCACGGAGAAGCTAAGTTCGCTCCCCCAAGGAGCAGCCCCATTGAACTCAACAGCAAAACAAAAAGATGGCAGATATAATCCTTCCAAAGCGGCCAAATTTCTTTCTTAAGATTTCGACCTACTTTGGGAGATAAATAGGCATAATCTTAAACAGTTCAAATCTAGCAATACAGGCATACACACTAAAGTGTCGTCAGGCTTGCGGAATATGACATGTTCAAGAAAACAATGGCAACAACACTAATCATCATGGGAACCTGATCATAATATAATAACAGCCGTTCTGGTAATCACAATCTAATTAATGTTCTCATGGGACGTTCCAAGGCAATAGTGGGGTCAGCATCACTCATCAGTCATCACATGCTTCTCTTTGCACACTTATCAACAATAAACTAGTAAAGTTTGAGATCAGGGGACCATATGAGAGAAAAAGATGCGGTCGCTATCTTGGCAGAAGGGCTCCAAGGGACCATCATCCCTCTCGAAAAAGATATGATGTATATCGGCTCCATGCACCAGCACTGTGCCACCACTGTTCATGTAACAACACAGACATGTCTATGTTCCATTCATCTCATCTCTCTCTCTCGTCCAATCCCCATAAAGTGCGCACCTCTCTCCCTCTCTCTCTCTCGTTGGATATGGCCTTTTCCTTGAAAATAACACGTTGAGGAATCTCTGCAATGCCTCATAAGATTTTTCTTCCTCCGGACTAAGAAATTAGTGTATGGCAAAATGGTCTGCTTAAACTGGAATTTGATATATGATATTGAACACGAGATCGAGCAATCAACCCATGTGGGCATATGATGATTGTGTCAAAGAGATCTCTCAAGCGAGATGACGAAGTTTGCATTCCCTGATGCATTCTCTTTACGTTACTTTCTTTATTGGAACAATGGAAGCCAATGAGAATATTGCAAGAAAGGCACATCTTCTGGGAACTAGATTCTTCTACGTAGCTCGAGGGATATGAGGGTCAAGATTTTGGATATCAATATATCATTTAAGATTTGAAACCCACCTCATTTACTTTTAGATGGTTTTGGATTTAAATCTATTACTCATACGGGTATTGTATGGGCATGGCCTTGTGGGGTGGGTATCCGAACCAGAACCCACCCCAAATCCTAATAAAAAATAATTATAGTTATAAATGTGTATTTAATTGGGTAAATTACAATTTGGGTCCCCATCTATGGGTCCAATCCCAGAATGGGTCCCGATCTTTAAATTGTAACGATTCCGGTCCCAGGATCATTTATGTAAGGAACTTTTTGGGGCTAATGACGAGTATGCCCTTGTTTAAAAGTTAGATTCCAACCCACATTCCCTTTCTAACAAGGGCATATTCGTCATGAACCCTAAAATTTCCATTGCCTAAATGGTCCTGGGACCCGAATCGTTACAATTTAAAGATCGAGACCCATTCTGGGATTGGACCCATAGATAGGGACCCAAATTGTAATTTATCCTATTTAATTTTAGTAAAACCCATTTTATCGATCTGCATATATAAAAATCTAACTCAATTTTATCATTTCCATCTATTTATTCATATTCAACTACCTTTTTACATCGTTAATAAATAAAAATTATCAACGCAAAAGAGTTAAACTCTTAATTGCACATTTTTATATACCGTCGTATTAAATTAACTCCCTCTAATTAATTTATGTGTGAAAATTTTTATGTACATCTTTGAATATCTTTAGATTTTACTGTGATGAATGTGCGTACCGATTGGTTGTATAGGTATCCATTGAGTATATGGGTACCTGTTAAAAATTATTCTTTTAAAAAATAAGATGATATGGATAGTGCTTTTATAAATAGGTATGGATTTGGCAAGATAGGCCTGACTTGATGATGTCCCTTGTCAGGTTGTGTGACAAATCAATGGAAGTTACTTTAGTTGGCCATTTTTAATTTTATTTTTTCTTTATTTTATTTTATTTATGTATTGTATTTTTTTTTTATTTTTGAGGTATGCATGTTGTGTAGTTGATTTACATAAGAATGAGTTTCAAGCTATTTGCAAAAATGATTTTACCTTGAAAAGAAGCGTCCAACTCAATTTGAGGCGCTGCCTCTCCGGTTCAATTGATCAAATGTCAAAAAATGGTGGGCTAGAGAGGTACAAAAAGAATGCATATAGGTGATTGGTAATTATTCTTTGACTTTTATTGTTAAATTTTGTTTTAATCATTGTTAAACGATGAGTAAATTACACAATATACTTAATTTCAATGTCAAATATGAACTTTAAAAGGTAACAATGTGGTACATAATCTTTAATATTTATCTCGATGTTGTTTTGGGTTGTTGTGATTTAAGCTTAGAAAGATAAAACAATCAACTAATTTCAATAGCCAAAGACTGCACTAAGACAATTCTTAAAGATCAGGTACCATGCTGTTACGATTTAAAGTTCATGTACAACATTGAAATCAGATGTATAGTTTATTGACTTTTGTGTAATTTTTTTTGACTCATTGTGTAATTTATTTGTAAACGATTACAAGATAAAATCAACAGATGGCCGTTATATGGTTCGTTCCAACAACGTAACAAGAAATACGATATTCATTATTCGTTACGAAATCAACAAATGAAGTAACGAATAATATTCTTTGTCACGAATCTAACTAAGTAAGATATAACAAAAAATATAAGATTATACAAAACCATAGGTTAATTTTGCTGTAGTGATACTAAATGCGCCTCCCGGTCCAGTAAAAAAGGAAAGCTTACTCTAAAGTGATTTCCGGTCCCGTCCGTCAGAAGGGCACCATCAGCTGTACGTCGAAGAGCCGCTTAAAAGAAATGAAGCACTAACACGGAAAAGCGCATGTGTAAACCTTGTGTATTAATTTGATCTTCAATAATCGGCAAAGAATGGGTATACTATATACTCTAAAATCTCTAACCTTGCTAAGTAAGGACTCACGACAGAAATACCTTACTTCTCCTTTTAAAAATCCGCGGATCCAATTAGCAATAGCTATCGGATGTGACATTAGTTTTGGTGAGCGAATAGAAAGGCGAGATGTCAGATTGGCTCATATGCATATCAGGGTTCGACCACTTGATGCGATGATTGGTTCCCATTTACTCCAAGTTCCATCTTCCACGGCAGTTGGAATGATGTTACAGGAGACCAACTTGAGCATCAAAAGTATTTTTCACATCAGATGTTGCCGTCCATATATTTTTCAAAAGGACATATCTGACGACCTCAAGTTGCTTGCTGCAACTGTTCGCCACCAGCAACAGGTTGACTATGATCAGCAGCCATTTTTTTCCTGCGTATTTAAGTTGTGATTTCATGCATGTTAGAAAAGGAATTTTCTGCATTTAATAAGATTGAAAGTGTACACATACTAACAAAAAAGTTAAACAGCAACAGTTGGAGCTGATGGTTATATATTATGTACATCTCGGCACCAGTCATGGTTAAATATGCATATCTATGAACAGATACTGGTCACTTCATAACGATTGTTACATCACGCCAATGATGCACATAATAATGCCCGTCGGTTATTTTCTTGTTAAATGTTTGAGGAAATCATGAGTAAATTTTACAATAATTTCAATAGGTAACTAAGAGAATTGACAGAAACATTCACTGCAATGTTGATCGCATATGGTGGATATTTGATAAAATATGGGCATGATAATTATCTGCTAAGTATCTAATAATGAGACGTTTCTAGTCATGAAGTTATCATAACTGAAACAGCCGTCTGCTTCTACATCTTGTAGGCAATACATACATCAAACCTGTACTTACTACAAGTACGTGTGACAATATTTTTGTTATCCGTAACTGCACGTAGACTTTGTTTCATGACAATCTTACTAGATTTGTAAACAGAAAATCAATTAGTTACCATTTCAAAAAACAATATTGGCAGTAACCTGTTCAGGAAACTAGAATAGAATCGACTCCAATGATGTCCTTTCAGTCAGTTCCAAAATTAAGATGAACGACCTATCTGTGTATATAGCTATGAACTGACATGTTCGATACATATCTATACTGATGGAAATCCGTGAAAAAGGATTTCCTTGAGGTTTTTAGACTATAGATATTGCAGAGATATTGAGCTGTACCCTAAAATATGATGGTTTCTGGTAAAGGTTTTAACAAAATGAAGAAACGACATGGAAGTTACCTCAAGTAAAGCGATTTTTGTTATATAATTCACCTTCGAAAGCAATACTTTATGAAACAAATCTTTCCCTACACTTTTTCCCTGTATATCTTGAACTTATCAAAAAAAGCCGTGCAAATCTTTATAGAAATCTTCAGCAAATCCAAGAATTTTTTATTAATGGACTTAGCTATGAAAAACATAAAATATCGAACACTATAATTAACCAATAAAACTGATCTTTTCTTATAGACATTTTGTTCCAACTCTTGGCAGATATTAGACAATAAAACAAGAAAAAACTGGAGAGGGTCCAATTAACTGACAAAGAGCAATAAGCTTACAGAAAATAAGTGAATATATACAATCATACTTCACTAATCACTTGCGCTGTTGTGACCTAGAGAACACCGAAGATTTAAGAAGGCTGCTGAAATCGGTAGGGAACGAGCTCGCCGTTGCGGTCATGTACGGGGTGGCTGTGGCTGCATACGAGGGGAAGATCGGCGCGGCCATCGCCATTCCATTTGGTGCGCAAAACAGGAACTGCTCTTGGCTGCTTGGAAGAAGCGTCAGCGGTACGACTTCTTCCGAATGCAAGAGCAACCCTCGGGCTTCGCCGGTCGGTTCCTCCGCATTGTAACATGTGGAGGCGAACAAATTACCGTCAGTGCCGTCGAGATAGTCCACGCCCCCACCGCCATAGTCATTCCCCATGCATAGCGCAGTAGCGGGTGGCGGGGCGTGGGTAATTGCCGGGCCTCCCGAGCACTGGTGGAATGGGAGGCCCGACGGTGGAATGGGGAGTGGCGGGAGCTTATCGATCTCCTCCTGAGTGGCTGCGAGGAGCCAATCCACAACCTTGCTGGGCTGGCTAAGGCCAAGCCGGTCCTGGAGATCGTAGAGCTGAATTGCCGTCTGGACCGAGAGGCGCACACGGCGGTCACGGAGCCCCTTCACTGTGCTCACCTTACTGTGCCTGTCCTTGCCTCCAAACGCCCTTGAGACCCTCACAATTCTTGGATCTCTGAGCCCTAGCCAAAGCTTAGAGCCATTTGCCGAACCCAACACCTTTGCCGCGTTGTCTCCAGTTGCCGTCCCCGCCGATCCGCTTCCTCCGTGTTCCACTTCCTTTCCTCTTAACGCCCTCATGCCTGCTAGACTAAATTTTCATCAATATCACCAAGACATAAAGGTGTATGCATTTCACATAAATTATTGTAAGAAAACTCCGACATCACACGTAAATTGGCATGCCCATTTCTACATAGGTCCATGAGATATCCCATTACACTTACTGATGCAAAGATCCCGATGGATATAACAGATTTGCCGGTCAGTAGAACACCAGGCCAACTCGGAGATTGTCACGACGAATCGAGGAGGAAGTGGGCAGATCAGAGAGGTCTCAACGGAGCAGGCCAAGAACTCCGCCTATGACGAGAGTGGGCTTAAAACCCTAAATTAGTATGGGTACCAACAGGATATATCATAGATCACTTTCAGCTGTGTGGTGCAAATTCGACCGGTGGAATGTGTTAACAAGTTGTCAAGCTTTGGGGGCTAGGTAAATCGAACCCGACCTATAATGAAGGAGGGCATGATGCGCGCTGAAATTGCGTCGGCGAAGCCTCATGGACCAGGGGATTATGGATCATGTACTAACCTCATCTGCAAGGTAAGTACTCTTGAATTTACCGCATCCAACTCATTGCTAGGAGCATATTTAATAGCATATATACCTTTCGAAAAGGGGAAATTCAAAAGCCCTAGATAGGGATGTGTACATGGAAGTCGATCATTTGCAATACCGCAGCATCTGATGCAATCGTTTGAACCGTTCGATCTTGATCGAGCGGTACACACGAATTTCCATGTTTTGGCTCACAAAAATATTGAATTCGTGAGAATATGAGTGATTCGGACGATTGCAGCTGATTAATGGCAGAGGATCCACTCAATGTGTACGTATGACAATCATAAAGACTTTTTGATGTGCAGCTGACAATTACAGGCAGCAGCAAATGTGGGTTCACTCTTGAGCATTTCATCTCCGTAAGGGGGACCATCCCCCCACCAATGCCCTGCCCTCGTTGGAAGGCCTCCCTGCCCTTTTTGTCTAGAAACAAATAGATACCAGAGCATGGAAATTAGGGTTAGCATTTAGGGAACCATTATAATAACAGCAATCGAAGCACAGACGTCATACCATCTCACTCGGATGGATGCTTTCTATCGCTTGTTTATGTATAGCTGAAACGATATTTAGACCATTAATTAATCAATCAATCATCATGAGCTAATCACGAAAGCAACTTACACGTACCTTGCATTTTAGACTGTCGGGGTATACGTATGGAACTGAACAGGTGAGTATTTTATGAGGCCATGCAAGTGCCTTCAAGGCAGATAAGGGCTTGTCAATGGGACATAGCTTCCCGGGGGGACAGTCAGATTGGACGTATCGTGCGACTGATGGACCATGTCGAATTTGGTTGCACCCCAGTGCGCATGTATAAAAATGTAATCTATGTGCTATTGTAACTCAGATCTGTAGTCTAGATGTGCATATGTAGAAAGAACATATGAAACGAAGGTTGAGGAGGAAGTATGGATGGAAGATGATTTTAAAACGGTATAGGGCCCATTTCAAGGGGCACATGAGAGCTAGAGCTTTTGCACTGACTGTGTGCTTTCTTCAACCCAAGTGGCAGGTTATAGGGCGTAGGCTATGGACCATTCTTTTTTTGCTGCCATTGACATCTGCAAGTGCTCATGGAGGACCACAGGGTATCTTAGGATTTAAATGGGGAAATGCAGAAAAAAATATTGGTTAATGTGCATTTCAACTGCAGCTTCACCAATATATGCGAATTCCATTCTGCGTTCCATAAATATATATGTTGTGATTGTGAAGCTTCTTTTTGCCTATCTTCTCAGAAATTCAACCGATGATGAGAGCATCGTATTCTTAACCACAGATGGGATCAGATCCTGTGTCATTAATTTCTTTCTGTATTTTTACTGTATTACATATTTTATAATTTATTTTATATTTTATATATCTTTCGTGCATAATTTATCGATAATACATAGCCATCTTGTATGCATAATGTAATAAATGGTTCTTTTTGTTGACTTCTTTGATCCACTCTTTTAAGACTCATACTATGAAATATCAATTTTATGAGTACTCGTGCACTTATGGCACTTGTTCATGGGAACCCCTCGATTCCCCTATCTAGAATCTTGAAGAAAGCATAGCATAATGGAAGGGACCGCAAAGACCATCCCCCTCCTTTAAGGAGACACTATGTCAAATACAATCTAGTGAGAGAGCGAACTCGCATGATCGATTGTTAATCCTGAATATCAATTTATTTATATTGATTTGTAATCTTGAAATCCTTGTAAATAGTCTATGATGGAAAGCAGATTGTTAGAGATTTCCGCTATAAAATTTGAGGAAAATTAATAAATCATTAGCGAATTTGATGTTGGTGATAGGGGTTTCAAGGACATTTTTAGTGAAAATCGAGGTAAGATTTTGATTTGCTAATTTGTCAACCTGGCATCTAGGAGTGAAAGAGAGTGAATAAGTAGTAGCATGCAAAATGGGGAAATCTTGTCGAACCCTGCACAAATGACAAATGAAACCCACAGAGGCCTCGTTGACTTTGAACGAGATTTTATGGTCCCAAAAATAGTAGAGATCCAAGCGATGAATACATTAGGGGGTGTTGAAGCGATCCAGTCAGGGATGCCTAACGTCTGGTCTTAGAGGGCATGCCCCCCCCTAATCGTTGTATCAGAGGAGACCAATATAGTTGGGAGGTAGGGCACATGCCCCCCCTAATTGTTTGGGCCATTTTAAGTTTCTCTTACCCTTGCACTTCAAAATAATATCATATCCATGTGTGCCCTGCACCATCCGAATCCATCTATGCCTTAGATATTCCCTCAGCCCTATAAGGGTCCAACTCTCCTTCCTCCTTGCATGCTAGTTATCCCACAACAACGACTCATGGAGCCGGTGTGATACTACACCTTCCATCCGAAGTGTCCGACTCCCTCGCGAACCCATTGCACCTTGCGGTTGAGTTCCCAATTTCCATCACTATGCCTCCCTCTTGGTTGTGTCACATTCCTTAGACTCTCTCAAGAATGCTATGATTGTTTTTCGCCTCCTCTCGGAAGCGTCACGACCTTGGATCCCTCACAAACTCGTTGTGGCTGATTCCTCGCTTATCTCTTGGAAATGTCGTGCCCCCAGCTCCTTCATGGACATGTCATAGTTGCACCAATGTGACGAATCCACGATTCATTGCCTTTATTCTTTTATTTTAGCTTCATTTTCTTAGTCAAACACCTATAAAGACCCACTAATTTCATGAAATTACCATTTTGCATGCATTTGTTAAATATGTATTTTTAACACTTTTTGTATCCAAAATAAAAGCATAAAAAAGAAAAGAAAAAGAAACGAAAAGAAAAGAAAGGATGTATTTATGCAATAAATACATACTGACCCGAACCCCGAGAGAAGGTCAAGACTTGACCTGATCAACCAGGAATAAAGTAAGGGAGATAGGGCCTTCTGTCAAAAATCCAAAAATAATTTGAACATAAATTCCTTATATATTTGTATAAAACTTATACTATTTTATTTGTACATGATTTGACCTCAAATTAATTATTTTTGTAAACAAAAGTTGTAAATAAAAATGTGTTGTCAATGATAATAATAATTGTCAAAATAAAATAATGTACATATTACTAATAATCACCTTCAGAAAAAGCCACAATGCGATCACTGAAATACCAATTCCGGCTCCATACGAACTCAAATTAAACCAAAGTCACTTCCATTATAATCTAAATCAAATTATCTTTCAAATGGTTGTGCTTTCATAATTTTTGGAGTTACGGTTGATAAGTTTTTTTGGGTGTTTTGTGCAGTTTTCCCACATACTTGTTGTATATATTTTATTCGTATTTATTTTTATACATAATGTAAATATTTGTAAATATTGTTTTCATTTAAAATATAAAATATATATATATATATATAAATTAAAAAAGATATAAAAATTATTTCCTTATGTATATATGTGCATATTGTATTATATGTACATAATACTTGTATACCACTAACATCCTTATAAAAAATCATCAAAAAAAATAAAATATCTCACATTGAATAATTAATTTAATTTAATTATGAAATTCATATTTAATTATTTGATTTATTGTATTTATTTAGATTATTTGATTTAATAACCTACCATGTATATAAGATTTGATTTTATACCTTTAATAACCACCATTAAGGTAAAAAATTGATTTTTGGAAATTATTTAATTTATTTATTTTATTAATTCTGAAATTTCTTATTAATTTATTATTTATTTTTTTTCTTTAATTATTTTATTAATTAACCAATAAAAACATTCTTCTTTTGTACATTCCTTACTCTTTTAGTTTTCTTCTCTTTTTAATGGGCTCCTCCTCCTTCTATCATTTTTTGATCAATCTGGTGGAAAGGAGCCCGATCTCCAAGAGCCGTCTTGTTGAAGAAGGGTGCCCATCCTCCAAGCCGTCCGGTGACAGAGCGTCGGCCCTCGTCGAGGCCATCACGGCATTTCTGGACCCCGAGGTGAGATCCATTTTATTTCCTATCTTTTTCTATTAGATAGATCATAGTTTAAATTTTTTCCTCAATTTCATTAATCTTTAGATATTAAAAATAAAAAAATTACATATCACATTTCCGTCCCGAAATCAAAATTTTCACCTCACCTCTTAATCTCTCTGTTCCACATTTCTATCTTACACAATCTTCCATCTCCGGTCATGTACGGTGACCGGAGCGACGAATCTATCTTCCGCTCTGCGTAAGATCCATATCATTCACCCCTCCTATTTTGTGTATAAATAAAAAAGAAGATGTAATTCTTTTTCCTATTTGTCTCACATTTGTTTTTGCAGGAAAGATAAAAAAGTTTTGTTTTTTTCTCTAATCTTTGTTTTGCAGGTTAAAATGATAAAAAAAATTAAAAGAAATTTTTTATCTCAATTTTGTACATAAAAATAAAAACAAAAAAATAATTAAAAAAACAGCAGCAGAACGGGCGGTGCCCGGTCCGCTGCCACACGCCCCCTCTCGCGCGATGCCGGCTCGCCAGCCGCTCCCCGCCGCCTTTTTCTACCTCTCGCGCCTCCAGCCGCCAGACCTGCCGGTCTCCCCTGATCTACTTCCACGACCACCAACAGGTGCGGCTCCTCGTTCCTCCACGTCCCCTTCGTGGCGGTGGCCAGAGCCCTCCAACCTCCGGAACTGCAACCGCCTCACTATTAGCGGCTCACCTGCGCTGGATGCCCTCCTCCCACCTCCAGCGGTGGTTCAGCCACGAAGCCCCTCCGCGCAGACCCCCGAGCCATCCAAAGCTGCCTGCCGCACCTACTTGCATGGAGGAAGAGGGAGGGTGGCGGTCCCCCCTCTCTTGGTAGAAATGAGATGAAACCCTATTGGGATTTGATTTTAAAACTGAAAAAATAGGGAAAATTGCAAGATCGTCCCTGAATATATTCAAATTTTCAAAGAAGCCCCTGCCTTAAGAACGGCACATGCTTTGCACCTGATGTGTAGGTAAACTTCACTTTTTCTCCTGCAAGTCTAAGTTTTTATTATTTAATTCAGAACTTTTCAGCAAATTACATTTCAGTCCCTGTTCTTCCAGACTCTTTATTGCTTGATCTTTTCATCAGAATAAATGTTTTTATTTTTCTAAAAATTCTCAAAAAAATGGTGTATATTTCTACTATAGTTTTTATCATCGTATAAATTTTTCATCATTTTTTATTGCCATTTAATTTATTTAGAAAATAAAAAAGTAACTTTTTGTCTGCCCGAAATTGGAAAATTCATAAAAATTCGAAAACTAGACTAAAAATTCCAAAAAATTACTGTAGGTGTGTTTTGTTGTCTTTTCATTTCTTTCTGATTTTCTTGCATTAACTTTTTGGTAAAACTCCAAAAAATTGTAAAAAAACTAAAAATATTAAAATAATTGTAGAAAATTTTAGAAAAATCCAAAAATATGACCTTGGTCTCTGTTTGTAGATATTTCTTGGTAGTTTATTGATGAATCTCCATTTCATCACCTTTATTCTATCATTTTGGTCTTAAAAACCCCAGCAAATGCATGTAAATAGCCTCAATTTGTACATAATAACATTCATTATTCATTGTATTAATTATACGTAAAATAAGGTTTTTATGCCAAAATTATATAATAAAGAGAAGAAAAGAAAAAGGAGTGAAATATTGCAAATATTTTATGACCCTAACCCCGAGACCAAGGCCAGCATGGAATTGGTCGACAAGGAATAAAGTAGGGGGAGATAAGGGCAAATAATACAATAATTGAGTTTGCGTAAAAATAATACTCAATGTACATTTTATACACAGAATAAAAAACCAAAATCTCAACTTCACAGACCCATATCTTGCAAATAAAAACTCCAAATTACCCAAACTCACCTTTAATTGTACATAGCTTTCTAAGAACTATTTAATAAAATTCGTTTCATAATTTTTGGAGTCCATCTGCAAAAGTTAGGTTTTTGGCCCCTATTGTACAATATACCCGAATAAAATATTCAATTTATTCTTCGTTCATTATTTCTATAAACTTATATTTTAGGAATTTTGTAAATAATGTATATAATACATGTACATATTGAAATTAGAATAAAACCAAAAAGAATTTGCAAAATAAAATAAATCTATGAAAGGAGACAAAATACCTATGTTGAGTATGTACATAAATAAAAAGGAGATTTAATTATTTTATTCTTTATTCATCTATATTTTTATAATAATGTAAATATTACATATAACTCATTAAAAATACAAATTCAAAATAAAAACAAATAAACTCTATTAAATAAAGTATACATAATATATAGGTAAAATACCTATAAGTATAACTACATATACATGTACCTATTTATTTAAAAATGTAATAAACTTATAAAAATTGAATAAAAATATATTTATACTCAAAAAATAAGATATAAATTTATAAAATAAGAAAATAAAATAATAAAATAAAAATAAACAAAATAAAAATAAATACATATAAATATACTTATAAATACATTATTAAAATACATCCATAATAAAATACATCAAAAAATAAATAAAAATCATAAATAAATACTACATTATTTAATAAACATTTTTTATTTAATAAGCAAAATCTAATTAATTTATTTATTATGTCTAATAAATGGGTCAATTTCTGGTCGATGTGGACCAATCAGAGGCCAGGGAATGTTGACCTCCGGTCAACTCCCCCCTGCGCCTCTGACTTCCGTCATAACTGTCAATTCCCTCGTTTTCTCCATTTTTCCCGCTCGATCGGTCGCTTCTTCGTCAAAAGTCCCTTCACGGAACTTTCTCCCAGAAGCATCATGATCCTCGCCGCATCTCTTATTCGTTTGTGCATAACCTAGATTCTTTAATTTTAGCCAGTCAATAAGGGCGCCCCCTCCTGTTTATAAATAACTCCATCTTCCTCCTCCGAATTTTTTGGCCATTTCCCTAGCCTTAGAGCCCCCGCCTTCTACCTACCGTGCATCCAGGTGACAGCTGGAGGTCCCCTGAAGGTCGAGGAGGCTTGCAGAGGAAGGAGATGCACCCACGGCGGCGCTCCGGCAGTCGTCCTGTTCCCTGGAGTTTTTCCAGGTATAAGAGTTGCGTGTTTATGTTTCTAGGTAGATTTTTATTCCTGCATTTCAGTTCTGCATTTTATTTGGCATTTAGATCAGTAGTGTAGCTTAGTTTAGCAGAATCGAAGTTCGCCGGAGCTCAGCTCCGGCGACTTCTCCACCGTGCCATCGATTGTTTCCCGACTCGCTTTCAACTTCATTCTGTTCCCCACCATCTTCTCTACCTCCAAGCCAACTAAACCCAACCAGATCTGTCCTAGATCTGCGAATCGAAGCTTCTCCACCGCCTTCCGCCGGAGCTTCGCCGCCCATCGTCATCCCCTTGCTTCCAGCTTCAAACCCCGGGTCGAGGAGAGAGACCTCGAGCCCCTCTACCTTTCTGTGCAGGTTAGGCATGCTAAAACGAGCCAGGAGACGAATCCCAAGCAGGCGGAGGTACCTGGAGCCGCGCTTCTTCATCGAGCTCTTAGTGGCACTCCAGCGTACCTCAGCTCGATCCGACACCTCCAGCAAGTAGAGGACTCTGCCAGGAAGCTTTTGGGACCTTCAGGAGCCGCAAAGACCGACAGGAGCGCGAGATCTTGCCGAAAGAAGCTCGCCCCGGCGAGCCTTCTTCCCTGTTCTTCCACGCTAGCCCCCTGCCGTTGGATGAAGATCAAAGTCCCAGGAGGAAGCTCAGCCATCCAATGGAGCGAAGCCTTCACCGTCAGATCAGTCCGGCTGATCTAATCTCCAGTGTTCATCGTCGAAGTGGCATCGGCAAACGTGGAGGCGCCACGTGGATAAGTCACGCGCATCAACCGTTGGATCAAGCGCCTTTGGGGGTAATTTTCATATTTAGCCCCCGCTCTTTTTGTAATTAATTTTTAATTCTGTAAATAAGATATAACGTTGTAAATAAGGTGGAAACTTTGCATGGACCCCCTGTATGGTTCTTCATATTACACTTGGGTCCAGTCCACGTCACCTCACGTGTCGTCCCACATGAGGTGGTTAAATTGCACGAGCCCTCCTGTATGTTTGTATATTTATCTTCAGTCTATAAAATAAAATCTCAAGTGTATTATTTTTGTAAAAAAATGCAACCAGGACCCTGGAGTTTCTGAAATTGCATTTTGGTCCCTGTGGGTGCGGATCACGTGTAGTCCCACGTGATGGTCAAATTGCAAGGGGGCCCTAGCGAGTTTTCTTATTTGGTTTTAGTCCTTAAAATTGCAGAACACGTTAAGATATTTTGGTGTTTTTGCACTGTGACCCCTTGAAGTTATTTTATTTGCAAAAATGCCCCTGCCAGGCTTTATTATTTTTGTGTCTTTTATGTATTTATTAAAAATACCTATGGTGCTCCTAAAAATTCAGAAAAATTAGGATAAATGCTCCATGCTATGTACTTTCACGCCCACATTTTATTTTGCATTTTTTGCATTTGTCCTAATTATTAAAAATGAAAAAGGAGCCATTTTTGTACTGTTTAATTTACAAAATTCAAAAAAAAATATAAAAACATTTTGAAAAATTCCAAAAAAATTATATATGGTATATTTATATTTATATATATAGAGTCCAGAAAACGAAAAACCCTAAAAATAGAAAAAGAAAATATAAAAATTTCAAGAAGCTCCAAAATCCTAAAAAAATATAAAAACCCTTGAAAAATACCAAAAATATGTTTTCTTATTTTATAATTAGCTATATATTATTATTTATTAAATTCAATTTGGGTTATTTTTGGACTTATTTCATATTTTAAAACCCAAATTATTTTCGGCTTATTTAATTAGTCCCATGTTAGGGACATTTTTGGAATTAAAAATACATAAAAATTAGCAAAATTCCAGAAAAATAACATAAAAAATAGAAAAATATAAAAACCCTAAAAATATTATACTTAATATATTTTGAGTATGTGTATATATATATATCCATTTACTACTTCTCCCTCTTCTCTTATATATATATATCTCTATATATATATTATGTAATTAAAATATAAATAAAAAATAAAAAATGAAAATATAAAAACAAAATAAAAATTATAAAAACAAAAATATATAAAAATATATATATAATTAAAAACCCACAAAAACAATAAGAATTGGTCATGATCATTGAATTGAATAATTGCACAATAATTTTCACAATACAACCGTTCGCCTCCCAGTGTTCGACCTCTACTTGTGCTTACACCTATAAACACTTGCATGCAGAGTTATAATAAATTTTAAGTCCACATTTTTGGATATTCATTGCATATATGTCTTGTGGGTTAATTGTTGTTTTATTTCGGATTTTGTGTGGTCGACTCAGCGACTGAGTTCCCGCCTTGTGAGGAACTTAAGACCACCGACTTTCGGAGTAAACAAATGGCACCGTTGCCAGGGAGGCAACGGATTTTGGATGATTGTTTATTCATTTATTTAATTCTTTGTTCATGTCCACTATTCATTTATTTATTTGATTATTAATTGATATTGTTGTGACTGTTTTGACCCTCTCTCTTTATTTGTCTTTGATGCGAGGGACCGCCAAGCAAGGGAGGACCTTCTAGGAGGACCTATGCACCCAAGCAAGGCGGAGTTGGCTTTTCTACGCCGGCCAACAGGAGAGAGCATCAAAGACAGATGGAGGAGAATTTTGGATGGCAATCTCATTTTTGCATTTTATTTTATTATGTATATTTATGTGAGAGAGTGACAATTGACATGTAATAATTCAGGACTCTCACACTCCGGCTCCCGAGGTCCATTGCCCGAGGGATTGTTCCTTTGGGGGCCTCGATGGTTTTGACGCTTTTTCTTTTTATTTTATTTTTATTATTTTATGTGAATGAGCCCTAGCTTAGGAATTGCTTGATCGAGTAGATTAGGTCCAAACACCCTAATATATTTGCATGTACCTATAGTGCTGGGATCTAGTAAAAATTTAAACAGTCGGTTCATTTATCTCTTAACCCTTGTGCCGTGAGTGAGCCCCATCAAGCGCTACTCCTGAACTCGAGTGTGTCGAGAAGAGGAGGGGTAAGCCAAGACCGGACTCTTAGGTTAAGGATAAGTGACCGACTTGTGGTGCTTTACGATAATAGCAGTTACTATCCTAGGGCGATTTCTTGGGCTTGCATTTGCATTTAGCATAGGTTTCATGTCTGTTCTGCATCCCGCATGGAGAAAGCTAGGAAGCGTTGTAAGTCTTCTTACTTAGCATGCATCATCGCTTTCCGACTTGCATGGCTTTTCTGACCTTCTCCCTCTGTTTGTGCCGATCTAGGATGCTTAATGGAAATTGAAACCTCGATAGGCACGTGCATTGAAAATACCAAAAAAAAGTGATAACTTAAATAAAATCGGGACTGCTAACTCTATTGGACCTAAAAATAAAACGTAATGGATTCCTTGTCTTGGGGAGAGCAACCCCCTCATTGTATGCGTTTTAAATTACTTACGCACACACTAAGGAGTAGAGCCCAAATCCCATCAAGCCTCCTAAGTGTTTGTACAACTTTGTGATTCTCACCTAACTCTAAAACCGAAAAGATAAATGATCGTCACCTGACGGTCTTCACTGTGTCGAGTAGGTGAATTGGGGGTTTGCCTTGCATATTGATTGTAACTTGGAGTTCGTTGCGTTTTCATTCATTATTAGAGTAGACGGTCCCGTCCGTGTGAGTCATGCATTTTTCATCTTTGAGTCTCTCTATCTCTCTTATACATATATCTCTTCATTTTACCTTGAGTCATGATATTGGCGCTTGAGCTCAATCATTCTTCGCCAAGTCCTTTGTTTCCCTCTTCTTCACCATCTTCTTCGTATCCACTGTATCATTCCCATCTTCTCTGGTTCGAGGAGAGCATGCTCTTCGAACCACCATTTTGACGGTGTTCCCGCCCTGTGTGGAACACCCAATTCTGTCTATATCCCGATCTTCTCGCCCGCCCTCCTCGTTCCCTCTCTATCACCCTTCTACTTCCCATGATATTGGCACGCACGCTCGATCAGCTTCTCACTTCATTGTGCTAACCTTCTTATCCATCTTCCTTATGTCCCCCGTATCACCTCTCCCTTTACCCGAGAATGTTTTGCACATCGATAACCCGCATCGAGGATTCCATGATTACCTTGATTATTTGTGTAAGACGGGCCAATGATGTTGAGGATGCTGAGATTGATTTGGTGGATTTGACTGTGGATACATGCATACGAGCGTATTGAGGATTTTTGATGATGCATGATCATTAGGTGTGATTCTTTATTAAGGATTTAGATATTACGCATCGGATTGAGGATGTGATATGAAGCGATGATTTGGTGATGATTTCACGAGCATTGATTGATATATCTTTCTTGAGGTTCTGGCCATCTTGATTTTGAGGATTGACTGCTTATTCTGATATGGACTGCCTGATAAAGGTGTGCGGATCCTGCATGATCTCTCATCTTCTTGATTACACCCTCCTTGATCTCCTGACTCTTTGATCCACCTATGGCACTTTGAGGATTCATGCTTATCTTTCGTGCCATCTCAGATGATGGGATTGACTTCGAGGGATTGCATTATGATTGATGAGCTGCTATTTAGTCCCTCCACTTGATCTTATGCCCTCCGGTAGATTGATGGATTCACATTATTTCGAGGACCTGACACTCTATGCCAGCATTCCCACGACCTACATTGATCTAGCTCGCATTCCTCCCCGAGGACTATCTGCGGGAGAATGCGACAATTTCTAGGACTACGGTTTCATCCACTGCTTGGGTCGCCATTTTGATGGGACCCGGAACCGAGTCATAAGATATGCTTGATTGGCCTCCTCCTATGATTGTGTACCCGATCTGTTGGTACTTGAGGCCAACTGTCTGATTGATCTCCTTGACAGTCCTCGCAAGGATGAGCCTTGATATTACAAGTATTTACTGCCTAGTTCATAGCTCTCTGAGGGTTATCTGCTAGAAACTATGACACATTATAGCTATGATGGTCTCCTCTGCTGGTAGGATGTCTGTCGCCTACCATGACCATATTATCTGTGGATCCGTCTGTTGGATCCGATTCCTTTGAGCCTTCGCTCTCCTTGATGACCCTCGCAAGGATGAGATGTACTCTGATTACTCACTGTGTAGCTCACATCACCTCCCGAGGACTATCTGCGGAAGGATGTGACACTTTCTTTACGATCGGCTTCACTCACTTCTAGTGCCTCCATTTGTTGGGGCACGAAGTCGATTCGTCTGCTATAGGCAGTTGGTCTCCCTTCCTAATTTTGCGCTCGATCTGTTGGGCCATGAGACCTACTTGGCTAGGTTCCTTTGAGTCCGCTCTCCTTGACGGTCCTCGCAAGGATGAGCTCTTTTCTGAGTATTCATTGACTAGCTCGTAGCTCCCAGAGGGTTATATGCGGGAGACTACAACATATTTCCTATTTGAGTGGTCTCATCTGTTGGTAGCCGATTTGTCGTCTACTGAGGCCACTATGTGGGTCCGTCTGATGGATCCGGCTCCTTTGAGCCTTCTCTCTCCTTGACGACCCTTGCAAGGTAGAGACACGGTCTGAGACTTCACTGCTTAGTTTGCATTACTCCCCGAGGACTATCTGCGGGAAAATACGACACTCTCTTTACGCTCGGTTTCCCCTACTAACTGTGTCTCCGATCTGCGGAGCACGAAACCGAGTCATTCGATATATATGGTTTTGGTCCCATCTTGAGTTGCACATTCGATCTGTGGATCATGGGACCCATCTGTTTAGACTCCTGTGACTCCGCTCGCCTTGATGGTCCTCGTAAGTACGAGCTTCTGATATCTGATCTTTCCATGCCTAGCTGGTAGCACGTTCCCCGAGTGTTGTCTGTGGGACACTGCCACATTCCTTAGACTCTTTGGTCTCTTCTGCTGGTAGCCGTTATGTCGCCTTCCGAGACCGATACTGATGATCTGTCTGATGGATCACTGACGCCTTTGCGTCCACTCACATTGACGACCCTTGCAACGGCGAGTCTCTTTCTGATTATTCATCGATTAGCATGTACCACTCCCCGAGGGTTATCTGCGGGAGGGTACATCATTTTCTAGATACTCGGTTTCATTTCTGGTATCTCCTGTCTATTAGAGCACGAAGCCGAGTCTTTTGAGTTGTGAACCTGGTCCCCTCTATGATTGTGTAACCGATCTGCTGATCACGGGACCAAGTCTTCTGATTATGGTCTGATTCCCAGCTCCTTTGAGCCTGCTCACCTTGACGACCCTCGCAGGGTTGAGCCATGTATTGCGGTATTCGGTGTGTCTCCTCTGATCTTTCGACCTCATAACCACCGAATGCCACGATGTCTCTTGTTCCTTACCTTTTCATATCTTATTGAGACTCTGATTGATCGGAGGAATCTTTATTGTTCCTTCCTCCTCCTGGTATTATAGTATCGACTCTGTTTCCTCATGTTGACCCCACGAGCTGATTGACTGCTTCATGCTACCGGTCTCTGCTTTACTTTCCGATCTCTTTGACCCCGGTAGCCGACACCCACCTGACTGCATATCCGGGTGTCTTTTTACCTTCTGACTGCGTCCTCGTTCTCACAGGGAGACGATGAC
Organism: Ottelia alismoides; assembly: GCA_037367405.1. Taxonomy (NCBI): domain Eukaryota; kingdom Viridiplantae; phylum Streptophyta; class Magnoliopsida; order Alismatales; family Hydrocharitaceae; genus Ottelia; species Ottelia alismoides. The sequence continues at coordinate 714,947 of JAZKJV010009972.1, forward strand.
GCAAGTACGGTATTCACTTGTCAGATATCGTCCTGTACTTCACCAGTCTCTTCATCGCTTGTATATATGTGTGTGCCTTGTTCATTCTTTCTCCCGCATGTTATGTGTGCCCTAGATCTGTCGCCATATCTTTGTGACTACACTTAGGACGTACCTTGTCCTAAGTATAGGGGGGTACACACCGTGTTGTTCTTTCATTGTTCAGTTTCATCACTCCTGTTGTTACCTATACTTAGGGATATCTCACCCTAAGTATAGGGGGAGTAATGCGTATATTCTCCACGATCTTTTCGTCTATCTGTATATATTTCTCTTTTCTTATTTTCTTCTTTTCCTTTTCTATCTTCTTTATCTAAATAAAAGGTGTCGCCCCTTGTAGACAGTCTTCTATACTTAGGACGTACTTTGTCCTAAGTATAGGGGGGTACACCCCTGATTTGTTAATTCTTTGATATGTCTATTCCCACCCTTGACCCTCCCTGCTTTGTGTACAATCTTCTATACTTAGGATTACTTGATCCTAAGTATAGGGGGGACGGTCAACTTCTATTTCCTTCATCTCTTATTCGTATATTCTTTAGACTCGTCTATACTCAGTACGAGTTATGTCTTCGCTTTCTCTTTTCCGATCTATGAGGACATAGCTCATGCTAAGTATAGGGGGGTCGTATATACTCTGTATATACTTTAGCCATAACTCATACTTTCATATAATTATTAATAAATAAGGCTAACAATATGATATAATTCATTAAAAAATTAATTAATAATGCTTCTTATTCCTCGGATTCTTTTTGTGTATACTGATTAATAAATCAGGTCAAAAATATTTTTGCAAAATGATTTGAAAAATGGTGTGAACTGTTTGGAAAACTTTTTGTGAAATATTTTCAACCTGTATAAAAATATTTTGATTGCAAAAAATCTTTTATTTGTGTGAAATAAAGGATTTGGAAACCTATTTGCAAATGATTTTGAAAATGTTTGTAAAAATATTTTGAAAAATGTATATAGTGTTTGCAAAATCTTTGCAAAATGGCTTTCAAATGTTTGTAAATATTTGCAAAAATTATTTTGTACTATAGTTTTCAAAATGATTTTTAAATAAATTTGAGGAATAAAAAGCATCATAATAAAATAAATAAAAATAAATGAAAAATACATAAAATTCTTTATCAATTGTATATACACCTAAATAAAAATACTTTGTTAAAACCTGTAAAGTCTTGTAATATAAAGCAACACGCCTGTGTAAATAGTGGTACATATTTTATACTTTCAGTGCCAAAATTCTTTTATTTGTAAATTCTTTGTGTAAAAAATCCTCTCTTTGTTTTCAAATTCTTTGAAAAATTGCATTATTCTTTGCATATTTGTAAATAGCATTTGCATAGCATTCATATTCTTTTATTGAGCTTGATAATTGAACTAGTCCAATAAAGTCAAAGATTGGAGCTTGGTTGGACATTACTGCACCTAACTGCACTGGAACCTTATGGGAACTAGGTTTAAGGTACTTCAGGTCTATTCAGACTTAAGTCTTTGAGAAATCAGGACTGGGTTCAAGTCACCTCAGTGGACTAACTAGAACTTGTCGAAACACACGCATGACTTTTGTCGGTCGTGACCTAACTTGGACACTTGCACCTTTCACTTGGCTCAACTCAGTTGGAGTGGTGAGGGGGTTGGATTTGCCAGTCTAAGATGCACACGGGTGGAAACATTCGTCCTCGTCTAGGGAGGGAAGTGCACCCCAACCTTGTCCAGTTTCAATGAAGTCGAATGACATGAGAGTGTGGGTTGCAATAAAGCTTCAAAAGAGGGATAGTCTTCTGGCTCAAGAGGGAAAGTCCTTATGTAAATGTTGCTGTAAATAGTATGTTGAAAAAAAAAACTCCAAAAAAGGGGATAGGCTTGTAAATAAAAATAAAAGTGCATGCCGGAGTATGTATATATGTTGTATAGAAAATAAGCAAGTTTGAGCATCAAAGTTATACCATGTGAGCCTGCAGCTGGATGACTTGACTATACTGGTCTTGCATCCCAGGATAGGTAGCTACACTGGCTACCGTCCATTCTCTTCTTCACCCCCTCCTCTTGAGCCGGATGTCACTTGAACTTAGAAGGGAATACCCCGCTCCTCGACGGTAGAGGGCTGGATTGGGGAATCATTGGGTTGTCATTCTAGAGAAGTCAGTTCCTTTGTCATTTCAGTTGGGGAGAGCCACTCTCACTTACACTGTACAAGTCAGCTTCATAGTCATAAGGGTTTGCGTATGAAGTAGGCTAGTTCTGACAAGGCTATTGAGGTGTGTTCAACCGCGTTCTGTGACTCTCGAAGACTGTTGTGCTTTAGATTTGGTTCCCGACTAGGTTCCACACACATTCTCACACCAAGGTCTAACCTGAGCTCCAAACTTTGATTTTGTACAGATGAGTTTAATCATCATGATCAATTTAATCTATTCTTTTTATTCTTTATTTCTCTTTTTCTTTTCTTATGATTCTTTATTCTTTTTGAACTTATTGCATAAGTATTTGCTAGGGACTAGCAAAGGCAAGTATAGGGGGGTGATGAATCTCCATTTCATCACCTTTATTCTATCATTTTGGCCTTAAAAACCCTAGCAAATGCATGTAAATAGCCTCAATTTGTACATAATAACATTCATTATTCATTGTATTAATTATACATAAAATAAGGTTTTTTATGCCAAAATTATAGAATAAAGAGAAGAAAATAAAAAGGAGTAAAATATTGCAAATATTTTATGACCCTAACCCTGAGACCAAGGCCAGCATGGAATTGGTCGACAAGGAATAAAGTAGGGGGAGATAAGGGCAAATAATACAATAAAGACCTCATTTATTTATTTATTTATGCATTTTGACACCTATTTTGTACATAATTATTCATTCATCAAATAAAGAAACTTTGTACATAAAAGTTGTATATAATAAGGTGAATAAAAATACAAAATTGAGTTTGCGTAAAAATAATACTCAATATACATTTTATACACAGAATACAAAGCCAAAATCTCAACTTCACAAACCCATATCTTGCAAATAAAAACTCCAAATTACCCAAACTCACCTTTAATTGTATATAGCTTTCCAAGAACTATTTAATAAAATTGGTTTCATAATTTTTGGAGTCCATCTGCAAAAGTTAGGTTTTTGGCCCCTATTGTACGATATACCCGAATAAAATATTCAATTTATTCTTCATTCATTATTTCTATAAACTTATATTTTTAGAATTTTGTAAATAATGTATATAATACATGTACATATTGAAATTAGAATAAAACCAAAAAGAATTTGCAAAATAAAATAAATCTATGAAATACATAGACAAAATACCTATGTTGAGTATGTACATAAATAAAAAGGAGATTTAATTATTTTATTCTTTATTCATCTATATTTTTATAATAATGTAAATATTACATATAACTTATTAAAAATACAAATTTAAAATAAAAACAAATAAAATCTATTAAATAAAGTATACATAATATATAGGTAAAATACCTATAAGTATAACTACATATACATGTACCTATTTATTTAAAAATGTAAATAAACTTATAAAAATTGAATAAAAATATATTTATACTCAAAAAATAAGATATAAATTTATAAAATAAGAAAATAAAAATAAACAAAATAAAAATAAATACATATAAATATATTAATAAATACATTATTAAAATACACCCATAATAAAATACATCAAAAAAATAAATAAAAATCATAAATAAATACTAAATTATTTAATAAACATTTTTTTATTTAATAAGAAAAATCTAATTAATTTATTTATTATATCTAATAAATGGGTCAATTTCTGGTCGATGTGGACCAATCAGAGGCCAGGGAATGTTGACCTCCGGTCAACTCCCCCCTGCGCCTCTGACTTCCGTCAGAACTGTCAATTCCCTCGTTTTTCTCCATTTTTCCCGCTCGATCGGTCGCTTCTTCGTCAACAGTCACGGAACTTTCTCCCAAAAGCATCATGATCCTCGCCGCATCTCTTATTCGTTTGTACATTACCTAGATTCTTTAATTTTAGCCGGTCAATAAGGGCGCCCCCTCCTGTTTATATATAACTCCATCTTCCTCCTCCGAATTTTTTGGCCATTTCCCTAGCCCTAGAGCCCCTGCCTTCGATCTAGCGTGCATCCAGGTGACAACTGGAGGTCCCCTGAAGGTCGAGGAGGCTTGCGGAGGAAGGAGATGCGCCCACGGCGACGTTCCGGCAGTCGTCCTGCTCCCTGGAGTTTCTCCAGATATAAGAGCTGCGTGTTTACGTTTCTAGGTAGATTTTTATTCCTGCATTTCAGTTCTGCATTTTATTTGTCATTTAGATCAGTAGTGTAGCTTAGTTTAGCAGAATCGAAGTTCGCCGGAGCTCAGCTCCAGCGACTTCTCCACCGTGCCATCGACTGTTTCCCGACTCGCTTTCACCTTCATTATGTTCCCCACCATCTTATCCACCTCCAAGCCACCTAAACCCAACCAGATCTGTCCTAGATCTGCGAATCGAAGCTTCTCCACTGCCTTCCGTCGGAGCTTCGCCACCCATCGTCATCCCCTTGCTTCCAGCTTCAAACCCCAGGTCGAGGAGAGAGACCTCGAGCCCCTCTACCTTTCTGTGCAGGTTAGGCATGCTAAAATGAGCCAGGAGACGAATCCCAAGCAGGCGGAGGTACCTGGATCCGCGCTTCTTCATCGAGCTCTTAGTGGCGCTCCAGCGTACCTCGGCTCGATCCGACACCTCCAGCAAGTAGAGGACTCTGCCAGGAAGCTTTTGGGACCTTCAGGAGCCGCAAAGACCGGTAGGAGCGCGAGATCTCGCCGGAAGAAGCTCGCCCCGGCGAGCCTTCTTCCCTGTTCTTCCACGCTAGCCCCCTGCCGTTGGATGAAGATCAAAGTCCCAGGAGGAAGCTCAGCCGTCCGATGGAGCGAAGCCTTCACCGTCAGATCAGCCCGGCTGATCTAATCTCCAGCGTTCATCGTCGAAGCGGCATCGGCAAACGTGGAGGCGCCACGTGGATAAGTCACGCGCATCAACCGTTGGATCAAGCGCCTTTTGGGGGTAATTTTCATATTTATCCCTCGCTCTTTTTGTAATTAATTTTTAATTCTATAAATAAGATATAAGGTTGTAAATAAGGTGGAAATTTTGCATGGACCCCCTGTATGGTTTTTCATATTACACTTGGGTCCAGTCCACGTCACCTCACGTGTCGTCCCATGTGAGGTGGTTAAATTGCACGAGCCCCCCTGTATGTTTGTATATTTATCTTCAGTCCATAAAATAAAATCTCAAGTGTATTATTTTTGTGAAAAATTGCAACCAGGACCCTGGAGTTTCTGAAATTGCGTTTTGGTCCCTGTGGGTACGGATCACGTGTAGTCCCACGTGATGGTCAAATTGCAAGGGGGGCCTGGCAGGTTTTCTTATTTGGTTTTAGTCCTTAAAATTGCAGAACACGTTAAGATATTTTGGTGTTTTTGCACTGTGACTCCCTGAAGTTATTTTATTTGCAAAAATGCCCCTGCCAGGCTTTATTATTTTTGTGTCTTTTATGTATTTATCAAAAATACCTATGGTGCTTCTAAAAATTCAGAAATATTAGGATAAATGCTCCATGCTATGTACTTTCACGCCCACATTTTATTTTGCATTTTTTGCATTTATCCTAATTATTAAAAATGAAAAAGGATCCATTTTTGTACTGTTTAATTTACAAAATTCCAAAAAAATATAAAAACATTTTGAAAAATTCCAAAAAAATTATATATGGTATATATATAGAGTCTAGAAAATGAAAAACCCTAAAAATATAAAAAGAAAATATAAAAATTTCAAGAAGCTCCAATACCCTAAAAAAATATAAAAACCCTTGAAAAATACCAAAAATATTTTTTCTTATTTTATAATTAGCTATATATTATTATTTATTGAAATCAATTTGGGTTATTTTGGACTTATTTCATATTTTAAAACCCAAATTATTTTCAGCTTATTTAATTAGTCCCATGTCAGGGACATTTTTGGAATTAAAAATACATAAAAATTAGCAAAATTCCAGAAAAATAACATAAAAATTAGAAAAATATAAAAACCCTAAAAATATTATACTTAATATATTTTGAGTATGTATATATATATATCCATATACTACTTCTCCCTCTTCTCTTATATATATATATAAATATATATATATTATGTAATTAAAATATAAATAGAAAATAAAATTAATTGTTGTTTTATTCTGGATTTTTTGTGGTCGACTCAGCGACTGAGTTCCCGCCTTGTGAGGAACTTAAGACCACCGATTTTCGGAGTAAACATTTATATTAAAAATAGTTTCCATGAGTATTAGGTACTTAAACTATTTTTAAGTTGCAAAATACTCGTGGTTGTGCACTGTTTTCTCTTATTTTCCCTTGTTTGATTTTTAGAAAATTACAAAATCAACAGAAAAATTTGAAAAAATTACCAAAAACATTTTAAAATATATAAAACACAAAAACATTTTCTCTATAACTTTCTGATTATTTTGGCTATTTTGGAAAATACAAAAAGAGTGTGGTGTTGTGTATTATTTATCTTTTGTGCTTGTTTTGAAAATTAAAAAAAATTAAAAATTAAAAATCACTAAAAAATCATTTTCGAAATTTGACAACTTAGTTTTTAAATCGTGCTCCTTGTGTTCGACCCTGTCGCTATACCAGGTAAAAAGAATAGCGAAAACCGCTTACATTTGCGTTGATTGTCTCATATTTCTTAAGTGGTCTAAAAAACAAAATATTTTCTCAATTGATCGCGCTTGGTGTCATCGGAATGACATCGTTGCCAGGGAGCACTGCTTTGTAGTCATTTTTCAATTTTGTGATATTTCTCTCTCTATATTATAATTGTTTTCTGACCTTCTCTTTTGGATTTTTGTGTGAGGATCTGCTTGGAGGAAGACTTGGAGTTTCTTTTTGGAGGACCCGCACAGGAGGAAGAGCAGGGAGGAGAAGAAGATTTTTATTATATTTGAGAGAATATTTCTGCATATTTGTAATAATTTAGGACTTTAGACTTATGGACTTGGACTATTATTTGGGGTCTGTTTCGCTAAGTGCCGGTGCACTTGGGGGACCTCACCGCTGTTTTTCGTGTTTTTGATTTCACGTCATAACTTGCTATCTGATTCTTACGATTTTAGCCCCTAGACATAGGATTTTTTGTTGATTGTGATGTAAGTAGAGGCCCAAAACTTAATAGATTATCTGTTCAAATAGAACGTAATTAGACCTTCCTAAAATTAATTGAAAAGTTAGTTTAATTGAATTTGAGACCATGTGCCGTGAGGAGTCACATACAGCGCTGGCAGGACCCGTTGTGGCGGGCACCGAGTGACTCCCTGGATCGAGCTCCGGATTCGATTCGGTTAGCTAACTATTGTTCTTCACGATCAATAGAAGCTGCTCGTCTAGAGCTGATTTCCTCGTGCAACATATAGTTAGTTTACATTCTGTATTTAATTTATGTGTGGATCATATTGCATGTAGAGTGCTAGAGTAAGGTACGCATTTTCTATCTCTGCATGCATCATCGTGTTTGACCGTGCATTGGCTTTTTCGACTTCCTCCCCCTATTTTTGGACTCAAGTTAATCAAAGTGGAAATCAGAAAATTTGCTAGATGTTGTTTGTTTCTTTGAAAATATCCAAAAGAAAGTGAAAATCAAAAATAAAAAAAAGGGACTGTTAATTGAACTTAACCTCTAAAATTAAACGTAAGTGATTCCTCATTGTATTAGGAGAGCAATCCTCTCATTGTTTGCATTTTTATATGCTCACGTACACACTAAGGAGTAGTGCCCAAATCCTATTTAAGCCTCCTAAGTGTTTGTACATTTTTTGTCTGATTACTAAACTCTAAAACAGAAAAGATAAAGACCGAGATCTCACGGTCAGATTTGCGTAGAGTTGGTGAATTGGGGGTTTGCATTGTGTTTGTATGTCTTCGGTGTAAGTCGGTTACGTTCATCCTCTCTAAATCATTAGCAGTCACCTTCTCTCTCTCTCTCACTCTACCCCACCCTCCCTCCCTTCATCATCGTTCTTTCCTCTCATCATGATGGGCCAGTCTCCATTTCAGCCAGATTTTGTGGCTTCTCCATTTCCTACCCATTATTCCCGCCCACTGTCTTGGGAGGTTGGAACTCCGATCGACATCCCTTCTTCTCCCTTCCCACCTTCCCATTGGGGACATGCTGCGAGTGATGTCCGAAGAGTTCAATTTGACCAGATACAAGACCCGAGTGATTACCTTGCTGAGATAAGAGTGCATTCCATAGGCGACCATATGGAGCAGTTGCAAGCGTTAGATGGCTTCTATCTTGTGATAATGGATGAGTACACAGATCAGGAAGCACAGTACACTTCCACTTTGAGATCCTTTGTTCTGGATTTAGAGTTCATTGATCTACTGCCGAAATTCTCAGGGGAAGTGCACGAGGAATCTTATTTACATATTGATGAATTGGAGGATATTCATGGATCACGATCATATTCTGATATCACTTTTAAGAACCTGATGCTGATTACCTTCCCATTTACACTTCAGAGTAGAGCCAATAGTGGGCACAAACGATTGGGAAGGAAATTGGCTACATGGGGGGACCTACGATCATTGTTTTTGCAGAGATTTTACTCCCAGCGTAGACCTGATATGATGCGGTCTTGTATTCGTGATTTTTGAATTGACCCCCATGAGCCATTGAGAGATTCATAGTCGAGGTTACTTGATATTTTGAGGCGATTTCCAGATCATGGATTTACGATGACTGACCTCATCCACATCGCCATGAGGGGGATGACCGCTGAACAAATTGCATATGTTATTACCTCATCTGGTGGTCCACACCATAGTCATGACCTAGATTTATTTGAGACCATCTTGGGAACACATTCATACATTTCATATATGCAAGATGATTTCGGAACAATAGATGAGGAAGAGATGACACTTGTTGAGTATGTGACACATCATGCAGATTTAAATAGCACACACCAATCAGAGGATATGGATGGTAATACTTTTCATATGATGGTTGTGTTGACTACTACTGTGAGTTCCCACAGCCGAACATTGGTTGAGGACCCATTGGATATATAGACAAATTTTGAGCCAGTCCCACTCTTTCACGTAGAAAATTCTTGGATTCTAGATTTGTTAGGAGCTCAAGAAATAAAGGCAGATCCCACATCTCAACCATCCTTTGAGTCATTTCAGTGTCCATGCCCAATTGATTCAGTATCTTTCCTTCAGAAGATCTTCTCAGATTCAGATATACATTTTGATCTATCTCAGCAGAGAGAGCTTTATGAGGGACCAATTTTGGATTTGATAGATATAAATAGTCCCTTATTCGAGCCTTGTGTCCTCCCATTTGATGAGGTCGATATATTATTGGAGGACTTGATATTTGACAGCATAGATCCCAGTTCCCTGATGATTCGGCATTACTCCTCGACGGTTATCTGCGGAAGGATGCCATGGACCCTGTGTACTCGCTTTCAGTTTTTGAGAGTGCATCCGATCTGGAGGATCATGAGACTGAATTTTCAGATATTTTTGATCATGCGTTTGGGGTTTCTCTCCTCGAAGCCCCTCGTGAGGATGACCCGATCTTTGAGGTATTCGATGATTTCACTGATTTGTCTACATTATATACATCAGATATCAGCCTTTATAGTGAGTCTCATGATCATGATCTTCCTTATCTATTCGAGACGGTGATTGATGTGGAGGATTCACTGACTGATCCTTCCTTTTCCATGTTTGACTTCTTCGGCTCTACCCTTTCACTCCATTCAGATCTTGAGCTGACGATTTCTTTTGTGCTACCGGATCTCGATTTCATCTTCCCATATCTTTACCCGGTAGCAAACACCCGCTTGATTGTTTACTTGGGTGTCGTCATTTACTCTATAGAGTTCGTTGTTGTTCGATCACTGAGACTGCAATGACAGTACAGTATTCGCCTCACAGATACCGTCCTGAACCACGATGCGACATTATCCTAGCCTTTGCGCACACCTAGGGGCGTAAACTTTAGCGCTTGTTGAGAGGCACCTCAACATTGTTCACATCTGTATAGATCCATCTATCCATATCATATATTCTTTCTAACACCCCATCTCCATCTTATGATTATGTTATACTTAGAGTGTACTTTACCCTAAGTATGGGGGTATCAGATTTGTGATTATTCGTTTGATTCCTTTTACCTTTGTTTCATTGCATATACTTAGAGATGATTTACCCTAAGTATAGTGGTGGTAAACCAAGTACATTATGCTCCACGTTTTTCCCCTTGTGTACAGTCTTCTATACTTAGGATTACTTGGTCACAAGTATAGGTGGATCACCGACTTATATTGATTATATTCTTTTATTCGTCATTGTAGTATACTATTCTTTTCACTTTTCTATACTTAGCACGAGTTATGTCTTTCTTTCCAGCTCTTTGATCACTATGAGGACATAGTTCGAGCTAAGTACAGGGGGGTGTAGTATATATTGTATATGTACTTTAGCCATAACTCATACTTTCATATTTATAATATGGCTAAAATACTCTGTAAATACTGGTAAAAAACTAATAAAAAGATGCAGAAATTTCCTTAAATTTTTTTCTTGTACAATGTGACTAATAAGTCAGGTTAAAATATTTTGAAAAATATTTTGAAAGTAGTTTGAAAATCTATTTAAAAAAATCCTTTGAAAACTATTTGAAAAATGTTTGAAAAATATTTTCAACCTTTGTAAAAATATTGTGGCTTCTAAATTTTACTCTTTGTGTGAAAAAATGATTTTGTAAAACTATTTGCGAATGTTTGGAAAAATGGTTCAAAAAATATTTTGAAAATATATATATTATTTGAAAAATGTTTGCAAAATTATTTTCAAATATTTGTAAATGATTGTAAAATTGAGTGAAATTTTTTTTGGACTATAGTTTTCAAAATTATTTGTAAAATTATTTCAAATAAATATGAGGAATATATGCATGACAAAAATAAAAAAATTGAATAATGAAAAATCCAGCTGTGTATATGCTTGCATAAATTACTCAAGTTGTTAAGGAATGATTCTTGTAAATAATTAACTCACTCCTGTGTAAATATATATATATAATTCCTGACCCTTCTCTAAAAAAAGAAAGAAAAAATTTGTATATATTTGTATATATTCCTAATTATTTGCATAAAAAACTTTTCCATATGCACCATTTTTCAAAAATTCATTAAAATTTCAAAATTTTGAAAATTGTTTCACAAAAATATTTTGTTTTCTTTGCATTGTACATATTTTCTTGCATTCGCATGTGCATTTTTCAGGATAGTTTTGACATTTAAACTAAGCCTGGAATAAATTTGAAGAATGGAGCTTAGTTGGACCTTAATCCACTTAATTTCAGAGGAACCTTATAAGATATGGAGTTAAGACTTTTCAGGTCCTAGTGACTTAATTCTTTGAGTCCATAAGACTATGTTCACATGTCATCTTGATAAGTCTAAGTAGAATATTTAACAACACACGTATGATTCTTTCAGACCGTGGCTTACCTTGGACAAAGCACTCTACACATAGCTCTTCATGGAGGAGGTAGTGAGGGGGAAAAATCTTTTGGCTTGGGGTAGCATACGAGGGTGGTACATCTAGGCGAAACCTCTCATCCTCCTCTAGGGAGGGAAGTGTGTCTCAACCTGGTTTGGAGATGGGTTGAGGTCTAAAGACAGGAGCTGCGGGGTTGCAATAATGCTTCAAAATAGGGATAGTCTACTGGCTCATGAGGAAAAACTCCTTATGTACATGTTGCACCTTGTATATATTTAAAAAGAAATAAAAAAATACAGAATCTCCAAAAGTAAACATGCCTGATTGAAAAGTAAAATGCCTGCCGGAGTGTATATACAAGTGAAAAAAAGAAGGGATTTTTACCCGATAGATCCTATAATCTTTTTAAATTACCTCTACGACCTTTGAAACAACATAATTCCCCCCTTGACCCTGTAAACTTGCTAACCCTTACCCTACAAACCCTGTGGTTAACCCCCATCCATTTACCCGTTAAAACTAACCAGATTCCGTTATATGCCTTTACATTGTGCCCATTTTGTTTATCAAATTTACATTGAGTGCCACTCCCCAGACTTACTCCTCATCTCCCTTTCCCCACCCAGCAACCGCCCACCTCCTCGACATCTACCGCCCTCGCCCTCCTCTCCGACGTCCGCTGCCTCCTCCAGGTCTGCTCATCCCCGCCCCATCCCCCTCCTCCACCTGGCTCCCCTTCCTCCACCCCACTTGAAGGATATTGTGAATCCTCAAGCGCATCACGGAAGCGTGTTGATCGTATCGAATACGATCGGAGCAACTAGTCGTACTAGATGCTAGATGCAGCGGAAATTAAAAAAATTTAACAAAACGATGAAACCACATGATCACGAGAACACTTCTCGGATCGTTTCATCAAACCACAAAGTACAAGGAATACCTCTTGAAGCGTGGTTGTGATCGCGAGATCCCAAAGTAGAGATCCTCCTATCTTGAGTCCGACCCACGGAGAATGCACTTGCGGGCACGATGATGAGTCGCGTCCTTCCCGCAATCCTTCGATGAAGATCCAAGCGAGATGCTCTCCTCTTCAATATCAAAGTGGACGTCCACTTGGATACTAAGAGAGAGACCACACGAGATTTAGAGAGAGAGAGAGAGTAGTAGTCTTTTACTTCTCTAGATTATGTACCTTGGAGAGGCTACCCTAGCCCTCCTTTTATACTAGTTTAGGATCCAATGGATCTCAATCCATGGGACTCATGGATCCAAGGGATATGCTTGGTCCATGATAAATCAATGGCTAGGATTTGTTGTTCAATAACAACAATTAATCAAGAGATAATATGACAAATGAGGTGGAGTTAACCAACCCCTAAAAAGGGGGAGGCGTCACCCATGAACTCTTCATGGGTGACGCCACCCATGAGGGTGGTTTTTCTCCATTTTATTTATTATATTATTCCTCAATTAATTACAATAATTATTCGCCAAAATTAATTCCAAATTAATTTTGTGAATATTTCAATCCTGCCATTGAATATTATGTGAATCATATTCACAACCCAAACTAGTTAGTAAATTGCATTTCCAATTAATTAACAAATGTGAATCCAATTCACATTATTAATTAACAAATGTTATTTACATAAATTCTCTCTCTTATATATATGTATATTATAAATCATATTTATAACATACATATATCATGGATAGTGCTATCCACATTCTCTTAATCCTTGATAATCAAATCTTATTTAATTATCTTAGATAATCAATATGAATCATATTCATATTTAAGCTTGATAATTAAATCACATTTAATCATCAAGTCCTTGCTTGGATATTTTATCAAAAGAATTACTCTTGAACCCTTTCAAGAATAATGTGCTTTCTCCGCAGATACTTGGAGACAAGGATAGGGCGATTGTATTATTCCACGTATAGTGACTTGGATGTTGAGATCTCATCTCAAATCCAGATCTTACGGACCTCCCACAGATGCTTGATTAAATCAAGACCGCAAATCCAATCTTCTCATTGAATCTGAATCCCATTCAGATCAATGTCCAACTCTTGGACTAAGATCGGATTGCTTCTCTACTGAAAGGAGTCACTAAAATCCAGACCTGTTTCATCACTCCCTCGGAATGGAAGCGTCATGGATATACAATCGTTTATGATCACATCACCCTTCAGGTATTCCCAATACCTGTACATCCTGCATACTGGAAGACCCATGATCAACCCGAAGATCAAGATCATTTTTACACTGTCTTCTTCAGGGTTTAATCATTAAGTTTCTCAATCTTGGTCATTGGGATTTGGTATCGATCATATGCTTTCCCAAAGCATATATCATACCTTCAAATTCATGTCATGCTTCCAAAGCACGACGACCATGCATGGAATTTGATCGGTCCCAATACCTCATGAGTGAGCTCATGTCTTCCGGTCCACAAGTGAACCTGTATGATCCCTTTGAGAGATCATATTGCTCATATACCCTTATATGCACACCAGCTCGCCGGTGTATAGACCTTGATTAGGTCATCAACCTATTGGTCTGCCAAATGTACATACTTGGATATATAGCAATATATCTGTCTCCGGTCAGAGGATGCATGCCTATGCTGTGACAGCATTCAACATAGGACTTAGGTTATCTCGATCTCGTTAGGTCAACCCATTGACCTAACTAATCTGACACCTCCGAATCACTATTCCCATGCAGAGGACCTGCATCAAGAGGTCGGTCAGATATCAGCCTATGTGAGAAAAGGATTGCCATCTCCTACTCAGGCTGGAGATCTCCACTTGACAATCATTTGACGGTGTTTGATGAGTCCTCCATCTAACTCCTTAGATGTTCATCCAAACACCAGCCTTTATGATTCATTTAATGAAACAACAGCTATATGATCATCAAGCTGGCCATGGTACATAACCCTAATTGTACAGAGGGACCTTATAGTGCATTCATTCATATAATTTCAGAAAGGGAGTGAAACATCAATAACTTTTATTGATGAACATAAATATTACAATAACATTTATTGTAAGAATGGTTCGCCCAGGGCTCACAAGTCTAACAATCTCCCACTAGCCCTCAGAACCATTCAGGTACAATCCGTAAACCCATACTCATCACATGCTGGTCGAAAACCTTCTGTGTCAGAGGTTTGGTAAGAGGATCAGCAATGTTGTCGGCAGAGGCCACCTTGGTGATGATGATATCACCACGCTTTTGAATCTCCCGAATGATGTGGTATTTCCTTTCCACGTGTTTGCTCTTCTGATGGCACCTGGGTTCCTTTGCTTGGACAATGGCTCCAGTGTTATCGCAGAGTAACGGGACGGGAGTATCAGAGGAAACTACGCCAAGTTCCAAGATGAACTTGCGCAACCACACCGCCTCCTTTGCAGCATCTGATGCGGCAATGTATTCGGCTTCTGTTGTTGAATCCGCCGTAGTGTCCTGCTTCTTGCTTCTCCAGCTCACAGCACCACCGTTCAACAGGAATACAAACCCTGATGTCGACTTTCGATCATCAATATCTGACTGGAAGTCTGAATCTGTATATCCCAAGACTTGGAGATCACCATCCCCATAGACCAAGATGTAATCTTGCGTCCGTCTTAGATATTTGAATATGTTCTTTACTGCATTCCAGTGTTTTTCTCCATAGCAGGATTGGTAACGACTTACCACTCCCACTGCATGGCAGATGTATGGCCTAGTACACATCATGGCATACATCAAGCTTCCTACGGCTGATGCATAAGGGCATCCAGCCATGGCCTTCTTTTCCTCAACACTTTGAGGAGCCATCCCTTTGGACAGATGGATACCATGTCCTAAGGGGAGGAATCCTTTCTTCGAACTATCCATACAGAATCGTTCAAGAATCTTCTTGATGTATCCATGTTGTGATAATCCCAATATTCTCTTTTCTCGGTTTCTGAACAACTTCAGGCCTAAGATGTAAGAGGCTTCTCCAAGATCTTTCATCTCGAAGGTATGGGATAGCCAAATCTTCACACTGGTCATCATTCCTGTATCATTCCCAAAAAAGGATATCATCTACATAAAGCACGATGAACACAATGGCGCTCCCACTAAGCTTCTTGTATACACAAGGTTCATCAGGGTTTTGCACAAAATCATAACTCTTTATGGTTTCGTCAAATCTGATGTTCCAGCTACGAGAAGCTTGTTTGAGCCCATAGATGGATTTCTTCAGCTTGCATACTTTACCGTCCTCAGCTATGAAGCCCTGGGGCTGCTCCATATAGATATCCTTCTCGAGGTATCCATTGAGGAAAGCCGTCTTGACGTCCATCTGCCAGATGTCGTAGTCAAGATATGCAGCTATAGCTAGCAGTGTCCTGATGGACTTAAGCATGGCCACAGGAGAGAATGTCTCATCGTAGTCGATGCCTTCCCTCTGTGTGTAGCCCTTGTCTACGAGCCGTGCCTTGAAAGTCTCTACTTTCCCATCAGGTCCCCTCTTTCTCTTGAAGATCCATTTACACCCAATGGGTTTTACCCCTCTAGGTGGATCCTCTAGGGTCCATACACCATTCTTATGCATGGAGTCAATCTCTGACTTCATTGCTAGCATCCATCTATCCATGTCATGATCCGCAAGTGCTTCATCATATGAAGAAGGATCATTGTCAGTCTCACCTGACACATGGAATCCATACCTTTCAGGTGGTGCAACCACCCTCGAACTCCTTCGAAGAGGTATGGGTGTTTCATCTTCATTTATCTCTTCAGTTTCTGGTTCAGGAATCTCAGAATCCTCAGGGGATTCAATGAGCTCCTCTACTTCATTCTTGTCTTGACCTTTAAGGAAATCATCCTCCAGAAATTTCACATCCCTAGAGACAAAAACCTTTTGGGTCTCAGGGTCATAAAGCTGGTATCCAATACCATCTTTAACATACCCAATGAAGTAGCACTCACGAGTGCGAGATTCTAGCTTACTTGCGTCCACGTTCTTCGCATGAACCAAGCATCCCCAAACCCTCAAGTGTTTAACACTAGGTTTGGTTCCATACCAGAGCTCGTGAGGAGTCTTTGGTATAGACTTGCTAGGAATCTTGTTTAGGATATATATTGCAGTCTCTACTGCATATCCCCAGAAACTAAGAGGCAAATGTGCTTTACTCATCATTGAACGGACCATGTCCATGATGGTTCTGTTGCGTCTTTCAGCAACACCATTAAGTTGGGGAGTTCCAGGAGGAGTGAGATTGGAGACAATTCCACTCTCTTTAAGGTATTCCTTGAATTCATCTGAGAGGTACTCACCACCTCGGTCAGATCGAATCCGTTTAATCTTCCTGTCGGCTTGGTTCTCAACCAATGCCTTAAACTCTTTGAACTTTTCAAAGGTTTCAGATTTATGACGAAGCAGGAAGATAAACCCATATCGCGAATGGTCATCGATAAACGTCAAATAATATCGATATCCATTTCTAGTCGCGGTATTGAAGGGACCACATACATCAGTATGTATTAGGTCGAGAATACCCTCGCATCTCGTAACCTTGTTACGGAAAGGTGTTCTGGTCATTTTACCTCGAATGCAGTGTTCGCAGGTAGGTAAAGATTGAACCTGTAGAAAATCTAAAGGTCCATCCTTTATCAATCTATTGATCCTATCAACAGATAAATGACCAAGCCTGTGATGCCAAATCATGTTTGAATGATTTCCATCCTCCCTGGATCTCTTGGGGTTTTTATTATCAGTGGTTGTAACATTCATGACACATTCATCAATGCACAATTCATAGAGTCCACCAGAAGTCAAAATACCATCTGCAATATATTTATCATAACGGTTTATGATTAATTTATTACAGAAAATGAAGGAATATCCATTTCTAACTAACTTAGATACAGATATTAAATTCCTTCTGACTTCAGGTACATAAAGACACTCTTTAAGTACTAGGACTCGACCACTAGATAACAATAGTCTGCACGTCCCGATGGCGACCGCTGCAACACTTGCATCAGATCACATCTGGATAACTATCTCCCCATGCTCCAGATTCCTAGTTTCCTGAAACAAATGCAATGAATTGCATACATGAACAGAAGCACCAGAATCTACAACCCAACTTCCTTCTCGTCCAACGAGAAAGCTAGTTTCAATGATGAAAGTAGATTTCATACCTGCTGGGGCTTTACCTTTGTCGGTGGACTTCAGGTAGTCTGGGCAGTTACGCCGCCAGTGCCCCGGCTTCTTGCAGTGGTGACAGATATCGGTCTTTTTCGATGTCATCAGTGTGGAAGCACTAGAAGATGAACCAACTCCTTGATTCTTCTTCTTTCTCTTCGAGGCTGGGCCCTTCTGAGAACCTTGCTTCCGCCCGCGCTTTCCTCTCGCTTGTGCAACCATTGCACTAGCAGAGGGGCCGTCCTTCTTCAAGACGTCTTCTGCAGACTTCAAAGCAGCCAACAGCCCAACGTTTGTGTAATCACCTTTGTTCATGTAGTAAGACACAACAAAGTTGTTGAAAGACTTAGGGAGCGACAGGAGAATGAAATCAGCTTGCATTTCAGAGTCCAAGTACGCTCCCAGGGTTTCCAGCTCAGAGAGGTACCCAAACATTTTGAGTACATGTTCTCTGACAGAGGTCCCTTCCTGCATCTTGCAGCGAATAAGCTCTTTCATCACATTATAACGCTGTGTGCGGTTTATGTCACCGAACATTTCTTTCAGACTCAGCATAATTTCCTGGCAATGGTTCATTTCCACATGTTGCTTCTGAAGCACATTGGACAATGAACCAAGGATGTAACATCTTGCCAGATTATTATCTTCATCATATTTTTCATTATATGATTTATCTTCATCAGTCACAGGGTTTGCTATCTTGTCCTTGCTAAGCACGTAGGAGATGCGCTCTGCACAGAGAACAAGATCCAAATTTCGGATCCAATCCGAATAATTTGGTCCGGTCAACTGGTTGACCTCTAGAAGCCTGCTAAGTGGGTTCATGGACTTCATTTTCTGAAATTAAGAATGCACCATATTAGAATATATAGATTAAATATATATTCATTTTAAGAATAATTTGATTAAGGCATTTTAAATCAAATTTGTCTTGCTAGGTCAACTTTGAAAGATTATTCCCTAATTGTCTTTCAAAGTAAGAGATATACTTACCGCTATATCTCAAGCAAGAACTGGGATCTCCTTTCCTATCTTTGTCACATCCCAATAATATGAGAACTTGCGACTCCGATAAAAAGAAGCGGGAACTCATTCCGCCTTTGCAAGTCCAACTTGCATTCCCAATTCGGTCTTTAAAACCCGGGCCCACCACCCCTAAGATGATGTTGACCCGTTGTTAATTGAACCAACCGTCAACAGGATTAGAACTCGCTATGCGCAATCCAATATCGCCCCAATAATATGAGGACTCGATATTGGGGTCACTACGCATACGGCCTTACTCTTTCGAGAAGCAAAGAGCCCGATCCAGATGCGCTTGCATACAGGAGCTGTCACTTCGGACAGGCGTCTCCTACATACAATCCCTGGCGACGGAAACCCTTCGCCTTGACGGGAGACCATGGATGTCACTTATGTGATCCTCCACCTCGTATTCAAATTTTGTAATTAATTATCGTGAATCTTATTCACATAATTAATTCTTCCAAGGGAAATACACATCTATTCAAAATAGAGTGTTTGATGGATATGATTAATTTAATCATATTAATTTAATCATTAATCCAATCATCAACAAACATGTCTTTTACTTGAATAGTAGGTATAATCTCAAAATACGTATTATTTGAATTTTAATAATTAGAAAAATACATATTGTCTGTCTCCGGTATTATACAATCCCTACCCGCTGTCATGGCCAGTACCGACGAGAGTGGGACGGACCACATACGTTGCAACCCGCGACCCCAATGCTCTCCGACTAGGCACCACATCCGCCTCGGGAAAGGATAATACCAGATAGACCATCATGTACTTTGAGATGTTCATCGGTTCTTCAACCGAAAGTTATACCATATAGTACAAATCAAAACATTTTTTGATTATAAGGAGATTTGCTAGACAAATCCCCAATCCTATTCAAGCAAAAAGAGTTTTTTTCATGTAAAAGTTGTCCTACAACTATTGTAGGATAAACTATAGTTTTCATGAAAGCAATGTTTGTTGATGAAACAATGATCAAGATCTAATATCTTATCATTGTAGTTTAGGCAAGTGTCATTCAATGAAATAATTATTTCTTTAAATATTTCACAAATATTTATCACTAATTATTCCAGAAAATTAACAATTAATTTCATCATGATAATTGAATGACATATCACAAGGTTTAAAATCAAAATTGTTAATTTCCAGCAGTGACCCCCAATCACTAAAATTAACTTATCTTGATCAATATAAATCCAAAAAATGCAAACTCAGTTTCCGAAGATTGACTATTTGATTTATTAAAGAACCCAAGTGATAATTCACGCATTTCAAGGTGGATTAAAACCGTAATCATCTCATTAATTACGTTCAAATCCGCAGTTCCCGCAACAGTGGATATAGTCATATTCAAAAAGCCATATCTTGAGCAAATAAAGTCCAAATTTAGTAAACTCAAGTCCTATGGTTTCCTTGTTTAATGGGGAACAAAATCCAATTGAAATTTTTGTGTTTAAACATTTTAAACAGTACGGAAAAATTCAATTAGACAGAGGTGCGAAAATTGAAATGCAGTAAAAATTTCGCAACCCTTTCAAGAACCAAATCGTCTAAGGTTCATGGATCACATCCAAAACCTTATTCGACCTATGGCTCTGATACCACTTGAAGGATATTGTGAATCCTAAAGCGCATCACGGAAGCGTGTTGATCGTATCGAATACGATCGGAGCAACTAGTCGTACTAGATGCTAGATGCAGCGGAAATTAAAAAAATTTAACAAAACGATGAAACCACATGATCACGAGAACACTTCTCGGATCGTTTCATCAAACCACAAAGTACAAGGAATATCTCTTGAAGCGTGGTTGTGATCGCGAGATCCCAAAGTAGAGATCCTCCTATCTTGAGTCCGACCCACGGAGAATGCACTTGCGGGCACGATGATGAGTCGCGTCCTTCCCGCAATCCTTCGATGAAGATCCAAGAGAGATGCTCTCCTCTTCAATATCAAAGTGGACGTCCACTTGGATACTAAGAGAGAGACCACACGAGATTTAGAGAGAGAGAGAGAGAGTAGTAGTCTTTTACTTCTCTAGATTATGTACCTTGGAGAGGCTACCCTAGCCCTCCTTTTATACTAGTTTAGGATCCAATGGATCTCAATCCATGGGACTCATGGATCCAAGGGATATGCTTGGTCCATGATAAATCAATGGCTAGGATTTGTTGTTCAATAACAACAATTAATCAAGAGATAATATAACAAATGAGGTGGAGTTAACCAACCCCTAAAAAGGGGGAGGCGTCACCCATGAACTCTTCATGGGTGACGCCACCCATGAGGGTGGTTTTTCTCCATTTTATTTATTATATTATTCCTCAATTAATTACAATGATTATTCACCAAAATTAATTCCAAATTAATTTTGTGAATATTTCAATCCTGCCATTGAATATTATGTGAATCATATTCACAACCCAAACTAGTTAGTAAATTGCATTTCCAATTAATTAACAAATGTGAATCCAATTCACATTATTAATTAACAAATGCTATTTACATAAATTCTCTCTCTTATATATATGTATATTATAAATCATATTTATAACATACATATATCATGGATAGTGCTATCCACATTCTCTTAATCCTTGATAATCAAATCTTATTTAATTATCTTAGATAATCAATATGAATCATATTCATATTTAAGCTTGATAATTAAATCACATTTAATCATCAAGTCCTTGCTTGGATATTTTATCAAAAGAATTACTCTTGAACCCTTTCAAGAATAATGTGCTTTCTCCGCAGATACTTGGAGACAAGGATAGGGCGATTGTATTATTCCACGTATAGTGACTTGGATGTTGAGATCTCATCTCAAATCCAGATCTTACGGACCTCCCACAGATGCTTGATTAAATCAAGACCGCAAATCCAATCTTCTCATTGAATCTGAATCCCATTCAGATCAATGTCCAACTCTTGGACTAAGATCGGATTGCTTCTCTACTGAAAGGAGTCACTAAAATCCAGACCTGTTTCATCACTCCCTCGGAATGGAAGCGTCATGGATATACAATCGTTTATGATCACATCACCCTTCAGGTATTCCCAATACCTGTACATCCTGCATACTGGAAGACCCATGATCAACCCGAAGATCAAGATCATTTTTACACTGTCTTCTTCAGGGTTTAATCATTAAGTTTCTCAATCTTGGTCATTGGGATTTGGTATCGATCATATGCTTTCCCAAAGCATATATCATACCTTCAAATTCATGTCATGCTTCCAAAGCACGACGACCATGCATGGAATTTGATCGGTCCCAACACCTCATGAGTGAGCTCATGTCTTCCGGTCCACAAGTGAACCTGTATGATCCCTTTGAGAGATCATATTGCTCATATACCCTTATATGCACACCAGCTCGCCGGTGTATAGACCTTGATTAGGTCATCAACCTATTGGTCTGCCAAATGTACATACTTGGATATATAGCAATATATCTGTCTCCGGTCAGAGGATGCATGCCTATGCTGT
This sequence comes from Ottelia alismoides, assembly GCA_037367405.1. Taxonomy (NCBI): domain Eukaryota; kingdom Viridiplantae; phylum Streptophyta; class Magnoliopsida; order Alismatales; family Hydrocharitaceae; genus Ottelia; species Ottelia alismoides. The sequence continues at coordinate 737,316 of JAZKJV010009972.1, forward strand.
GACAGCATTCAACATAGGACTTAGGTTATCTCGATCTCGTTAGGTCAACCCATTGACCTAACTAATCTGACACCTCCGAATCACTATTCCCATGCAGAGGACCTGCATCAAGAGGTCGGTCAGATATCAGCCTATGTGAGAAAAGGATTGCCATCTCCTACTCAGGCTGGAGATCTCCACTTGACAATCATTTGACGGTGTTTGATGAGTCCTCCATCTAACTCCTTAGATGTTCATCCAAACACCAGCCTTTATGATTCATTTAATGAAACAACAGCTATATGATCATCAAGCTGGCCATGGTACATAACCCTAATTGTACAGAGGGACCTTATAGTGCATTCATTCATATAATTTCAGAAAGGGAGTGAAACATCAATAACTTTTATTGATGAACATAAATATTACAATAACATTTATTGTAAGAATGGTTCGCCCAGGGCTCACAAGTCTAACACCACTCCCCTTCCTCCCCCGCCCACAGCCACGCTCCCCTCCTCCCTCACCTTTTTCCAACAGGGACCCCCACCCTTTCCCCCTCCAGCGCCTCCGCAACCCCCGACCCCCCGTCGACGCGGGACATTTTGGTCGGTTTTCCTTTGTGGATTTTGGGAATTTATATGCACAAATGTGCCTTTGCTTTCATCTCCTTTTTTTGGGTGGGAATAGGGCCTTTGCTTTCGGCATTCCTGCTTTCTGATGCTCTGTTCCTGGTCTTAATAATTGGAAATATCTGATTTTGGGCATCTCCAGACATCTCTTGTTGATTGTATTGTCTCAGTTATAGCTTGTAATTGCCCGCATTAACTCGTTCTTATGTGGTTAGTGGAGGGTCAAACCCATCAAGATTAATCCTTTTTTGTGCCTTGTAGTTTTTTTTACTGTTATGCATGATGATGGTATCATCATCAATGATTTGAAAATACTCATATTATTTACTTGCCTTATTAGGGTTCTTGTTTTCTTTGAGGTTGTCAACTTTGAACGTTTAATGGTCATTCCTCTGTAAAATCCCATCTTCTTGTAAGTAGATTTCTAGGTCTTAGGTAGTTAACATGAATGAAGGGAGAGAGCTCCCATGGTGACATTGAGACTGTCTTGCAATGCGTACCACCTCTTGCGTGCCATGATCGTGAGGGAAGCCTCTGTTTCTCTGATGCAGAGGAAGAACCATGGCACTCGGCTTGCAATTCGCATCGTGCGGGATCATCCATCGAGGAGGTCCGGCTTTCCTGTGCTTCCTTTGTGGTTGGATCTCCAGTTGGAAAGTTGCCATTTTGGTTTGCACAGGAAGAACCATGGCACTCGGCTAGCCAACATCCCTCCCCCCCTCTTGCTTGGAAGCCCCCCTCCCCCGTGCTGGCATCGTCGTCGAACATCTGATCGTCACTTGAAGTGATCAAGCGCAAACCTCCGACCTCTGCCGTTCAAGATTGAAGCCACCATTTGATTGGGTAAAAGAAGAGGATGGAGGAGGAGTAAAAGGAAGGAGAGAGGGTGATTGAAGATCCATCGTTGAATTTCTTTGGTTTGATTAACTAAGGTTTTAACTCAAGTAATTGACTCCAATAAAGTTGAATATGATGGAGGGGTATATGGGGTAAGACGGAGCAAGATTAAAGGGTCGAGGGAGGAATTAGGTTATTTCAAAGGACGTAGATGTAATTTGAAAAGATTATAGGGTCTGGCGGGTAAAAATCCCAAAAAAGAATAAGAGCTTCAAAGTCAAATATTTGTGAGCTTGCAGCGGGTGACATGGCTACACTGGTCATGCATCCAAGGATAGGTAACTACACTAGTTACCGTCCATTCTCTTCTCCATCTCCTCTTCTTGAGCTGGTTGTACTTGAACTTAGAAGGGAATATCCCCACACCTCGAGGAAAGAGTTGCTAGACCGGGGGATTAGAGTTACCTTGTTGAGAGAGACTGTTTCTTTGCTACTTCTGAGACAAGGAGCTATATTTCACTTAAACCGTACAAGTAAGAATTCATAGTCATAAGAATTTGTGTATGTAGACTTGTTCTGATCTGACTGTTGAGGCGAATTGAATAAGAGTCTTGTGGAACTTAGAGGCTGTAAGGTTTTAAATCCATTTCCCAACAAGGTTCTGATACTAATAATCCAAAGGTCTGACAGAGCTCCATACTACATTTTTATGAAGATAAGTTTAAAAGTCAACATTGTTCTAACTTCTTTCCTTTTTCTTTTCTTTTTTTTTTGTTTTCACTCATTTTCCAAATAAGTGTTTGCTAAGGGACTAGCGAAGGTAAAGTATAGGGGAATGATGAATCCACGATTCATCGCCTTTATTATTTTATTTTAGCTTCATTTTCTAAGTCTAACACCTGTAAATACCCACTAATTTCATGAAATTACCATTTTGCATGCATTCGTTAAATATTCATTTTTAACACTTTTTGTATCCAAAATAAAAGAATAAAGAAGAAAAGAAAAGAAATGATGTATTTATGCAATAAATACAGACTGACCTGAACCCCGAGAGAAGGTCAAGACTTCACCTGATCGACTAGGAATAAAGTTGGGGGAGTGATGACACGAATGTCGATCTAGTCGAGACATATAAATAATAACACAATGCCATTGTTCTCAACCACTCAAATCGGTCAATCAAGAAAATTTTGTATTTTAAACCACTTAATGAAATATAAATCAATCAAAGCAAATGTAAGCGTTTTTTGCTATTCTTTTTACCTGGTATAGCGACCAGGGTCAAACACAAGGAGCATGATCCAAAAACTAAGTAGTCAGATTTCCAAGCTAATTTTTACTGGTTTTTGAATTTTTATTTGAGTATATTAAAATTAGGGTCCCCATCTATAGGTCTGATCCTAAAATGGGTCCTGATCTTTAAATTGTAATGATTCAGGTCCCAGGACCATTTAGGAAATGAAAATTTTGGGTTCATGACGAATATGCCCTTGTTGGGAAGGAAATGGGGGTTGGGTTCCCACTTTTAAACAAGGTCATACTCGTTATTAGCCCCAAAAAGTTCATTACATTAATGACTCTGGGACCCGAATCGTTACAATTTAAAGATCGGGACCCATTTTGGGATCGGACTCATAGATGGGGACCCAAATTGTAATTTACCTTTTTTTTATTTTTTTAAATTTTCAAAACAAGAACAAAAGATAAACAATACACAACACCACACTCTTTTTGTAATTTTCAGAATAGTAAAAATGCTAAGAAAATTCCAGAGAAAATATTTTTGTGTTTTATATGTTTTAAAGTATTTTTAATTGTTTTATATTTTTCTAATATTTTTGTGATTTTATAAAAATCAAACAAAGGAAAACATAGCAAACAGTGCACAACCAAGATCATTTTGTAATTTAAATATACTTTAAGTACCCAATAATCCTGAAATTATATTAATAAAAGGTATAAATCAATATCTACAATAAGAGAGTGAAATCAGATTTTTTTATTTTTCTAGAATTTTCTACATATTTTTAAGATTTTTAATTTTTCATAATTTTTTGGGGTTTTATAAATAAAAATGCATCAAAATTGGATAGAAATTAAAAGACAACAAAATACACCTACAATATTTTGTAGGAATTTTTAGGTTAATTTTCGAATTTTTACGATTTTTCTAATTTCAGGAAACTAAAAAGACACTTTTTTAATTTTTTAAATATATCAAATGGCAATAAACATCTATGAAAAATTTATACAATGATAAAAACTATAGCAGGAATATACACAATTTTTTTAGAAATTGTCTGAGCATGAAAGATATTTATTCAATTAAGAAAGTCATGCAAAGTTTATGTTCGTAATGATAGGGACTTATTCGCAAAGATTTAATGTTTGAACATCACATTACACAAAAAATAAACAGTGGGGTAACTTGCAGTTTACCCAATAGAGGTACACATTTACGTGCTCTGGACTTGAAGTGCAAGAATCTTTTTGTAATATGAAAGACCCCCGAGGGCTTGACTGATATTTACCCAACTTATTTACCCTAGGGTTTTCTTTTGTAGACCTTCTTTTCTTCTTTCACAAGACAATGGGGTAGAGACACCGCCCCTTTCTCCAAGGCAAATGGTGGCGCGAGTTTGGAGCGGCGTCGGGAGGAGAGCGCTGATACGGAGCGTAGAGGGGGGCCGCGGGCTCGGGGTCAGCATGGGGCTGGGCGGCGAGGAGGGCACGACATGGTCGTAGATCTAGAGTAGAGGGGCCGCATGGAGGTCAGCGTGGGGCTGGGTGGCGCCGCTGGGTTGACGGAGTGTAGACGGAGAGGCGCATGGCAGTGCGCGGAGGAGGTCGGCTAGCGCAGGTTGCGGAGGGGGGATCGGAGCGACGAAGTGCTCGGGGCAGCGCTGAGGTGGTGCTACCGCCTGCGGGGAGCCATGCGGAGTGCGACCGAGGGGGCAACGGAGCTGCTTTGCGCGATGGAGGCGCGCCACCTTGGCGGCGGCAGTCTAGTTGGTTGGCGGCGGGAGGTGACAACCCCGATTCCTGCTGGAAATTTTTTTATTTTTTTATTTTTTATTTGTAACCCGCAGAAAAATTGTTAGAGGGAAAATAATGAATAAAAACTTTTTTATTTTTTATTTTCTTTTTGTAAACAGAGATGATAAAAGAATTTTTTATTATATTTTTTTAAATTTTTGTATCTTTAAAATGATCCTGCAAAACAAATGTTAGAGATAAAATAAATACAAAAATTTTTATTTCTTTTTATTTAATTATTTATTAGGATGACGTGAATGGGAATTGATCTTGATGTGGCGTGGAAGAGAGATCCTAAGATCCGACCACTGTGCGTGGTCGGATGTGAAAGGTCGTGTGAGGTAGAATAAGAAATGACTTGATCAAGGAGATGAAATGACAAATCGGTTTGGATGATAATGTATGTGGTGACAAATTTTTGTGATTTTTGAGGATCTAAAAACTAATAATCATGGGAGCAAAAATTATACCTACGATTTATCCTTGGGAAAAAGATGGGAAATAAAAGTTGATCTCACCTTGGGATCGGAAATGCCGTGATGGCCTCGACGAGGACCGACACGCTGTCACTAGACGGCTCGGAGGCTGGGCACCCTTCTTCAACAAAATGGCTCTCGGAGATCGGACTCTTCTCTACCAAAGATTGATCAAAAAATAAAAGGAGGAGGAGCCCATTAAAAAGAGAAGAAAAATGAAAAAGGAAGGTATACACACTTATGGAAGGTGTTTATTGGTCAAATTAATAAAATAATTTAATTAATTAATTAATTAATTATGAAATTAATAATTAAATAAATTAAATAATTTATGAAAATCAATTAGCCACCTTAATGGGGGCCATTAAAGGCATAGAATCAAATCTTATGTACATGGTAGGTTATTAAATCAAATAATTCAAATAAATTCATTATATCAAATAAATGAATATGAATTTCATAATTAAATTAATTAATTAATTGATGTGAGATATTTTTTTTTGACGATTTTTATTTAAGGAAGTTAGTTGTATACACATATTATATACATATAATACACTATACATAGGTACAAATAAGGAAATAATTTTTAAAACACATTTTTTAATTTTATTATTTATATATTTTTTCTTTTTATTTTTAATGAAATAATATTTACAAATATGTATATTATGTATAAAAATAAATATGAATAAATGTGTACAATAAATAATGGTCAAACTGCACAAAACACCCTAGAAAACCGACTTTTTAATTGCAACTCCAAAAATTATGAAACCACAACCATTTGAAAGATAATTTAATTTAGGATATAATGGAAGTGAGTTTGGTTCAATTTGAGTTTGTATGGAGTCAGAAAAGGTATTTCAATGATCGCATTGTGGCTTTTTCTGAGGATGATTATTTGTAATATGTACATTATTTTACTTTGAAAATATTTTTATTATTTACAATTTATTTTTATTTACAACTTTTATTTACAGAAATAATTGATTTGGGGTCAAATTATGTATAAATAAAATAGTACAAGTTTTATACAACTATACTAGGAGTTTATGTACAAATTATTTTTGGATTTTTGACAGAAGACCCTATCTCCCCCTACTTTATTCATGTCCATCAGGTCAAGTCTTGACCTTCTCTCGGGGTTCAGGTCAGTATGTATTTATTGCATAAATACATCCTTCATTTTTCTTTTTCTTTTCTTTTCTTTTTTATATTTTTTGTGTGATTTTTTTATTCTTTTATTTAAGTACAAAAAGTGTTAAAAATGCATATTTAACAAATGCATGCAAAATGATAAAATTATAGAATTAGTGGGTATTTACAGGTGTTTTACTAAAGAAATGAAGCTAAAATAAAAGAATAAAGGCGATGAATCGTGGATTCATCAGGGAGATAGGGTCTTTCTGTAAAAAATCGAAAAATAATTTGTACATAAATTCCTTATATATTGTATAAAACTTGTACTATTTTATTTGTACATAATTTGACCTCGTTTAATTATTTTTGTAAACAAAAGTTGTAAATAAAAATGCGTTGTCAATGATAAAAATAATTGTTAAAGTAAAATAATGTACATATTACTAATAATCACCTTTAGAAGAAGCTACAATATGATCAATGAAATACCAATTTCGGTTCCATACGAACTCAAATTGAACCAAACTCACTTCCATTATACTCTAAATCAAATTATCTTTCAAATGGCTATGATTTCATAATTTTTTGGTGTTACGGTTGAAAACTCAGTTTTTCTGGGTTTGTGCAGTTTTCCCATATACTTGTTGTATATATTTTATTCATATTGTTTTTATAATTATTTGAAAATATTGTTTTCATTAAAAATATAATATATAAATTAATTAAAAAGAGCTATAAATTTTTTCCTTATGTATATATGAGTATATTGTATTATTTGTACATAATAATTGTATACCACTAACTTCCTTATATAAAAATCATCAAAAAAATAAAATATCTCATATTAATCATTAATTTAATTTCATTACGAAATTCATATTTAATTATTTGATTTATTAGATTTATTTGAATTAATAACCTTCCATGTATATAAGATTTGATTTTATACCTTTAATAACCACCATTAAGGTGGCTAATTAATTTTTGGAAATTATTTAATTAATTTATTTTAATTAATTCTTAAATTCATTTTTTATTAATTAATTAATTAATTATTTTTATTAATTAATAACTAAAAACCTTCTTCTTTTATGCATTTCTTCTTCTTTTATTTTTCTTCTCTTTTTAATGGGCTCCTCCTCCTATTTCAATTTTTGATCAATTTTGGTGGAGAGGAGCCCGATCTCAAAGAGATATCTCGTTGAAGAAGAGTGCCCGGCCTCCGAGCCGTCCAATGACAACGCGTCGGCCCTCGTCGAGGCCATCACGACATTTCTGAACCCCTAGGTGAGATCCATTTTATTTCCTGTATTTTTCTCTTAGATAGATCATAGTATAAATTTTTACCTCTATTTCATTAATCTTTAGATATTAAAAATAAACAAATACGTACACAATTTCCATCCTGAAATCGAATTTTTTACCTCACTTCTTAAATCTCTCCGTGTCACATTTCTATCTTACATAATCTTCCATCTCCGGACACGCACGGAGCCACAGATCTATCTTCCGCTTCATGCAAGATCCATATCATTTACCCCTCCTATTTGTGTATAAATAAAAAAAGAACATATAATTGTTTTTCCTATTTATCTCACATTTGTTTTTGCAGGAAAGATAAAAAAATATTTGTTTTGTCTCTAATCTTTTTTTTTGCAGATTAAAATAATAAAAAAATAAAAGGAATTTTTTTATCTCAGTTATGTATATAAAAATAAAACTAAACAATTAAAAAAATAAAAAATAAAAAACTACAACAGAACGGGCCGATGCCCGCTCCCCCCCCCCCCCCCCCACGATGACGGCTTGCCAGTCGCTCCCCGCCATCGTTCTCCGCCTCCCACCGCCTCCAGCCGCCAGACCCGTCGGCCGCTCCCGATCTACTTCAGCGACCACCAGCAGTCGCGGCTTCCCATGCCTCCACGTCCCCTCCGTGGCGGTGGCCAGAGCCCTCCGGCCTCCTCCAATTCTAAGCGCCGCACCGTCAGCGGCTCGCCCGCGCTGGACACACTCCTCTCGCCTCCATCGGTGGTTCTGCCACGAAGCCTCTCCGTCCAGACTCCCGAGTCATCCAAAGCCTCCCGCCGCACCTGCTTGCGTGGAGGAAGAGGAGGGTAGCGGTCCCACTCTCTCTTGGTGGAAAAGACAAGAAACCCTACTGTGGTTTGATTTAAAACCAAAAAATTTTGGGAAAATTGCAAGATCGTCCCTGAAGATATTCAAATTTCAAAGATGCCCCTGCCATAAGAACGTCGTACGCTTTGCACGTGATGTGTGGGTAAACTTCACTTTTTCTCCCGCAATTCTAAGTTTTTACTATTTAGCAAATTACATTTCAGTCCCTGTGCTTCCCAGAACTCTTTATTGCTTGTTCTTTTCATCAGAATAAATGTTTTATTTTTCTAAAAATTCTCAAAAAATGGTGTATGTTCCTGCTGTAGTTTTTATCGTTGTATAAATTTTTCATCAATTTTTATTGCCATTTAATTATTTAAAAAATTAAAAAATAGTAACTTTTTTGCCTGCCCGAAATTGAAAAATTCATAAAATTCGAAACCTATCCCAAAAATTCCAAAAATATTACTGTAGGTGTGTTTTATTGTCTTTTCATTTCTGTCCAATTTTCTTGCATTAATCTCTATAAAACTCAAAAAAATGTGAAAAACTAAAAATCTTACACAAATTGTAGAACATGTTAGAAAAGTCCAAAAAATCTGATCTTGATCTTTGTTTGTACATATTGCTTGGTAGTTTATATAAAAATAATTTCCAGGAGTATTGGGCACTTAAACTATTTTTAAGTTGTAAAATACTCTCGGCTATGTAGTGTTTGCTCTTATTTTCCCTTGTTTGATTTTTAGAAAAGTACAAAAACATCAGAAAAATTTGAAAAAAATTACCAAAAACAATTTAAAATATATAAAAACACAAAAACATTTTCTCTGTAACTTTTTGAGTATTTTTGACTATTTTGAAAAATACAAAAAGAGTGTGGTGTTGTGAATTGTTTTCTTTTGTTCTTGTTTTGAAAATTAAAAAAAATAAAAATGAAAAACCACTAAAAAATCATTTTCGAAATTTGACTACTTAGTTTAAAATCATGCTCCTTGTGTTCGACCCTGAACGCCATACCAGGTCAAAAAAATTGCGAAATTCAGCTTACGTTTGCTTTGATTGGTTTATTCTTTTATTAAGTGGTTAAAATATAAAATTTTCCATTGACCAATTCGAGTGGTTGAGAACAACGACATTGTGATTTTATTTACATCTCGACTGCATCAATTTTCGTGTCATCACAATGCCTCCTTGATTTCCTTACGAATCCACTACAACTACGACCTCTCCTCCCTCTCGGACGTACCTAGTCTCGTATTCCACATCTCTATTGCACATTCTAAATGCAAGTAATTTTTATCTCTCATATTCAAATATATGTTCATATAAAATTAGAAATGCTTTAGTATTAAGTAATTATACTTTTTATATACTTTCTTATAGTCAGTTACTTCCACAATCACTCCAAAAGAACGATGTAGAGATCGTGGGAGGTGGACGGAAATGGATGAGCATGGGCTCCTATCACAACAGAGTGAGCGTCTAGTTAGACCTTTCTACAAGGAAGAACTAAAGTGGGTTGTTTTTGCTTTAAACAGCGTCGGGGCACCTAGACCAGATGATTTTCCCGTTTCTTTCTATATGGAATTTTGGGAGGTGTTGGGAGATGATGTGTTTGAAGTTTTGGAGGACTTTAGCAGTCTAATGATGGATTTAACATAATCAACAGAGCTTGGGACTTCACCCTCTTGCTTCTCAAAAAAACATAATCAACAAACCACTTAATTTTCTCTTTATATGAAAGAGGCTTATGAGCGTGTTGAGGACTACTGTCCCATTGCTCTCTCCAAGGCTATCTATCTCATTATTGCCAAGGTTCTTGTTGAGAGACTTAATGTGGTCCTTGATGATTTTATTTCTCCTGTATAGTATGCTTTTATCTCGGGATGGCAAATTGGCGACAGCCTAGAGATGGCCTCTGAGATTATCGCATACTGAAGCAGCAGCAGGCTTGTGGGATACTGTTGAAAAGTCGGCTTCTCCAAGGCATATGATAGTGTTGATTGGTGTTTCTTGCGGTTTGTTCTAGCCAAGAGGGGATTTCCAGATGTGTAGATATCATGGATGAAGAGATGTGTGACCACTACATCTTACTCTGTTTTGGTGAATGGTCATATCGAGGGGGGTTCTTCCCAGCCACAATGGGAGGATTGTCAGGGTTGCCCTCTAGCGTCGCTCCTTTTCGTATTTGCGGTGAATGTTCGACCTCGTATGGCTAATCTCATGGTGGTAGTGCGTCTGATGATGAGATATTATTTGGAGACATCTCCCTTCTAGTCCTCCAGAATGCAGATGATACTATCCTTTTTATCGAGTGGCAGAGCACTGAGGTGAGGGGGAATGTCGCTGGTTGTGGTGATCTTTGGAGAGCTCTCTGATCTTAAGCTCCATGGAGAAAATTCTAGCATGATCCCCTTCGGCCTTTTTGACAAGGAGGTGGAGATGTGCACTGTGGAGTTAAGATGTTCTTGCAATCCATGGGCGATTTGATACCTGGGGCCACCTTTGGGTCGCAATCGTCTTCATCAGTCGAATTGGCTCCCAGTTGTGGAGAAAGTGGAAAGAAAGCTGATAGTATGGAAAAGTTTTCTTCTCTCTCATGGTAGTCGCTTGGTTCTGGTGAAGGCGGTCTTAGACGCATCCCAATCTTCTTTATATCAACCATACTTCTGCCAACAAGTGTTCGGAATCGGTTGGAGAAGATTATGAGGAGGTTTTTGTGGGTGGGACTGGTACGGATGGCCATACTATGCACGTTGTTGATTGGGAGACGGTGTCATTACTCAAGGAGGATGGGGGACTTGGTGTGCCGAGATTGGCGACGATGAACCATGCTCTTTTATTAAAATGAGCAGCAAGAATTTGGGGTGACAAAGAAGATGTGTGTTGTAGACTCATTCGTGGTATTTATGGGGTTGATGCGCACTCTGTTTGTGATTTTTGTCAAGTACGGTTTTGAGTCAGGATTGTGGAAAGGTATTCAAGCCATTTTGTTACATTTTATTCATCTATTCAGGCCATGTCTAGGGGATGGTGGTGATTTATTCTTTTGGATGGATGACTGGATGCGAGACGGGACCCTGGCATCCTGCTTCCCGCGTTTATTCGCCTTGGCAGAGGACAAAAATGCCAGTGTTGCTAATTCCTGGGCTAATGGTATGTGGAGTCCCGCCTTTACAACTAGCTCACTGAGCGACATAGACATGATGCTCTGCATTTGATGGAATATCTATCTAGGCCTGAGGGGACCAACTATTGGTAGAGACCACTGGATTTGGTCAGGGGGCGAATTCACTGTCAGGAAGACCTACAATCTTTTGATCGACAGAACGACTCCACCTCAAGGGAATATGGTTAGAGATTGTAGGATCATTTGGGAGTTGAATATCCCATCACGGATTAGAGTTTTCATGTGGCTTTTATGACATGGGAGACTGCTCACAAGGGAGAGACAGGCTCGCATCCTCCGCTTGGAGGATAGTTCTTGTGCTCTCTGCAGGTCAATGGAGCAGTCTGCTGAGCGCTTGTTTCTTGGCTGTGAAAAGGCGAAGAGCTTTGGCTGGCAATGGAAGTGGCTTGATTGATCATAGTAGCATTTCATCCTTTTGGGAATCCCTCCACAACTCTCGATTATGTCCAACTATGGAGAGATTTGTACCGATTGCAAGCTTATGGGCTTTATGGCTTGCCAGGAATGGGGTGATCTTCCTCTCTAAGAGATTCTATGTTTAAGATGTATTCCATCATGCTCGGACTCTCCTTGAGTCTTGGGTGTTGTAATTATATTTTTTTAATCTAATGGGGCAGACACCTGCGCGTGTTTCCCCCTTTTTCTAATTCAAACAAATGGATAGATAGTAAATGATAAACAAAATACAAAAAGAGATTCCTTTAACTAATTTGCATTATTTAACTTTGTTGTAATGCCAATTTCCAGTTGACTTCTCAATACAAATAATGCATTGGACAATGACCACCCAATGTTTGGGATTGCATAGTTCAAAGACAAATTGGACAAAATTGGCCTCAACATTTGCATCTTATTTAGTTGATCCTCTAGGTCAATATTTTTCTTTGTCCTTCATTATCTTCATTTATACAGTGGTAAAGTTAGTGACTTGTTAAATAATGTCACAATTTGGTTAGAAATCTCATCAACAAACCTTATAACAAGAACGACAAAAATTTAACTTGATTACATGCATGGACTATTAAAGTTATATTCTACGAAGTAATGTCGAAAAGTATAATTTGACTATGATTATGGTAATTGCTCTAAGTTCGCAATCTATTTTACATAGAGAATCACTACAATAAAAAGAAGGTTATAGTATTTTTTTAAATCAATCACTATATTATTTAGTAAAAAAATATATAAAAATGAAATTATTCATTGCATTTTCCCATATGTAGGTACTTGCATAATATTACATGTATCTATTTTCTACAATGTCATTAACTTAAATGTTGCCTATTACATGTATGTGGACATTTTTTTATAAAATAATCATCCACTCCCTCATTTCAAGTTCTATTATTCAATCCAATTTCTCCACCTGAACCAATTATTGAGTCATCATCATGTTATCAAAAAATAAAGTGGGAGAATCAGTTACAGAGCGGTGTGTATTAGAGATTATTTTTGAAGCTTTTAATATTATTTGTTATTTATTTTTTATATATGTGCCCTACTTAGTCTATAATCATGGGTCTGTCATGAGTATCAGCCCTCTCTCGGCTCTGAGCACATAACTTAGTCAGGTCAACAAACAATCAACCCACAACAAATCTGCAATGAAAACTAAGTGAGATGAAATTTATTGTACCCTACAAAAATGTGTATAGTATACAAGAAGTAGGTACCGAACCACTGAGAACAACAAAGAATAAGTAAAATTATTACTAATTAATAAGAACTATTAATAATTATGTTTAGTCTTCTCCTTTTTTGTGGGTTTTTAATTATATGTGAGTTTTTTATGGACTTTTAATTTGTTTATATTTTTACTTTTTTAAAAATTGATTTCTCTAATTTTGCAATTTTTTAGTTTCTTTTTTATTTTTAAAATAATAATATATATTTATATGTAACAACTATATAATAGATAATATAAATAATATAGAGAGGATATAATAATATATGGTTTTATATTTTTAATATACATAAATACTCTCAAATACATAAAAGAAAATGATTTTATGTTTTTTAATATTTTCTCAATTTTTTGATATTTTTTAGGGATTTTCTGAAATTTTTGTCTACTTTTAAGGTAATAAAATAAACAAAATAGTGGATAAAATAAAAAAGTTGAATTGTTTGGTTTAAAATACATGATAGGCTCCAAAATTCCCAAAATTATTTTTTTATGTTTACTATATATAATAAAGAAAAATATAGAACAAAAAAACTTTTTTTGGATTTGAAATGATTTTTTATATTTTTATAAGTTTTTTAGGTTTTTGTGATTTTTATGGCTTTGCTTTTGTATTTTTAATTATTTTTGGATATATGTAGAATATATAGTAATATATGTACTAATTTTTGGAATTTTTGAAGATGGTTTTGTATTTTTTTAGATTTTAATATTCATACAAGGAATACAAAGCTTGTTTTTTTAGAATTAGGAAAATTAACTAAAATGGCAAGCAAAAATATATGTCAACGAGCATATTAACTAGCACTAAAATTATCTTTCTAGGGTTTTTGGGATAATAAAATATTTATGAAAAGAAATATACATCAAAATAAAAGCTACAGTTATAGGGGCCTATTTACAATTAATCAGAACATTTAATCCATTTAATAATAGATCCAAACAGTTTAGGGGTATGCACATAGTATTTACAGACCCTCACATGTCCCTACACGTGAGGTGGAAGGATCATTTTGCAATTTCAAGAAAGTATGGGGGTCCTAGTGCAATTTATACAAGAATATTTACACACTACTTAATATTTACAAGACTAATGATAAATATATAAATGTGACTGGGGTCCTTGATATTGACCCCTTGATAGAATTGACTAAGCAGCGGTTCCTAATGCCCGATCTTGGAGGGCCATGCACTGCCTGAGAGTTCCAAATCCATCAATTGTTATATCGGTCGCTCTCGCGGTACTCAGAATGTGAATAATCAATCAAATCAACAATCAACCCACAATATAAATGAAATAATAAATAAATGCAGAGCAAAGTTTATCATACCCTACAAAAGATGTGTATAGACAACAAGTGTCAGGTCGAACCACTGAGAGATACTGGGATATGCATGATATTGTCATTAATAAAAACAAACAATAATTATTTTTTTACTTTTCTACTTTTTTATTTTTGTGAGTTTTCAATTGTATTTAGTTTTTATAGATTTTTAATGTTTTACACATTTTTTATGTTTTAAATTTTTATTTTCTTTTTTATTTTGTAATTTTTAGTTTCTTTTTTAAAGATATAATAAATATTATATATATATATATATATATTTATAGAGTAATATGTATATGAAAAGTACATATATGATATATATAGTAAATAAAATGTAAAAATATAGAAAATATAGACAAGAACAATCCTTTTTATTTTTGTATTAATATATAGATATTTATAATTAATAATGCTAATAATAAGTAAAATATTAGTAATATATAGTATAAATAGTCTATATAATGGTATATATATAAATGTAACTATGTTTAATAAAAAAGTACAAAAAGAAAATGTCTAGTGTTTTATAAGTTTCTCTATTTTTGTGATTTTTCTTATAGTTTTTGTTAATTTTTAAGTACTTCTAATCGATTTAAATATACAAAACCATGGAATATAATAAATAGACCATATTGTTTCGGGTTTTAAAATAGAGAAATAGTACAAAATTTCCTAGAATAATAAGTATATATTATATAATGTATATAAAAATAAGAAAAATAAAACTATTTTTTGGAATTTTATATAATTTCTAATAATTTTTATAGAGATTTTTAGTTTTCCCAAATTTTATGTTTTAATTTCTTTTTTTTTTGATCTGGAAGTATAATATATAGTAATATTATACTCTGATTTTCTAGAAATTTGAAGACAGGTTTTAAATTTTATATTTTTATAGATAGAGATCCTAAATATTTTTTAATAAATAGAAAAATGCAATAAAATGCTAGAAAACATTAATGGCATGAACATGCACCAGATAAGGCTCTACAACATTTTTTTTTCTAAAATTGGTTAGGTACTTAATCTATTTAATAAAAATAGAAAAGCAAACAAATATTTTTTTTGAATAACATGAGGGTGACCTCTCGAGATGGATTCACCACATTAAGGATATATTAATAAAGTGAAAAATGTTTACATTATCCGGTGGACCATATCTGGTATAGAGAGCTACAGTAGGCGAGTACAATGCCAGGATAGAACCTTTAATTTTTGAAAAATGATATCATTCCTCCCACCCCAAATGGCCCAAAGGACTGCAAAAGGCAGAGCATGGTCATCTGTTGAGTTACCTCCCACTGACCTCACCGTGCTCCATAATTCAGAGCACCTCCTAGCAAAATCCACGGTGCTCCAACTTCTTTCCAAACATGATCAGACATTGGACACCTGAAAAAAGTGATGTGCATCTTCAACCTGCTCTCCGCAACTGTCACACCGCGTGTCGTGAATGCCAAACAGTCTTCCCCTCCTTGCTTTATCAAACAATATTTCCCTTCTCAAACACCAAAGGAAGACGTTAACATTGCATGGAATTCTGTTAGCCCAAATAATCTTCATATCCAAGCAGAGGTCTGCATCCAAGGCCGTAGTGGTCCCCTTGAATTCCATGTATGCCTTATTCATTAAGAACCTACCATCAACCCACTCAAAATGGTCTGTGCCATGTGCATTGAAACCTAGCCTCAGAGTTACGATTGCATCCTGGATAGCTCCATCGAACTCTGGCTCGAGATTACCGGCACAAACTCTGGATCCCAAGACCTTGATGTCCCAACATGCACTAAAAGCACTCCGTCATGGCTGCCAAAGCAAAAAACCACAGGAATCTGTTGTGTAATGGCTCATCCCCCGTCCAATCATCCTGCTAGAACCTAAAACTCTCCCCGTCTCCAACCTTTGGTCGCAACTTCGGATCCAACAAGGGTAGAACTTCCCGTACTCTGCCCCATAGATGGGACTCGAACCGCGCTCTCCCTGCCTCCAGGGAGCCCCAAACTCCGTGGAGCTCTCGCAAAAGTTTGGCCACCAACCTGTCCGACTATCCCTAAATTTGAATGGCCCACTTTTCCAACAATGCTTTTGTTCATGCACACGACATCCCGAATCCCTAAGCCTCCTTTACTGTGTGTTCGTGTCAACTCTTCACAACCAAGTAAGTACATCCCCGATCTTTGTTACTTGACATCAGAATAGAAAAATCTCCTTAGCATGAATTAAATCTTCTTGAGTACTCCCATTGGCATCAATCTAGTGGAGAGAAAGAAAATAGGAATTGCCTACACATGCTTCATAAGGATCAACTTTCCCCCTCAAGATAGGGTAACTACCTTCCACCCATCCAATCTTTATTCCATTCTCTATAGAATCCAGTCCCAATCTGATTTTTTGAGCTCGCCCATCATAAGGGGAAGTCTCAAGTAAGAAATTAGCATCTCGCCTACTGGGCAATCCACTAATTATGCCATTATACTACCTTCATCACCCTCCATCCCAAAAGGAATCACAACCAACTTATGCTTGTTGATCTGAAATCCTGAAATATTGCTAAAGACCTCCATAATCTGCACCGCCCTTCTAGTCATATCCATTTTATCACCCAAGAAGAGCATTGTATCATCCGTATATTGCAAAAGCGACAGGGAGATGGTCCCACAATGGAACCCCTCGCACCACCCATCGTCTACTATGCTCTTGCATCGAATTGCTAAAGCATCCGCCACGAAGACAAACAACATTGATGCTAAAGGACAACCCTGCCGAACTCCCCTTTGAGGTTGGAAAAACCCCCCTTTGGGTCTCTCATTCACCATGACAGAATATGAAGAGGTTGTGACACATCTCTTTATCCTTGCAATTCATTGATATGGAATTCCATGCCACCTAAGAGACACCCATAGGAATCTCCATTCCACATAGTCGTAAGCTTTCTCATAGTTAATCTTCCAAATCAGTCATTTCTTCTTCGCACGTCTCCATTGAAGGCAAATCTCCGATGCCATGATCAAACCATCATCCATCTGTCGACCAGGTATGAAAGTCAACTGTCCTTGAAGAATCACCATGTCAAGGATCCTCTTTAATCCATCTGCAAGAAACTTTGCAACAATCAAATAAATGGCATTGGAAAACGTAATCAACATGTAGTCCACCACTCTCAATCGGTGGTCTTTCTTTGGAAGGAGGAATAGCAATGCCCTGTTGACCTTCTTAAAGCCCATGTTTTCCTCCTTAAACTCATTGATCACAAACAGAACCTCATCCTTCAGCAAGCCCCATAAATCCCTATAGAAGAAGACCGGAAATCCATCAAGACATCTGCATTCATCACTCTAAACTGCCTTTTTAACCTCTTCCTCCTTGAAAGGGTCCTCGAGCCTCACTGCTTGCTCCTCTGATAGCTCTTTCACCCCTCTCCCAAGACACCCTCATCCCACCCCCACCTCCTTATGGACGCTACCATAAAATGCCCCTTGAGAGCACACCCCCGTTGCACATCCCCCTCCATTCTCACTCCTCCAAACTCCAACTCTTGGATGTAGTTCCACCTTCTTCTACCCTATGCCATATAATGGAAAAATATTGGGTCTGCATCACCTTCCTGTAACCACTTTTGCCTCGATCTCTGCCTCCATTCTACTTCCTCTTTCCTATCTTCCAACACTCTCTTCTAACTCTTCCTGATCAAGCCCTCTCTGGTCATCCAGCCCGTCCAAATTCATTACCCCCTCATGGACAGCTCCCCTTTAATTCCTTCGTCTCACCGTCACCTCTTTTCCATACATTAACACAAACTTTTTTAGCAAAACCAGCTTTCTTGCCAAGCGAGATACAACCAATCTGTCTGGTCTCCACCTGATCTCCTCCTTGAATCCATCATCCAAAAGCCAATATGGCTCGAATCTGAAGAAAAATCTTGTCCTCATATGCTCCTTGGAAGACCACAGAATCAATTTATGGTTCGAGTGAGCCTGAAGCAATGCCCAAGACCGAGAGAGGGGGAAGAGATCCATATGAAAGAAGAAATCTGTCCAAATGAGATCTTGATCTAACATTATGCCAAGTGTAAGCACATCCTATTGCATCCATGATTGATAGCTCCCCCACCCCGTGTGAATAAGATTCGCAAAGGATTCCGAGACCAGATCACAACCACCCTCGCATCTAGGCTGGTCCTACGAGAGAAGAGTTAAATTGAGATCCCCTCCAATGAGACAAATGTCATCCTCCAACACTGAGCATGCCTGGTACAGGTCGGCCACGAGAGAGACATGATCACTCCCAGTGGGACCATGCATATTTGTCACTGTTAAGGAAACCCCATCGTGACTGTGATTCAGACTTATACAGATCGAGAAGAGTAAATGTTGATCACCCACCTTCTTGAACGCTTCCTTCTTCCAGTCCGTAAGGAGGCCTCCTGCTGCACCATGTGCCTCCACCTCGGCAAACTCAAATTCATCCTCTCCCATAGGTCATGCCACAAAGCTTCTCCTTCCCTTGAGACCTTCGTCTCTTGAAGCATCACAACATTTGCATGTGTATTCTTAATAAGGTTCCTCACTCGCAATCGTTTCCCACAGCTGCCTATACCCCTCACATTCCAGGATCAACTCTTTTTTCTTATTAGAAGGAGCCACAACCCCCAAGATCTCTGCAAATCTTCTATCCAATAAGCTGAAATGACTTGGGCGCCCAATAGGAGTGTCGATTCAATTATTCTCATTGTTGATTTTTAAACTCCCACCTCGGCTCCTGAGGGGGACGCTACCGACCTTCTCCCCCTTTTCTTCCTCATGACAACCCTTTCCTCTCAAAATACCAATCAAACCACTGATAATCACCACCCCCCAAGACCCTTCCCCCACGATGACCTGTGTGGGGGGACCTCCGCAATGTGGGCCCTCACACCAACCTTTAAGACCACCACCATCCCCTAACTCTTGGGTACCCCATGACTTCCACCCTCTGCCCCTACCTCAACCCCTCCCCATGCGACATAAAACTCACCTCTAACGCTAGACCCGAGCACTAAATAAAGAATTTTACAATGCTAGTAGGGGTATTTTTGCAATAAAATTTTAGTCCAAGGTAATCTGTGCAAATAAACCCAAAATATACACTAACATTACAATTAAATGTACTAAAACAAAATAGAAAAAATTAATAGTGATAGTGTGCAAAATACCCACCTCATGTAGGTCGCCTCGTGAGGTGACCTAGCATGGACATCAATGAAAATATACAATAAGTCAGGGGATTCTTTGAAATATTTATAGATTTTTTAAACATTATTTAATATTTATAGCGACTACTATAAATTGCAAAAAAGGAGGGGATCGATGAAATTTACCCCTTTAAGTGGCTTGATCAGACACCTTGCCTTGCACCACATGGGGGTGATCGATAGTTAATAGGCATGAATTTTTACCGAGGATCCAACAACTATGATAAAACCTGGGGCTCCTCCTTGATCTGATGTCTCAAGAGGTCAGTGGAAGAATGGGAAAGAAGGTATTGTTCAACCACATTCGATCAGGAAATAAGTGTTGCTCTGACTGCCAAATGCCTCACCGACAGGCTCAACAACTTCCCGGGAGAACTTCATATATGCAAGATGGTTTAGATTGGTCCATGCCCCAACAGAGGGGGATTGGAGCTCAAGTAGCCTAGAGCTTCAGGTTGAGGTTTGAAAAAGTCTCCAAGTGTCCGTTGATGTCTAAATTCTGTACGAAAAGGATCTCAAGCTTGAGGTGAAGGTCCTTGACAAAAACTTAAAGCTTGCATCACAATGGAGAGGAGGGATGACGAGGTTTAGATGGATGGTGGAGGGAGGAGCTCAATGGACCTGGTTCATGTTGAATCAAGGTAGAAAATATGGGGGCCTTATAAAGAAGGATATGGGTATGGAGATGGTCACAGAAGCGAGTCGAAATAGGGAACGAAGTAAAGTGAATTAGAGATGGAGCACAATGCTTGAACAATCGAAAATATCTAAATTTAGCTAAGATAATCCCTAATCGATCAAACCAAATAATACACTAAGAAACAATAAGTAAATACACTAAGAGATGGTAGGAAATCAACTCATTCCTACTTCGGGCATGGAGCAGATGAAGGTAACCGGAGCAATCTTTCGGTGGACTTAGATCACCACCCCTAGCCCCTCTTCTCCACGCCAATACCCACACAAAACTCATGCCATCACTAAGGTCTTCAAATAATCGAGGATAGGGGTTAAAAATGCATAGAAGGGGATCAAAGCGAGAAAGGGGGCATGGAGAGCTTATTCATAAACATAATGGAGGACCCTTATTGACCTAGGGTTTCAGACTAATTAGGGCTATATACAACGGATCTACGGATTAAGCATGTATTAGGATCGATATGAGAAGTATTTGCATAAAACATCAAGTTGAATGGAGTGACGGATGTTGGACATGCAAGCCCACGACCAACCATTATGTAATAAATGTTATTGTAAATATCACTCCCTGATCTGAAATGAAGAATAATTTAATTTGCATAATTGGTTCCTTAGTCCAACTGGGATTATGTACCATGGATGGCAAGCAACCAAATAACTAGGGTTAAGTACAAAAATAATCAAAATTCATTGTGACCCAAACCACTCGGCTCGATCAACGAGAAAAATAACCACTAATGAAAATAAAGCAATCAATATAAGCGTTCTGCTATTTTTATTTACCTTGTATAGTTACCATGGTCGAACACAAGGAGCACAATTTAAAAACTAAGTAGTTAAATCTCTAAGAAAACACTTTTTAGTGGTTTTTAATTTTAATTTTTTTAACTTTTGAAATAAAATGTAAATAAGCACAATTCACATAAGGCACGTACAAAACTATTTTTGTATTTTTCAAAATAATAAATAATGATCAGAAAATTACAAAGAAAATATTTTTTGGTTTTATAGGTTTTAAAGTGTTTTTGGTAATTTTTATAGATTTTTTGGTTGTTTTTGTTAATTTTAAAAAATCAAACAGTGATAAAAACTCAAAATAGTGGACAACCAGGACTAGTTTGCAAATAGAAATATTTAAAAATGCCCAAAATCCTGGATGATAATTTTATGATAACATACAAGTAAAGAGCTACAAACAGGAACTAAAAACACATTTTTTGGATTTTACATTGATTTTATATGATTTTTATAAGGTTTTTGTTGTTTTGTGATTTTTAGGGCTTTTACAAAGATTTTTAAAACAAAATTAATATTAGAGTTAAAACATAATAAAAGACAAACACAAGAATTTTTGTTGAATTTTTAAGACATTTTTCGAATTTTTAAAACAAACATGACACTTTTTAGGGGTTTTTCAATTTTTAATAATATAAAATGCAAGTAAATTGACACACAAAAATTAAAACAAATATTACACCCTAGCATGAGCTATCAACAATTTTTAGGTAATTTTTAGATTCAATTTAATATCTACGACAATCAATAAAAGATAAGGAATTAAACACAGTTCACATGGACCCAAATGCAAAGATTTTATCTTTCTGGACCAAAAAACAACAAGTTATTAAATTACATGGGTCAAATCTACCATTACTCCAAACCAAGCATGCGTCACATGTAATCCAGACTCATAGGGGCATAAATACAAATTTCAAAACATAACATTCATTCAATAATAACATAAATGTGCAGGAGGAAAGTTGCAAATATCCCAAACAAGCTCGTGGGGACACACATGACTCCAACTCGACAGGACTAAAATACGAATACATAAAGTAGAGGGTCCAAACTGCAAATATATTTAACGAAACATTTTATTTATTGGACTAAAGAGAAATAGGGAAACATGCAGGGGAAAATGTGAAATATACCCATGCAGGTGCACATGGCACTCTCGTAGAGGCAGAGGAGGATGGCTATGATATTCCTCTGAAAAAGATCTGATGTTTCTGATCTTGTTGGGAACGTGCATGCCAGATGATCCCTCTGGATCTGATCAGACCGTTAGGATGAAAGTGCAATGTACGACTCTGATCAGATCTGGAAGGCTGCTCTAGATCGAATGACAAAAAGGGGTCTTGGACGAACTCGTCCAACAAGAACTTCAACTGAGCGAGGGAGGAGATCCGTTGCTCCGATGAGGTCTCCAAGGAGTCCGGCACAGTCGTAGGAGTACTCCGTGTTCGGTGGAGGGCTCCGATGGGAAGGACAACAGTCGGATGTGCGTGGCGATGTAGCTCAATTTTTTTTATTTTTCAAAAATAATGGAGCAAAGTACACAAGATATGAAATACGTACCCAACTCTTTTTGTAATTTTTCAATTTATAAAAAAATCTAAGAAAAATAATTGAGAAAATATTTTTGGGTTTTAAAAAATTTTAAAATGTTTTGGGAATTTTTGTGGAATTTTCATATGTTTTTGTATTTTTTTTAAAAAATCAAATAGTGGGAAAATGCAAAATTGTGCACAGCCTAGAGTAATTTGCAACTTAAAAATATTTTAAGTGCCCAAAACTCCTGGCAATTATTTTTATGACAAACTATATGCAAATATCTACAAACAGGAAGTGAAATGACAATTTTTAGATTTTTTTAGAATTTTGTATGATTTTTATTAGATTTGTTGCATTTTTAATTTGAGTTTTATAAGTTAATTAATGTGTCAAAATGGCATAGAAATTAAAATACAATGAAATAAAACTACCCTAAATGTTTTTGAATTTTTGAAGCAATATTCAAATTTTATGAATTTTTGAATTTTTGAAAGAGAAAAGACACTATTTTTTATTTTTAAATAATATTAAATGATAACAAAATGTAATGAAAAATTTATACTATGATCATAATCACATCAGGAGCATAGCATGATTTTTTAAGAATTTATTGACTAAAGAAAACATTTATTTTAATGAAGCAAACATGCAATTTAAAGTCTGGATAAATAGGATTGAAATGTAAATAGTTCAAGTTTTTGCATCAAAATATAACAATAAATAGTTGCAGGTAAGAATTTGTAATTTACCCAATGGAAAGCGTGCTCTGCCCGTGATGTGTTCTAGCAGGGGCGCATTTATAATTTTAAAAATATCCAAGGGTGTCTTCGATATTTGCCCGATTTTTTTAATCTCTTAGGGCATGTTTGGTTGGTGGGTTGGGTTGGGTATGATGGATCCCCATTCATTACTCTTTATTCTTTTATTTTAGTTAAATATCTTGGCAAAACATCATGTATATAGTTGTAAATACAATAAATTATCAATAAGCATGCATTTGTTAATATTTAATAATTAGTACGTATTTGTGCAAAAATAAAAGAATAAAGAATAAAATAAAAGAAGGAAATATTTAGAATAAATATTGAGTGACCTGAACCCAAGAGAGGATCCAGCATGAGCTTGATCGCCAAATAAAATAAGTAGAGATGAGATAGGGCTACTCTACCTTATATACAATTCTCACTTATGTATATAATTTATTTTTACAAAAATAAAAATAAAAAGTTGTTTTTATCCCCTTGTATATATTTCTAAAGAAAAAATAATAAAAATAAAATAAAAATAAAGTAAATTTCTCTCCTACCGTATACATAATTCATGTACATATGTATCATATATTTATTTATTTTATACTTGTAAATAAATAATAAAAATAAAACAAAAATTATACTCCAAATAAATTGTTATAAATAAATAGAATATAAAATTAGGGTATATTTACAAAAAAAGAAATTAAAAATAAATGTAAAAAATACATAGGTATTTTATACCTATATATAATATAATATACTGTATATAGATTAAATTATTTTCCATATAAATAAATAAAATTCACAGAAAAATAATATGAAAAATAATAAACATTTTTCATGTTGAACATTTTTTAATTTAAAATCATTTTCTATTTTTATTGATTTTACAAATCTTTTTGACTTCCTAATTTCTGATTGGTCCAGGAGGGATGTTGATCCCGGTCAACTGTCCCTCCCGGACCCTCTTGCGCATGGATCCGACTCGCGCCCAATTTTCTCCCATTTTCTCGATCGGATCTTGATCTCTCATGCCCTGATTTCGACGCCCGCGTCTCCCCAGTGGATTAGTGACCCTCGCAGATCCCTAGGGAGTCGCAGATCGACCTGGGATTGTGCGCCCTTACCCGAATGCTCCCGCTACCTGAGACATCCTATAAATTCTTCATTTGCCTCCCTGGTTCGGGAGCTCGCGCTGCACACTCCCTTGAGACCATAGAACCTTCCCCTTGGTGACAACAATCAGAGGAGGCCCTTGGTGATCGGAGAGGACCGTTGCAGCCGACACTCAAGACTTGTTGCCGGAGCACTGCCGCGACGAGCCTCCCTCGCCTTCCGCAACGAGGTCGAGGCAAAGGCACCCTTTGACAGCACCCTCTGGAGCTCAGGATCACTTTAGGATCCTCAGGTATCCACTTCACCATTCCTAGCTCCCTTATCTGATTTAATCCTTCATTTGTCGCACACCGCACCTCAGCCAGCTCCGACCTACCAGTCGGAGCCTCGCCGTCATCCTCCATCCGTTCAGATTGACAAACCCGCTCACCGTCCACCTTTTGACGCTCTCTGATCATCCTAGGCTTGGCTTGGATAGACAAGATTAGGCTATTGTTTTGCTCCATCGCTTCGCCGGAACCCCCCCTTCCATCCACCGTCGCTTCTCTTTGCTTTCAGTCCAATAACCTCGACCGGAGCACTCCTCCGAGTCCGAGCTTTACCCTGCAGATTGTAGCATGTGTGGAGATCAGCCAAATCGCCTTCGACCCACCTCGCCGGAGCTCACCCAGGTCCCAGCCTCCTTCCCGGAGATCCGACCGTCGGCGAGCCCATCAGATCCGTTCACCCGATGCAGAGGAGCCTCACGAGTCATTCCCCTCCGTCCGATCGTTCATCGGAGTGCTGGATCACCGCGGATGCTCTTGTGAACCTCGCCCAGATGGAGTTCTTCCAGAGCCGTTCCCTACGGTTGGATTACGCCCCTCTAGCAGACGCCATCGCAGCCGTCCGTTCACTACATCTGTCAGGCCGTTAGATCTGACATCTAACGTCCCTCGTACTGCACACGTAGCTGATACACCAGAGCCGTTGGATCTGCCAACTGCCCGCACCAAAGCCGTACGCCTCGCCCTACTCAGCACCTGCCACCTATCCACCCCACGCGCCTCGAATGTGATGCATGGGTAATTTGCTCAGCCACCCCTACATTTATTTCAGTTTATATTTTAATTTGTAAAATAGAAGTTTTACATTGGCCCTTTTTGCATGTTAGTCCCTGTAGTTTTCTTTATTTGCATTTTAGTCCTGTCTGTGTGGACCCACGTGCGTCGTCACGTGTTATCTGGGTTATTTGTATCGTTTGCCCTGGACTTCTTTGATGTTATGGAATGAATGATTAGTTTTGGTTATTTGCAAATATACCCCTCCGCGTATTGTTTTCCAGCATATGTGTGAATTGATGTGAAAATTGCAGTTTTGGCCCCATATTTTTTGTGTGTGTTATTGTTTAGTTCCGATACATGTTTTCATTGCATTTTGGTCCCTGTATGCTGGGTGTTTGGTTTTTGATTCAATAAATATCAAATATTGTCCAAAATTCATGAAATTTTGACATGGCTCCTGCCATGGTGTAAGTTTCTATGAATTTTTGGTTTTATTTTGTTTTCATTTAGCATTTTTAAAAACTCAAAAACCTTAAAAATAACTCCCATCTATTTTAGAAAATCAACGAAAAATATTAAAAACCCTTAAAAAATCTAAAAAATCATTGTTTGCTTGTGTTGTGTTGTCTTCATTTCAATCCAATTTTGGTTGCATTCCCACTTATAGAAACCATAAAAATTGAAAAAGATTAAAAATCTTAGAATAATAAGTAAAAAATTAAAAAATGTATTTTCACTTACAGTAGTTAGGTTTTTATTTCTAGTTTTTCATAAAATTGTTGTTGAGATTTTACAGTCATTTTAAATAATTTTAACTTGCCTTTAGATCTCTGTTGTACACTGTTCGTTGTTTTTAGCCTTGTTTCATTATTTGAAAATTCATTAAAAATCAGAAAAATCCCCTAAAATCCACAAAAAATCTAAATATTTTAAAAACCCAAAAATATTTTTATTTTGAATTTTTGAGTATTTTTTAGTCTTCAAATAGTTGTTTGATTGTGAGTTTTTGAATCCTTTTAGCCTTTTTCTTGATATTAAAAATTACAAAAAAACTTTGAAAAATTATAAACCTCCAATTTTTAATCTTGTTGGGATTCTGAACTACTTCGTAGCTTTCACATATCGTGCTCCTTGTGTTTGACCACTATCTTTGCTTGATTGTTTGATTTCTATTTTGGTGGTTTTATTTTTCTTGTTGACTTAGGCTTATATTCGAGTCACAAATCTTGGGTCATCAGAATGGCATTATTGTCGGGGAGCACGGCTTAGTAGTCAGTTTCCTTGTGTGATTGTCTTACTATTTCTGATACATTTTTAAATAACCGTGGACTGACACAATTTCTATTATGTCTTTCTAGCGAGGGCCCGACGAGCGAGGGCAGCGATCTTCGGAGAGCCGAGGCACCCGCGTGACTTGGAGGCATCTCGTTTCTGCATCAAGCCGCAGGAGAGCGTAGGAGAGGAGGAGCAGAAGTTTTGGGAGCTTTAGTGTAGTTTAGATTAGATTTATTTTATGCTACTATTATTGTAATAATACATGACAAACATTGGATTCAGACTTGGTGATTGCTTCGGGGTCTGTTTCGCCGAGCACCGGTGTGCTCGGGGGACCTCACCGCAGATTTTTGCCGGTTTTGATTTCTATAGTTTTCTTTACTGTCTATCTGATTGTCGAAGGTTTTGGCCCTTAGACTTAGGATTTTCTATGACTGTGACGTAATTAATTAAGGCCCAACCCTAATTATCTGCCTGCACATATAGATCGTTAATTGGACCTAATTAATTAAATCACAAAGAAAAAAATAGTTTAATTAGGCTCGAGTCCACATGCTGTGAGGAACAACATACAACGCGTGCAGGACCCGTTGTAGCGGGCACCAAGTGGTTCTCAAGATCGGACTCTGGACTTAGTCTGATTGGCTAGCTATCGTGCTTTGCTTGTAGAAAGTGCTTCATCTAAGGCTGATTTCTTCTTGCATCATATAGGTAGTTTTAATTTTGTCTTTACTTTATGCGCGGATCACCCTGCATGTAGAGAGCTGGAGTCAGGTACGCATTTCTTACTCTACATGCATCATCGTGTTTGATCGCGCATCGGATTTTCCGCCTTCTCCCCCTGTTTTTGGACTTAAAATAACCAGTATAATCGAACTAATCGACATTTCGACCCGACTGACCAAAAGGCCCCCACAAGTCCCAGGGGCAGAAGTGGAAAGCGACTCTCCTAAAAACAAGCAGTCAAGCCGTAAGGAATAGATATATGAGATTAAGAGAGCCTGCCAAATCTATAGGCCAAGCCTTTATACTAGTTCTACTACTATATATATATATAGGAAACTGGAACTGCAACTTCAAGAGAGAAAGCTGCTTTGATAGAAGCAGGAAATGACCCTAGCACTTTCCCCCTTAGGCCTCCACCTGTAACTGGATAGAAAGGGAAGAAGCCCCTAGTCCCACCCCTATTTTGTTAGGAATGAAAGGGAACATTAAGAGCTCATGGGAAAGCTACTTACCATTCATTAGGCGTTGTTTTCTTGAAAAACATATAAAAAGAAAAACTATAAAATTGGGACTGCTAAACTCACTTGATCCTAAAAGAAACCTCACTTAAAAATTTATCTTGGGAGAGTAATACCCTCATTGTATGGTTTGGTTGAGCGAGAGAGTGACCCGCACACTTGGATAAGGCCATACCCGAACTCGTCATAGACTAACGACCTTTTATATGGGACAGTCTGTTAGGAGCGTTGGGTTCCTACCATCTCTCTTAATCGCTCCGAAAGATTGCTTTATCACCTAATAAAATTGATAAGATAAAAGACGAGCCTTTACGGTCATCAGTTCTGTGTGAGTAGGTGAATTGGGGATTTCCTTTCTGATCTTGTGTGGTTTCTATATCTCATCCGCCTTCACTCGCTACATCAAGATGATGGGAAGGAGATCCCTTAGGCAGCATCTGGTTGTAATGCTTTCAAGCACTCCAGCCCGTTCATTTAGGTTGGTTCGTGAGAGCCGAGACCCGCTCTCCGAGCTCAAGTTTCACTCCGTCCTGTTCCCCCTCGACCACCCTTCTACCGGTCCTGAGGTGCCCAAACAGAGATCGCAGCAGACAGATGATGATTTATCGGCACCTAAGTTTGGGTCTTTTGCCTTTGCAGAGACCATGACCAGCAGTGAGGAGCGCACCGATGGACCCAGCAGGAATCAGACGTAAGTACTTGATCAGGGTGCCATCAACAACACTCTACTAGCCTCTCTGGAGACCATACAATGTCAGATCAGAGACTAGGGGGCTTTCATGGTGGACATGCGTCGAGAGATGAAGCAGAGGAGAGCCGATAGAGAGCAGCACAGAGCTGGTGGCAGAGGACCAGAGATTCCTGAGGGTGGAGACCATGAGGAGCTCGCACAACCAGCTGTACCTACACGACCGATGAAGGAGTTGCACAACCCTGGTGCAACTCTCACCCATATATGGATCCAGTTGCTGGCCATTGTAGGACATTTCAAGTTCCCGCCTCAGACCATTCAGCTTTTACCCCGCTTCCATGGACTCGCCACAAAGGAGCTCACCTCCATCTCCAAGAGTTTGAGATGATCTGCAATACTGTCCAGGATCACCTTATGGATGAGGATACCATCAGGATGATGGCCTTCCCTTTCACCCTCGTAGATAGAGCATCCAACTGGCTGAAGCACCTAAGAAGATTTGTCACTACATGGGAACAACTCCGGGACGAGTACTTGAACAAGTACTATCCACTCGGACAGACCAATACAACCAAGGCCCTAATCAGCAACTTTTCCATGATCCCCAACGAGCAATTTCATGACGTATGGGACAGATTCATGGAGATCACAGACTGGTGTCCCCATCATGATATATCCAAGCCCAATCGCGTCTAGAGTTTCTTCTGCGGTCTTGCACCGGAGTTACAGGGGCTAGTGAACGCATCATGTGGGGGTTCCTGTTTCACCAAGGATGAGGATCAGGTCTGGGCCATCTACGAGGAGATGGCAGATAACTATACGGTGATGTCTCATACCTGATTGTACACTCAGGGGAAGCCCCATCCATAGGCCGTATCCTATTAGAGGATAGCACGGGTTGATGCCGGTCCATCTACATCATCAGCAGTCGCAACACAGGCAGAGTCGACGACCGCTGATATGGGGATTATCAGCGAGAAGTTAGACCAAATTGAGTTGATTGAGAAGATGCAGTGCCAGGGCATGTCTCATATAGATCAGATGGCACAGACGCTGAGTGACCTGAAGACCCAGATCATGTTTCTCCAGGAGGCATAGACAACTTCTCAGCTCCGTCTCAGGTCACAGGCTGATCCCGGCAGCAACAGCTCGACCTGGCACTCCAGCTAGCCTAGACAGTTTCACCATGTTCAGGCAGAGTCGTTCCAACAGCCGCAACAGTAGTATTACCAGCCACCACCATCTCAGGACACTCATATGGTGGTCTACTAGTCGGATCAGCCCCTGTCAGTCATCCCCCCACCCACCTACGAACAAGAGCCATTGATGGATGTCAACAGGATTTGGTATGACCGGCCTCATCCTGGGATCCGACGAAACCATCCCGGATTCCGTTGGTCAACCGGAGGCACCAGTTTCCAACAATAGCCTCCAGTTCAGGGTGGTCAGTTCAGCAAGAAGTAGCAGCCACAACCACATCCACAACCACAGTCTTACCAGCAGAATGGTCCTCGTCCCTATCAGTAGGGATAGTCTTGGAGGCAGAAACAACAACCTCAGCAGTATCATCCCCAGTTCCCTATACCTAGCAGCATCAGCCTCACTTCCAGGGAGGCCACCCGTCCGGTTCTCATGGGCCCGCCTATGAGAACTCAGCTCTCGAGGATCTAGCCCACTTTTTTCCGAGCAGCAGGCCACCTTCAGACAGGAGATGGATGAGTTCAGACAGGAGATGAGGGATATAGTGAGAGGCAAGGCTACCATACCTGCACAGATCGA
Source organism: Ottelia alismoides (assembly GCA_037367405.1). Taxonomy (NCBI): domain Eukaryota; kingdom Viridiplantae; phylum Streptophyta; class Magnoliopsida; order Alismatales; family Hydrocharitaceae; genus Ottelia; species Ottelia alismoides. The sequence goes on from JAZKJV010009972.1 coordinate 767,902, forward strand.
GCCGAATCCGAACAACCTAAAGAGGAAATCTGAGTGGGTAGAGTTTACAGAGATTACCACTCCTAGTGATTCACTTGGTGATATTTTTGCATACACTTTTGATGCTAACTTTTTACACTATGGAGCGGTAGGATGCCAGCTGGCGGCGCCTCATCTGAGCGACGACCACATGAGGACTCAGAAGCGCCAGATGAGGAGGAGAGCGGTGCTGATGCCTCTCATGATGACGATGATGACGGTGGTGCTGACGCCACTAAGGAAGTTGATCCAACTAACAAACTGAGGCCGTCACTTCACCAGATTCAGGAGGTGGTGCTGATGCCACTAGAGATGACGATGAGATAGAATGCGCTACTGATGCCACAAGTCTAGATGCGGAGGGTGGTACTGAGGCCACCATTTCTATTCCTGTTGCATTTCTGTCTGTCACTGTATCTCATGACTATTTTTGTAATAAAGGAAAGGGTTATTCATTTGCAAGTCCGTCTGTGATGTATGGAGATGTTTGTATGGATTCTATTTTGCCACAACAACATCGACATGATCCTAGCCCTCCATTTGAGGAGGGCCCAGCCATCCCCTTTTCCCAAGAACTCTGCTTGGCTAAGGGGACCAAAAAAGAAAACCCCAAAAAATCACAGCAGCTAGAGTTCATCCAGCAGATGATAGACAGATTCCAGATACAACTGACTCTACATGAGGCCTTGGAGCACATCCCCCTCTTCCAAGGAACCTTAGAGAGAGGACCACCATTCACAGGAAGAGGAGGAACCACCAGTCAGAGATCCATGTGCTCACTCATACCACCTGCTTTGCCATCCAGAACTGTCTACCAGCCAAGAGGCCAGATGTAGGAGCCCCCTATGTCATATGCCACATACATGAGAAGAGGTTCGATCAGACTCTATTAGACAACGGTTCTTCTATCAACCTACTTCCGACAGCCTTACTTTACCATTTAGAGTTTGTCCCTCTTTGACAGAGTAGGACGGTCCTTCAGTTTTCTAATCGATCTGTCAAGAGGCCGAAGGGGTTGCTGAAGGACGTGGTCGTCACAATTCAGGGCCTGAAATTCCCCGTCGACTTTGTTGTGTTGGACATGGAGATCCCTAAGTCTGGGATCGATACCCCCATTATTTTAGGACACCTATTCTTGGCCACAGCCAAGGCAATGTCTGATCATGATAGCGGGAAGGTATACTTTCACGTCGAGGGCGAGAGTATACAAATAGAGACGATCAATGAGACTAGAGCACGAGATTCGGCTTGCTCAGAGACACTTACAGATTCAGAGCAGATGACAGAGGTAGAGCAAGACGTCCATCAGGAGTGCATTTTTGTGATCACGGATGATGAGGTAGTTTGGGCAAACCAGTTTCACGAGCCATCCTCTCACCTTCAGAACCTGCTGATGCACAAATTCCAGTAGAGGAGAGCTTGGAGAGCGCATTCCTAGCAGAGGACACAATTGAGGCAGCAGATCGCGTTCCTGATAGTGAGGCAGTTGATTTTTCTTCAGATTCAGATACAAATCCCTCAGAGTCAGATATTGATTGGGCAGAGTTCGATGATATGATTCCATGTCTGATTTCCACAGAGCCAACAACTAGGGTTGAGACCGATCCTATTCAGAGAATAGACACACTAGCAGAGTAGTCTTCACCAGATTTCCATGTTCAGTGGGAGTTCTCCCATGCAGATTTGGTCACATTCACTCAGACCTTTCAGAGGCCAGATCCGCCAGCTCCCAGTTGTCTAGAGTGGAAGCCCTTTCTGCAATCGCTGAAGTATAGGTTCCTTGCGGGCAAGCATGAGATGCACCCAATCATTATCTCAACAGATTTGACTGGAGAACAAGAATCTCGTTTGATGGAGGTTCTTGAAAAGAACTGCAAGGCGATAAGATGAAGTGTAGACAATCTCCAGGGGATAAATCCGGTCCTGTGCTCCCACCAAATCTATCTCGAAGAGGACGCTAAGCCGTCGCGTGAGTTCCTACGGCGGTTGAACCCGAACCTTAGAGAGGTTGTCATGAAGGAAATCTCGAAATGGTGAAGCTATGATTTTATCTACCCCATCCCCGACTCCAAGTGGGTTAGTCCATTACATGTGGTGCCCAATAAGATAGGCATCACTACAGTTGTGAGTGAGTCTGTAGAGGAGATCACTACCCGGGTACCCAGTTCTTAGAGGGTATGTGTGGACTACATATGATTAAATTAGGCCACCAAGAAGGATCATTTCTCGCTGCCTTTTATTGATCAGATTATAGAGAGGCTAGCTGGGAAGAGTCATTACTACTTTCTTGACGGGTACTCTGGATACAATCAGGTGGCCATTGCTCCAGAAGACCAGGACAAGACCACATTCACCTGTCCCTTTGGGACATATGCATTCAGACGTATGCCCTTTGGTCTATGTAATGCCCCGCCACATTCCAAAGGCGCATGTTGTCCATCTTTTCGGACATGGTGGGTAATTGCTTAGAGGTATTCATGGACGATTTTTCGATCTATGGCAATGAGTTTGATGCTTGTCTTGAGTGCTGACGAGTCCGAAATCACCGTATTAAAGATATATATATATATATTTATCATCGTGCGTGAAAATATGGTGTGTCGTTCGTTGTAGGCGGCAATCAGAATCAGTCAAGAAAATAACCACGGAAATCTAATCAATTTTAATCAAGTGGTTTTATGTTTATTTTACTGGGGCAAGTCCCAAGGTCGAACACAAGGAGGCAAATGAACAACCTAGAATTATGTCTATCAAAATTCATGCGCAGTTCTCGAGGCAGTTTTTTTTGGAATTTTTAAATGCAATAAGGGATGCAAGATGCAATTTCGGCCTATTTTAGGGACTAAAAAGTAAAAGTCAATCAAAAGATGTCCGAAAAATATGAAACTTGGCCACAATGCAAAATATGATGAAATGAATGCACTGTAATATTTTTGGAATTTTTGGATGCAATATGAATTTTTTTGAATTTTTAAATGCAAACAAAATGAATTCCAATATTTAATTATAATAAATATTAAATCTACTTATTTTCAAGGAATAAAATTATCCAAGATCTATTAGGTAATGGACCTTAGAAAAATCCTAAACCTCGAAAATGTGAGATCTAATACCTATTAAAAATCAAACACTGAAATATGCAAAATGATTTTTACAGAGCAATTTATGCATGCAATCATAATTCTTTTTTACAATAATGCCAAGCACAATAAACTCTACAATATGTGGATTTCTGGGGATTTTTAGAGCAACAGTTAATTAATTACAAATTTAAGAGCACAAACTAGGCAAAATATGCAAATTTCACAAAACAATTAATCATTAATTAACCATTAATAAAAAATGTCCATAATATGTCAATACGTAGAGAATTAATGGAAGAACATCATGCTATTTTGGATAATTAAAATAATGTCATGTAGAGGTTCAAAATGAAGGAGAAAGGCAGGGGTACAAATGCAATAAGATAAATATAGATAAAATATGTAGGCAGGGACCTAGTTGTAATAACCTAAACCTTTGGGGGTTACTTTTGCAAAATTTCCAGTAGGTCACGTGCGGTGCACGTGACCCCTGGGTCGGTAGGGGCCTGAGCATAATGTGGAGATTCTTTAGGGGGGTTGTTGTAAATTACCCATGGGTCACGTGCGCAGCACGTGACCCTAGGCTGACGTGTGCTGACATACCCCCCGGGCGCACATGCCTCGCACGTGCGTGGGGGGTCTCGGGTCGGCAGCGCCCGGTCACGTGGTGAAGGTCTGGCGGAGCTATGAAGGGCCGGCCAAGGCGGAGGCGTGAGGGGCCATCGGAGCTTCTAGTGGCGATCGGAGCTTGGAAGCTCCTGGCGGTCGATGACGAAGTGGGTGGAGCTGGAGGAGAGCTGGGGGGTCTCCTGGCCAGTGATGTCTTGCTGGTAGAGGATTAAGTCGATGAAGACCAGAGGCGTTGGTGCGTCGAAGAAGATGATCGGGGAGAGCAGCAGCTGGTGGAGGAGGTCGAGGAAGACGGTGTTGATGACGACGGAGGATGATGGAGTCGCTGGAGAAGGCGTTGCGTCGTCGTTGAAGAATGTGGCGGCGAAAGTGGCGTTGTTGGTGGAGATAGAGGTTGGTCGGAGAAGATGAAGTTGATAACTAGGCTCGATGGTGATTGAAGGACGCCAAAGCAGAGGCAGTGGTAGCGGGGAATGCCCGCGCTGCAGCGAGCCACTCAAAGCTCGGACTCGCCAGTAGGAGGGTCGAGCTGGTGCTGTCACCACCGTGCTCCCCCTTCTATGGTGCAATCAGCGGATGGATGTGATCGGGGGTGAAGCTTCGTTTAAATAGGCGAGGATTTCGACCTGTGATGGAAGGTTATCAGAGATTGAAGATCGCGAGATATGCGGAGGAAGTTGGCCGCTGCGAGAGACGTGGAGGCGGTTGCGGGGGCGAGGCGGCGGCGAAGATTGTGGCGGAGGTTACGGAGGGGAAGGACGGCGTTTGTTTGGGAAAGGGGGTGATGGGGAAGACGCACAGGTGCTGTCCGATCGGCCGAGATCGGATGGTCCCTGTAGCGCCACGTGGCACAAAAAGAGGGAGAGGGCGGGGCACGTGCGACACATGTGCGTTTATTATTATTTGTTATTTATTTATCTATTTATTTATTATTATTATTATTATTTTAATAAAACGAATAGTAAAAAACTCAAGAATAGCTGACACGTGGCAGCTCCAGGTGCTGCCACGTGTCAACACCAGAAAATTCGAGAAATTAGTACTTTGTAAAATGTGAAATAATTAGCAAATGACCTTGGATCGAAAAAGTTTCTTCAACAAAATTGCTCGTCTTGATGAGATCTACAACTTTCATGAAGACATCAAAACCAAAATCGATCAATTGCACAAATTGAATTTTTGGAGTATCCCATGTACATAGAATACCTTGATTTTTGGGTTTTGTAATTTTTATGTCATTTTTAAACCAAATAAAAATTCGAAAAAAATATGGTAAAATCAAAGATAGATAATGACACCTAAATGTATTTTTTTTGGATTTTTATTAATTAATAAAATTTGTACATAAAATATCAGGTCAAAAACCGCTAAAATACACAATGTACAAAAGAGGCCCAAAACCCAACTTTCACATATGAGTCCGATTAACTTGAACTTGGTCTTGTTTTGACGGTGATTGAATGTACATTAGTTCAAAAGTGAGTGGCATCAAAACAGACACTGAATGGGGAAGATATGGGGCTTTTAGTCCGAAAATCCTGAAACTAGGATTTGGGTTTTTGGTCCACTTATTTGGGGTAATTCATTTTTTTGTATTTTTCGTTTATTCTTGTGAGTGATATGTATTCATTGGAAATGGTTTTGCATCATTAGGAGTTAGCGTTGGGGAGTTAAAAATCAGGGAAGTTAGGCTATTTACAGGTCAATTTTGGCTTGGATTTTTGGCTTCTTATTTTGTGCAAAAATGATGTATAAAATGCCATTCTTATGAAAACACGCATGAATGCTAATTATGCAGAATAAATGCAGAGATACTGATGATTTTGAGGGATTTGAGCTTAATAAATGAGAATCAGAGAGATGAATCTGAGATTCATCATCCCCCTATACTTAAACCATGCTCGTCCCTGAGCATCAAAAAGAAATGCCATGAGGTGAAATGAGATTGGGTTCCATACCAAGACTATTAGCTGAAGGTGAAAATGAAACTAGACTCGACATTTGTATTATTAGTGTGGCAGAACTTCTGTGAGACTTAGAATTTTAAAAACAACAGCCCTCAAGTTCTACACATCATTATCACAGTTTCGGCTCAGAAGTCATCTTAGATCAATCCTCTTCCCAAAGTATACCCTATGAACATTGAACAATCGACTCATGTGTGTGAAAGATTTTAGCTCTTCCCATCCAGAATGTCGGACTACCATGCTCCTCTCCTCTCCAGTAACTCGTCCTCGGGGAGTCAGGTATTTCCTTCTACGGTCTGTCGCGCTGTGTTCACAATCAAATTGGGGGAGAAGTTACAAGAAGGGGAAAAGAACTGGAGGGTGGCCAGTGTAGTCACCTCTCCTTGTGAAGATGGCCAGTGTAGCCGAGTCTCCACCAAGATCTGTAGGTTTCTTGAAGCTTGGACCTTTTTGGTCAGATTTTTATTTGGTAGAATGCTTCTTTGTATTTGGAATTTTTGGTGGTTCTGCTTGGATCTTGTTGTGCCCCTACAGATATAGAGTCTTTTTGTTCCGTACATTTTTTGGGGTCTTAGAAAAAATTGTGCCCAAACGTCCATCCCTTTTCCAAAGCTTTATTTCAACCCCTACTTCGGTCTTTAGATTTCCATGCTACTAGAAAAGAAACTCACACAGTCTTCCAACATCCCATCTGAGTTGAGCTAAGTGCATAGTACGAGAGTACAAATTAATTCCCTATTCTAGAGTTGTACCCAGAATGAAGAGACCAGGTTAGACACTAAGAGTCAAACGCTGCACATTGTCATGTGGAACTCAAAGAATTAAGTCAAAAGCCCTGAAGCTCTTAAAATCTTATTTCTCAGTGAAGTTCCTCTGAAAATTAGGTGGATTAAGGTCAAGTCCAGACCACTCTCGATTTCTGCTCATAACTCGGTTCAGAACCCAATGACTTTTCACAGATGCAAATGAATGCGATGCTGGATGAAGTGTAAGTGTGTGAATTGCATACACACAATTTTTTTATATATATGCAAATAAGAAGCAATTTTCAAAAAAATTTGGGCAAAGTCAGTATTAGTAGTAAAATGCTCTTCTTCTTCTTTTTTTCAAATTATTTACCCACCCCATAAATACATATAGACTTATGCGAAAGTACGAGATATGAGTAAAATATATACAAAGTATATATACAGACCTCCCTATACTTAGCCAGTGCTGTGTCCTCAGAGCACAAGAAGTGGAAAGAAGACATAACTCGGGCTAAGCGGAAGAGAGCTAAAAAATTATCTACAATGGTCCGCCCCCCTATACTTAGACTGTGAACAGTCTAAGTATAGAAGAAGAGCGCAAAAGAGGCGGTAAGGATATGTAAATGAGGAGAGTATATACAGGTGGGTGTCGGTTCCCCCTATACTTAGGCTCTGGTTAGCCTAATTATAGGAGAAGGGTGGAAATGGAGTGATCGGGAGATAGGAGAAGGATGGTGTGCACAAATGGCATCGGTCCCCCCTATACATAGGCCTTGGCCTAAGTAGAGGAAGAAGCTGTATAAGGGGACCGACATGGTTGGGAGGGAGGGTGGGTAGCCGATGATTAAGGCAGTTTTCGACTGATCTTCTTGTGCGCCTGCGGTGGGAGATCGTAATGATGAGATGGAGATGAGGCATATGATTCCCAACTATTATCAGTATCATCCTCAGAAAAATCATGATGGAAAATGGATGAAGTATTTCAGTCAGATGAAAGGTATCCATCATCAGAATTATCCTCAGAGGAATAGTATTTGAAAGTGGACACCATCCAGATATTCATGTCTTTTTATTTCTTTAGTTGTTTCCTCAGAATTCGTTCCTTCTTGGGGTCAAGTTGTTTGTCCTCGGATGAATACTCAGAAGCACCGGTCTCAGTCAGCTCATAAGAAATAATTCCAATGTACTTGAAGAGAGCAGGAGCATCAGCTTTGGATGGATAGTAGTTAGGAATGAGAGTTGTCCAACGTGAATTGAATTTTGGATCCTTCTGAAGATATGGCTTTAGAGCTACCGAACAGACTTCACTCATGTAGGCTACCTTTTCTGGACATGATGAGGGATCATTAGCTGATTCCTCTTCCAAAAGGTCAAAGATGACTCTCTTTTTATTTCTTCGTGAAGGTGTTGGTTCACTTGAGTATCTAGATGAATAGCCATTGGAATTCTCCTTGGTCAGTGCTTGGCCTGCGTGCTTGTTGTTAGTCTCCCGAATGTTGGTGCACTCTCGATTTGGGATGATTTGGTCAAGGTATTCAGAGAAGGTTGCCCCAGGGTGTGACCATGCATATGTCTCAGGATCATAGAAGAAAGATTTATCTATTTTGAGATCCGCGGGAATCGAAATACTGGGGAGAGTTTCTGCATGTTCGTTCTTAATTGATTTGATGTTGGAGCATTCATGTGTCGAGTTGATGTAATTCATGTAGTCAGAGTAGGTTGACCCAAGGTGTGCCCATGCACAATTCTCCAGATCATATGTTTCATATACATGATTCTCCAAGGTGAGAGTGGCTGGGAATGGAGCAGGGGGGATTCTCTAAACCAATAGTCTCATCAACAACCGCTATCTCAGGTGTAGAAGCGAGGTAAGGCTCTTCTACCTCTTCATGGTCGCGGCTGTCGGGGACTTCGTGGGTTTCCTCAGAAGATCATGGTTCCTCATAGACATGGCCCGATCTAAGTGCTTCCAATGCTTTAAAATTGATTTCCCGAGTCTCACAATCAATAATTGCCTTAGTCAATGCTAAGAACGGCTTTTTGAGAATGATTGGAGACTGGGTGAATTCTTCGTGATGCTCAATATCAATGATCGTGAATTCTACTTTGAGCGGAGCACCTTGGATTTCATGATGACAGAAATAATTCCTCTCGGCCTCTTTATCTATCGGTCTGCCAATTGAATAATTTCTCGCATCTTTCGAATTGGTCTGAGTTTGAGTTCATGAAATACAGAGGTCGAGAGGATATTATTGGTGAATCGTCATCAATTAGAGAATGGGTGAAATTTGTGTCTTTGATCATACAATCAAATCTGGGCAACTGCGTCACTATGCGGCTCTTGGTTTTTCTCCTTAACACCAAGGAGGAGGCCATTGACAAGATATGTCTTTCAGTTTTTGTTCTGATCCTTCCCGACTTTTTGATCATTAATTTGTCCACTAAAAATTTTTTAAGGTCGGGGAAGTGTTCAATGGACTTTATAAAGGGAAGTCAAAGATCAAGCATTTTTCCAGTGCTTCCCGTAAAGTAGGATCCAAATTCCTTAGATCTTCTTCAGTCTCAATTTTTATGAAATTTTCTGGATTTTCGATTTTTTTTGTAGTTTTCAAAAATTTCAATTTTTTTGGTATTTTCCGTGTGGTGTGGGGGTATGGTATGTTCCTCAGATGAGCAGGGGTTCTGGTGTTCAGAGTAATAGTCAGTGGCATAGTAATTTCTAGGGGAATAATATGCAGAAGTGATATTGTCAGAATCGTCTCTAGGTTCCTGAATATCCTCAAAACTTTCAATCTCAGATCCAATCATTTCCTCATCATTTTAATGTCCGAGCCACCATAGAATGAGATTAATCGGTCGGTGCATTTTTGCAATCTATCCTCCATTGATTCAAATATTTTATTTATCCTCGAAATATCATCCTCAAAAATTTGTTCATGATTACTATGGGGAGTAGTCGATGTGTGTTTTTCTGATTCAATAATTTCATCTTCCATTTTCCTATATGTGCTAGGAGAGGAGTCTCTTGGAATATCCAATATATGATCATTATTTTCAGAAAATATCTCCTCAATAATTATGGAAGGAGGCTGCTCATATGATCTAGACATGTGGAGTTGGTCCGAGTAGAATTTATTCCTTTGATCATGAGTGGTCGGACCTTGATATTGTGGAATCAGCATACATGGTTTATGTGTTTCTATGTGATCAGTCCAATCCTCTGTATGAGTATTATGTCTGAAGAGGGGGTTGTCATGGCCAATCCAAGATGATGATTGTTCATTAGTGTTCCAGGGTAGGTGATGAATCTGCGATTCGTCATCTTTATTCATTTATTTTAGCTTAAATCCCTTATAAAACACCTGCATATAACGCTAACTCCATATTCTTACTAACTTGCATTTGTGTGTAAATATTGTACATTTCTTACTAATTTTAACCTAAAATAAATAAATAAAGAAAGAAAGGAAAAATAAAGAAAAGAAAATAAAAAAAGGGAAGACTGTATACAGGATGACCCGAACCCCGAGAGAAGGTCAAGACTTGACCTGATCGACCAGGAATAAAGTAGGGGGAGATAGGGTCCTCAACCAGAAAATCCAAAAAAATGTGTTTCTCAATTATTTTGTGTATATCTGTATAAAACTAACACTAATTTATTTGTACACTAATTGACCCCAAATCAAATAACATTCAAAATCAAAGTTGTAAATAAAAATGGGTCCTAATTAATAAAACTGATTGCACAATCAAATCATGTACAGAATAAAAGTAGCCACACTTGGAAAAAGCCACTAGGCACTAATTGAAAGATCAATTTCGGCTCCATATGATATTAAATTAAACCAATTTCACTTCCATTGAGTTCTAAATCAAATTATCTTCAAAATGGCTGTGATTTTATAATTTTTGGAGTTACGGTTGAAAAGTCAGTTTTCTGGGGTGGTTTGTGCAATTTTCCCTTGTATTTTGTGTATATTGTATTTGTATATATATTTGTAAATATTTTTACTAATTACTTAAAACAAAAATAAAAATAAAAAAATTAATAAAATTCTTAAAACAAAAAGAGGCTAATTTCCCCATTTATCCTTGTATATAATGTCATATATGTATATAGTACATGTATATAGTTGCTATTTTTAACTAACCATCATAAAAAATAAAAAAATAACATTTTTTAATTCAAATAAATAAAGTGACGAAAATTCAAAAAAATTAGATAATTTTGTAAATAATTTTATCTTTCTATTTTATCTCTCATGTTATCTCTTCCACCAAAAAAATCTCTCTTATCTTCTTATCCAAAAATTCAAAAATTCAAATGTCTCTCTTTTCTATTTATATGGCTCCATCTCCCTCATTCCAACCGGATCAATCTTTAGAGAGAGGAGCCCGATCTCCGAGAGAAATTTCGTCGAGGAAGTTGCCTAGCCTCCGAGCCGTCCGGTGACAGCGAGTCGGCCTTGTCGAGGCGATCACGGTCTATTTTCCGCTCCTAAGGTGAGATCCGCATTTTTTTCTTTGCATTTTTATCTAGTTTAATCACTTTTTATTTTATCGCATTTTTTTATCGTCATTTTGTTCTTATAGATCATAAAAAAATTCATCACGATTTTTGATCCGCCACCGACTCGAATTTCCATCTCATCTTCTTGATCTCTTCGCCTTCGTTTTCTTTCTCTCACGATCTATCAACTTCGATCACGCACGGTGGCCGGAGATCGGATTCGAATCCTCCATTTCCGTAGAATCTCCATTCATTTTTTCCGATTTGTAAATAAATAAAAAAATTTTGCTTCTTTTGGTTCTCTAACGTTTGTTTTGCAGGATCACATAAAAAAATAAAAAATTCTTATTCCTTTTTATTTCCTATTTTTTTCGAATTTACAAAAACAAAAAAAAGAGAGTTTTTTTACTGTTTACATCATTTCAAAAAAAAATATACAAAAAAATTAAAAAAAATAAAATAAAAAAGGGGGACGGCCGCAGTCCAGCGCCGCTGCTCCCCTGTCATCTTCCCCGTGCGCGCCCCATCATCAACGCGCGGCTCGACCGCCGCCCAGCCGACCTCACCTCCTTCGTGCCATCGAGCGGCGCGCGCGCCGCCGTTGACCACCCTCCGCCAGCGGCGCGGCCGGCCTCCGCCTCTGAAGCGTCTTCTCCCCCGCGCTGTGCATCGGTGCGGTGCTCCTCCTCCCGCCAACCGCCGAGTGAGGGCGGCCGCCTCGCCATCCTTCAGCCCGCGCCGCCCCTACCCTCCATCCACGCGTAGTGCACGCGCGGCAGCAAGCCTCCACCGCCGATCTGCCATCCTCGGAGCTCCTCCGCACCCTCCAGATCGTGCGGCCTCACCACCGCGCGAGATCGCGCGACGCTCCACCGCCTTCGACCGCTCGCCGACGCCGAAGAAGAAGCGCGCGGCGGCGCACCTCCAGGCCACAGCCACGCAAGCCACCGCCGATCTGCCAGCCCCGGCGCCGCTCCGCCGCGAAGACCTCCGCCTGCGCGTGCGAGGAAGAAGAAGGCGGCGCCCCTTGTGTGCTCTTTTGCAAGAAACGAAAGGATTCTAGGGCTTCTGATTTTAAAAAAAACTTTGTGAAAATTGCACGTTTAGCCTCTGGAAGTTCTCACAATTACAAATAAGTCCCTGCTGGAATCAAGTCACGTGCGTCGCACGAGCATACTGGGTAAATTGCGAAATTCCTCTTTATTTTATTTATTGTTCTAATTTTGCAAAAACTTTGAATAAATTACATTTCAGTCCAAAACTTTTGTTATTTACAGTTTAGTCCCTGAACTGCAGAATATTAATTTGCTTGATCTTATCATTGAAATAAATGTTATTCATGATCCAAAAATTTTGAAAAAATTATGCTATACGCCTGATGTGCTATTCTTCCTAGCATAAAATTTTCATAGCATTTTGACTTCATTTGATATTTTTAAAAAATCAAAAACAGTACCTTTTTGTCTTCTCGAAATTCGAAAATTCATAAAAATTCGAATATTGTTCCAAAAATTCCAAAAAAATTTAGGTAGTTTGATTTCGTTGTCTTTTAATTCCTGACCAATTTTCACGCATTGATTCTTTATAAAAGCTAAAAAAATTGAAAAATATCAAAAATCTTATAAAAATCATAAAAAATTCTACAAAAATCCAAAAATTGTGATTTCAGTTCCTGTTTGTAGATAATGATTTCTAGATTGCCTTAAAAATAATTGCCAGGAGTTTTGGGCATTTAAAAGATATTTAAGTTGCAAATTACCCAAGGCTGTGCACAGTTTCTTATTTTCTCACTGTTTGATTTTTATAAAAATACAAAAACATCTGAAAATTACACAAAAATTCCTAAAAACATTTCAAAACTTTTAAAACCCAAAAATATTTTCTTTGAATTTGTCTGAGCATTTTTGACTAATTGAAAAATTACAAAAAGAGTTGGTGTGCGTGTTTTTAATCTTGTGAATATTGCATCGTGTTATTTTTGAAAATAAAAAAATTGCAAAATCAAAATTACTAAAAATTTGAAAAATCAGAAAATACAAAAAAATAAAAATAAAAAAAATAAAAAAATTCAAAAAAATGACAAAAACCAAGGATAGTTGTCCTTTGAGATTCTTGTTTTCTCTTGATTGATTTTCGATTGATTGAATAACCCTCGGGAATTGTAGCCTCCCTGAGTTCGACCCTGTCCGCTATACAGGTTAATAAGTAGCAAAAATAAAAATAATAATAATCTTTTGTTGACGCGGGATTCTGGGGATCAAAACAACGCCCTATTTTCCATCAATCAAATTTCCAATCTCTAAAATTCCTGCTCAACAGTAGGGTCGATGAAAGAGGTGAAGAAGTATTCAATTTAATCATGTGGTTATCATCTCCCATGAATGAAGGATTGACATTCACCAAATAAGAAGGATGAATTGTATGATCGGCGTAGAGAGGATATATATATATATATATATATATATATATATATATATATATATATATATATATATATATGAAGAAGTGGAGACCTCAGTTGGTTGTTGGTTTGTCAGGTCCGAAAATGAGGGGTTGTCATTCATGAAGCAAATCGGATTTGTGGAGAGTGTTGGTGTTTGAGAGTCTCTTGTTGAAGTTGGAGGAGGTGTTTTAGGTCTAATCGATACAAATTCATTTTCATAGTATAGCACTGATGGATCTTCGGTTCGGTCATTTTTGAAAGAGTTTAAAGAAATGATGGGTTGGATATGCAATTTGGAAAAAGTTCCATGATGAGATTTAAATGAAGACAGAGATAGATGATTGCATGGGATAGTCAGAAGAATTTTTATCAAATGTGCAGCTTTTGATCTTTGGTATCGGTTCACGTACACCAATGCAAACACAAATCAAACCCCGAGTTCACCAACTCACACAATGAAGTCGTAAGAGTTCAGCTATTATCTTTTCAATTTTAGTTGGTGATAAATCAATCTTGGTAAAAATTTAGCGAGCTGTTAGGTGCCGAAATTTTCTTAAAGATTGTCCCGAGTTCGTACGACTAGTTGCATCTATTTCAGCCAGTATAGATGTAAGTACGGACCGTAAAACGGCTACCCGTGTTACTTAAGGACGGAGCCTTATGTAGTGTCCTTTAAACCACCCACTCTTCTAAGGAAGTCCGGACCGGATACTGGCTACCCGTATTCCTCACTGAGAAGTAGCTAATCATTTTTAAAATCAGTAGTATGAATGAAAAGGTCAGAGCTTGGTTCTAACCTTAAGCGTCGTCTCTCACTTACTCAGAAAAATAAAATCATCCAAGGTCGAGGTTGCTCTCCCGCAAAAATTCTTGATTTTATGGGTTCTTAAGATCGGCTATGTTTAGCAGTCCCAATTTTAATGAGGCGATCACTAAAAAATTACATGAGCACAAATATACGTCTACCGTCCAGTCCCAATTTCCTTTAAAATTATGTGGTAAAACAAGAGGAAGGAGTTCGGGAAAAGCCGATGCACACGAAAACAATGATGTATGCTCAGTTAGAAGACTTACAGTGCTTCCTCGCAATCTCCATGTGGTTAGCAATACAGAATTGAAAAGTTATTCTAAACTAATGCAAGCCGATGAAAAATCACACCTAAGAAGAAAGTTCTATTAACGGGAAAGAATTGAGTTAAATTTTGGCTAAACTGAACGATCTAATGTGCGTCTCAATTAAAGTGCAGTGTGACCTTAGATCCTACGAGCGCAATCAAAAATATAAATGCTTTGAGAGAGAAACGTTCAAGGTCTTTTTACATGCGTGAGAGTCCAAACGGACATTGCTGTAAATGAGCAAAAAATAAAATTGTTGAAATTAAAAACCTAGACTCTACACTCTCTCACGACTCAACTCGATCTTAAATTGATTGCGGCTTCTTCGGATGTCGGTGAAGATGCTTCGGTTTCTTGAAAAACCGCTCCACGTACGCGGGGTACCTCCCAAGAAAAATAAAAGAGATTTTTGTAAGAGAATGACTCAGAAAATAATAAGAAATAAAATAATCAAAATAAATGCTGAAAAATAAATGCAGGAAATAAATGTTATTTACAGTGAAAAATTCGGGGGTCAGACTACCTAAATGCGGAAAACCGAAATAGAAATTTCAAAACACAAAACTAAGTTGTTTGTCGCCCCAGCAACGGCGTCATTGACGAGTCTGAAATAGCCGCGTTAAAGATATATATTTATCATCATGCATGAAAGTATGATTTGTCGTTCGTTGTAGGCGGCAATCGGAATCGGTCTAGAAAATAACCACAGAAATCTAATCAATTTTAATCAAGTAGTTTTATGTTTATTTACTTGGGCAAGTCCCAAGGTCGAACACAAGGAGGCAAAGGAACAACGTAGAATTAAGTCTATCAAAATTCATGCGTGGTTCTCGAGATGTTTTTTTGGAATTTTAAATGCAATAAGGGATGCAAGATGCAATTTCGGCCTATTTTAGGGACTAAAAAGTAAAAGTCAATCAAACGATGTTCGGAAAATATGAAACTTGGCCACAATGCAAAATATGATGAAATGAATGCATTTTAATTTTTTTGGGATTTTTGGATGCAATATGAATTTTTTATGAATTTTTAAATTCAAACAAAAAGAATTCCAATATTTAATTCTAATAAATATTAAACCTACTTATTTTCAAGGAATAAAATTATCTAAGATCTATTACAAGGTAATGGACCTCAGAAAAATCTTCAACCTAGAAAATGTGAGATCTGATACCTATTAAAAATAAAAAACTGAAATATGCAAAATGATTTTTACAGAGCAATTTATGCATGCAAATACAATTCTTTTTTAGCACAATGTCAAACACAATAAACTCTAAAATATGTGATTTTTTGGGGATTTTTAGGGAAACAGTTAATTAATTGCAAATTTAAGAGCACAAACTAGGGAAAATATGCAAATTTTCACAAAACAATTAATCATTATATAATCATTAATCACAAAAATATCCACAATATGTCAATAGGTAGAGAATTAATGGAAGAACATCGTGCTATTTTTGGATAATTAAAATAATGTCATGTAGAGGTTCAAAATGAAGGAGAAAGGCCGGGGTATAGATGCAATAAGATAAATATAGATAAAATATACAGGCAGGGACCTAGTTGTAATTTCCTAAACCCTTGGGGGTTACTTCTGCAAAATTTCCAGTAGGTCACATGCGGTGCACGTGACCCCTGGTCGGTAGGGGCCTGAGCGTAATATGGAAGTTCTTCAGGGGGGTTGTTACAAATTACCCACGGGTCACCTGCGCAGCACGTGACCCCATGCTGACGTGTGCTGACGTACCCCCTGGGCGCACATGCCTCGCACATGCATGGGGAGTCTCGGGTCTGCAGCGCCCGGCCGCGCGGCGAAGGTCTGGCGAAGCTGTGGAGGGCCGGCCAAGGCGGAGGCGTGAGGGGCCGGCGGAGCTTCTGGTGGCGATCAGAGCTTGGAAGCTCCTGGCGGTCGATGACGAAGCAGGTGGAGCTGGAGGAGAGCTGGGCGGGGGGGGGGTCTCCTGGCCTGTGATGGCTTCCTGGTGGAGGATAAAGTCGATGAAGATCGGAGGCATTGGTGCGTCGAAGAAGATGATCGGGGAGAGCAACAACTGGTGGAGGAGATCGAGGAAGATGTTGTTGATGATGACGGAGGACGATGGAGTCGGTGGAGAAGGCGTTGCGTCGTCGTTGAAGAACTTGGCGGTGAAAGTGGCGTTGTTGGTGGCGATAGAGGTTGGTGGGAGAAGATGAAGTTGATAACTGGGCTCGGCGGCGATCAAAGGAGGCCGGAGCAGAGACAGTGGTAGCGGGGAATGCCCGCACTACAACGAGCCACTCAAAGCTCGGATCTCGCAGGTAGGATGGTCGAGCTGGTGCTGTCACCACCGTGCTCCCCCTTCTATGGTGCAATCGACGGATGGATGTGATCGGGGGCGAAGCTTCTTTTAATTAGGCAAGGATTTCGACCTCCGATGGAAGGATATCAGAGATTGAAGATCATGAGATATACGGAGGAAGTTGGCCGCATGAGAGATGCGGAGGCGGTTGCAGGGGCGAGGCGGCAACGAAGATTGCGGCAGAGGTTATGGAGGGGAAGGGCGACGCTCGTTTGGAAAAGGGGGTGATGGGGAAGATGCACAGGTGCCGTCCGATCGACCGAGATCGGACGATCCCTATAGTGCCACGTGGCACAAAGAGAGGGAGAGGGCGGAGCACGTGCTTGGGGGCACGTGCGATGCACATGCGTTTATTATTTTTTTTTATGATTATTATTATTTTTATTTTATTATTAATTTTTTAGTAAAACTAATAATAAAAACCTCAAAAATAGCTGACACATGGCGGCTCCAGGTGCTGCCACGTGTCAGCACTAGAAAATTTGAGAAATTAATACTTTGTAAAATGTGAAGTAAATAGCAAATGACCTCAGATAGAAAAAGTTCCTTCACAAATATTTCTCGTCTCGATGAGATCTACAACTTTAATGAAGACATAAAAATCAAAATCGATCAATTGCACAAAGTAAATTTTTGGGGTATCCCATGTACATAGATTACCTTGATTTTTGGGTTTTGTAATTTTTATGTCATTTTAAACCAGAAAAAATTTCGGAAAAAATATGGTAAAATCAAAGATAGATAATGACACCTAAATCTAATTTTTTGTTTTTTATTAATTAATAAAATATGTACAAAAAATATCAGGTCAAAAACCGCTAAAATACACAATGTACAAAAGAGGCCCAAAACCCAACTTTCACATATGAGCTCTGATTCTCTTGAACCTTGATCTTGTTTTGAAGGCAATTGAATGTACATTAGTTTAAAAGTGAGTAGGATCAAAACAGACACTGGATGGAATAGATATGGGGATTTTATTCCGAAAATCCTGGAACTAGGGTTTGGGTTTTTGGTCCACTTATTTGGGGTAATTCATTTTTTTGTATTTTTCGTTTATTCTTGTGAGTGATATGTATTCATTGGAAATGGTTTTGCATCATTAGGAGTTAGCGTTAGGGAGTTAAAAATCAGGGAAGTTAGGCTATTTACAGGTCAATTTTGGCTTGGATTTTTGGCTTCTTATTTTGTGCAAAAATGATGTATAAAATGCCACTCTTATGAAAACACGCATGAATGCTAATTATGCAGAATAAATGCAGAGATACTGATGATTTTGAGGTATTTGAGCTTAATAAATGAGAATCAGAGAGATGAATCTGAGATTCATCAAGTGCCTAGACCGCATCCTTCAGCGATGCATCGAGGTCCATCTTATGTTATCTTGGGAGAAGAGTCAATTCATGGTGACTCAAGGGACGGTGCTTGCTCATATCATCTCCAACAGGGGCATGGAGGTTGATCCGGCCAAGGTGGATATCATTACAAAACTCAATCCACCATCCAACTTGCGATAGTTACGGTCTTTTCTGGGGCATGTCGATTTCTACCGACGATTCATTCATGATCTTAGCATGATTGCCAGACAATCAACTGATTTGCTGACCAAATACACCGAGTTCATTATAGATGATAAGTGTCTTGTGTCATTTGAGACTCTAAAGAGTCTAGTTGTTGAGGATACTGTCCTCCAGCCGCCTGATTGGTCTCTCCCATTTGAGATCATGACGGTTGCCTCCGATTTTGCCGTAGGGGCCATGCTGGGACAAGAGAGGGATGGAGCGCCATTTGCCATTCACTACACTAGCCGTACATTGGATGTCATGCAATGGAACTACACCGTCACTAAGAAGGAGATGCTAGCCGTAGTCTTTGCCCTAGATAAGTTCAGATCATATATCATTGGATCTAGAGTGAATATCTTTACTGATCATACCACCATCAGGTACCTCATGACAAAGAAGGATGCCAAAACGAGACTAATTAGATGGATCCTTCTACTCCAGGAGTTGATATTGAGATTAAAGATAAACCTGGAGTAGAAAGTGGTGGCAGATCATCACTCCCAATTAGAGCATCTTGAGGATTCTGAGCAGATTGACCCTATTATAGAGACCTTCCCAGAAGAGGCGATCCTTACTATCGCCTTGCTCCCGTGGTACGCTGACATTGTGAACTATCTTGTCGCCAAGAAAGTTCCACAAGGTTGGCCCAGGATAGACTTGAGACCTTCCTGGCGAAGGCCAAGTCGTACCATTAGGAGGATCCCATCCTTTACCATGAAGGATGGGATAGTGTCTGGTGACGGTGCATTCCTCAGGAGGAGCACCATAACATCCTCACCTATTGCCACAAGATGGAGGCAGGAGGACATTACTCTGGGAGGAGAACGGCACAGAAAGTGCTTCAATCCAACCTATGGTGGCCTACTCTCTTCAAGGATTATGATGAATTCGTGAAGAGATGTACTGATTGTCAGAGGATGGGCACTTGTGGACAACGTGACATGATGCTGATGCAACCCATTGACTTCTGTGAGGTTTTTGATGTATGGGGCATTGATTTCATGGGTCCATTACCTAAGAGCTAGGGATTCGAGTACATTCTGTTAGCCGTTGATTATGTGAGTCATTGGGTTGAGGCCATCCCTGCCCGAACCATAGATGCCAAGACTGTATAAAGATTTTTGAGGAAGAATATTATTTCATGGTTCGGGGTGTCTAGAGTTTTGATATCCGATGGGGGTCTCATTTCGTCAATGACAAGGTAAAGGACCTTGGTAGGGAGTTCAACATTGACCATCGAGTAGCCACTCCATATCACCCTCAGACCAATGGTCTTGCTGAAGTGTCGAATAGGGAGATAAATACTATATTACAAAAGATTATCCGCATTGACCAAAAGGATTGGTCACTGCTTTTGGACTCGGTCTTGTGGGCATACCGGACGTCCTTCAAGACTCCTTTGGGTACATATCCCTTTCGCCTTGTTTATGGAAAGCCCTGCCATTTACCTATTGATCTTAGGCATAAGTCACTTTGGGCTGTCACAGAGATACTTTTGGATCCAGTGAGTATAGGAGACCAGAGGAGGACAGAATTGGCAGCCCTGGACGAGCTTAGAGATGAAGCCTTTTCGAGCAGCCTACATTACAAGGAGAGAGTGAAGGAGTGGCATGATTCTCATATCAACCACAAGCAGTTTGAGCCAGATTAGAGCGTATGGTTGTTTGATGTCAGGCTTAGATTATTTCCAGGGAAGTTACAGAGCAAGTGGAAGGGACCATACCTGGTACGAAAGGTACATGACAATGGGAGTATTGACATATCTGAGATGTCATGTGATCTACCTTTCGTGTTAACGGGCAGCGGCTCAAACCATATCTAGATCATGAGCCGCTGGTCGTTGACGTCGCCCCTATTAATTTTGTGTGAGATGTGGTCTTTGATTCACATCTAGTGCATCTCATGCCTGATTATCACTGTCTTCTGCCTTCTATAGATCCAGATGTCCATATCATTCCATTCTTTAGTCCAACACCCCATCTTCATCCGATGATTATGCTATACTTAGGGTGTACTTTACCCTAAGTATAGGGGGGTGTTGGACTCATGAGTATTCTTTGGATTCTTTTTACCTCTGCTTTGCTGCCTATACTTAGGGACCTTTCTCCCTAAGTATAGGGGAGGTAAACACGGTATATCCTTTCACTCAGATTTCCCTTCATGTACAACCTGCTATACTTAGGATTACTTGATCCTTAGTATAGGGGGAAACACCGAGCTCTCTTCACTCTATTCTTTGATTCGTCGTTGTAGTATACCTTTCCTTTTCACTTCCCTATACTAAGCATGAGTTATATCTTCTTCATCACTCTCTATCCACTCTGAGGACATCGTTCGAGCTAAATATAGGAGGGTGTCATATATATTTCATATATACTTTGGCCATAACTCGTACTTTGTGTGAGTGTGTTAATAAATAAAATGACTACAATTATTTTAATTAAAATATCATAAAAATTTAAAAAATTTCCTTCTACATAAAAATTGTTTCTTGCACATAAATAGTTATTTATAAAAATTATTTTTGTACAAATGTTTGTAAAAATGTGTTGTGTAAAGAGTTTGTAAATACTTTGATAACAAAATTATGTATATAGTACAAAATTTATGGAAAATATTTTTGAAAAACAAAAGTTTGCAAAAACCCTCGTGTAATTGTGTGTAAATATTTTGCAAAACTTCATGCATTCATTCATTCAATCATTTTTCAAAAATTTTGCACGTTTTCCAAAAACATGCATAAAAAAATTTGTATATATTTGTACAGTTTTTTAAATCATGGTTGACATTTAAACCGGCCTGGAATTAAATTGAAAAATGGAGCTTGGTTACTTAATGCACCTAATTCTAAGAGGAACGTTATAAGGCTTAGGGTTAAGACTTTTCAGGTCCATTTGAGACTTAATTCTTTGATTCCACTAGGCTATGATCATATGTCATTTTGATGAGCCTATGTAGAACACTTAACAACGCACACATGACGCTCTTAGACAATGGCTTTACTTGCACCAGCAATTTACACCTGGCTCTCCATGGATGAGGTGGTGAGGAGGTAGTTTCCTTTGGCTTGGGGTAGCATATGAGGGTAGTGCTTCTAGGCGGAACCTCTCTTCTTCTTTTAGTGAAGGAAGTGCGTCTCAACTTGGTCTGGTGGTGTTGAGGTCTAAAGACAGGAGTTGTGGGTTGCAATAAAGCTTCAAAAGAGGGATAGTCTACTGACTCAAGAGGAAAAACTCTTTATGTATATATGTTGCACCATGTAGATATGTTGTACATATGCACATTGAAAAAAATGTGTGCAAAGAAAGAAAAAATCCAAAAAAGTGGTGGGTCTGAATGAAAATAAAATACCCACTGGAATGTATATAGTCAAATAAAGAAAAGCTTATGATACACACTCCCATCTCATGAAGCTTGCAGCGGGAGACTTAGCTACACTGGTTGGGCTCCCAAGGATACATAGCTACACTGGTCATGGTCCATTCTCTTCTTCCTCCTCTTCTTGAGCTGGTTGAACTTGAACTTAGAAGGGAATACCCCGCTACTCGAGGAAAGAGCTGCCAGACTAGGGCATTAGAGTTACCTTGTTGAGGGGGGTTGTCTCTTTGTCATTTCTGAGGTGGGGAGCTACATATCACTTACACTGTACAAGGAAAGATTCATGGTCATTAGAGTTTGTGTATGTAGATTTGTTCTGATCTGGATTGTTGAGGAGTCTTGACCATAGATTGGATTCTTTTTATTTCTCTTTTCACTTCTTTTTCAAACAAGTGTTTTCTAAGGGACTAGCAAAAGTAAAGTTAGGGGGGTGATGAATCCCCATTCATCACTCTTTATTCTTTTATTTTAGCTAAATATCTTGGCAAAACATCATGTATATAGTTGTAAATCCAATAAATTATCAATAAGCATGCATTTTGTTAGTATTAAATAATTAACGTGTATTTGTGCAAAAATAAAAGAATAACGAATAAAATAAAAAGAAGGAAATATTTAGAATAAATATTGAGTGACCTGAACCCAAGAGAGGGTCCAACATGGGCCTGATCACCAAATAAAATAAGTAGAGAGAGAGAGAGAGGGTCACTCAACCTTGTATACATTTCTCACTTATGTATATAATTTATTTTTACAAAAATAAAAATAAAAAGATGTTTTTTATCCTATTGTATATTTTTATAAAAATAAAACAAAAATAAGAAAAATAAAATAAAAATAAAGAAATTTCTCTCCTACCTTGTACATAATTCATGTATATATTTATCATATGCTTATTTATTTTATACTTGTAAATAACTAAAAAAATTAAAACAAAAACTATTTTAGACTCCAAATAAAATGTTGTAAATAAATAAAATATAAAGTTTGGTTTTTATACAAAAATAAGAAATTAAAAATAAATGTACAAAATACATAGGTATTTTATACCAATATATAATATAATATAATGTATATAGATTAAATTATTTTTTATAAAAATAAATAAAATTCATTGAAAAATAATTTGAAAAATAATAAACATTTTTCATGTTGAACATTTTTAATTTAAAATAATTTTCTAATTTTTATTGATTTTACAGATCTTTTTGACTTCCTAATTTCTGATTGGTCCAGAAGGGATGTTGACCCCGGTCAACTGTCCCTCCTGGACCCTCTTGCACATGGATCCGACTCGCTCCCAGTTTTCTCTTCTCGATCGGATCTTGATCTCTCATGCCCTGATTTCGATGCCCGCGTCTCCCTAGTGGATTAGGCTTGGCTTGGATAGCCAAGATTAGGCTATTGGTTTCCTCCATCACTTCACCAGAAACCCCCCCTTCCATATACCGTCGCTTATCTTTGCTTTGAGTGCAAAAACCCTGACCGGAACACTCCTCCGAGTATGAGATTTACCCTGCAGGTTGTAGCACACGTGGAGTCATCCAAATGACCTTCGACCCACCTCGCTGGAGCTCGCCTAGGTTCCAGCCACCTTCCCGGAGATCCGACTGTCGGCGAACCCATTCGACCCGTTCACCCGATGCGGAGGAGCCTCATGAGTCGTCCCTCGCCATCCGATCGTTCATGGGAGTTCCGGATCACCAACGGTGCTCTGGTGAACCTCGCCCAAGAGTAACTATTCCGGAGTTGTTCCCCGTCGTTGGATTACACCCCTCTGCGAGATGCCATCGCATCCGTCCGTTTACTGCAGCTGTCAGGCTGTTAGATATGACATCTAATGGCCCCCGTACCGCACATGTAGCTGACACACCAGGGCTGTTGGATCCGCCAATTGCACGCACCAGAGCCGTACGCCTCGTCTCCACTCAGTACATGGCTCAAGTCCACCCCACGCGCCTCCCACGTGATGCATTAGTAATTTGCTCAGCCACCCCTACATTTATTTCAGTTTATAGTTTAATTTGTAAATAAAAGTTATATAGTGGACCTTTTTGCATGTTAACCCCTGTAGTTTTCTTTATTTGCATTTCAGTCTTGTCTGTGGGGACCCACGTGCATCGTTACGTGTTATCTAGGTTATTTGCATTGTTTGTCCTGGACTTCTTAGTTGTTATGGAATGAATGACTACTTTTGGTTATTTAGAAAATATACCCATGTGCATATTGTTTTCCAACATGCGTGTGAATTGATGTGAAAAATGTAGTTTTGGCCCCATACTTTCTGTGTGTGTTATTGTTTAGTTCTGATATATGTTTTCATTACATTTTGCTCCTTGTATGCTGTGTGTTTTGTTTTTGATTCAATAAATAGAAAATATTGTACAAAATTCACGAAATTTTGACACATGTTCCTACCATGGTGTAGGAATTTCTATGATTTTTTGTTTCATTTTATTTTGTTTTCATTTAGCATTTTAAAAATTCAAAAACCTTAAAAATACATCCTGTTTGTTTTAGAAAATCAAAAAAATATAAAAAACCCTTAAAAAATTCTAAAAAAATCATTGTTTGCTTGTGTTGTCTTAATTTCAGTCCAATTTTGGTTGCATTCCCACTTATAAAAACCAATAAAAATGAAAAAGACTAAAAATATTAGACAATTCAGTAAAAATGAATAAAAAATGTATTTTCACTTATTGTAGTTAGGTTTTTATTTTTAGTTTGTCATAAAATTGCTGTTGAGATTTTACATGCATTTTAAATAATTTTAACTTGCCTTTAAATCTCAGTTGTACACTGTTCATTATTTTTAGCTTTGTTTCATTTTAAAAAAAATCATTCCGAATAAAAAAATCACCTAAAATCTACAAAAACATCTGAATATTTTAGAAACCCAAAAATATTTTTAATTAGAATTTTTGAGTTTTTTGAGTCTTCAAATATAATTGTTTGATTGTGAGTTTTTGAATCCTTTTAGTCTTTTTCTTAATATTAAAAATTACAAAAAAACTTTGAAAAATTAAAAGCCAATAATTTTTAATCTTGTTGGGATTCTGTACTACTTCGTAGCTTTCACATATCATGCTTCTTGTGTTCGACCCTGGTAGTTATACCAGGTAAAATAAATTAGCAAGACCGCTTTCTTTGCTTGATTGTTTGATTTCTATTTTGGTGGTCTTTTTTTTCTTGTCGACTTAGCCTCATGTTCGGGTCACAACGATCGTGATTATTACTTAACCCGAGTATCGAGAATCTTGGGTCATCAGGGTACACCGGTGTACCCCTCCTTCCAACCCTTCCAATTCTCCTCACAATTTACTATTCACAGGGGTAACCCAACCCAACCCAATCCAATCCAACAACCAAACATGCCTTTAGGATCTAGGGCTTCTTGTGCGTTGTTTCTTCTTTCACAAGCAACAAGATCACAATGGGACGCTGCCGTTGTAGCAGGGAGGTGGCTTCAAGTAGAGGAGGCGTAGATGGACACACGTGCGGACGACACGTGGTGACTTCAAGGCGACGATGGCCAATGGAGTTTGTGCGGGAGGTGGCAGGAGGTCGCGCACGCAACGATGATTGCGCGAGGGGGCGACACATGCCCCTTGTGGTGGCGTCTGGACCAAGGAGGGGCATTGAGGGCGTCCAGCTGGACGGCGACGGTTTCTCCGCGGAGGCGACATAGATGGGGGCGGCAGTGCCTGAAGGGTGGCGTACGATCAGGAGGTCGACGGTGCGAGGAGTCGGTGGAGGAAATCGCGAGGGGAAGCCAAGGCTGGAGGTGGCCTGCGACGGTGAAAGTGCGGGGGTCGACATTGGGGCCCCGCTCCAAGCGGCAGCGACTGGTGAAGGAACAATCTTGGCAGAGGTGAAGAGCACACCCAGGCGGTGAAGGGGGCACACGAGGTGGCGTGGCTGTCGTCGGTGGAGAAGCGCTGGAGATGGAGGTCGTGGGTGTTCGGCTGAAGATGGTGAAGGAGGATATCCGTTTTGATCCTACTCACTTTTGAAGTAATGTACATTCAATTACCTTCAAAACAAGACCGCATCTGATAGATCCAAATTTGCACTAGTTAAGATGCGTGTATTATCATGCGTAAAAAACTAATGTGTCGTCGTTTCGTTGTAGGCGAGCAATCAGAATCTGTCAAGAAATAACCACTATAATTTTTAGTCAATTTTTAATCACGTGGTTTTATTTTTATTTTACTTGGGCAAGTCCCAAGGTCAAACACAAGGAGGCAAAGGAAAACCTAGAATTTTATCTATCAACATTTGTATACGGTTTTTGTGGCGGTCTTTTTTTGTAATTTTTAATGTAATTAGGGATGTAATATGCAATTTTGGCCTATTTTAGGGGCTAAAATGTAAATATCAGTCAAACGATGTCCAAAAAATATGAAATTTGGCCAAGATGATAACTATGATGAAATGAATACATTATATGTTTTTTTGGAATTTTTGGATGCAAGATGAATTTGTTATGAATTTCAGAATGCAAACAAAGTGAAATTCAATATTTAATTATAATAAATATTAAACCTAATTATTTTTAAGAAATAAAATTATCCAAGATCTATCACTAGGTAATGAATCTCAGAAAAATCCTAAAACTTGAAAATGTGAGATATATACCTATTAAAAATCAAACATTGAATTATGCAAAATGATTTTTAGAAGGCATAATGTGCCTGCAAATGCAATTCTTTTTGGGCACAATGTTAAACATAATTAATTATACAATCCGCGATTTTTCGGGAATTTTTTGAATGACGTTTTAATTATTTATGAATTTCTGAGCATAAAATAAGTAAAATATGCAAATTTCCACAAAATATTTAATTGTTAATTAACCATTGATCACAAAAATGTCCACAATATGTCAAGATGAAGAGAATTAAATGAGGAACAAAATGTTATTTTTGGATAATAAAAATATGCAATGAAGCTATCCAAAATAAAGGGGAAAGACAAGGGTATAAATGCAATTACAATAAATAAGTGGAAATAAAATATGCAGAGGAGGGACTATTTTGAAATTACCAAAACTCTGGGGGAACTTGTGCAAAATTACCAAGGGGTCAGGTGCGAAGTACGTGACCCTTGGTAGGCGGAGGCTGGCGCGTAATTAGGAAATCCACAGGGGGCTTCTTGCAATTTTCCCAAGGTCACGTGCAAAGCACGTGACCCTTAGGGATGGCTGACATCCTCCCCAGGCGCACGTGCCTCGCACGTGCGTGGGGAGCCTCGGGCCTCAGGCCCGGTGGCTTGCTGGGATCGGCGGCGTTGGAGCTGGGCGAGTACGGCGGTGCATTAGCGGAGCTTCTGACGGTCGAAGTTGGCGGAGAGTCGTTGTGCCATTGGTGGCTCCGGTGGTTATTGAGGGTATCTCGTAGGTTGTTGGTGACACATCGATTGGCGGTGAAGCGGTTGCTGGAGGTACTAGGAGGTGGTGTTGCGGACATAGTTATCGGAGATGGAGGCAGTGTCAATGTTAATGCGGAGGTTGACAGTGAAGTCAGAGAAGATTCACATGTGGGTTGTCGGAGGTGCTTGATGACAAAGCGGTGGGCGTTGGCTGGTCGTCGATGGAGGGTGTCGGAGGTGAAGTTGAAGACGTAGTAGGGCCGGAGCATTAGAGGTCGAAGCTGGGGTTGACGATGATGATGAAGAGTTGTCGGAGAAGAAGTCGATGTCGGTGGTAGTCGTTGTCGAAGGCGGTTGGAGAATCGTTGGTGAAGACAGTGGCATTGTCGTTGGCTTTACGGATTTGACCAGAGCAAGGCAGCTAGGTCAGGAGCGACGCTGCGATGAGGGGGTATCCCTTGGATCTCGCCGTGTCGTTGGGACTGGAGATGTCACCTCCAACGGTGTTCCTTCGAGCATCAGTTGGTGGATGATTGAAACGAGGGCGACGATGAAGCTTTTATAGGCCGAGGAGCCAACTGGAGAAGGAAGAATACCAGGGGACTTGATTCAAGGATTTTGATTGGGAGGTGATCGACGGGATTCGGAGGAGACGAAGAGGGAAAGCGGTCGTGGCGGAGACATCGGAGGTGTGGTGGCCGAATTGGGAAAGGCGACTAGAGGAAGAAGGCGACCAGGGGCCGTCCGATCGGACAACCTAGATGGGCGCCACGTGGCAACTGAATAGGGGGGCTGGCGAGCAGCACGTGCTGGGCACGTGCTGGAGGAGGCACGTATCGTGCACGTGTGGTCTTTTTTAATATTTTTTTAATAAAAATGAATAAATAACAACTCAAAAATTGGCTGACATGTGGTGGCTCCAGGAGCTGCCACGTGTTAGCACCACAAAATTTGGAAAATAAATACAAAAAATAAAAATAAATAGTAAAAAACCTAAGATCGAAAATGCTTCTTCACAAAAATTGCTCATCTCGATGATATCTACAACTTTCATGAAGACATCAAAACCAAAATCGATCATTTGCACAAAGTAATATTTTTGGGGTATCCTATGTACATAGAATACCATGATTTTTGGGTTTTATAATTTTTGTCATTTTTAAACTAGAAAAAAATCTAGAAAAAATATTGTAAAATAAAAGATAAATATTCACACATTAATCTGTTTTTTGGATTTTTATTAGTTAAGAAAAATAAGAAATAAAATAAAAGACGAAAAAGACAACTTTTGCACAGGCAGTTAGTGAAGACTTGGACTCAATTTGTTTCTTTGATTGCAAGCTCAGTTTGGAATTAGATTTTTGTGCATTTTAATAAAACTTTTATCAAAGAAGACAAATGAGATAAAATAATTTAATTATGTAAATAAAATAATAGGTCAAAAACCACTAAAATACAAAATGTACAAAAGAGGCCCAAAACCCAACTTTCACATATGCGCTCCGATTCACTTGAACTTGGTCTTGTTTTGAAGGTAATTGAAGGTACATTAGTTCAATAGTGAGTAGGATGAAAACAGACACTGGATGGGGAAGATATGAGGGTTTTACTCTGGGAATCCAAGAAATAGGGTTTGGATTTTCGGTCCACTTATTCTTGTTAGTGATATGCACACAGTGGAGGTGGTTTTGGGTCATTCAAAGTTAGTATGAATGAGTTAAAAATTAGGGAAGTTAGGCTATTTACAATTCAATTTCCGCTGTGAATTTTGGCTTCTTATTTTATGCAAAAATAAGGGATAAAATGCAATTCTTATTAAAACATACATGAATGCTAATTATGCAGAATAAATTAAGAAATGCCAATGGTTTAGAGGGATTTGAGCTTAAGGAATGAGATTTAGAGTGGTGAATATGAGATTCATCATGCCTGGAGAGTGGCGTACGGTCAGGAGGTCAGCAACGTGAGGATTCGGCGGAGGAAATCGCGAGGGGCAGCCGAGGCTGGAGGTGGCCCGTGACGGTGAAAGTGCAGGGGTCGGTGTTGGGGCCCCACTCCAAGTGGTTGCGACTGGCGAAGGAATAGTCCTGGCGACGGTGAAGGGGGCGCGCGAGGGGGAGTGGCTGTCATCAGTGGAGAAGCGCTGGAGATGGAGGCCATGGGTGATCGGCTGAAGACGGTGAAGGAGGATGGCCAAGGGGGAAACGATGCCTGGAAGGCGGCCACCCGCTTCTCTTTTTTTATTTTTTTTAAAGCAGAAATGTAAACAGTAAAAATAAAAACTTTTTTTATTTTTTGTTAATCTGAAATAGATAAAAAACACATTTTTTTTAGTTTTATTTTATTATTTTTTGGTCCTTTTAATGATCCTGCAAAACAAACGTTAGAAGGAAATATATAAGATTTTTTATATTTTTAATTTATTTATAAACAAATTAGAAGGTGAATGAAGATCCGGTGAAATGTGAGGAGTCGAATCCGATTCTCCGACTACTGTGCGTGGTCGGAGTTGGTAGATCGTGAGAGATAGAAAATGAACGTAGAGAGATCGAGAAATTGAGATGAAAACTCAGAATCAGAGGTGGATTAAATTGTGATGGATTTTATGATATAAATAAAAAATGACAACAAAATAAAATAGCGAAAATGAAACTGCGATTAACTTAGATGAAAAAAATGAAGAAATAACGATGGATCTCACCTTAGGAGCGGAAATGATCGTGATCGCCTCGACAAAAGTCGACTCGCTGTCACCGAATGGCTCGGAGGCTAGACACCTTTCATGACAAGAAAAACTCTTAGAGATCGAGCTCCTGTCACCAAAGATTAATCTAGTTGGAATGATGGAGAAGGAGCCCTATAAATAGAAGAGATAACGGAGATGAAATTTGAATTTTTGATTTTTTTTTGGATAAAGAGATAAGAGAGATGAAAATTGAAATGAGATAAAGATAAAGAGTGATAACAAATTACAAAATTATATTTTTTTTTAATTTTCATCTCTTTATTTATTTGAATAAAAATTATTTTTTTATTTATTTATGGCGGTTAATTAAGAATAACAACTATATACATATACCATATACATATATGACATTATATACATGGGTAAATGAAGAAATTAATTTTTTTCCTTTTTTAAAATTTTTAATTTTTTATTTTTATGTTATAAAATATTTACAAATGTGTACACATAAAATATGTACAAAATACATGGGAAAATTGCACAAACAACCCCTAAAAACGAACTTTTTACTCGTAACTCTAAAAATTATGAAGATATAGCCATTTTAAAGATAATTTAATTTAGAATCCAATGGAAGTGAGATTGGTTCAGATTGAGTTCATATCGAGCCAGAATTGGTCTATCAATTAGTGCTTTGTGGCATTTTCCAAGTGTAGTTGCTTTTATTATGTAGACGATTTAATTGTGCAATTATTTTTATTATTTAGAACACATTTTTATTTACATCTTTGTTTTTGAAAGTCGTTTGATTTGATGTCAATTAATGTGCAAATAAAATAGTGTAGTATGCAAATATACACAACACATAATTTTTTTGGATTTTCTAATTGAGTACCCTATCTCCCTCTACTTTATTCCTGGTCGATCAGGTCAAGGCTTGACCTTCTCACGGGGTTCGGGTCAGCTTGTATCTATTTCATATATACAGTCTTCCTTTTTTTCTTTCTTTATTTATTTTAGGTTAAAATAATATACAAATATACAATATTTACACAAGGATGCAATTTAGTAAGAATATGGAGTTAGTATTATATGCATGTGTTTTATAAGGGATTTTAAGCTAAAATAAATGAATAAAGATGTCGAATCATAGATTCATCACTGAGGAATCAAATTAGACTCCACGCCAGAGTAGGCTCCTAAAATGGATAGGTCGACTAGGGGGCATAGCTCCGGACATGTTTACCGCATAAACAACTAAGAGAAGCGGTGGGGAATGGATCTTTGTTTCTCCGATGAAGGTGAGGGATGGGGACCCATCCTAATCCTGCTCCGATGAGTAGGATCCAGGGGGATATGTTGCTAGGAAGGTGTGGGGTGAATAAAGGGGTAGATCTATGCGATAAGATAGTCGAGATGGAGCTCCAACCGACTGATCGGACCAGGGAAGCTATGACGTAGATGAAATGTAAGATGGATCGAAATAGGAAAAATGTGAATGATAGGAGTGATACTTGAGGCTACGATGAACTCAAAAGCTCCCAACGAAGGTGGATGGTTGGGTTTTGGCCTCAACCGAGCTACGACAGGCTGGGAAGCTTCTAGCGACGGAGCTCCGACCCCATTGCGAGCTACGAGCCTCCAGGCATCTCCGGAGGATCCGAAGCTATGCTCCAAGTGTCTATCACTCCACTGAAGGTGTCTAGGGTCTTGAGGGGTGAGCGGGACGAGCTGAAGAGCTGGCAGAGCGGAAGAGAGGCTTTATAGGGAGATTGAGGCTCTGGAAAGATTGAGTGGTGGAGAATAACCCTAGGGCGATCTGGCTACTCCTAGGGATCCACAAGAAACGTGGATATTAGGACATTAATCAGGCACAGAAAATTAAGGGAAACGGGGGACTGACCTGATAAGGAAAAAATAGGAGAAGAAGCTCCAACAGACATAAAATCGGGTCGGGTCAACTAGGAGGAGATGTTGATCGGAGTCAACGTTCCTACATGGCACAATCAAGAATTAGGATATACATAAATAAAATGAAATTTTAAGAATAGTAAATGATTTTAAATTAAAAAGTGTATAAAATGAAAAAATGTTTATTATTGTATTAGCTATTTTTCTGTGATTTTTAATTATTTTTATGAAAAATATAAATATGTTATGTACAATATATAGTGTTATGTACATGTATATTATACCTATGTATCATGTAATGTTTTATTTTATTATTTTTACAAAAACTTGGGTTTTATATTTTATTTATTTACAAAATATGTTGAGCGATATAAATTGACTTTTATTTAATTTTTATAAATTAATTAGAGATGTAGAATAAATAGGTATTGCATTCTGATGACACGCTTGGCAAATCAGGTTAAGTATATAAATAATCAAGGGTCGTTATGACCCGAATCACGAAGCGTAATCAACGAGAAAAATGTTTTGAAACCACTTAAGAGAAGAAATAAAAGCAATGAAATGTAAGTGGTCTTCGCTATTTAATTTACCAAGTATAGAGACCTGGGTCGAACATAAGAAGCACGATTTAAATACTTAGTAGTCAAACTTCGAAAATAAAATTTTTAGTGATTTTCTTATTTTTAAATTTTTTAATTTTCAAATGAGGAACAATATGCACAAGGAAATAAATACACACACTCTTCATGAAATTTTCAATTATATAAAAAATGCTCAAAAAATTATAGAAAATATATTTTTGGATTTTATAGGTTTTAATTTTTCCAAAGTTTTCTGATGTTTCTATGGTTTAATAAAAATCAAATAGTGGAAATAAAGGTAAACAATGCATAGCCAAGAGTATTTTGCAGCTTAAAATACTTCAAGTGCCCAAAACTCCTAAACCTTATTTTTATGCTGAAATACAATTAAATATTTATAAACGGAGATTGAAATCAGATTTTTTGGGGTTTTCTAGAATTTTATATGAGTTTTTAATATTTTTAGTTTATCGTAATTTTCGGGGGTGTTATAAACGATTAATGCACGGAAAGTGGACAGAAATTTAACGGGAATAAAATACACCTACAGTGGTATTTTTCGGAATTTTTAGACAAATTTTAGAATTTTTAAGAATTTTTAAGTTCCGGCAGAGAAAAAGATACTGTTTTTTAGTTTTTAAAAAATATCAAATGACGATGAAATGCAATGAAAATTTTATACAATGATCAAAGACATAACATGAGCATCCATAAACTTTTGTGGAATTTTTAAAACATGAAAAACATTTATTTCCTTAAGAACAACATGCAATTGAAGGTCTGGAATTTACATGGTCTGAAGCACAGTTATTAAAAAGTGTTTGCACTAAAAGATAACATGAAATAAAATAAGGGCAGGAAGTGTAAATTACCTAGAGCGTGCATGCGAAGCACGCGACTTGAAAGCTAGTGGGGACTGTTTTTAATTTTAGAAACCCCCAGGGAGGTCTTTGTAATTTTCCCAAATGTCTTTTTTTATTACAAACCCTAAGGTTCGTTTCCTGTTTCAACACGAAGGGGGGGGGCAGAGGAGGGCGAGGACCTGTGGCTAAGCACCACGTACGTCGTCGCGCCTGAAAGGGGTCTTGCACCGCCCTTTGAAGGTTGGGAGAGGGTGCGGTGGAGTCTTCGACTGATGTTGCGGCTGGTAAGTAGGAGACGGAAATGCATAGGTGCCTCGGAGGAGTCATTGGGGTCGCGGATGACGACTGCTTGATGGTGGTCGCGCATGGCGACTGCTCGCGTCTAGGAGCGGGGCGGCGGGGGGTGATGATCCTGTCGCCTACTACGATAATTTTTTTCGTTTTTTTTGTTTTTTTCTTTTTAAACTATACATAGAAATATACACACACACACTTTTATTATATACTTTTTTAATCATGAACGCTAAACAGAAGCAAAAATAATTTTTCTATATTTTTATATTTTTAAATTTTTAATTTTCCTACAAAACAAATGTGAGAGATAAAAACAATTATATGTTTTTAATATTTTTTATTTATAAATAAATTAAGACGTGAACGGGAATCCGACTGAAAGTAAGGAAAGGATCCATGTCTCCAACCACCGTACGTGGTCGGAGGTATGTGGTTGTGTGAGGCAGAACGGAAATGAAGAGGTCGAGATATGAGAAAAATCGGGTTCAGAGGAAGATCAAATCAGTATGGAGAATTATCTAAGATTAAACACTACAAACTACACCTAAAATTAAATCTAAATGAAAGACAAAAAATAATTTTGGATCTCACATCGGGATCAGATAGGCCGTGATGGCCTCGACGAAGGTCAAATCGTTGTCACCATATGGCTCGGAGGTTGGGCACCATTCTTCGACAAGATTGCTCTCGAAGATCGGGCTCCTCTCGACTAAAGATTGATCAAAGAGTAATGAAGGAAAGGAGACCCAATAAAAAGAAGATCAAATCCACAAAAGGAAGATATTTATAAAAGAGGAAGGAGTTTAGTGGTGGAATTGATACAAACAATTGAATAAATAAAGTAATTAATTTAAAATGAATTTTGGAATTAAGTAAAATAAATAAATAATTAAATTTACAAAAAATAATTAGATACATTAATGGTGGTTATTTATGGTATAGAATAATATCTTTATAAATAATATATGTTTTCAAATCAAATAATGAATAAATTAAATAATTAAATATAAATTTAGTAATTAATTTAATTTAATTAATTAATGTTAGATATTTATTTTTTTGATGATTTCAATGTAAGGAGATTAGTTGTATTTAACTATTATATACATATAGTACACTATACATGTTTACAAATAAGGAAATTATTTTTAAATCTTTATTTGAATTTTAATATTTATATTTTTTATTTTAATAATTAAGATAATATTTACAATTATGTACATTATGCATAAAAAATATGAATAAATGTATACAATAGGTAACTGATAAAACTGCACAAACACCCCAGAAAACCTACTTTTCAACAGTAACTCCAAAAATTTTGAAACTATGGTCATTTGAAAGATAATTTAATTTAGAGTATAATGGAAGTGAGTTTGATTCAATTTGAGTTCGTATGTAGCCGGATTTGGTCTTTCAATGATTGCTTTACAGTTTTTTCTGAGTGTGATTATTTGTTTTACTTTATTTTATTTTGCAATTATTTTTATTATTTACAACTTCTGTTTAGAAAAATATCTAATTTGAGGTCAATTTTTGTATAAATAAAATAGTACAAGTTTTATACAAATATATAGGGAAAACTTACAAATTATTTTTATTGTTTTTTGGATTAAAGACCCTATCTATCCTTACTTTATTCATGGTCGATTAGGTCAAGTTTTGACCTTCTCTTGAGGTTCGGGCCAATCTACATTTATTTCATAAATACATCCTTTATTTTTCTTTTCATCTTTATTCTTTTGTTTGAGTACAAAAAAGTGTTAAAATGCATATTTAACAAATGCATGCAAAATAGTAAGCTCGTGGAATTAGTAGGTATGTACATGTGTCTGACTAAGGAAATGAAGCTAAAATAAAAGAATAAAGATGATGAATCGTGGATTCATCATTTCCCTATACTTTACCTTTGCTAGTCCCTTAGCAAACATTTATTTGGAAAATGGGTGAAAACAAAAATAAATAAAAGAAAAAATGAAGTTAGAATAATGTTGACTTTTAAACTTATCTTCATAAAATTGTAGTATGTAGCTCTATCGGACCATTGGATTATTAGTGTGTTGGAACCTTAATGGGAAATGGATTTAAAACCTAATAGTCTCTAAGTTCCACAAGACTCCTATTCAGGTCTCCTCAATAGTCAGGTCTACACAAGTCTACATACAAAAATTCTTATGACTATGAATCTTTACTTGTACGGTGTAAATGAAATATAGCTCCTCATCTCAAAAGTAGCAAAGAAAAAACCTCTCTCAACAAGATAACTCTAATCCCCTGGTCTAGCAACTCTTTCCTCGAGGAGCGGGGATATTCCCTTAAGTTGAAGTACAACCAGCTTAAGAAGAGGGGATGGAGAAGAGAATGGACGTTAACCAGTGTAGCTACCTATCCTTGGATGCATGACTAGTGGAGCTAAGTCATCCGCTGCAAGCTTACAAACATTTGACTTTGAAGATTTTTTTCACTTGTATATACACTTCGGTGGGCATTTTACTTTTCAATCAGGCTTTTCCACTTTTGGAGATTTTGCATTTTTTGTAAAATATATACAAGGTGCAACAGTACATAAGGCGTTTTTCCTCTTGAGCCTGTAGACTATCCCTCTTTTGAAGAATTATTGCAACCCCACAGCATCCTGTCTTTAGACCTCAACATCGTCAAACGAGGTTGAGACGCACTTCCCTCCCTAGAGGAGAACGAGAGGTTCCGCCTAGATGTACTACCCTCGTATGCTACCCAAAGCCAAAAGATATTGCCCCCTCACTACCTCCTCCATGAAGAGCTACATGTAGAGTGCTTGTCCAAGGTAAGCCACGGTCTGAAAGAATCTTGTGTGTGTTATTAAATATTCTAATTATACTTATCAAGATGACATGTGAACATAGTCTTCTGGACTCAAAGAATTAAGTCTCTAGGACCTAAAAAGTCTTAACTCAAGTTCTTATAAGGTTCCTTTGAAATTAAGTGGATTAAGGTCCAACTAAGCTCCATTCTTCAAATTTATTCCAGACTTAGTTTAAATGTCAATATTTTCCTGAAAAATGCACATGCAAATACAAGAAATATGTACAATGCAAAGAAAGAAAGTAAAAGCTTTTTGTGAAACAATTTTTCTAATTCTGAACTTTTTATGGATTTTTGAAAAATGATGCACATGCAAAAAGAGTTTTTTATAAACAAATAGTTGGTATTATATACAAGTATAAACAAATATATACAAATTATGTAGGTATATACATACAGTTGAATTTTTTTAAACAAAAAATTGTGATGCATGTAGTCCTCAAAGTTATTTGAAAATAGTTTTACAAATAGTTTTGAAGACTATAATCCAAAATAATTTTTCAAACTATTTTACAATCACTTACAAACATTTTTCAAACAATATATATATATTTTCAAAATAATTTTTCAATCATTTTTAAAACATTTGCAAATAGTTTTACAAAATGATTTTATTTCTCATAAAGAAAATTTTTACAAGCCAAACTATCTTTACAAAGGTTGAAAATATTTTTTAAAATAGTTTTCAAAAGAATATTACAAATAGCTTTTCAAACTATTTTCAAACTATTGTCAAAATATTTTAACCTAACTTATTGATCACTATATACAAAAATAATTTAGATGAAATTTATGCATCTTTTTGTTAGTTTTTTACGAGTATTTATACAGTTTTTAGCCATATTTAAAATACGAAAGTACGAGTTATGGCTAAAGTATATATAAAATATATACAACACCCCCTATACTTAGCTCGAACAATGTCCTCATAGTGATTAAAGAGCTGCAAAGGAAGACATAACTCGTACTAAGTATAGAAAAGTGAAAAGAATGCTATACTACAATGATGAATAAAAGAATATAATCAATAGAAGTCGGTGATCCCCCTATACTTAGGATCAAGTAATCCTAAGTATAGAAGATAGTACGCATGCGGAAAATCGAGAGTTAGAATGTACTGGGTTTACCTCCCCTACACTTAGGATAAAATATCCCTAAGTATAGTAAGCAAAATAGAGGTAAAAAGAATCAAAAGAATAATCAAAAGTCTGATACCCCCCTATTAATGAAACCCAGTTTCATTATCGTAAATCACAATTTTTAACACCCTTGCTTAAATTAATGTCAATAAAAACAAGATAAATCATTGTATATATTGGAACCTTAGAATAAATTAAAAATAAAAAAATAACAAAACAAAATTCGTAGTGTTTTTATACCCTTAAAAATGCTCGAAAAATATTTCTCCCTCTGCTTAACCTTATCTTTGTTTTTGGTAAACATGAAATTTGTAGATCTCATTGAGATCTACAACTTTCATGTTCTGAATGTTTCTAAATTCGGCCTCCTTCTCCCTAATAATTCACTTTCTTTGTCGGAGTAACTTCATTGGGCCACGTGGTGCTTTCTGGTTGCGCCACGTGGCCCGTTCACCGCACGCCACATGCCCTCATCCTTCAACCGTTGGATTGCCATATAAAGCTCTCCATCCATGTCATTCATCCCCTCTCTTTGCCTAGCCCTTCGATCATCTTCCAGCCATCATCACAGCCATCCATCCCTGCCTTCATCTTAGCTCACCGCGTATCATGCCCAGCCGCCGCTCGATCTTCTCCATATCTCTCTATATCAGTTGTCATCTTTCCCGTTGATTACCACCGTTCTATCCAAGACCACACTCCATCTTGGTCATTTGCTTCCGCCTGTAACCATTCATGACATGTGGCACGCTCCATCACCGCTCCATCGTGCAGCCCCGGATCTAATCTCAACCGCACTTAAGCACCCATCTCTTGGTCGTTGGATCGTGAGATCCAACAGCCAAGACCTCATCTTCCTCCTCCGTTCGCCCCTTCTATCGCACAATCTCCATCTTGAAAAACCACTACCCCCTTCATATTCTCCCGATCGCATCTTCCACCTTCCTCACTCACTAACCGCTCCCTGACCAACTCCACTCATCCACGATCCTCGCGAGTGACCTCACTCCCCGTGGCCCCCTCTACGTCGATCTGAATAGCCCCCGCAAAACCTATCGCCACCCACCAGAACTACTACTCCCACTCCTTAAATGCATCATCTCCGGTGGCCTTCACCTTTGTCTGCCTTTACGTGGGGATCCACCCAGCCTTCCTCCACTCCTCGGGGACAGCGAGGAGGCGCCATGGAGCGTGACGACTACAGTTTCCCCTGACGTCGAACCACAGCTAGTACAGTTGTGTTGCGGTGGCTCCGCCATGCTCGAGTAGCTCCCCGTAGACGGGGGAGTCCAGCGAAGAGCCGAGATTCGCCTTGAATCCCAATCCTAGGTCACTCCGCCAAAAATCCCCGGTAAGTCTTCTTCGATTCTCCATTGCATTTTATTTTATTTTCTATTATTTAATTTGGCCTTATCACTCATTGTCAACCTCCATTAATCCTTGCCTCAGCTTCATACCACACTCTCCACCCTCGTGCATCCCTCCAATCACCTTCTCTTCCTTCTCCGCAAATGATCATCTCCGCCCCACCACTCCTCTGACTTACCGGAGGAGAGCTGTGGTCTCTCATCTCGCCACCCTCTTGAGACCACAATCCACTCACAGTACATCGCACACCGTGTACTTGTGCTTCGACAATTTGGACTAACTTTGCAGAAGCTAAAAGCTTTGAATGGCTGGAGCCTTTGCCGGAGCATCTTTGGCAAGCTCCAACCCCAGCATCTATGCGTCAACAACCTCCTCCAGACCTTGTCGTAGCTTGCCCGGACTTCCATCTTCATCGACGACCGTCCAGGTTGCTCCGGGGAGCTTTGTGAGCTCTAGGCAAGCGAGGCGGAGCCAAGGTGACTTCATCGGAGGATAAAACCTACAGCCACCACTGGGGCGGAGGAAGATGGCCAGAGCATGCAGTTGTCGTTTGATGGCACCATTCCGGTGGCCATCCAACGGCTCCTAACGAGCCACGCCCCCACCTTCATGCCTTACAGCCATTGTTCGATCATGGTGATCAGATGGTTGCCACATAGACACTTTATAATACTTATAATAATTATGTATATTAAAATTAGAATAAAAACCTAAAAGAAACACAAAATAAAAATACATGTAAATAAAATACATAGATACCTTACCTATATTTATACCTATACATTTTATACTTACATTTTATTAAATATACAAAATACATCAGAAAAATAAAATAAAAATGTATTTGTGTGTATAACACTATTTTATGATTTTATAAAATACTAAATAAAAATAATAAAATTAAAATACACTAAATAAAAATTAAAGAATAAAATATATAGGTATTGTACCTATATAGGGCTAAAAAGACAACTTGTAAAAATATACTTCATAAAAATAATTAAAAATCACTATAAAATAGTTTATAAAATAATAAACATTTTTTATTTTATAACCTAAAACCAAATAATTCATTTACTATTTTTAATTCATTTTCTAAAACATTTTTTCAGGGTTTTTTCCCGATTGGTCCACGTGGACCAATCAGGGGACGACCCCAGTTGACCCTGGTCAACTGGCTGTCCTACCCTCCTGTAGACCTTGTCAGAGCCGCCGCTTCCCCTCATTTCTCGATTTTTTCGCCGCCTGTGTGTTGCTCGAGGAGGGTTGCTTCCTTCACGAAAGTTGTACCTGGTACCTCCTTGATCCTCGCCGACCTATCAGATCCACCAAGATCTCCTTGGCGCACCCGTAATCGTGCCTCGAAAACCGTCACCTCGCCACCCTTCAAAACCAAACCCTTCATCCCCTTTTCGAGTTTGATCCTTCTTCCGCCTAAATCACCTGCAAACCCCTAGCCCTTCGTGCTCCTGGTGACAACAGGAGTCGAATCGAGCCGAGGTTCGAGTCGTTTGGTGTTGAATCGAAGTCGATCCATCCCTCGCTGGAGCTCCGCCTGAAGCTATCCACTTCCGTGTCCGGTGAGCTCCTCCCTCTTCTTTTTCCTTTTTCTTGAAGCTTTAGTGTAGTATAGCCTAGCCTAAGAGTAATTTAGATCGCCCTCGTGCTAATCGTCGTGAATCATCAATCGAAGCCCACGATGGAGCTGAGCTCCGCCCACCGTTTCCGATCACTCCGCGTATCCATCCGATCACCTGTCACCTCCATCTTCTTCCCCTTCACTCCGTCGCTCCGCTCCACCCCTCCATCCACCTCGATCTCGCCCAGATCGAGCACCCGAGTTACCCTCTCCGCCGCTCACCGGAGCTCGTCGCCCGAGCCACTTTCCGCTTCCATCAACCCATCAGAGCCCACCAGTAGCTTTGCTTGGGTTTTGCACGACTAGCCTTGCAGATCGAAGCCAAGGAGAAGGCTCCATCGACCCTCGAAGATCCCAGGAGCAGCTGCCTAGGTCTCCTCCGCCGTCCGAGCACCCCACGCCGTCTCAGCCTCACCGGAGACCACCTTCTGACGCGGAGAGGCCCCAGGATCATTTTGCCCTTGATCCTAGGGCCGGAGAGGCCGTGTGTCGGCCGCAATCGCCAGCCAAAGCTCGCCGGGGGAGGTGTTCTTCATGAACCTCTCCCCGCCGTAGGATCAGGAGCCCTCCTCCAGGCGTACAGGAGCCGTCAGATCCTCGAGTGCCTGCAACCGTTGGATCTCGTCGCGCATCTGATCTGGGACGTCCACGCGAACCGTCATCGAGCTACCAGCACACTCCACGTGGATAAGTGGACCTCCCTCGGCTGCACGATCAAGAGCTTGGGTATTTTGCATTTTAAAACCAAGGGTTTTTGTATTTACGATTTAGCCCTAAAACTTTCATTTGCAGTTTAAAAGTTTTGTAATAATTACACTTTGGCTCCTGAACTTACTTTATTTGCACTTTAGTCCGCACCATGTCACCTCACGTGACCAGGGCGCGTGCATCTTGGGCATTTTGCATTTTTGATCCTAAACTTTCTACTATTTGCAGTTATACCCCTATGCATAGTTATTTAAATATGTTTTTGAGATAATTGCATGTTTGCCCCACCAGTTTTTAATATTTGCAAATATGCCCTGTAAATGACATAATACGTGCTTCGCGTGTGGATTTTGTTGAAATTTGCACTTAAGCCCCTGGATGTTTCTTGAATTGCATTTATACCCCTACTAGGCTTAGGATTGTTGCATGTTTGGTCTATTTATTTCATGCATCATTTAAGTGCCAAAAATTTCATAAAAAGTAACTTAAGCTCCTGTTAACTTGCACTTGTACGCCATATTTTTATCTTTCATTTTTGTTGCATTTTATTATTTATTAAAAATCAAAAACATGCTTTTTATCTACTGTCTAGCTTAGAAAATACCAAAAAAAATATTAAAATACCTCAAAAAATTCCAAAAAAAATTCCCTACTGTCTATTTTTTCCTATTTTGGTGTCAGTCCAAAATCACTAAAAATCTCAAAAAGAAAAACCTTAAAAATTCGAAAAGACTTAAAAACTTCAAAAAATCTTAAAAATTGTGAAAACCCCAAAAATTGTAAACTCAAGTACTGTAGTCTCCTGTTTTTATTATCTTTATTTGAAAATTAGTTTGGGAATGGTTGTTTGATATTTTTAAATCCTATTTTACTCACAGCCAGTAGCTCGTTCCCTGTTTTGGTTTATTTCAGTGTTTGAAAATACCAAAAATATCCTGAAAAATACCCAAAAATCACAAAAATAGTAAAAATTATAAAAATACCAAAAAGATTTTATTTCTGAATTTTTGACTATTTTTGTATATTCTTATAAATAGTTTATCACCTCTTTTATTAGATAGTTTGTATATTCTATTATTAAAAAAATATAAAATACAAAAAAAATCAGTAAATTAAAAATCAAAATACAAAAATATAAAATCAAAATTAAAAAATTAATTAAAAACCCACAAAAAATTAGATTGGCTACGTAGTTTATTAGACCTAGGTTTGGACTTTTGTCTATACTCTTCACCTTTATTTCCTGTGTTCGACCCCTACTTGCTTGCCATTGTACATTTTTAGTAGGGTATAATAAATTTTAATCCTTGCTATTGATTGCCTGATTGATTGTGTGGGTTAATTGTTGACGAACGAGAAGGCTTGAGTAGTCGCATCAGCGACAGTGAGTCTGATTTGTCAGGCACTATTTAGCAGCTCTCGCAATCTCATTTTTCAAATGGCACCGTTGCTCAGGAGCATCGGCTTATAGAGTACTTTTGCGTCTTTTATCTGCTTCGCCATTTTTTATTATCTGTTTTTCGTGCACAATTGTTTTGAACTGTCTAACACATCTCTTGTTTTCTTGCGAGGGACTGCTGACCGAGGAGGATTTGCCTAGGGGATCCTGTGCATCCTTGGGAGGAGGAGCTGGCTATTCTACCCTAGCCGGCAGGAGAGAGCAGGAGAGCTTGAGAGTGAGAGATAGTCAGTTTTTGTATTTTTGTGAGAGAGAGTCATTTAAATTGTACTAATACAGGACTTGGACACTCAGACACTTCGGGCCTAATTTCTGGTGTTTGTTCACCCGGGGGCTCACCGCGGTTTTCTTCGTGTTTTCTCGACTGTCATTTGCCGGTTTTGTTTTCCTTTTCCCTTTCTTTTTTGGAATGAGCTCTTAGATTTTAGGCATTGCTTGATCGATTAGATTAGGTCCAAACACCCTAATAACCATTGCATGTGCCTATAGTGCGTATTTGGACTTTCTTTAATTAAACAGTAAATCATCTTCTTAGATTCGCCGTGCTGCGAGCCCACCCCATCAAGCGCTACTCCTGAACTCGATTTGTCGAGAAGAGGAGGGGTGGGTCTAGACCAGACTCTTTGGATCGAGGATTGGTGATTAACTTGTGGTTCTTCACGTTAGCAATTGCCTTATTAGGACGATTTCCTTGTGCATATCGGCATATAGTATAGGTTTATAAATTCCTGCTTTGCATCCTGCATGGAGAGAGCTGGGAATCACTGTAAGTCTTCTATCTTTGCATTCATCATTTAGGCACTAAGGTTAGATTTCCATCTTATTGCCACTTGCATTGGCTTTTCCGACTCTTCTCTCCCTCTGTTTTTGGATCAAATAGGAATCAAGAAAAAAACAAAAATGTTAGGCGCTTGTTTGAAATTACTCAAAAGAAGCGATAACACAAAAAAATTAAAAAAAGGACTGCTAAGAAAACTTGACCTAAATAAAATTGGTAATTGGACTCATTGATTGGGGAGAGTCACACCCTCACTTGTATTCAGGTTGCATGGGAAGGTCTCCTTCCAAGTGAGCAGAGTGCTTCGTAAGGATTAGAGCCCAAAACCCAGTCTGTGGCTGCCTTGTGTATCGCCTGGATTTCCGAAGTATTGGCGCTTCTATCGTACATGGACGAGTAGGGCTTGGTCAACATTGGTGACTCTCTATTGTGCAGAGCATCGACCTGGTCTGAAGTATCGAGCCTAGGCCATGCCTTCGCGGGGGTGTCTGTCTCATTGTCTTGCGTCCGAGTAGGTTCTTGCACGCTCACGGGTCATTCTATTGCGAGCGAGTTCCGAAGTATTGGTTTCGCCTATTGGCTTCCTCTCTCTATTTCTTTGGCTGAGT
This sequence comes from Ottelia alismoides, assembly GCA_037367405.1. Taxonomy (NCBI): domain Eukaryota; kingdom Viridiplantae; phylum Streptophyta; class Magnoliopsida; order Alismatales; family Hydrocharitaceae; genus Ottelia; species Ottelia alismoides. The sequence goes on from JAZKJV010009972.1 coordinate 811,954, forward strand.
AGGGATCCAGGAAGGGTTACAAGGACCTTAAAAAGTGCAGACTACAGGTTACACAGGAGGAGGACAAGTACGGGATACTCTTCCGGCAGTACTCTCTCCTATAGGCGTAGCGCTCTAAGGACTTGTTGAAAGATAAATGGCTGAATTCATCTAAAAACTACCAAGATAATAGCCGAACCCTTACGGCTTCACGTGTTGAGTTGGTGAATCCCCTTGTTTTGTGTTTGATTGCTAGTTGAATTAAGGTCAAGATCAAAAACACCGCGCCTTTGCGCCATTTTTGCTCTCCTTCCATTTGACCCTTGCTCATTGTGAGCCTTCTACTGTTTTACGTTCCATTTATTTCTTGCTGACCCACGTATCTTTCATCCACATTGATCTTCCTCTTGATCACCGAGATGGCGACGAATAGGCTATTTAGTCGAGACCCCGTCGACACCCACATCAGTTCCATTCGCTCTCCCTCTCTAATAATTCAGGGAGATTCTCGAGAACCCGGTTCAGACTCCGTGGACCGATCTCCAGACTCCCTGTCTTCTTCAATAAACAGGGATCACTCTCGTCCCGAACTCTGTCCGTTTTGGATGGCAATTGATTTCACTCCTTACACATCGTCATCCTTAACAAAATTCTGTGTTGACCTTGACACAGACCACATCTCTTTATCTGGTGCTGCAATTCAGACTGATCGGGACATTCTTCCATGTGCAGACTTAGAGCCCGATTACGAGCCAGCATACCAAGTCCATTCTGAGATGGCAGGAGGAAGAGGAAAGGGACCACAACCCCCATCTGAGCTTGAAGTCAATCCGGGGGAGGGGCAATATACCACGCAAAACAAAGTTAACAGTCAGCTGCTAGCTTCCATTCAAGCCATCCAGCAGCAGTTGACCAATCAAGCCCTGGCCTAGACCGCCTTCCAAGACATGCTGAACGATTTGAGGAGGAGGGCCGATGCAAGAGACGATCGGAGGGAGAATGATCCGAACCAAGAGCCTGATTTTGAAGAAGTCAAAGATGAGTTCTCAGTGGGAAGACATGAATTCGACGCAGCGGAAGCAGATCCACCGCAGCCCAAGCCTACTCTCAAGGAAACATACAACCCAGGAGCGGGAAGCATCACTGAATGGATTCAAGTTCCACGTATGCATGCCCACTTCGAGCTAAAGCCGCAATTTCTGTCTCTGCTTCCCACATTCCACGGGAATACCACTGAGGAACCGTATATCTTTCTCAAGAAATTTGGTCGCATCTGTTCCACTGCTCACTACCCTGGAATCCCTCCGGGGGTAGTAAAGATGACCGCCTTTCCCTTCAGCCTTCAAGACAAGGCCCTATATTGGGTCGACCATCTTGGGAAAGTGATCACGACTTGGGAGGAGCTGATGTCGGCATTTCTCCATAAATTCTATCCTCTCGGGTGATTGAATCAGATGCGTACCCGGATCTCCAGTTTCTGCCAGCAGCCTCACGAGACCATCCATGAAGCGTGGGAGAGATTCAAGGATCTCTAGGAAAAGTGCCCCCACCATGAAATTCCAAAGACTAGTCTCGTGCAGCATTTCTTTGGGGGGTTATCACTTGAGAGCCAAAAGCTTGTAGATGCCGCTTGCGGCGGTTCGCATTTCAACAAGGACGAGGATGTGGTATGGAACATCTTCGAGGAAATGGCTGAAGGAGAAGCCATGCAGACCTCGTCCAGAGCATACATGAAGCCACCAACCGCCATCAGCAAGCCAGTAAACATGGCTTCTCATACCCAGGACAAGGATGAGAGCTCCAACCGGAGCATCATTGGGAGCCACTTGTCCAAGGTGGATATCATTGAGAAGAGGTCGCAGGACCTCGAAAAATTGGCAGTCATTGAGAAGAGAAACATGTGCAACGCTGGAACAACTCGTTCGTGCATTAAATGCAAACATGTGCAACGCTGTGTCTACTTCTGCCGAGCCGAATGCTGAGAAGAAGGAGCCCACAATGCAGCAACACCCTCAGCCGACTCCCCTGTAGCCCCAGCCTGTCCAGCACGTGTACTACGTGCAGGTTCCAGAGCAGCCCCCGCAGCCCCAAACACAGATGGTTGTATATCAACCTGAGCCCCAGCCAGCATACTCCGAGCAGCTCTCTCCACCCCCGCCACTGATTCAGGAAATCAATGGCGTGTGGGACAATGAAGCGCAGCTGACCCGTCCTCAGGGACATTCTCAGGGGCAGAACATGGGCAACAGGCCCTATCACCAGCAGCAGCAGGGTGGGAGACCCTTCCAGCACTCCTACCAGTACCAGCCTCCACCTCACGGAAACACCTGGAGGCAAAATTACCAGCACGATCCTCAGCAGTCCGGATACCGCGGACAGAGATACCATCAGCAGTCGGTTGCTCAATACAATCAATAGAATGCACAATACTCCTCCAATCCTCCTCCTCACCAATTCTCTCAAGGTTATCAGTCGCAATCTCAGCCGACATATCAGCATTCTAGACCCCAGCAGGGGAACTCCTCTGAGATTGTGCTGGCTAATCCGGCCTTGGCTTGTTTAGAGCAGTTAATGAAGAACATGGCTGAGATGACCCAGAAGATCGATGACCTGACGGTAGCCAAGACCGTCATACCAGCCCAGGTCGAAGCCAACCCGAACAACTTCCGACGCAAGGAGCAGGTAGTCGGCAGTGTCCAACCCGTATCAGGTGGATCAAATTGTTTTTTTATCTAATGATGTTACTCTCAGGAGCGGTAGGACACTCCAGCCATCGGTGACGGCGAAGGGAAAGCATCTTGCATCTGACGGGGAATCGTCAGTCCAGCCAACACCAGGGCCAAGCAGTATTTTGGGAGCAGCACCAGTATTCAGAAAATCACAAAAAAATGAAGAAAATGACAAAACACAAAAAGATAGCAGCAACCTCGGTGGAGAACAGCTAGCATTGGAGATGCCTGCACCTGCCTCACAGCAAGTTCCTGACAGGAGGAGCACTGCATCTGCAGCGAGTCCAATGCCAGCACCAGAAGCCGAGCCTGTCATTTTTGGTCCACGAAGTGTAGATGAATCCATTCCTTTTTGCCATCTACCTGTACACAACAATATGGACACTATTTTGAATGAAACTGGTGAAGATTTTGTAAATATTCCTTTTCCCGAGGCAATGAAAAAACACAAAAAATGAAAAATTTGAAAAATTCTTTGTCTGATCCTGCCATCATTGAAATCATTCAGAATCTGGTGCTGAATATGCCATTGATGAAAGCTCTTGAGTACATGCCAGCTGTGAAGAAAGGATTAAAAGAGGCATGCACGACCAAGCGCATGCCGCACCCCCACAATTTCAGAACCAAGGGTGGCAAGTCCGAAAAGCATATTCTCACAATGGCCACCTTGAACGCCATCATCAACCTCCTGGATAAAAAGCCAGATATGGGAGCACCTTTTGTACGTTGCCAGATGTTTAATCAGGAGTTCGAGCGAACACTTCTCGACAGTGGGTCTTTTGTCAATTTGATGCCAGCCTCGCTACTCACGGAGTTCAGGCTAGGACCGCTCAAGCCTACAAAGATGATTATGCAGTTTGCAGACAAGTCAGTCAAGCGGCCTAGGGGCCTGTTGGAGGACGTGATCGTTACGGTTGAGGGGAAGTCATTCCCGGCCGATTTTGTGGTCTTAGACATGGACGTCCCCTCTCCATTACTCCTTACCCCGATCATACTTGGAAGACCATTTCTGCAGACATCAAATGCAGTAGTGAATTATGGGACGGGAGAAATCACTTTTGGAGCTGGCAACAAAACAATCAGAGTAGAGACCCTGTCTGAGGGGACACACGCCGACCAGACATCCATGTCATGTGCAAGGGTGATTGAGTGTGCTGACGACTGCGACTTTCTAGCAGAAATTCAAGATACCAATTTATTTTTGGATGACAATGAGGTCCATGAACTCCTCTGTCCCGAGGAGGAAGTGGAGTCCGCAGTCGAATTTCCCCTTATCGATCAGGATGAGGAACTCGCTGATGTGCTGCAAGAGACTGTCGAGCAGAAATTTGAAGAATCTTTTGATGAAGAAGACATCATTGAGGAATTCTATCAGGATTTGAGAGAAGAAGCAGATCAGAATATGGTGGACACCGAACAGTTGAATGAATCACCACCTATACTAATAGCTGAGGTCACCGCTGAAGCAGCTCAGACCCCGCCAGAGTTAAAACCCTTGCCCTCCAACATGAAGTATGCCTTCCTTGCGGGAGAACCGAACATGTACCCGGTCATCATCAATGCACATCTGACCGAAGACCAAGAATCTTGTATGATGGAGGTTCTTGAACGCAACTGCAAGGCGATAGGCTGGCGAACATCCGACCTCCATGGGATCAATCCGTCATTATGCTCGCACCACATCTTTCTGGAAGAAGATTGCATGCCCTCTCGAGAACTTCAGAGGAGATTAAATCCTAATCTACGGGAGGTAGTTATGAAAGAAATCCAGAAATGGTGTGATGCGGGATTTATCTATCCCATCTCCGATAGCAAAATGGGTGAGCCCTCTACGTGTTGTGCCCAAGAAATCAGGAATCACCATTGTGAAGAATGACAAAGGAGAGGAGATCGCAACCAGAGTACCCACTTCTTGGCGAGTATGCGTGGACTACAGAAGACTTAATCTCGCTACCAAGAAGGATCATTTTCCTCTACCCTTCATCGACCAGATCTTGGAGAGATTGGTCGCGAAGGAATATTTCTGCTTCTTGGATGGATACTCTGGGTATAATCAAGTTGCTATTGCTCCTGAAGATCAAGAGAAGACCACGTTCACCTGTCCTTTTGGCACATATGCCTTCAGACGGATGCCGTTCGGGCTTTGCAACGCCCCATCCACATTTCAGAGGTGTCTGCTTGCTGCTTTTGCTGATATGGTGGGCAACTTTCTCGAGGTCTTTATGGATGATTTTTCGGTCTAAGGGGATTCATTTGACCAATGCCTGGATTATTTAGACCGAGTCTTACGGAGGTGCTGCGAAGTCAATTTTATGCTCTCATGGGAAAAGAGCAACTTCGTGGTGACCGAAGGAATTGTGCTGGGTCACGTTGTTTCTAAACATGGTATGGAGGTTGACCCAGCTAAGGTGGACGTGATTTCCAAACTCGAGCCACCCACAAACATCAAGCAAGTCCGGTCATTCTTGGGCCATGTCGGTTTCTACCAGCGATTCATCAAAGATTTCAGCAAACTGGACAGACCGTTGACTGAGTTGCTCGGCAAGGATAATGAATTCATTGTAGATGACCGTGTGCTCCTTGCCTTTAATCAGTTGAAAGAACTCATCACGCAGGCCCCTATCTTACAGCCACCGATTTGGACTTAGCCTTTCGAGATCATAACCGACGCGTCAGATTATGCCATCGGCGCTGTACTAGGACAGAGGAAAGACAATGTACCTTTTGCGATTCACTACGCTAGTCGAACGCTCGATGAAGCCCAGCGGAACTACACTGTCACTGAAAAGGAGCTGCTAGCGGTAGTCTTTGCCTTGGAAAAGTTCAGATCCTACCTCCTTGGGTCTAAAGTAATCATTTACACTGATCATTTGGCCATTCGATACTTACAGCAGAAGAAGGACGCCAAACCACGTCTCATTCGGTGGATCCTTCTCCTCCAGGAATTTGACTTGGAAATCAAAGATAAACCTGGGGTAAAGAATGTAGTGGCCGATCATCTGTCTAGGCTCCCTGAACCGGAATCTCCTGAGCTGAACCTGTAGCCGATCACAGAGACCTTTCCAGACGAGGTAGTTCTATCTGTCACCTCGCTTCCTTGGTATGCGAACATTGTGAACTATTTGGTGACCAAGAAAATCCCACAAGACTGGCCTAAAGTGAAAATAGACAGATTCTTGTCTAAAATCCATTTCTACCAGTGGGAAGATCCGTATTTGTTTTGTGAAGTAGCAGATTGTATTTGGAGAAGGTGCATTCCTCACGAGCAAGTTCCAAGTGTCCTCGCGTTATGTCATGACCAAGATTCTGGAGGACATCATTCAGGCAAACGCACGGCAGCAAAAGTTCTTCAAAGTGGCCTCTAGTGGCCTTCATTATTTAAAGATGCAGATGAGTATGTCAAATGTTGCACTGACTGCCAGAAGATGGGCGGAACCATAAGAATGAGAGACAAGATGCCTCTGAAATACATTCAGATCTCAGACGTCTTTGACGCATGGGGCATTGACTTTATGGGCCCGTTTCCCAACAGTCAGGGTTATGAGTATATTCTGCTTGTTGTCGATTATGTCAATCGATGGGTGGAGGTTGTTCCTGCCCGAACCGCCGACAGTAGGACTGTCTGTCGATTCTTGAGAGATCACATCATAGCACGATTCGGGATTCCCAAGATTCTCATATCTGACGGCGGTAGTCATTTCATAAATAGAGAGGTGAAGAAGCTGACCCAAGAATTCTGCATTGAGCATCGTGTTGCTTCACCCTACCACCCGCAGTCCAATGGCTTAGCTGAATGTTCAAACAGGGAGATCAAGACAATCTTACAGAAGCTTGTGCGTCCGGATCGCAAGAACTGGTCTCAGCAGCTTGATTCCGTTCTTTGGGCTTATAGAACAGCGTACAAGTCACCCTTGGTAATGTCTCCCTACCGCCTTGTATATGGCAAGCCATGCCATTTGCCCGTCGAACTAATTCACAAATCCTTATGGGCCATTAACATCTGTAATTTGGACTCCAAGCAAGCAGGAAAGAACAGAAAACTGGATCTGAACAGATTACTGGAATTCAGAGATTATGCATATGACAACAGCCTGATGTACAAGGAGAAGATCAAAACATGGCATGGCAAGCATATCCGTCGCAAGTCCTTTGATCCAGGTCAGAAGGTGTGGTTGTTCGATGCGAAATTGAAGATCTTTCCAGGCAAATTGAAGAGTAAATGGACTGGGCCGTTTATGGTTAGGCAGGTGCGTGACAACGGAAGTGTATTGATATCTGTCAGCTGACGCACAACCATCTGTAGTCAATGGACAGCTTCTGAAGCCATACCTTGAACATGATACATTCATGGCTGTCATTGACTCGGTTCAAGTACTCTATGAGGATGAGCTGAATATTTCCAAAGAGGCAGAGGAAGGCGAAGCACAACAAAACATTTTTGAATGATTTTTCTTCTTTTCTTCTTTTCAATTTCTTTTATCCTCTTCTACCGATTGATGCCATCCCTTTCATCATTGCTACACTTAGGATGTACTTTATCCTAAGTATAGGAGGGATGCGCATCTCGAGTTGTTCATATCCACTTTCATTCCTTTTCGTCTTTTCTTCTTTTCTTCTTTTCCTTTTTGATCTTCTATATCTATCCAAAAAGTGTCGCCCCTTGTAGACAGTCTTCTATACTTAGGACGTACTTTGTCTAAGTATAGGGGGTGTGCACCCCGAGTTTTTCATTCATTTCGATCCTCTCCATTGTCTCCTCTTCTTGCCTATACTTAGGGATACCTTACCCTAAGTATAGGGGGAGACAATCTGAGTACGATCTGTTCATTCCCACCCTTGACCCTCCCTGCTTTGTGTACAATCTGCTATACATAGGATTATTTGATCCTAAGTATAGGGGGGACGGTCAACTTCTCATTCTTTCGTTCATTCATTCGTTCCTTATTCTTTCCACTTTTCTATACTCAGTACGAGTTATGTCCTCTTTTCTCTCTGATCTATGAGGACATAGCTCAAGCTAAGTATAGGGGGGTCGTATATACTGCGTATATACTTTAGCCATAACTCGTACTTTCGTATTTTCTCAATAATTATGGCTAATTACTAAATTCATTAAAAATCTTAATAAAAATATGTGATTATTCCTCAAATGCTTTGTGTATGTACTGATTAATAAATCAGGAGAAAATATTTTTTACAAAATGTTTGAAAAATAGTTTGAAAATCTTTGTGAAAAATCTTTTGAAAACTATTTGGAAAACGTTTTGTTACATGTTTTCAACCTTTGTAAAAACATTTTGATTGCAAAAGTTTATTTTCTTTGTGTGAAATAAAAATGTTTGAAAAATGATTTGCAAATGGTTTGAAAAATGGTTGCAAAAATATTTGAAAAATTTGTATATACTGTTTTGAAAACCTTTGCAAAATGATTTTCAAATGTGTGCACATGATTGTAAAATGATTGTAAAAATTATTTTGGACTATAGTTTTCAAAAATTGTTTGAAAAACCTGTGTCAAATAAGTTTGAGGAAGACATGCATCTTACTAAAATCCAATGTATGTATATATGAATAAAATTTACCACTTACCCTGTAAATTCTTAAAATCCACTTCTTGTATATATAAGAAGCACTCCCGTGTACATATTTTTAACCTAGATTTCAGCCAAAATCTTTTTGTTGCAAAAATCCCAAAAACATTTGCAAAAATTAAAATCCAAAAACATTTGAAAAATCTTTTTGAAAAATCTAAAAAATGCATATGCATCATCATCATCATCTTTTCAAAAATCCATAAAAAGTTCAAAACTATTGAAAATTGCATCACACAAATATTTTCTGCATTCTGCATTTCATTTGCATAGCATGAGCATTTTTCGGATTGAGCTTGATAGTTGAACGAGTCTAAGTAAAATCCGAAGATTGGAGCTTGGTTGGACCTTAAAAATCTACCTAATAATAGGAACCTTATAGGAACTGGTTTTGAGGTACTTCAGGTTTAGTTGACTTAATTCTTTGAGGATCACGAGACTTGGTTCAATCGATTCTTGACTGCCTAAGTAGAGTATTTCGGAGCACACGCACGACTCTTGTTGATAATGACCTAACTTGGACACTTGCACCTTTCACATGGCTCAACTCAGTTGGAGTGGTGAGGGGATTGGATTTGTCGGTATGAGATGCACACAGGTGGAAACACTTGTCCTCCTCTAGGGAGGGAAGTGCGCCCCAACCCGTCCAGTAATGATGAGTTTTGAGGATAGGAGATCGTGGGTTGCGATAAAGCTTCAAAAGAGGGATAGTCTACTGGCTCAAGAGGAAAAACTCCCTATGTAAATGCTGCTGTATATAGTATTCAAAAAAATGCAAAAGCAAAAACTCCAAAAAAGTGGACAGGCCTGTACAAAAATAAAAATGCCTGCCGGAGTCTACATATGTTGTAAAGTCAAATAAGCAAGCTTGAGCTTCAAAGTCAAAATATGTGAGCCTGCAGCAGGATGACTTGACTACACTGGTCTTGCATCTTGGGATAGATAGCTACACTGGCTACCGTCCATTCTTCTCTTCACCCCCTCTTCTTGAGCTGGTTGCCACTTGAACTTAGAAGGGAATACCCTGCTCTTTGAGGAATGAGTTGTTGGATTAGGGAATCATTGGGTTGTCGTATTGGAGAAGTCAGTCTCTTTGACATTTCAGTTGGGGAGAGCCACCATCACTTACACTGTACAAGTCAGATTCATAGTCGTAAGGGTTTGCGTATGAGTTGAAATATTTCTGACCTGGCTATTGAGGAGACTTGAACAGAATTTTTGGGATTCTCAAGGACTGTTGGATTTCAAATCCGGTTCTCATTAAGGTTCCGTCCGCACTAAAATTCCAAAGGTCCGACTTAAGCTCCAAACTTTAATTTTATGAAGACAAGTTTGACAATTAAACTAAATCCAAGTTCTTCTTTTTCTTTTCTTTTCTTTCTTTTTCTTTTTGCACTTACTGCATAAGTGTTTGCTAGGGACTAGCAAAGGTAAAGTATAGGGGGGTGATGAATCCACATTTCATCATCTTTATTCTATCATTTTGGCCTTACAAACCCTAATAAATGCGTGTAAATAGAGCTAATTCATGCATTTTAGCATTCATGTATATGTGTGTAAATATTGTATAAAATGCGGTTTTTAAAGCCAAAATTATAGAATAAAGAAAAGAAAAGAAAAAGAATAAAATATTGCAAATTTTTTATGACCCAAAACCCCGAGACCTAGGCATCTGATGAATGGGTCGACCAGGAATAAAATAGGGGGAGATAAGGGTCAGATACCTATACTATTCTATTCATTCTTTACTCATTTGGGGCCTATTTTTGGTTCCACTTTTTATACCTCAAATAGAGAAACTTTCTACATGAAAGTTGTAGATAATTAAATAAAGAAAAATACAAAATTGATTTCACTGAAAAATAATACACAGATAAAAAGTTATGGTCTGAATAAGATTCCGAAACTCCAACTTCCCAGACCTGTATCTTGCAAATAAAAACTCGAAATGTACCAAACTCACTTTTAATTGTATATAGCATAAAATAATCTATTTAATGGAGGTAGTTTCGTATTTTTCGGAGTTACGGTTTGAAAGTTGAGTTTTGGACCCTTGTAGTATACTTGTACTGATTAAAATATTCAATTTATTCTTTATTCAGTATTTTTGTATTTTTATATTTTTATAATTTTGTAAATATTACTTATAATAATTATGTATATTAAAATCAGAATAAAAACCTAAAAGAAACACAAAATAAAAATACGTGTAATACATAGATACCTTACCTATATTTATACCTATACATTTTATACTTACATTTTATTAAATATACAAAATACATCACAAAAATAAAATAAAAATATATTTGTGTGTATAACTGTATTTTATGATTTTATAAAATACTAAATAAAAATGATAAAATTAAAATACACAAAATAAAAATTAAAGAATAAAATATATAGGTATTGTACCTATATAGGGCTAAAAAGATAACTTGTAAAAATATACTTCATAAAAATAATTAAAAATCACTATAAAATAGTTTATAAAATAATAAACATTTTTTATTTTATAACCTAAAATTAAATAATTCATTTACTATTTTTAATTCATTTTCCAAAACATTTTTTCAGGGTTTTTTTCCTGATTGGTCCACGTGGACCAATCAGGGGATGGCCCCAGTTGACCCAGGTCAACTGGCTGTCCTACCCTCTTGTAGACCTTGTCAGAGCCGTCGCTTCCCCTCATTTCTCGATTTTTTCACCGCTTGTGTGTTTTCTCGAGGAGGGTTGCTTCCTTCACGAAAGTTGTACCTGGTACCTCCTTGATCCTCGCCGACCTGTCAGATCCACCAAGATCTCCTTGGCGCACCCGTGATCGTGCCTCGAAACCCATCACCTCGCCACCCTTCAAAACCAAACCCTTCATCCCCTTTTCGAGTTTAATCCTTATTCCGCCAAAATCACCCGCAAACCCCTAGCCCTTCATGCTCCTGGTGACAGCAGGAGTCGAATCGAGCCGAGGTTTGAGTCGTTTGGTGTCGAATCGAAGTCGATCCATCCCTCACCGGAGCTCCGCCCGAAGCTATCCACTTCCGTCTCCGGTGAGCTTCTCCCTCTTCTTTTTCCTTTTTCTTGAAGCTTTAGTGTAGTATAGCCTAGCCTAAGATTAATTTAGATCGCCCTCGTACTAATCGCCGTGAATCATCGATCGAACCCCACGGCGGAGCTGAGCTCCGCCCATCGTTTCCGGTCACTCCGCGCATCCATCCGATCACCTGTCACCTCCATCTTCTTCCCCTTCACTCCATCGCTCCGCTCCACCCTTCCATCCACCTCGATATCGCCCAGATCGAGCACCCGAGTTCCCCTCTCCGCCGCTCGTCGGAGCTCGTCGCCCGAGCCACTTTCCACTTCCATCAACCCATCAGAGCCCACCAGTTGCTTTGCCTGGATTTTGCGCGACTAACCTTGCAGGTTGGAGCCAAGGAGAAGGCTCCATCGACCCTCGAAGACCCCAGGAGCAGCTGCCCAGGTCTCCTCCGTCGTCCGAGCACCCCACGCCGTCTCAGCCTCGCTGGAGACCACCTTCTGACGCGGAGAGGCCCCAGGATCGTTTTGCCCTTGATCCTAGGGCCGGAGAGACCATGTGTCGGCCGCAATCGCTAGCCAACGCTCGTCGGGGGAGGTGTTCTTCGTGAACCTCTCCCTGCCATAGGATCAGGAGCTCTCCTCCAGGCGTACAGGAGCCGTCAGATCCTCGAGTGCCTGCAACCGTCGGATCTCGCCGCGCATCTGATCTGGGACGTCCACGCGAACCGTCATCGGGCTACTAGCGCACGCCACGTGGATACGTGGACCTCCCTCGGCCGCATGATCAGCAGCTTGGTATTTTGCATTTTAAACCCAAGCGTTTTTGTATTTACGTTTTAGCCCTAAAACTTTCATTTGTAGTTTAAAAGTTTTGTAATAATTGCACTTAGGCTCCTGAACTTACTTTATTTGCACTTTAGTCCGCGCCACGTCACCTCACGTGACCGGGGCAAGTGCATTTTGGGCATTTTGCATTTTTGATCCTAAACTTTCTAGTATTTGCAGTTATACCCCTATGCGTAGTTATTTAAATATGTTTTTGGGATAATTGCATGTTTGCCCTGCCGGTTTTTAATATTTGCAAATATACCCCTGTAAATGACAGAACACGTGCTTCGCGTTTGGATTTTGTTGAAATTAACACTTAAGACCCTGGATGTTTCTTGAATTGCATTTATACCCTGCTAGGCTTAGGATTGTTGCATGTTTGGTCTATTTATTTCACGCATCATTTAAGTGCCAAAAAATTCATAAAAAGTAACTTAAGCTCCTGTTAACTTGCACTTGCACGCTATATTTTTATCTTTCATTTTTGTTGCATTTTATTATTTATTAAAAATCAAAAACATGCTTTTTATTTACTGTCTAGCTTAGAAAATACCAAAAAATATTAAAATACCTCAAAAAATTCCAAAAAACATTCCCTACTGTCTATTTTAACCTATTTTAGTGTCAGTCCAAAAATCACTAAAAATCTCAAAAGAAAAACCTTAAAAATTCGAAAAGACATAAAAACTTCAAAAAAATCTTAAAAATTGTGCAAAACCCCAAAAATTGTAAACTCAAGTACTGTAGTCTCATGTTTTTATTATCTTTATTTGAAAATTAGTTTGGGAAAATTTTGTGGTCGTTTGATATTTTTAAATCCTATTTTACTCACCGCCAGCAGCTCGTTCCCTGTTTTGGTTTATTTCAGTGTTTGAAAATACCAAAAATATCCTGAAAAATACCCAAAAATCACAAAAACAGTAAAAAATTATAAATATACCAAAAAGATTTTATTTCTGAATTTTTGATTATTTTTGTTTATTCTTATAAATAGTTTATCACTTCTTTTATTAGATAGTTTGTATATTCTATTATTAAAAAAATATAAAATAAAAAAAGTCAGTAAATTAAAAATCAAAATACAAAAATATAAAATCAAAATAAAAAAATTAATTAAAGACCCACAAAAAATTAGATTGGCTAAGTAGTTTATTAGACCTAGGTTTGGACTTTTGTCTATACTCTGCACCTTTGTTTCCTGTGTTCGACCCCTACTTGCTTGCCATTGTACATTTTTAGTAGGGTATAATAAATTTTAATCCTTGCTATTGATTGCCTGATTGATTGTGTGGGTTAATTGCTGACTCACGGGAAGGCTTGAGTAGTCGCATCAGCGATAGTGAGTCTGATTTGTCAGACCACTATTTAGCGGCTCTCGCAATCTTGTTTTTCAATAGGTCCTGAAGCAAGTGCATCCCACACACGCCTGGGGTAATTTGCATCCGACCCTTCCAAGTTTCAATAATTGCAAATATACCCCTGTACATGTGGGTAATTTTCAGGGAAGGCCTCACGACTTTTGCAATTTATATTTTAGTCCTTCTAGGGACCTGTTTGTTATGTTTTCCTTATTATTTCTATGTTTTCTTTGCATTTATGCCCCTAGTTTCATTTGTGAATATCTTGAGCGTCATATTTCCGTTTAAGTTGATTTTGGTCTTGTTTTAAAGCTAATCTAATGATATTTCTGATGTCATGGTTTATTTTCTTTTTTGACACTATGAATTTTAATGCCTCAATTTAAACCAAGTATCTCACATATAAACCCTCGTATTCCTGGTATTACTTCATTAATGAGACTTGATTCATAATTTGAACATAAATTTACTACTATTTAATTGCTCAAATATTTTGTATAATTTGGGCATATTTATATTATCGTAACATTGCATTTCCTTGCACATTAAAAAAATAAATAAATGGCATATCTTCATGTTTATTTACACATTGTTCTTGTCTTGTGCATTCATTGACCTAGGGTTTTTAATTGATCACTTAATTTAGGTATTAAAAATCTGAATTCATACTTAAGAGGCTCGTATCCCTAAGTTCGACCTCAGGCTTGCCCAAGTAAAATATAAATCGATCGCTTTGCTTTAGCTAATAATTATAATCAAGTGGTCTTTGACGCACCCGATTCAGCTGACTACAACGCACTAAAATGACTTATTAAGAGGCCGGATTTACGTTTTGTCAAATGACGTTGTTGCCGAGGACACGACTCATCTTCTGTATTTAGATTTTTATTATTTGATTAAGTGATTGTTTTTAATTCATAGGTCATGTTGTTTACATTATTAAAATTTCTTTGATGGATATCAAACTTTTTTTGTGTGGTAGGGACCTTGGTGTTCAAGGAGGCAAGGAGCAGGTGTTGCCCACTCCGAGGAGTCGCAAAAGCAAACTTTGGAGATAAATCGAAGAAGAAAAAAATGTTTCTTGCATTTGCATTTCATGTAATAATCAACTTAACAATGGTCTTCGTTTGAAGACTCACGTGTGTAATGAACTAAGTTCTCCGCGGTTATGTGGGGATCGCCCCACTTGTGTGTCGATCTAGGATCAGTTACGCGACTTTCTGAGCTATCTCGCACATGTTTTTTATTTTATGTGATTGATCGTAGGTAGGACACACAATAATTCAAGATGCACGTAGACATTGCTTCACTTAGCTAAATTAAAAGATGTTCTTCCCCATTAATAGAAGCATGTTAGGTGTGGTTTTTCATCGACTTGCATACATTTGTATTTTATTTTTAAATTCAGTCGGACTTTTCATGAATTTTGCTCAAGGCATTGCAAGTTTTCTCTCTTAACATATTCATGATTTTTATCGACTGCATGGCTTTTAATCGACTTCCCTTCCTGGATTAATCACCTAGATTAATGGAAAATGGGAGTGAGTGGTAGACGATGATTGTTTGATTAATGTTCACCATTAATCAGTGATAACCTTAAGCAAATAATTGGGATTGTTAAATGTAGGTTGACGTAAAATGGAGTAAAATATTGTTTTGGGAGAGCAACACCCTTATTACATAGGATGAATTTTTCTTTGACATGTTTTTTACGTAAAGTAGAATGTTTTAATCACCAATAAACTTGACAAGATAATTAGCCAACATTTGTTGGTTTCACGTCTGAGTTGGTGAAATCAAAGGGCATTGCATGCTTGTTTGAGCCTTGATTGCTCCAACAACCTCCCCTAGACCTTAGGCACTCCATTCATCTCTGAAGATTCATCTGCTCATGTGTAAATCCATCCTAACTTCTTTGTTCCCTCGGGTCTCCCCAACATCAATTATCCATCTTGCCTTAGTATAGGGGGGACCTGAGTCCCCGTGATTTTCTTACTCATCTTTCCTTTCCTTGATACTTATGTTATTTCTAACCTAAGTATAGGGGGTGTCCGCCTCAGTTCGTATATTTTTCTATACTTAAATGGAGCTTTGGCTTTATATCATCTAGTGTTATGAAGACATAGCAAAATATAAGGGTATGCCGTATATACAATATATGTACTTTAGCTATATTTTTATAAATTTTGAAAAAATTAAAACTTTGTGGGCTAAAGTATAATCTTTTGAACTAAGTGGACAAAATATTTTCAAGGCTTTTCTATACCATGCTACACTATTTTAAAGAAAACTATTTTTGACAATGATTTGAAAAAAATGGGTTTTTACTTATTTTGAAAAATCATTTGAAAAAATGTTTGGAAAATCTATATATGTGTGACATGGTGTTGAAAATATGTTCTTGATTTCAAGGAAAATGAGGCTAATTTGTGTTCTAAATTTAATAAAAAAATCCATAAAAATGAGAAAAACCAAAAATCCATTAAAAGTCAAATTGATTACTAAACCCAAATAAGTAGTCGCGTTCAGTAAGGGTTTTCCCTTAGCAGAGTAGGACGCTTATACGGCATCGCGTGTAGCTTCGTCCTCAAGCAACGGGGTTTGACCTGTACTTACACCTATACTGGCCGAACGCATATGCATCTAATCATTTGAGTTTAGGCAGTCATTATGTCTTTTAAAGTCTTCATAAAAATTACAAAAGAAATGGATGAAGGGGTTGGTTTAAATCCCCTACATTTTGACTTCCACTCAGGATCATAAATGTTGAAGAATACTCCATTTAAGAGGTCTTGAGATCTTAGATTAACCAGCCTTAGCTATTAGGGTGTTGGACTTAATTATCCACATTTCCCTAGTTTGCTAGATTTGTGTGCTATATCGCATGCTTAGTCTCCGACCTTAAGAATACGATCAACACTTCACATACATGACTGCAATCATGATGAGATGAGTTGAAATTTCACTTGAGGGACTGGGATGAGTGATGACGCACCTAGCAACTCAGGTTATGGTATTAGGAGTTCATTGCGACCCAAACTACGAAGCACGATCAATTGAGAAGAAACAAGACCACTCAAGATAAACCAAATAATCAAACACAAAAATCAATCCAATGTTAGCGATCTCCGATATTTATTTAACCTGGTATAGCAACCATGGTTGTACACAAGGAGCATGAGTAAAACCTACGAAGTTGTCGAAATCAGAACACTATACACTTTTTATTTAATTTTGATTTTGTAAATTTCAAAATAGAGAATGAACAAACAAGGCAATAAGAGCACTAAGGCACGATGAAGCTTTCACAATTTTTATTGAGATCAAAAATACACAAAATTTAGATATAAAAATATTTTTATGTGTTTGACATATGCAGATGTTTTGGTGATTTTATGGTATTTTTCTGATTTTATTACGATTTTATAAAAATGAAACAAACACAAAATAAGAAGACAACGTACAACCTGAACTGTAAGGGAAATTTAAAATATCAGAAGTGCCCAAACGTCTAGATTGTGATTTTTATGATAAAGTAAATAAAAGACCTAACTACCGCAATTGAAATCCTATTTTTTTAGAATTTTTAATTGTTTTTATATGATTTTTAGTCTTTTGTGATTTTTAGGGCTTTTATGAAATATAATGCAATAATAATGATATTGAAATCAAAGCACACAAAAACTAGCACACTGAAATTTTTATAGAATTTTTTAGGGTCTTTTTATATTTTTTGGTATTTTAAAAATCGACAGACATGTTTTTAGGGGATTTTTTATTTTTATAAAATAAAATACTAAACAAAATTAAACCCAAAAATCATAATAATTGCTATGGGCTAATAGAAACTAATGGGAATATTTACGGAATTTTTGGAATTAAATTGATATTTATTTCATGCAAAACCGAGCACACAGGTTGTAGGGACCTATTTGCAATTATCCCAAAGTTTCCAAGGCAAACAATAACGCATGCAAAAAGTCCAAGGGCACTAGGAAAAAATTCCATGAAATAAATGCACATGCTCATTAAATCACACGCCGAGGTATTTTTCTAGTTATCATAAACATTCCATACATGACGTAACAATCAGAAATGTAGGACATAGTGTGCAAATAACCCACAAAAGCATGTGAGCGTGCACGTATGTTCAGACTCAGAGGACTAAAGTTTAAATACTAGAAATATAAGGGGCTAATAATAAAAAAGTTTGAACTACAACTTTATTTAATAAACTAGGAAGTAAAGCATAAAACTGCATGGAAGATTGCACAAAATATCCTCGTAGGGCACGTGCGGAGCGCGTCGGGTGTTGGATATGCGAGCCCACGGTGAGCAATTATGCAATAAATGTCATTGCAAATATCATTTCGTGATCTGAAATGAAGAATAACTAAGTTGCATAATATGTCCCTTAGTACAATTAGGGTTATGTACCATGGCCTCTTAATGATCATACAACTGTTGATTTAATAATTAAATCATAGAGGCTGGTGTTTGGATGAATATCTAAAGAGTTAGATTGGGGAATCGTCAGGAACTGTCAAGTGATTATTAAGAGATGATCTCCAGCCCGAGGAGGAGATGACAATCCTCTCTGAAGGATGATGATATCTAACAGACCTCTTAATGCAGGTCCTCTACATAAAAATAGAGATTCGGAGGTGTTAGATAGGTTAGGACAAAGAGTTGACTTAATGAGATTGAGATCACCGAAGTCCTATATCGTATGTCGTCACGATAGAGGCACACATCCTCTGACCGGAGATGGATGTGTTACTATATGTCTGAGTATGTACATTTGGCAGACCAATATGTTGATGACCTAATCAAGGTCTATACACCGGCACGCTGGTGTGCATGTAAGGGTATATGAGTAATACGATCTCTTAAAGGGATCATATAGGTTCATTATTGAACCGGAAGACATGAGCTCACTCATGAGATATTGGGAAGAATCAAATTCCGTGCATGGTCATCTCACTTTGGAAGCTTGACTGAATTTGTAGCTATGATATATACTTTTGGAAATTTTATGATCAAGACCTAGGTATGATATATGCTTTTGGAAAGTATATGATCGATACCGACTCCCAATGATCAAGTGAGAAAATTACTAATAAAACCCTGGAGTAGACAGTGTAAAATTGATCTAACATTTCGAGTTTATTCTGGATCTTCCAGTATGCAGAATGTATAGGTATTGGGAATAGTTGAGGGTGATGTGATCATAAACGATTGTATAACCATGACGCTTCCATTCCTAGGGAGTGATGAAACGAGTCTGGATTTTAGTGACTCCTCTCAGTAGAGAATTGATCTGATCTTTGTTAAAATGTTGGACGTTGATCTGAATGTGATTCAGATGCAATAAGAAGATTAGATTTGCGGTCTAGATTTAATCAAGCATCTATAGGAGGCCCGAGATCTGGATTTGACATATGATCTCAATATCTAAGTCACTATACATGGAATAATACAATTGCCTTATCCTTATCTCCAAGTATCCGTGGAGAAAGCGCATTATCCTTGAAAGAGTTTATGATAATTTCATTGTTGATATTATATTGAGAAATTTGATAATTAAATGTGATTTAGTTATCACGAGTAATATGAATTTGATTCATATTATAAAGAGAGTTATCTAAGATAATTAAATGTGATTTAATTATCAAAGATGTGAATAATGTGAATGTAATTCATATTTATTTGGGCACATGAGAATAGAGATCCAAGATGATTAAATATGGTTTAATGATCATGCATATGAATAATGTGGATAACACTATCCATATTAATCATATATATTACAAATATGATTTATGATATATAAGAGAGAGTTATTTGTAATTTACATTTGTTAATTAAATGTTAATGTGAATTGGATTCACATTGAATATTAAATTGAAAATGTAAATCACATTTTATTTTGGGTTGTGAATTTTATTCACAAATATGTAATGTCAAGATTGCAATGTTCACAAAATAATTATGATTTATTTTTGTAGAATAATTTACAAGTGTTGTTGTAAATCTTGGAGATTTCCATGGAATAATGTAATCTAATGAGTTCTAATGAGATTACATGAGAGTGCCACCAAATCCCATATTATGGAAGGAGGCAATTTTAATTCCTTAATCTCCATACTTGATTGATTTAATTTGGGATTAAATCATATTGATTTATCAATATATATTTGATCTAAAAGTAATTGTTGTTGGTTTTTTACCAACGAAATCCCAAAATATTATAAATAGAAGGGCACCCCTTGCTCTTCACAAGTTAATGATCTCTCTTTCTCTATACACGCCCTCTCTCTCTCATATGGCCGCCCACCATGGATGCCCTAGAGAGAATCTCCATCGCCACAACGTCTCTGTTATGCTGCCCGATCATTTTCTCGTGGATCTCCATCTACTTCGGCGCTCCTTGCTCGTGAAGAAGACGTCGTATCTCGTGTGATGAGATCAGGAGATTCGTCGCTTGGGTCATCAACATGGATTGCGAGGAGCACACATTTCATCAACACGCTCGCAAGCGTCTCCTCCGTCGGATCTGACTTGAGACAGGAGGTCTCTTCGTTTAGAGACTCGATTGGATCATTAACTTGTTTGTGGTTTAGACGAAATGATCTGAGAAGTGTTCTTGGATCATATGGTTTCGTCATATGAAAAATTTTAATTTCCGCTGCATCGAGCAACTAGTGCGACTAGTTGCTCACGATCGCATACGATGCGATCCTCATGCTTCCGTGATGTGTTGAAGGATGTTACCATATCCTTCAAGTGGTATCAGAGCCAGGTTGAAGGTTTTGGATACAATCCATAAACCTAGGAAGACTTGGGTTCATTAGGGTTTGCGAAAGTTTTGTTACATTTCATTTTTGCATCTCTATTTAGTGAATAATTTAGGCCCCGTTTAAATTGTTTAAACACGAAAATATCACTTGGATTTTGTTCTCTATTAAATACAAAAACTGTAGGATCTGAGTTTGCATGATTTCAAATCCGTTTGCTCAAGTTATGGTCATTTTAGTGAACATGTATCCACAGTTTCGGGGACTGCAAATCTCAACGTATAAGAAGTTAATTGCGGATTTGAAAAACCTTGAAATGCATGCAAATCACTTAGGTTATGTTGTAAATCAAATTGTAAACTTTAGTAACTTATTTTTCTTAATTTGGATTTAAATTGATTAAGATATAGTATTTTTAGTAAGTGAGGGTCACTGCTGGAATTACTTTCCAAATCAATAACCTAGTGATTGTCATTTAATCAATTAGTGAAATTAAATGTTTTAATTTCCTGAAATAATTATAGATAAATATTTATGAAATATTTGATGATAATTATTTCCTTAAATGGCATTCCCTTAACAAATAATGGATTAGATATGATCTAAATCACAACTGGTTACACGACCACGTTCCAACAATGTTACTTGAATAGGATTTGGGATTTGTTTAGCAAATCTCATTATAATGCTAATCAAAATGGTTTTGAATATTATTATATGGTATAATTTCGGTTTAAAAACCGATGATCATCTCAAGTACAAAGTGATCTATTTTGCATTATCCTTTCCTGAGGCGGATATGGTGTCGAGTCGGGGAGCGTTGGGGTAGAAGGTTGCACTGTGTGCGGTTTGTCCCACTCCCGTCGGTACTAACCATGACAACGGGTAGGGTTGGTATAATGCTTAAGAAATTATGATGTATTTCTAATTACTAAAATTCAAAATAATACATATTTGAGATAATATCATAATTCAAGTAAATTAAGAATGTTTATTGGATATTAATTGGATCATTAATTTAATATGATTAGATTAATTGGAATCCAATTAAAATTAAAACACTTTATAATAAATAGATGTGTTATTTCCCTTGGAAGAATTATTTATGTGAATATGATTCATAATAATTAATTGGAATTTGAACGTGATATGGAGGATCACATAAGTGACATACATGGTATCCCGTCAAGGCGAAGAGTTCGAACGCCAGGGATTGTATGTAGGAGACACCTGTCAGAAGTGACAGCTCCTATATGCAAGCGCATCTGGATCGGGCTCTTACTTCTCGAAAAAGTAAGGACGTATGCGTAGCGACCCCAATATCGGGTCCTCATATTATTGGGGCGATATTGGATTGCGCATAGCGAGTTGTATTCATGTTGACGGTTGGTTCAATTAATGGCGGGTCAACATCACCTTAGAGGTGGTGGGCTCAGGTGTTAAAGACCTAATTGGGAAATGCAAGATGGACTTGCAAGGCGGAATGCGTTTCCGCTTCTTTTTATCCGAGTTACAGGTTCTCGTATTATTGAGATGTTACAAAAGATAAGGAAAGAGATCCCAGATCTTGCTTGAGATATACGGGTAAGTATATCTCTTACATTGAAAGTGAATTAAGGGAATGAACATTCAGTATTGACGAGGCAAGACAACTTTGATATAAAAATTCCTAAATCAAAGTAATATATGTATATATAATATATACACTTATGCAAATTTCTTATTTCATATAATCCTTTATTAAACATACTCAATGTTATACTCAATAATAACCAGTAAAATATTATGTACTTCAATTGGACACATAATGTATGTGGTTGCAATGTGCAAGTTTCCTCAAAGTAATGAGGAATATCAATTAAATAGACAATAGAACTACAACCCTAGGGTTTGTGTGTCTCTATAGTCTTGATCTCATCGAATGCACATTGGAAGTGACATGCTGATGATGATCGCAATTGTCAAACAATACTTATAAAATCTAAAAAGATATTCTGGCATACATATGTGCTCTTGACATTTAATCACGAATGACATGGTTCTCTGCATCGTGCAGAATGGTAGCTCTTTAAGAGATTATGTATTCAAAATGTTTGAATACCTACCTGAACCAAAGTCTTTAAGAGTTAAGATGTATGTATATACGATGAGTGTCATTATTCTACTATCTATCCTCTAGTCATTCATGACGCTTCATAATATTCACATTGTATGAATTGAATGATGCATGATAAATGTTGAAATACCCTTACATTGAATTCTTTTTAGTTCAACATAAGAGATCCATAGTCTTAAGCAATGATTACTTATAGATAAAGGGAGTGCAGTGGAAGCATGGGCCAGACACAAGTTGAGAAGGAAAGTCAAGAAGTTGGTTGTACTTCTATGACTTCCATATGACATCCAAAGAGTTGGATGAATGCCAATACTGCAATAAGCTAATGTGTTGATAGTATGACTATCATGTCTAACTAGAATCCTTAGAGAAGCACTCAGATAGTGCATCGAAGTAATATACAACCTACATTTAATCATTGAAGAGGACTTGCTTATAAGATAAGATTAAAGTCTAATAATTGTATCTCAATATTCTAATAACACATGCGTTGGTTGCATATGTTTTAGTGGACTAGAAAGTTTGATCTTAAGGTTTAATAGTCATCCATGGATATTGATGCGATGGTTGCAACAATCCCTATTGGATAGATAGACTATATAATTTCAGTGGGAGAGCTCTTTGTCTTAGAGAATATCTCTATGACCTAGATATCAGAATACACTCATTGTTTGTTTCTAAATGTTGGAAATAAACATGAATTCTGGAATAAACCTATCATAAAGAGTTGTGATGGATATATTTCAGATAGTAATCTAACATCTAGTGGACTCTACTTAATTAGATGAATTAATGAATGGTTCATTAACATTTCTAATACTGAAAATTTAAAACCTTAGAAGATCAATAGGTGGATGAAGAGCAGTTGACAATGATCTAGTATCAAGCCTTGGACATTTATCTGTTGATTTGATCAATAGACTAGTAAGAGATGAAACTTTAGAATTTCTATAATTTCAAAAACTTACATACTTATGAATATTGTATTCAAAGTAAAATGTCCAATACACCCTTCTTTGGGAATGGTGTTAGATGTCGAGGTATTCAGGATCTCATACATATTGATGTATGTAGATCATCTATATCATAGTAAACATTATGGATATGTGATATATATTGATGATTATGTATGATATGAGATTTCTTCTCTTTTCCTAAGAAACCTTTGAAATGTTCGAAGATTTCATAATTTAAGTTTAGAACCAAACTTTGAAGGAAGATAAAATGAATTCAATCTAACCTAGGTAGCTTGTACCTATTAGACGAATTCAAGGAATACCTTATGGAGATATGAATATCATTTCTATCTCACTCCTCTTGATACACCTAAACTCAATAGAGTTGTAGGGAGATACAATTGGATTATGTGTGACATGATTTGATCAATGATGATTTTTTAGCATAATCATCTCTTAGTTTCCAAGATATATATGTAATAGAGAATACAATATATATCCTTAACAAGGTTCCATGCATGTAAGCTAGAATCTACCACCAGAGAGTGCTACTTCATTAGGAAAATAAAGGATGGTATTGGATACCTACTTTATGACCTTGAGACTCTTAAAAGATTTCATCTCTAAGGATATGGTTCTTAGACGATGACTCTCTTGAGAAACAAGATGAAAATGAAGTAAAGAAACTCATTTAATCTTGAAAAGATAATGAGGCTCCTAAAATCAGAAACTAAAAAAGGGACAATTAAAGATGAAACACTAATACCTCTTCAAATGAGTTTGATGATGTACTCCATGTGTCAGTTAAGTCTGACAATGATCGAACTTCATGTGATGAAGCTTCTGAGGATCATGACATGTAAAGATGGATGTTAGAAATAATGTTAAAAGTAGACTTCATATACAAGTGTTATATGGAACCTCGAGGATCCACCTACAAAGGAAAAACTGTTAGGTGTAAATGGATCTTCAAGAGAAAGAGGAAACCTGATGAGAAGGTAGAGACCTTCAAAGTACGGCTCGTAGCCATGAGATACACACCGAAGAGAAGACATCGCTTGGGATGAGGCTTGATCTTCATTAACCATGCTTATCCCAGCAGATTATTGCTAACTATAGCTACATAAATTGACTATTATATCTTCAAGATGTAAGTCAAGATTGCATTCCTCTATGAATTCCTCTCTGAGGATATTCACAAGAAGTAGCCCCAGTACTTCATGGTTAAGGAAAGAAAGGTGTACAAGATAGAGAGCTCCATCTATGGACTCAAATAAGCTTATTATAGTTGGAACATAAGATTTAATGAAATCATAAATGTTATAATTTCAGATACAATCTCGATGAACCATGTGAAGCTTAGTGGGAGTGCCATTGTGTTCATCGTGCTAAATGTGGATGATATCCTGATCATTTGAATGATATAAGGAAGATAATGAGTATTTTATAGTCTGGATATTCTAGATATAATTTCAAGGACACCTCTTGGATCTTAGTTCTGAACGTGTTCAAAAGCAAAGAGAAGAAGGTATTGGGACCGTCACATTTATAGTACACATTGGACATGCTCTATTTTCTAGAAAATTCCTAGAAAGGCTTCCTTCCCTTAAGATATGGTACTGACCTATCTAAAGGGATAACATCTCAAAGAGTTGAGGAAGTGAATGCTAGAATAGCTTACCCTTGTGCATCAGTTGCAAGAAGCCGAGCATATTGATGAATCTCTGTTTCATCATCTTTATTCTATCATTTTAGCATTAAAAACCTTAGTAAATGTGTGTAAATAAGCTTAATTTAGGCATTTTAGCATTCATGCATCGTTGTGTAAATAGTGTATAAAATGCAATTTTTAAAGCCAAAATTATAGAATAAAGAAAAGAAAAGAAAAAAATAAAATATTGCAAATATTTTATGACCTGAAATCCTGAGACCTAGGCATCTAGATGATTAGGTCGACAAGGAATAAAGTAGGGGGAGATAAGGGCCAAAATACCCTTTTATTCAATTCATTCTTTATTCATTTTGGGACCTATTTTTTATTCCACTTTTTACACCTCAAATAAAGAAATTTGTACATGAAATTTGTAGATAATTAAACATAGAAAAATACAAAATTGATTTCATATAAAAATAATGTACTGATAAAAAGTTATGGTCTGAATAAAATTCTAGAATTCCAACTTCCCAGACCTGTATCTCTCAAATAAAAACTTGAAATGTATCAAAATCACCTTTAATTGTATATATTTTTCAATAAGCTATTTAATGAAGGGTTTCGTATTTTGCAGAGCTACGGTTTGAAAGTTGAGTTTTGGACCCCTATTGTATATTTGTAGCACTTAAAATATTCATTTTATTTACTATTCATTATTTACGTTTATATTTTTACAATTTCGTAAACATTATTTATAATATATGTGTATTAAAACAGGACTAAAAACATAAATAAAACACAAAAATGAAATACTTGTATAAAGCATATAGGTATAATACCTATAACTATACCCATATAGAATATACTTCTATTTATTTAATTGTACAAAATCCTTCATAAAAATAAAATAAAAATATATTTGAGTATCTAAAATTAATATGTAAATATATAGAATAATAAACACAAATAATAAAATTCAATATACGAAATAAATTAAAACAATAAAATATATAGATGAATATACATGTATCTAACCTATAAATGGGGACTTGTAATTTTACACCTCTAAAAAAGAAATAAAAATCATAATAAAATACTTCATAAAATAATAAACCTTTTTAATTGTATAACTTTAAAATAATAAAATCATTTATTATCAATCGTTGAGTGAATTGTATCTTATTTGTATTAGTTGACCTAAGCTGCACCATTACTGCTGGGGTGGTGCTCGGCCTCCGAACCGTACGTGGGATGAGTTTCTGCCTCATACAGCTCGGGCGGGGGAATTTGAGGAGACCCCGCCGGTCGGGAGTCCTATCTTGCACGTCGAGACCCCTAAGGTTTTTAATCGAATTAATAAACTATTTTTGCCATGAAATTTTCTGGTTGGTCCACGTGGACCAACTAGAAGCTCTCGCTGGTTGACCTCGGTCAACTCCCTGAGCGAGGTCTATAGGCTGTCAGACTATGATTTTGACCCATGTTTGCGATTTTTTCAAGAGGAATCCATTCACCATCTCGTGTTGATATCGACATGACTTTTATTCCTTGTGGATCGAGCATACACGCCCAAGGATCATCTCGTTCTTTGCATTGCTGTGTCGCCTGTCACACCTCCATCTTGGAAGCCTCATCACCATTCCATTCAAAACCACCCCTCGACCTTCCTTCAATTCTTGATCACTCTTCCACCACCTAAACTCTAACCTAGGATCTTGACAACCTTCCTGGTGATAGCAGGAGTTGGTTGCGCCTCTCGGGCGACCAAGGAGGTATTGAATCGAGTTAGATCCAACTCGCCGGAGTGAGCATCCGACCTCTCCCCTCGGTGAGTTCTTTTCTTGTTTTTCTTGTGCCCTTTTGCCTCGTTAGGTTATTAGTAGTTCACCCTCGACCTTCCTGATCTAACAAAAG
Source organism: Ottelia alismoides (assembly GCA_037367405.1). Classification (NCBI taxonomy): domain Eukaryota; kingdom Viridiplantae; phylum Streptophyta; class Magnoliopsida; order Alismatales; family Hydrocharitaceae; genus Ottelia; species Ottelia alismoides. The sequence goes on from JAZKJV010009972.1 coordinate 838,912, forward strand.
AATGCAAAAAGCTCTAAATCTTTACTCGACCACGCGCCGCCATTGCCGGCCGATGTGAATCGCTCATTCGCCTCATTCCCACCCCTTTCACCTACCGAAGGGTCGCAGTAATTTGACCCCGTACCTCTTAACTCTTTTCTGCAGGTTTTGAGCCTTCAATCATACTTGGAGTGCATATGGACCTTGCTGGAGATACCTAGGGTGTCTCCGCTCTGCCGCCATCCCTAGCCACCTCCGGTGGGTGTTGTCCATATTTTGAGCCTCCAGCACGCAGAAGACACCTTCAGGAGTCTCGTCAGCCACTTTTGAGCCTCTTCGCACGCTGGATACCGAGGATCGAAGGAGGGGAAGATCGCCTCACTGGCGGATCTTCCCTGTTCTTCCTCTGGGGTTCTCGGCCATTCGATCAAGGCTAGAGCTCCAGACAAAGCATCAAACCTTGGATCAGGACCCTCTAACACCAACGATTCCATTCTATCCATCTAATCTCAGCCGTTGGAGGCCAAGCGTCATCGCGCATACTCGTAGGGACACGTGGCAAGTGAAGGGATATCAGTCGTCCATTCCGCAGGCCTTGGGTATTTTGCATATTTACCCCCGACCAATTTTGTATTTATTTATTAAGACTTAATATTTCATCTGAAGTTTAAGATATTTTGTAAACTTTGCACTTTAGCCCCCGGAACTCTAGTATTTACATAGGGGCCCCTACCACGTCACCTCACGTGACTGGTGCACGTGAGGCGCAACTATTTTGCGAGGGACCCCCGATCATTTTGGTTATTTAGATTTACTCCTGAAACTTGTCTATCACGTCATAATACTTTTTGGATATTTTGTAAGTTGACCCTCAAGTTTTTGATAATTACAAGTGCATCCCTAACAGGTCGCGTGCCTGATGCACGAGGGCTCTAGCACTTCTGCAGAGAAGGGCCTTGGTGTTTGTTGATTTCTTTTTGGTCCTAAAATAATTTAGCATGTTATATATATATATATATATTACGAAAATTACATTATGGCTCTCGTGCTTTTAACTATTTACATATATGCCCTTGCTAGTAGTGTAGTTTTTCTTTGTTGTCTCTACTAATTTCATGCATCTATAAAATTCGAAAAATCACCAAAAAATTAGCCTAAACTCCTGCTGCACTGTGCTTCCACATTAAATTTTTATTTGGCATTTTTGTTTCATTTTATTATATATAAAAATTTAAAACATGCATTTTCAGCACTATTGTATTAGAAAATACATAAAAATTAGAAAATGTTTTTGAAAAATTCCAAAAAAAAATCATTTGTTTCTATTTGTTTAATTTCAATCCAAAAATCACTAAAAAATTCAAAAGAAAACTCTTAAAAATAGCAAAAACTCCAAAAACCTTCATAAAAATCCTAAAAATTCAACAAAAATCCTAAAAATATAATTTTTATCTCTGAATTTTCTCTATTTTATTCACTTTATTTTAATATTAATTTGAGAAATTTTGGGTTCTGTTTGATATTTTTCACCCTCATTTTAATTTCGACCAACAACTTTATTCATTGTTTCTTAGTATTTTTGACTTTAAAAATACCAAAAAAATAGGAAAAAATTAGATAAATCACAAAAACATTATAAAAATATAAAAAGTCCAAAAATATTTCATTACCTGAATCTTGACTATTTTTACCTCTTCTTATAAATATATTATCTTGCTTTTCTAATATTGTGCACTTATCTTATTAAAAGAAAAGAAAATATAGAAAAAAATATAAAATATAAAAAGAAAATACAAAATCAGAAATAAAAAATCAAAATAGAAAATTATAAAATCAAAAAATAAATAAAAAATTGAAAAATAAAACCCACAAAAAGTTCAATTTGGCTAAGTGATTCACAAGACATATGGTGCTTGACTTTTGTTTATCCTGTTGTACTCCTTTGCTTCCTGTGTTCGACCCCTACTTTCTTTTCATTATACATTCTTAGTAGGGTATAATAAATCTTAACTCCTGCTCGTAATTGTTTGATTATTTGTGTGGATTACTTGTTGACAAACGAGAAGGTTTGAGTAGTCGCCTCAGCGACAGTGAGCCTGATTTGTTAGGCCATTACTTAGCGGCTCTCATCTTTTCGTTTTTCAAATGGCATCGTTGCCGGGGAGCGTCGGCTTGTAGAGTAGACCTTGTCTTTATTTTTCTTAGCCATTTTTGCTTATCTCCTTCTATTGTATAATTGATTGTGAACTGTCTAACGTCTCTTTCTTATTTTCCTGCGAGGGACCATGGACCGAGGAGGATCGCCTAGGGGATCCTGAGCAACCTTGGGAAGCAGATCCTGCTATTCTACCCTAGTCGGTAGGAGAGAGTAGGAGAGACTTGAAAGAGAGAGAGGATAGTTAGTCTTTTAATTGTGTGTGAGAGAGATACTTTACCTATTAATTTGTAATAATACAGGTACCCTAGACTTTGGACCTTCGGGCCCAATTTCCAAATGTTTGTTCACTTCGGGGCTCACCACAATTTTTTCGCGTTTTCATCGCTTTATTTTATTTTGTTTCCCGGTTTTTGTTTTCCGTATTTTGTGGAATGAGCCCTTAGTTTTTAGGCTTGCTCGATCATGTAATCTAAGGCCAACCACCTAATAACCATTGCATGCACCTATAGTCTTATCGTTTGGACTTAGAAATAATTAATTGTTGGACACATAGTTCGGAACCACCGCGCTGCGAGAGTCTCCGAACAACACTGGCAGAACCTATTGTGGTGGGCACCGAGGAGATTCCAAGACCGGACTTTAGGTTTTGCTTTGTGTGTTTAGCATTTGGTTCTTCACGCTAGCAGTTGCCTGCTCTAGGGTGGTTTCCGTGTGCATATCAGTATTTAGTATAAGTTTATAAATTTATATTTTGCATCCCGCATGGAGAGAGCTGGGAAGCACTGTAAGTCTTCTAACTGAGCATTCATCATATAGGCACTAAGGTGAGATTTCCATATTAGTGTTGTCTTGAATTGCTTTGCTGATCTTCTCCCTCTTTTTTGGATCAATTAGGAAACGAAGAAAAAAACAAAATCATTAGGCGCTTGTATTGAATATACTCAAAACAAGTGATAACACAAAAACATTTAAAAAATGGACTGCTAAAAATACTTGACCTAAATAAAATTGATTAATTGGACTCATTGCCTTGGGGTGAGCAAAGCCCTCATTTGTTTTCAGATTGCATTGGAAGGTCTCCTTCCCAGTGAGGTGAGCGACCTCGTAAGGAATAGAGTCCAAAACCCAGTATGCGGCTGCCTTGTGTATCGCATGGATTTCCGAAGTATTGGCACTTCTATTGTACGTAGACGAGTAGGGCTTGGTCGGCAATGATGACTCTCTATTGTGTAGATCATTGACCTCGCCCGAAGTATCAAGCATAGGTCATGCCTTCACGGAGGTGTCTGTCTCATCGTCTTGCATCCGAGTAGGTTCTTGCATGCGGGTGATTCCGTTGTGAGCGAGTTCTGAAGTATTGGTTTCACCTATGGGCTTCCTCCCTCTATTTCTTTGGCTGAGTAGGGATCCAGGAAGGGTTACAAGGACCTCAAGAAGTACAGACTACATGTTACAAAGGAGGAGGACAAGTACGGGATACTTTTCTGGCAGTACTCTCTCTCATATAGGTGTAGCGCTCTAAGGACTCGTTATAAGATAATTGCCTGAATTCAAATCTAAAAATCACAAAGATAATTGCCGAACCTTCATGGCTTCACGGGTCGAGTTGGTGAGTCCTTTGCTTTGAGGTTTGATTGATTAGTTTCATTAAGGTCAAGATCAAAACATCGCGCATTTGCGCAATTTGCTTCACTCACCTTTGACCCCCCCGCTCATTGTGAGCCTTCTACTGTTTTACACTCCCTTTATTTCTTGTTAACCTCCGTATCTTTCATCCACATCAATCTTCTGCTTGACCCTCGAGATGGCGATGAATGGATAATTTAGTCGACACTCTATCAACACCCACATCGGTTCCATCTGCTCAACTTCTCCAATAATTCGGGGCGATTCCCGATAACCCGGTTCGAACTCCGTGAATCGTTCTCCAGACTCCCCGCCTTCTTTAATAAATCGGGATCCCTCTTGTCCCGAACTCTATCCGTTTTGGATGGCCATAGATTTCACTCCTTACACATCGCCATTCTTAACAAAGTTCTGGGTTGACCTTAACATAGAATACTTTTCTCCATCTGGCGTTGCAATTTAGATTGGTCGGGGCATTCTTCCATGTGCAGACTAAGAGCCCGATCCTGAGCCAACAAGTCAAGCAGAAGAGATGGTCGGTGGAAGGGGAAAGGGACCGCAACCCCCACCTGAAGCTGAAGTCAACATGGGGGAAGGGCTGTACACAACCAAGAATTATGTCAATAGTCAATTGCTGGCATCCATCCAAGCGATTGATAAAAGGGGATTGAGCCGAGGTCGTGTCTTTCCACAAGGCGGATCGACAGTCGCTGAGGTGGCCTCAGATAAAATCGAAATTCAATCAATAATTAAACCACAATAATAAATTAAGCAATTAAATCTCAAAAATTGGAGTTAAAATTTATTATAACTCTACATGCAAATGTGTATAGGTGTAAGCATGTGTAGAGGTTGAACACTGGGAGCAAACGATTGGGGGCACAAATATGCACAAAGTATTCAATTCCTATCTTGTCCATGTTGTTGTTTTTTTGGATTTTTAATTTTTATATTTGTTTTTTTTTGTTTTTTTACATTTTTATTTGAGTTTTCATTTTGTATTTTTTTATTTTCTTTTTATATTTTTTAGTTAGAGAATATATGTGTATATATAGAGATATATGTACAAGATAAAGGTGAGAGAGAATATATATAGTCAAAATATTTCACATATAATATTTTTTTGGCTTTTTATATTTTTCAATTTTTTGTTACTTTTCTGGAATTTTTTAATTTTTATGCATTTTTAATGTCAAAAATATCCCTGAAAAGGGATTAATTAAATATCTGAAACTAATTTGGATTTTAAAAATAGTAAATAAATCTCAAAATTACCCAAACTAATTTTAATACATAAATAATAATATATAGATAATAATAAAATAGAAAAACATATTTTTGGAATTTTTGTTGGATTTTTATATTTTTTTTGAATTTTGGAGTTTTCTAATTTTTAAATTTTCTTCTATTCTTTTTATGGGTTTTTGATTTTGGGACTCAATAAATAGCAAAATATAGCATCTATAATTCTTTTTGCGATTTTTCAAAGCATCTTAATATTTTTTGGTATTATATAATTTAGACATGGTTTATTTAGGCTCTATTTTAATTTTAAAAATTATATAAAATGCAAAAAATGTATATTAAAAATATGGACGTGAAAGTACACCACGTAAAGCATTTATCCATATTTTTTCATATTTTTATGAGCTACATAGATATTTTTAATAAATAGATAAAAGATAAAAATAAAACAGCCCAGTAGGGGCATTTATGCAATTAAAAATAAAGACAGGGTGTTCTATGCAAAAATACCAACAGAATAAACATTTATTTAATATTTTAGAACATTTTCACAATATACAAAACGACTAGGGGCATAAGTGCAAAATTCACAACACATCACGTCGGACAACACGTGACCCGGACTCGGAGTGACCAAAACGTTGTTTTTAATTACTCTAGGGATCTCTGTGCAAAATTTCCCGTCACGTGGGACAACTCGTGACTCGGTTGGGAAGGACCTAAATGTAATATCTAATTAATACATGGGGTTCTATGTAAACATCCCATTTATTTATAAGGTTACATTTATTTTACAGAACTAAATAATAAATACAAAAATGCAAGGGGCTAAAGGTGCAATTTACCCCTTAAGGTGTTGGATCGGACGGCTGATGTTCTTGGCTTATCCACGTGGTGCCTCCACGTTTTCCGATGATGCTTTGTCGATGGACGCGTGAGATTAGATCGCGGGTCGCCCTTTGATGTTCAATGACGGCTCCATCCAACGACTGATCTTCAATCTGGGTCTCCTTCTTCATCCAACGACGGGGAAGATGGCTGGAAGAACAGGGAAGAACGCTCGCCGGGTGAGGTTCTTCCGGTGATATCTTGCATCTCCGCTGGTATTTGCAGCTCCAGAAGGTCTTTATAGCTTCCTGGGAGGATACTCTAACTGTTGGAGGTCTTGCATCGGCCTGAGGTACGCTGGAGCGCCGCCACGAGCTCGGAGAAGAAATAGGGCTCCAGGTACCTCCGTCGGCTTCGATTGTGTCTCTTGGCGCGTTTCAAGGCGCCTAACCTGCACAAGAAGCTCACACGTATCGAGGGCATCTCCCTCAACCAAGGGTTTGAAGCTATTAGCACGAGGATGCTGATGGGTGAGGAAGCTCCGGCAAAGGGTGGTGGAGGAGCCTCGATTCGTGGAACCAAGGAGGCTCCAGTTGATATGAAGTGGCTGGGAAGTGGAGAAGGCGATGGGGAGCTAAATGGTTGCGATACAGGATAGTTACGCTCCAGCGAACTACGACTCGGCCGATTCACAGCGATTTACTTAACTACAAACTAAACTAACAACAGGAAATAAATGCTGGAACAAAAATCTATCTAATAAAGCAATAAAAAGGCTCTAATACCTGGTGGGAACCAGGGAGCGTGGTGTCATCGGAGCGCCGTCGTGGGTGCAGCTCCCACCTCCTCCGACCGATTCAAGGCACCAAGAATCCCTCCTGTCACAAGGAAGCTCCTAGGACCGAATACGAGGAAGGGAGAAAGGTAGAATTGACCAAATTTGTGAAGGAGGAGGAGCTGGGTTATTTATAAACCTTTCTGGGAACCATTATTAACCTGCGATTATCGATTGATCCGATGTATGTACAAGCGATCTAAGGTGTTGGAGTGATTGTACAATCAACATCGGACAACTCTTGTGGAGGAGGCGAGTGCGATCGATGGACGAGACACCCACGAAAAATGCAAGAAAACTGGGGATTCAACAGGTCTGACGACTCAGAGCAGCAGATGGGATAGTTAACCAGAGGTCGACGAAGGCCGCGCGCGGATTGGTCCACGTAGGCCGCTAAAGGACAAAACATAAGGTTTTATTCGAAAATAATTAATTTAAAATAGTAAATGATTCTACTATTTTTCGAATGAAATAAAAAAATGTATATTATTTTATGTAGTATTTTAATAAGATTTTTATTTATTTTTTGGCTTTATTTTTTTTAGTAGTTAATTTTTATGAGTGTTTTATAGGTATATTCATCTATGTTTTGTGCATTTCTATTTTTAATTTGTATATATTATTATATTATTCTATATTCTTATTTTATATATTTATAAATTATTTTTATGAGTATAATTATATTTTTATTTGATTTTTATGAGTTTATTTGCACATTTAAATAAATAGGTATATGAATTGTATAGGTATAGGTATTTTGTCTATGTTTTGTATACTTCTTTTTATTTTAATGTATTTTAATGAGTTTTTATTTTTGTTTTGTATTTTTAATAGAAATATATGATATTGATAATATTCTAAAAATATGAAAGAATAAAATAATTAAAGAATATAATTCCCTTTTATTTCTACAAATAGATGTTTCATCTATGTTTTCATATAATTTTATTTTTCATTTTATTGTTAGTTTTATTTTGATTTTGATGTACACATATATTATAGATAATGTTTACAAAATTATAAAAATCTGAATTTGTAAAAGAAATAAGCAATGAATGAATTGAATATTTTAATAGGTATTATGTACAGTAGGGGTCCAAAACCTATCTTCTGCATATTAACTCCAAAAAATATAAAACCACCACCATTAAATAGATCATGAAAAGTTATATACAATTAGAGGTGATTTTTCTATGTTTTGAGTTTTTATTTGAAAGATATGGGTCTGTGAAGTTTGGTTTCTAGCATTCTATTCTGGGTATAAAATATACACTATATATTAGTTTTGTACAAACTCAATTTTGTATTTTTATTTACATTATTATCTACAAATTTTATGTACAAAATTTCTTTATTTGATGAATAAATCACAAAGAATAAAATAGGTGTCAAAAATGCATATTCAATAAATAAATTCATGAGGTATTTATTGTATTTTTGTCCCTTATCTCCACCTACTTTATTCCTTGTCGACCAATTCCATTCTGGACTTGGTCTCGGGGTTAGGGTCATAAAATATTTTCAATATTTTATTCCTTTTTCTTTTCTTCTCTTTATTCTATAATTTTGGCATTAAAAATCTTATTTATGTACAAATATATATAATAAATAATCGATACTATGATGTACAAATTAATGATATTTACATGCATTTGTTGGGGGTTTTTAGGACCAAAATGATAGAATAAAGGTGATGAAATGGAGATTCATTAGTGATCCAACAACAGATGACCAATGAAGCCCTTGCCCAGACCGCCTTCTAAGATATGTTGAATGATCTGAGGAGGAGGGCCGATGCAAGAGATGGACGAAGGGAGGATGAGCAAAATCCGGACCATGAGTTCAACCGTGAGGATGAATTTTCGGTGCGAGGACCCGAATTTGACAGAGAGAATGCAAGACCTCCGCTGTCGAAGCTTACTTTAAAGCAGACATACAACCCTGGAGCTGGACATATCACTAAGTGGATCCCAATTCCACAAATCCATGCCCACTTCAAGCTGAAGCCGCAGTTTTTGTCTCTGCTTCCAACTTTCCATGGGAACACCACTGAGGAACCATATATCTATCTCAAAAAGTTTGGCCGCAACTGTGCTACCGCTCACTACCCTGGAATTCCATTGGGGGTAGTCAAGATGATCGCCTTTACCTTCAGCCTCCAAGATAAGGCCTTATACTGGATCGACCACTTAGGGAAGGTAGTCATGACCTCGGAGGAGCTCAAGTCCGCCTTTCTTCATAAATTCTACCCCTCGGTCGTCTGAATCATATGCATGCCCGTATCTCCAGTTTTTGCCAGCAGCCCCACGAGACTATCCATGAAGCGTGGGAAAGATTCAAGGATCTCTAGGAGAAGTGTCCCCACCACAAAATCCCAAGGACCAGTCTTGTACAACACTTCTTTGGTGGGATCACACTAGAAAGCCAATAGCTCATCGATGCCGCTTGCGGCAGCTCACATTTTAACAAGGACGAGGACGTGGTGTGTAACATCTTCGAGGAAATGGCTGAAGGAGAGGCCACACAATCCTCATCCTGAGCATACATGAAGATGCTAACCACCATTTGCAGGCCCCTGAACATGGCTTCTCACACCGAAGACAGGGATGAGAGCTCTGACTTGAGTATCATCGGGAGCCATCTGTCTAAGGTGGACTTCATCGAGAAGAGGTCACAGGACTTCAAAAAATTATCTGTGATAGAGAAAAGGACCCATGGTTTGGAAAAGCTCGATGTGATTTCCCAGCAGCTGGAGAAGCTCGTTCGTGCCTTGAACGCCAACATGTGCAACGTTGTGTCTACCACTACCAAGCCGATCGCTGAGAAGAAGGAGCCTACACTGCATCAAACCCTTCAACCGACTCCACCATAGCCCCAGCCTATTCAACATGTGTATTACGTGCAGGTTCCGGAGCAGCCCCTGCAGCCTCAGACACAGATGGTTGTATATCAGCCAGAGTCCCAGCCTGCTTACTCCGAGCAGCTCTCTCCACCCCCGCCACTGATCCAGCAATTCAATGGTATATGGAACAATGAAGCACAGCTAACCCATCCTCATAACATTCCTAGGGTCAGAACATGGGCAACATGCCCTATCACCAACCGCAGCAAGGTGGGAGACCCTTCCAGCCCTCGTATCAGTACCAGCCTCCGTCTCAGGGAAACACCTGGAGTCAAAATTATCAGCTTGGTCCTCAGCAGTTTGGATATCGCGGTCAGGGATATCATCATCAACCGGTTGCTCCATATCACCAGCAGAACTCACAGTATTCCTCCTACCCTCCTCCTCACCAATCCTCTCAGGGTTACCAGTCACAGTTTCATCCTTCATACCAGAACTCTAGGCCCCAACAGGGGGATTCTTCATAGATTGTTCCGGTTAATCCGACCCTTGCCTGTCTCGAATAATTGATGAAAAACATGGCTGAGATGAACCAGAAGACCGACAACTTGACGACTGCAAAAACAGTCATTCCTGCTCAAGTCGAAGATAACCCGAACAATTTCCGATGCAAGGAGCAGGTAGCTGGTAGTGTACAACCCGATTCAGGTGAATTAAATTGCTTTTTATCTAATATTGTTACTCTTATGAGTGGTAGGAAACTCCAGCCATCTGCGACGATGAAGGGAAAGCATCTTGCATCTAACGAGGAATCGTCAGCTCAGCCAACGCAAGGTCTAAGAAGTATTTTTGGAGCAGCACCACCAACCAGAAAATCGAAAAAAAAATTAAGAAAACAACAAAACACAAAAGGATAGCAGCAACCTTGGTGGAGATAGGCCAGCATTGGAGACGTCTGCACCTGCCCCAGAACCAGCTCCTGACAGAAGGAACCTTGCACCTGCAACGAGTCCAACGCTAGCACTTGAAGCCGAGCCAACCGTTTTTGGTCCACAATTTATAGATGATTCTATTCCTTTTTGCCATCTACCTGTACACAACAATATGGACACAATTTTGAATGATATTTGTGGAGATTCTGTAAATATTCCTTTTCTAGAAGCAATGAAAAAACACAAAAAAATGAAAAATTCAAAAAATGCCTTGTCTTATCCTACCATCATAGAAATCATTCAGAATTTACTATTGAACATGCCATTGATGAAAGCTCTTGAGTACATGCCAGTTATAAAGAAAGGATTGAAAGATGCATGCACAAACAAGCGTAGGCCTCACACTCATAATTCCAGGAATAAAGGTGGCAAGTCCGAAAAGCATATCCTCACAATGGCCACAATTAATGTCATCAACAACCTCTCGGATAAGAAGCCAGATATGGGAACACCTCTTGTGCGTTGTCAGATGTTCAATCAGGAATTTGAATGAACACTGTTTGACAGCGGATTGTATGTCAACCTAATGCCAGCCTCACTGCTTAAGGAATTCAAGCTAGGACCGCTCAAACCTACAAAGATGATTCTGCAGTTTGCAGACAAATCAGTTAAGTGACCTAGAGATCTGTTGGAGGACGTAGTAGTCATGGTTTAGGGGAAACAGTTCCCAACCGATTTTGTGGTACTAGATATGGATGTCCCCGCTCCATTGCTCATGACTCCAATAATACTTGAACGACCATCCCTGCGAACGTCGAACGCAGTGATGAATATGGGACTGGAGAAATCTATTTTGGTGATGGGACTGAAACGATCAAAGTCGAGATCCTACCCGAGGGTGCACTAGCAGAAAGAACATATGCATCATGTGCAAGGTTGATTGAGTATTCTGATGACTATGACTTTCTGGCAGAAATTCAAGATAGTAACTTATTCTTGGATGACAATGAGATCCATGAGCTCCTCTGCCCCAAGGAGGGATTGGAGTCCGCAATCGAATTTCTTCTTATCGATCAGGATAAGGAACTTGCTAATACACTGGATGAAACTTCCGCGGAGGTGATGTGCCTTCAAGATCAAGAGCAAATTATTGAAAAATCCTGTGATGAAGAGGAAATTATTGAAACATTTTGTCACAAACTAGATGAAGAGGCAGAACAGAGTATGATGGACACCGAACAGATGAAAGAATCTCCACCTGAATTAATAACTGAAGTCACTTCTGAAGCAGCTCAGACCCCGCCAGAGTTGAAACCCTTACCCTCCAATATGAAATATGCATTTCTTGCGGGAGAAACTAACATGTACCCGGTCATTATCAATGCGCATCTGACCGAAGACCAAATCTCGTCTGATGGAGGTTCTAGAACGCAATCTCAAGGCGATAGGATGGCAAACTTCGGATTTCCATGAGATCAATCCATCACTATAATCGCATCGTATTTTCCTGGAGGAAGATTGCAAGCCCTCTCGAGAACTCCAGAGAAGATTAAATCCTAATCTGCGGGAGGTTGTTATGAAAGAAATCCAAAAATGGTGTGACGCGGGATTTATTTATCCTATCTCCGACAGCAAATGTGCGAGCCCTCTGCATGTTGTGCCAAAGAAATCAGGGATCACCATTGTAAATAATGACAAAGGAGAGGATACCGCAACCAGAGTACCCACCTCTTGGCGAGTATGCGTGGACTACAGGAGACTTAATCTTGCCACCAAGAAGGACCACTTCCCTTTACCCTTCATCGACCAGATCTTGGAGAGATAGGACACGAAGAAATACTTCTGCTTTTAGATGGATACTCTGGGTACAACCAAGTTGCTATTGCTCCTGAAGACCAAGAGAAGACCACGTTCACCTGTCCTTTTAGTATGTATGCCTTCAGACGGATGTCATTTAGGCTCTGCAACGCCCCAGCCACATTTCAAAGGTGTATGTTAGCAGTTTTTGCCGACATTGTGGGCAACTTTCTTGAGGTCTTTATGGACGATTTTTCGGTCTACGGGGATTCATTCGATTAATGTCGGGATTATTTAGACCGAGTCTTACAAAGATGTTGCGAAGTAAATCTTGTGCTCTCGTGGGAAAAAAGCAACTTCATGGTGACCAAAGGAATCGTGTTGGGTCACATTGTGTCTAAACGTGGCATGGAGGTTGACCCAGTCAAGGTGGATGTAATTTCTAAACTAGAGCCACCTACAAAAATCAAGCAAGTCAGGTCGTTCTTGGTCCATGTCAGTTTTTGCCGACGATTCATCAAAGATTTTGGCAAATTGGTCAGACCATTGACTGAGTTTCTCGGCAAGGAGAATGAATTCAATGTAGATGACCGTGTGCTCCTTGCCTTTAATCAGATGAAAGAACTTATTTCACAGGACCCTGTCTTGCAGTCGTCGGTCTGGACTTAACCTTTTGAAATAATGACCAATGCGTCAGGTTATGCCATTAGTGGTGTACTTGTACAGAGGAAAGATAATGTGCCATTTGCAATTCACTACGCTAGCCGAACGCTCGATGAAGCCTAGCGAAACTACATTGTCACCGAAAAGGAGCTGCTAGCGGTAGTCTTTGCCTTGGAAAAGTTCAAATCCTATCTTCTCGGATCCAAAGTGATCATCTACACTGACCATTCGGCCATCTGGTATCTACAACAGATGAAGGATGCCAAACCACACCTTATTCGGTGAATCGTTCTCCTCCAGGAATTTGACCTTGAAATTAAAGACAAACCTGGGGTAAAGAATGTGATAGCTGATCATTTGTCGAGAATTCCTGGGCCGGAATCTCCTGAGCTGAGCCTGCAACCAATTACAGAGACCTTTCCAGACAAGGCAATTATGTATGTTACCTTGTTTCCATGGTATGCGGATATTGTGAATTATCTCGTGACCAAGAAAATCCCACAGGACTGGACCAAGTTGAAAATAGACAGATTCTTGTCTAAAATCCATTTCTACCAGTGGGAGGATCCATACTTATTTCGTGAGGGGGCAGACTGTATCTAGAGAAGGTGCATTCCTCAGGAGGAAGTCCCAAGTGTCCTCACCTTGTGCCATGATCAAGATTCTGGAGGACATCATTCAGGCAGACGAACGGTAGCAAAAGTTCTTCAGAGTGGCCTTCGGTGGCCTACACTATTCAAAGATGCAGATGATTATGTTAAATGCTGCACTGACTGTCAGAAGATGGGCGGAACCATAGGAATGAGAGATACGATGCCCCTGAAATTCTATCAGATATCAGACATCTTCGACGCATAGGGTATCGACTTTATGGGCCCATTTCCCAACAACCAGGGTTATGAATATATTCTGCTTGCTGTTGACTATGTATGTCGATGGGTGGAGGCTATCCCTGCTCGAACCGCCGACAGTAGGACTGTCTGTCGATTCTTGAGAGATCACATCATAGCACGGTTCGGGATCCCCAAGATTCTTATATATGACGGGGGTAGTCATTTCATAAACAGAGAGGTGAAGACGTTGACTCAGGAATTCTACATTGAACATTGTGTTGCTTCACCTTACCACACACAGTCCAATGGCTTAGCTAAATGTTCAAACAGGGAGATCAAGACAATTCTACAGAAGCTTGTATGTCCGGATTGCAAGAAGTGGTCTCAGCTGCTTGATTAAGTTCTTTGGGCTTACAGAACAACGTACAAGTCACCCTTGGGAATGTCTCCCTACCTCCTTGTGTATGGCAAGCCATGTCATCTCCTCATTGATGAGCGACCCGAGCGACTAAGGTAAAGAGGTATCAATAGTTGTTGCGACCTCAACCCCTCGGATCTGGCTCAATCAAGAGAAAGGAAGACCACAAAATATAAATCAAGCAAATAAAATGAATAGCGGTTTCACTATTTTATTTTACATGGTATAGCTACTAGGGTCGAACACAAGGAGCACAGAATGCGATGGCCAAAAATAGTCGAAAATCCGAAATGAGTATTTTTGGTGGATTTTTAGATTTTTAGATTTTTTATGATTTTTAAATTTAGTAAAAATGTAAAAGAAGTGAAAAGGGTACAAACAACTATTTATTTGACACACGAAAACAAGTCAGAAAATTCAAGTAAAAATATTTTTTTATTTTAGATATATTCAAATGTTTTTGGTATTTTTCTCATATTTTTATGACTTTTAGTTGATTTTATAAAAATAAAATAAGGCTAAAAATCAAAGATGCTATGCAGCCATAATCAAAAGGCTATTTAAAAGTAGATAAATTGCCTATAAAATAGCAGAGACAATTTTATTGTAAACTAAGGAGAAAACACTAACTGCACAAACTAAAATTGCATTTTTTTATTTTTAAGAATTTTTAATGATTTTTCTAAGTTTTTTAATGTTTTTCAATTTTTAGGGTTTTTATAAGTCCAAATGTGATGAAATTTGGACAGAATAAAAAACACAACAAAACAAGCCAACACTAACTTTTTAGATTTTTGAAGTGTTTTTTATATTTTTAGTTGATTTTTCAATTTAGATAGTAGCAAATTTTTAGGTTTTCGAATTTTTAAAAATAGAAAATGGAAACAAAAAGGGCCTAAAAATTCATAGAAATTTTTACAACGTGGTAGGATCCACATGTCCAAATTTCAGGAAATTTGGATGTGATTTAATATTTTATTCAACCAACCAAAGATGCACAACACACAAGGACCAAATCGCAAGAAAAACAAGTTTCAGGTACTAAAACATA
Source organism: Ottelia alismoides (assembly GCA_037367405.1). Taxonomy (NCBI): domain Eukaryota; kingdom Viridiplantae; phylum Streptophyta; class Magnoliopsida; order Alismatales; family Hydrocharitaceae; genus Ottelia; species Ottelia alismoides. The sequence goes on from JAZKJV010009972.1 coordinate 854,119, forward strand.
ACAGACATGAAAAGTCCAAGATGCCTACTGCAATTTTCACAACTAATTCAGCACATGTCCAAATAAACCACGCACAGGGGTATGGATGCAAATAAAGAAACTATTTCATCAAAACATAACATCCATATATTCTAAGAGAAAATATGCAAATGTCACAAAAAGGCACGTGACGATGCACGTGCACCCATACAAACAGGACTAAATAGCAAATATCAAAAATTGTTGGGGCAATAATGCAAAAAGTCCACAATGTACTAATTTATTTAACAGGCCAAACATGAACATAAAGAAACTACAGGGGAGAGGGCACAAATTACCCAGCCAAAGGCATGTGGCTCACGTGGGTGACAGGTGGCGGGTAGTGAATTGCTAGCGACGTGTGGTGACGATGTTGATGTCTGGCGCATCCAACGGCTCTGACAATATGGCGAACGGCGAACGTGTGTTGTACGTGGCCGTTAGATCAGATATCTAACGGCCTGACAGGAGCAGGCCACGAACGGTCCAGATGCATTATGGAGACGAGGTGTGATCCGACGGTGGAGAGGGCGTCTGGATGAACTCCTCCCTGGAGAAGTTCGTCAGAGGACTGGGGGTGCTCCGAGCATCCGATGAAAGATAAGGAGGGAGGGTTCGTCTCGTGATGGTCCTCCGCGTCGATTGGCGGTGGCGGATGGAGCATCCGCCGGTCAAATCCCCGGGAAGGGGAGTGCAACTTGGGATAGCTTTGGCGATGGGGATGAGATGCGATCTAGGGGGCAATCTCATGCTCCTTGACCTGCAAACAAAATCTCTCACTCAGAGGCTTGCTCTGGCGGGGGTTATTGGACGAACAACAAAAGGAAACGACAGTGGGAGGCGGAGGTAGGTTCCAACGAAGGTGGCGGAGGGAACCTAGCTCAATCCTAGCTCGGATAGCCAAGATCGAGATGATCAGACTATGGAAGAAGGGTGACGATGGAACGGGGAGTCGATCTGTACGACGAGGGATGATCGGTGGAGCTCCGACCAATGGGTCGGATCCAGTGGAGGTCTGATGTAGGGTTTACGATTAAATGGAACTAGGGTCGATAAGGAGTCTACTTGAGGGTCCAAGGATGATCCTGAGCTCCAAGATAATGCGGCGAAGGGGGTTATCGCCTCGACTCACACTGCGGCGGGCGAGGAGGCTCGAACGTGGCGGCGCTCCGACCACGTACCTTGAGCAACGGCTACAGTGCCTCAATCCTGCCACCAAGGAGTGCTTCCGGTCACTGTCATCGAGGGGACATTCTTTAGGGTAGAATGAGGGCTTGCGGCACGAGCCACTGAGCTGGGTAATGAAGTGAACCTATTATAGCAAGTCCCAGGTGGCGAGGTTGAGCGGGCACAGGCACGCGAACCAAGGAAGATCCGCTCTTCCCCAGTGATCCGCGGGGGTCGTGGATCCAAGGGGAAGAGGTGGAATCGGAGCGAATGGCGGATGGATATGCAAGGGATAAATGGGAGAAATCGGGCTAAAATGTGGATATTGGCGCAAGTGGTCTTGGGGGGGAGCAGTTGACCGAGGCCAACAGTCCCCCGTGGACCAATCACAAAATTCCAGGGTAATAAATACTTAAAAATTAATTTAAAAATCGAAAATGATTTTATTTAAATATAATTTCAACATGAAAAATGTTTTATATTTTCAAACTATTTTTTTAGTGATTTTTATTTATTTTTTGAAAAATAAATTAAGGTATATACATTATATTATATTATGTACATATATAAAATATTTATTTATTTTTATTTTAATGTTTATTTTGTTTATTTTTGTATAAATACTCTAATTTTGTATTTTATTTATTTAGAACATAAAATATAGAGTTTAAAATACTTTTTATTTTATTTTTATTGATTATTTGCAAGTATTAAATAAATAGGAATAGATACATATATACATGGTATTTACAAGGTAGAGAGAGAAAATTATTTTGTTTTTAATTTTATTTTTCTCATTTTTGTTTTATTTTTAGAGATATATACAAGATAATAGAAACACATTTTTATTTTTATTTTGGGAAAATAAATTATTTATATACATAAGGGATATGTACAAGGATGAGTGGCCCTATCTCTCTCTACTTATTTTATTTGGCAATCAGGTCCTTGTTGGGCCCTCTCTTGGGTTCAGGTCACTCAATATTTATTCTAAATATTTCCTTCTTTTTCTTTATTTCTTTATTCTTTTATTTTTGCAAAAATGCATGCTAATTATTGATTATTAACAAATGCATGCTTATTGACATTTTATTGTATTTACAATCATATACATGGTATTTTGCCAAGAAAAATAGCTAAAATAAAAGAATCAAGAGTGATGAATGGGGATTCATCACCCCCCCCTATACTTTACTTTTGCTAGTCCCTTAATAAACACTTATTTTAAAAAGAAGTGAAAAAGATAAAGAAAAAGAAGGGGAATCAAGGTTGATTATTAAACTTTCCTTCATTAAATTGAATATGGAACTCAGTCAGACCTTTGGATTATTAATTTGTCAGAACCTTATTTGGACTTAAGCTTAAAACTCAACAGTCTTTAAGTTCCACCAATCTATGGTCAAGACTCCTCAACAAACCAGATCAGAACAAGTCTACATACACAAACTCTAATGACCATGAATCTTTCCTTGTACTGTGTAAGTGATATGTAGCTCCCACCTCAGAAATGACAAAGCGACAACCCCCCTTAACAAGATAACTATAATGCCTCAGTCTAGCAACTCTTTCCTCGAGGAGTGGGGTATTCCCTTTTAAGTTCAAGTACAATCGGTTCAAGAAGAGGGGGAAGAAGAGAATGGACCATGACCAGTGTAGCCATGTATCCTTGGGAGCCCAACCAGTGTAGCTGAGTCCCCCGCTGCAAGCTTCATGAGATGGTCATGTGTAACATAAGCTTTGCTTTATTTGGCTATATACACTCCGGTAGGTATTTTATTTTCAATCAGACCCACCACTTTTTTGGAGTTTTTCTTTCTTTGCACATTTTTTATGTGCATATGTACAACATATCTACATGGTGCAACAAATATACATAAGGAGTTTTTCCTCTTGAGCCAGTAGACTATCCCTCTTTTGAAGCTTTATTGCAACCCACAACTCCTATCTTTAGACTTCATCACCACCAGACCAAGTTGAGATGCATTTCCTTCATTATAAGAAGAAGAGAGGTTCTGCCTAGAAGTACTACCCTCATATGCTACCCCAAGCCAAAGGAAACTACCTCCTAACCACCTCATCCGTGGAGAGCTATGTGAAAAGTGCTGGTGCAAGCAAAGCCATTGTCTCTGAGAGTTATGTGTGTGTTGTTAAGTGTTCTACTTAGGCTCATCAAGATGACATATGCTCATAGCCTAGTGGACTCAAATAATTAAGTCTCAAATGGACCTGAAAAGTCTTAATCCTAAGACCTATAAGTTTACTCTTAGAATTAGGTGGATTAAGGTCTTAACCAAGCTCCATTTTCCAATTTAATTCCAGGCCAGTTTAAATGCTAATCAAGATTCAGGAAAACTGTACATATATTAACAAATATGCATTTTTTACAAAATTTTTGAAAATGTGCAAACTTTTTGAAAATGTTTGAAAACATGGATGTATGCATGGGTGCAGAAGTTTTGCAAAATATTTACACACATTTACACTAGGTTTTTGCAAAATTTTTGTTTTTCAAACATTTTGCAAAAATTTTATACAATATACATAATTTTGATATAAAAATATTTACAAACTATTTACACAAATCATTTTTACAAACATTTGTACAAAAATAATTTCTATAAATAACTATGTATGTGCAATAAAGAATTTTATGTACAAGAAAAAATTTTAAATTTTTATGGTTTTTGGATGAAAGAATTTTAGCCATTTTATTTATTAACACACTCACACAAAGTACGGGTTATGGTTGAAGTATATATGAAATATATACGACACTCCCCCTATACTTAGCTCGAACGATGTCCTCAGAGTGAATCAAGAGCGATGAAGAAGACATAACTCGTGCTTAGTATAGGGAAGTGAAAAGGAATGGTATACTACACGACGAATCAAAGAATATAATGAATAGGACTTGGTGTTTCCACTGTACTTAGGATCAAGTAATCCTAAGTATAGAAAGTTGTACATAAAGGGAAATCAGAGTGGGAGAATGTACAGGGTCCATCCCCCCCATACTTTGGGTAAAATATACCTACGTATAGGCATCAAAACAGAGGTAGAAAGAATCCAAAGAATACCCAAGTGTCCTACACCCTTCTATACTTAAGGTAAAGTACACCCTAATTATAGCATAATAATAAGATGAAGATGGGGTGTGGGACTAAAGAATGGAGTGATATGGACAACTGGATCTATACATGGTAGGAGACAGTAATATTCAGGCGTGAGATGCAATAGATGTGAGTCAAAGACCACATCTCACGCAAAATGAATAGGGGCTACGTCAACGACCAGCGACTCATGATCTAGATATGGTTTGAGCCATTATCCGTTAACACGAAAGGTAGATTCATAAGACAACTCAGATATATCAATGCTTCCATTGTCACGTACCTTTTGGACCAGGTATGGTCCCTTCCACTTGCTCTGTAACTTCCCTGGAAATAATCGAAGCCTGGCATCAGACAACCATACTCTCTGATTTAGCTCAAACTACTTGTGGCTGATATGAGAATCATGCAACTCCTTCACTCTCTCCTTATAACGTAGGCTGCATGAAAAGGCTTCATTTCTAAGCTCCTCAAGGGCTGCCAATTCTTCCCTCCTCTAGTCTCCTACACTCACTGGTTCCAAAAGTATCTCTGTAACGGCCAAAGTGACTTATGTCTCAGCTCAATAGGTAAATGGCAGGGCTTTCCATAAATGAGGCGAAAGGGAGATTTACCCAAAGGAGTCTTGAAGGACTTCCTATATGCTCACAAGACCGAGTCCAAAAGCTGTGACCAATCCTTTCGATCAGGGCAGACGACCTTCTGCAATATAGTATTGATCTCCATGTTCGACACTTCAGCAAGACCATTGGTCTGAGGGTGGTATGGAGTGGCTACTCGATGGTCTATACTAAACTCGCTAGCAAGGGCCTTTACCTTGTCGTTGACGAAATGAGACCCCCCCGTCAGAAATCAACACTCGAGGTACACCGAACTGTGAAATGATATTCTTCCTAAAAAATTGGCATACAGTCCTAGCATCTGCGGTTCGGGCGGGGATGGCCTTAACCAACGACTCACATAATCAACGACCAACAGAATGTACTCGAATCCCTGACTCTTAGGGAATGGACCCATGAAATCGATGCCCCATGTGTTAAAAACCTCACAGAAGTGTATGGGCTGCATCGGCATCATATCACGCTGTCCACAAGTGCCCATCCTCTGACAGTCAGTACATCTCTTCATGAATTGATCAAAATCCTTGAAGAGAGTAGGCCACCATGGGCCGGATTGGAGCACTTTCTATGTCGTTCTCCTACCAGAGTGATGTCCTCCTGCCTCCATCGTGTGGTAGTAGGTGAGAACGCTATGGTGCTCATCCTGAGGAATGCACCGTCGCCAGACACTATCCCCTCCCTCATGGTAAAGGATGGGATCCTCCCAATGGTAAGACTTGGCCTTCGCTAGGAAGGTCTCAAGTCTCTGCCTGGGCCAACCCTGTGGAACTTTCTTAGCAAAAAGATAGTTCACATTGTCAGTGTACCACAGGAGTGAGGCGATAGCAAGGATCGCCTCATCTGGGAAGGTCTCACAAATAGGGTCAATCTGCTCAGAATCCTCAAGATGCACTAATCGGGAGAGATGATCCGCAACCACATTCTTGACTCTAGGTTTATCCTTAATCTCGATATCAAATTCCTGGAGTAGAAGGATCCATCTAGTCAATCTCACTTTGGTATCCTTCTTTGCCATGAGGTACCTAATGGCGATATGATCAGTGTAAATAGTCACTCTAGATCCAATGATGTATGATATGAACTTATCTAGGGCAAAGACTATGGATAACATCTCTTTCTCTGTGACCATGTAGTTCCGCTACGCGACATCCAATGTACGACTAGCGTAGTGAATGGAAAAGACAATCCATCTCTCCTCTGTCCTAGCACGCCCCCCACGGCAAAATTGGAGGCATCCGTCATGATCTCGAATGGGATAGACCAATCAGGTGGTTGAAGGATAGGAGCCTCAACAACTAGAATCTTGAGAGTCTCAAATAACGTAAGACACTTATCATCAACTATGAACTCGGTGTCCTTGGTCAGCAAAGCAGTCAATGGTCGGGCAATCCTGCTGAAATCATCAATGAATTGTCGGTAGAAACTGACGTGCCCCAGAAAAGACCGTAATTATCGCATGTTAGACAGTGGATTGAGTTTTCTAATGATATCCACCTTGGCCGGATCAACCTCCATGCCCCTGTTGGAGATGATATGACCAAGCATCGTCCCTTGAGTCACCATGAAGAGACTCTTCTCCCAAGATACAACAAGGTCAACCTCAATGCATCGTTGTAGGACGCGGTCTAGGCACTCAAGACAAGCATCAAACCCATCACCGTAGACCGAAAAGTCATCCATGAAGACCTCCAAGCACTCACCCACCATGTCCGAAAAGATGGACAACATACACCTTTGGAATGTCACCGGAGCATTGCATAGAACAAGGGGCATGCGTCTGAAAGAATATGTCCCAAAGGGACAGGTGAATGTGGTCTTGTCCTGGTCCTCTGGCGCAATGGCCACCTGATTATATTCGGAGTACCCGTCCAAAAAGCAATAGTGACTCTTTCCTGCTAGGCTCTCTATAATCTGATCATTAAAAGGCGGCAGGAAATGATCCTTCTTGGTGGCCTGATTCAATCATCTGTAGTCCACACAGACCCTCCAAGAAGTGGGTACCCGGGTAGCGATCTCTTCTCTAGACTCACTCACAACTGTAGTGATGTCCGTCTTCTTGGGCACCACATGTAATGGACTGAACTAGTTGGAGTTAGAGATGGGGTAGATAAAATCGGCGCTCCACCATTTCGAGATCTCCTTCATGACAATATCTCGAAGGTTCAGGTCCAGCCGTCGCTGGAACTCACGCGACGGCTTAGTATCCTCCTCGAGATAGATATGGTGGGAGCACAGGGCTGGACTTATCCCTTGGAGATCGGTTACGCTCCATCCTATCGCCTTGCGGTCCTTTTTTTCAAGAATCTCCATCAGACGAGACTCTTGCTATCCAGTCAAATCTGTTGAGATAATGACTGGGTGCATCTCATGCTCACCCGCAAGGAACCTATACTTTAGCGATTGCGGCAAGATCTTCTGCTCCGGGCAACTGTGAGCTGGCGGATCTAGCCTCTGAAAGGTTTGAGTAAATACGACCAAATCTGCATGGGAAAATGAGGATCCTCGCTGAAAATCTGAATCTGGTAAAGACTTTTCCACTGACGTGTTTCTGCTCTGAATGGAATAAGTCTCCAAACTAGCTGTAGGATCTGGGGAAATCAGACAAGGAATCATGTCATCAAACTCTGCCCAATCTATGTCAGACTTCGAGGGATTTGAATCAGTATCAAAAGAAGAATATGCCTCGCAATCGGGAACCAGCTCTACTGCCTGAAATGTATCCTGGACCAAGAATGCGCTCTCCAAGCTCTCCTCTACTGGCATCTGTGCATCAGCGGACTCTGAAGGTGAGAGGATGGCTCGTGAAACTGGATCGGACCAAACTGCATCATCATCTGTAATCACAAAATTACAGTCATGGTGGATGTCTCGCTCTACCTTTGTCATCTGCTCTGAATCTGAAGGTGGCTCTGAGCAAGTTGAATCTCTGGCTCTAGTCTCCTTGATTGTCTCTATTTGTATACTCTCTCCCTCGACACAAAAGTATACCTTCCTGCTATCATGGTCGGACATGGCCTTAGCTGTGGCCAAGAACGGGCATCCTAAAATGATGGGGGTATCGATCACGGACTCAGGGATCTCCATGTCCAACACAACGAAGTCCACGAGGAATTTCAGGCCCTGAATTGTGACGACAACGTCCTTCAGCAATCCCTCGGTCTCTTGACAGATCGATCAGCAAATTGAAGGATTTTCCTGCTCTGTCTAAGAGGGCCAAACTCGAAGCGATCGAGTAAGACTGCTGGAAGTAGGTTAATCGAAGAACCGCTGTCTAATAGAGTCCGATCGAACCTCTGCTCATGAATATGGCATCTGACATATGCGGCTCCTACATATGGCCTCTTGGCTGGCAGATGGTTTTGGATAGTGAAGCAAGTGGCGCGAGTGAGCACATGGATCTCATACTGGTGGTTCCTCCTCTTCCTCCGAATGGTAGTCCTGTCTCTGAGGGATCTTTGGAAGAGAGGGATATGCTCCAAGGCCTCCTGTAGAGTCAGCTGAATGTGAATCTGTCCATCATCTGCTTGCTGGTTGAACTCTAGCCGGTGTGACTTTTTTGGATCTTTTTTGGTCCCCTTAGCCAAGTGGAGTGCTTGGGGAAAGGGGACGGTTGGGTCCTTCTCAGATGAAGGACTAGGATAGGGTCTATGCTGCCTAGGCAAAGTAGAATCCATACCTAAATCATCAATCAAAACAGATGGATTCTCAAATAATAAACCCTTTCCTTTATTCACAAAATCGTTCTGAGATACATGAACTGAATGAAAAGAAACAGGAGAAGAACTGGAAATGGTGGCCTCAGCACCACACTCGGCATCTGGAATAACGACATCAATACCGTGCTCTGGCTCAGCAATAATGGTGGCATCAGTATCACCTCCTCTATCTGGTGAAACGACGGCCTCAGTACCATTGTCTAGATCAACGTCCTTGGTGGTGTCAGCACCACCGTCATCGTCATAGTCTCTAGCGGCATCAGCACCGCTCTCCTCCCTATTTTGCGCTCCTGGGGCTGCATGGGGTTGTCGCTCAAATGAGGCACCGCCTGCTGGCATCCTACCACTCCTAAGTGTAACAAAATCAGCATCAAACATGTATGCAGTAATATCACCAAGTGAATCACTAGGAGTGGTAGTCTCTGTGAACTCTACCGGCTCAAATCTCCTCTTGAGGTTGTTCGGATTCGACTCGACCTGGGCAGGAATGACAGCCTTCCCTCTCACAATCTCCCTCATCTCCTATCGAAACTCGTCCATCTCCCGTCAGAAGGTGGCTTGCTGCTCGGACATGAGGTGGGATAAGTCATCCAAGGCAGGGTTACTCTGAAACTGAGTTTACTGCTGTGGAGGAGGGTGAGAGGGGCACTGCGAGTGATACTGTTGCGGAGGCTATTGCTGCCTCCAAGACTGTCCCTGCTGATAGGGACGAGGACCATGCTGCTGGTGTGCTGGGAACTGGGGCTGCTGGTGCTGCTCTCGTTGTTGGTCGTACTGGCCACCCTGAACTGGAGGTTGCTGCTGGGAACTGGTACCTCCGGTTGTCCAACGGAATCTGGGATGGTCTCATCGGATCCCAAGCTAGGGTCAGTCATACCATATCCTGTTGACATCCATCAACGGCTCCTGCTCGTAGGTAGGTGGGGGAAGTATTGCCAGGGGCTGGTCCGGCTGATACACCACCATCTGGCTGCCTTGAGATGGTGGTGACTGGATGTACTGTTGCTGTTGCGGCTGATATGGCTCTGCCTGAACAAGGTGAACCTGTCGGTACTAGGTGGATGGCTGGGCCGAACTGTTGTTGTTGTCGGTGTCTGCCCGTGACCTGAGATGGGGCTGAGAAGCCGTCTGTGCTTCTTGGAGACACATGATCTGTGTCTTCAGGTCACTCAGCGTCTGTTCCATCTAATCGATCTACGTCATGCCCTCACACTGCTTCTTCGCTATCAATTCGATCAAGTTCAGCTTCTCGCTGATGATACCCATGTCGGTGGCAGTCGACTCTGCCTGTGCTGCTACTACTGACGAAGTAGTAGTACCGACATCGACCCATGCTATCCTCTAATAGGACATGACCTGTGGCTGGGGCCTTCTCTGAGTGTAGAGGCAGGTCTAGGACATCACCGTGTAGTTCTCGGCCATCTCCTTGTAGATGGCACATACCCGATCCACATCCTTGGCGAAACGCAAGCCTCCACAGGATGCATTCACTAACCCCTGTAGCTCCGGTGTAAGCCCATAGAAAAAGCTCTAAATAAGGTTGGGCTTCGAAATGTCATGATGGGGGCACCGGTCTGTGATCTCTCGAAACCTCTCCCATGCCTCGTGGAATTGCTCATTAGGGAGCATGGAGAAGTTGCTTATCAAGGCCCTCGCTGCATTCGTCCGACGGAGTGGATAGTACTTGTTCAAGTACACGGTCCGAAGCTGCTCCCAAGTGGTAACAAATCTCCCTAGATGCTTCATCCAGTTGGTTGCTCTGTCTATGAGGGAGAATGGAAAGGCGATCATCCGTATGGTGTCCTCGTCCACATGCCGATCATGGACAGTGCTGCAGATCATCTCGAACTGGAGATGGAGGTGTGGCTCCTCAGTCTCGAGCCCATGGAAGCAGGGAAGAAGCTGAATCGAGTGAGGGGGAAACATGAAGTCCTCCACAATCGTTGGTGGCACGATCCATCTATGTGTGAGCGTCGATCCGGGGTTGTGCAACTCCAGCATCAGTCGTGTTGGTGCTGGCTGGAATGGCTCCTCATGCTGATCTATGTTTAGAATGTCTCCCCCTCTGTCAGCTCTCGGTTGATCTCTATCTACTCCCAATCTCTCCATCTCCCGGTGCATCTCAGCCATGAAAGCCCCCTGATCTCAAACCTATCTCTAATGATCGCACCTTGGTCCAAAACATATGTCTTTGTCATGCAGGGTCCATCGGTGCGCTCCTCGCTACTGGACATGGTCTCTGCAAAGGCAAAAGACCCAAACTCAGGTACCGATAAATCAACTGGCTATTTCTCTCTCTGATCGGGCACTGGTACCTCAGAATTGGTACTATAAGGGTGGTCAAGGGGGAATAGGGTGGAATCGAACTCGGGTTTGGAGAGTGGGTCTCAACTCTCACGAACCAACCTAGATGAGCGGGCTAGAGTACTGTAAAGCGGTGCAGCCAAAGGCTGCCTAAGAGACCTCCTGCCCATCATCTCGATCTGGCGAGTGAATGCGGATGAGATTTGGAAACACACAAGATGAGAAAGCAACCCCCCGATTCACGTACTCAACGCTGAGCTGAAAACCGTAAAGGTTCGGTCAATTATCTTGTCAATTTTTATTAGGTGATCAAATCAATTTTCAGATCGATTAAGCGAGCTGATAGAAATCCAATACTCCCAACAGACTGTCCCGTATAAAAGGCCGGTAGTCTGCTCGGAAATCGGATGTGGCTCTAGCCTAGTGTGCGGGTCACTCTCTCTCATCCAAACCAAACAAGGAGGGGATTACTCTCCCAAGACAGATTTTTAGGTGAAGTGCCTTTTAAGGTCAAGTGTGTTTAGCAGTCCCAATTTTATAGTTTTTGTTTTTTTAGATATTTTTCATATCAAACAATACCTAACGAATTTTTCGGTTCTCCTGGTTGTTTAAGTCCAAAAACTGGGGGAGAAGGCAAAAAAGCATATGCGCGATCAAACACAATGATGCATGCAGATTAAGAAATGTGTACCTGACTCCAGCTCTCTACATGCAGGGTGATCCGCGTATAAAAGTAAATACTGAAATAAAACTACTTATATGATGCACGAGGAAAACGGACTTAGACGAAGCAATTCTACATGAGAAGCACGGTAGTCGGATAATCAATCTATGTCCGGAGTCTGATCTTGGGATCCACTCGGTGTCCGCCACAACGGATCCTGCACGCGTTGCATGTGACTCCTCATGGCACGTGGACTCGAGCCTAATTAATCCGACTTTTTCTTTGTGATTTAATTAATTAGGTCCAATTATCGAACTATAGGTACATGCAGATAATTAGGGTTAGGCCTTAATTAATTACGTCACAATCAGAGAAAATCCTAAGGCTAAGGTTAAATCCTCGAAAATCAGATAAGCAGTAAATAAACGATAAAAACAAAATAACGAAAACCGCAGTGAGGTTCCCCGAGCACACCGGTGCTCGGCAAAACAGACCCCCATAAACACCAAGAGTCTCTAAGAGTCTGAGTCTGTCCCTGTATTATTACAACAGAAGTCTGCAGGAAATAAAACTAATCTACGGCTATTCTACGGCTATCTACGCTCCCAATCTCCTGTTCGCTTCGCGCGCGCTCTCCTGCGGCTCTATGCAGAAAAGAAGCTACCTCTGAATCCCGTGGTTGCATCGGCTTCCCGAAGAAAGCTGCCTCAGTCCTCAGGCCCTCACAAGAAAATCAAACAGATATGTGTCAGTCCACAGCTATTATCAAATCAAATAGACTGAAATGGAAATGAATGCTAAAAAAATACAAATGAAGACAAAACGTCGAAAAATGAAAACCGACTACTAAGTCGTGCTCCCTGGCAATGGCGCCATTCTGATAAGCAACCCGAGCGACTAAGGTAAAGAGGTATCAATGGTCGTTGCGACCTCAACCCCTTAGATCTGGCTCAATCAAGAAAAAGGAAGACCACCAAATATAAATCTAGCAAATAAAACAAATAGCGGTCTCGCTATTTTATTTTACCTGGTATAGCTACCAGGGTTGAACACAAGGAGCACAGAATGCGATGGCTACGAAATAGTCGAAAATAAGAAATGCATATTTTTGGTGGATTTTTATATTTTTAGATTTTTTGTGATTTTTAAATTTAGTAAAAATGTAAAACAAGTGAAAAGGGTACAAACAACTATTTATTTGACACACCAAAACAAGTCAGCAAATTCAAGTGAAAATATTTTTGGATTTTAGATATATTCAAATGTTTTTGATATTTTCTCAAGTTTTTATGATTTTTAATTGATTTTATAAAAATGAAATAAGGTTGAAAATCAAAATTGATGTGCAACCAGAATCAAAAGGCTATTTAAAAGTAGATAAATAGCCTATAAAATTATAGAGACAATTTTATTGTAAACTAAGGATAAAACACTAACTACATAAACTGAAATTGCATTTTTTTATTTTTTAACAATTTTTAATGATTTTTCTAAGTTTTTTAATGTTTTTCATTTTTTACGGTTTTTATAAGTCCAAAATGTGATGAAATTTGGATAGAATCGAAAACACAACAAAACAATCCAATAGTATTTTAATAGATTTTTTAAAGTGTCTTTAATATTTTTAGTTGATTTTTCAATTTAGACAGTAGCAAAATTTTGGGTTTTTCAATTTTTAAAAATAGAAAATGGAAATAAAATGGGCCCAAAAATTCATATAAATTTTTACAACGTGGCAGGAGCCACGTATCCAAATTTAATGAAATTTGGATGTGATTTGATATTTTATTCAACCAACCAAATATGTAGAGCACATTGGGACCAAATTGCAAGAAAAACAAGTTTCAGGGACTAAAACGTAAAACACACGAAAAGTCCAAGGGTCCTACTGTAATTTTTACAAGTAATTCAACACATGTCCAAGTAAACCACGCACAGGGGTATGGATGTAAATAAAGAAACTATTTCATTAAAACATAACATCCATTTATTCTAGGAGAAAATATGCAAATGTCACAGAAAGGCATGTGACGATGCACGTGCACCCATACAAATAGGACTAAATAGCAAATATCAAAAACTACAGTGGCTATAGTGAAAAATATCCACAGTGTACTAATTTATTTAACAGACCAAATAAGAACTTGAAGAAGCTACAGGGGGAGAGGGCGCAAATTACCCAGCCATAAGCGTGCGACTCACGTGGGTGATAGCTGGCTGGCAATGAGTAGCAGGAGACGTACGGTGACGTTGCTGACATCTGACGCATCCAACAGCTCTGGCACTTTGGCGAACGTGGGGAGTACGTGGCTGTTAGATCTAATATCTAACGACTTGACAGGAGCAGACCACGGACGGTCCAGATGCAGTCTGGAGACGAGGTGTGATCCGACGGTGGAGAGGGCGTCTGGACAAACTCCTCCATGGCTAAGTTCACCGTAGGACTGGTGGTGCTCCGAGCGTCCGATGAAAGATCAAGAGGAAGGGTTCGTCTCGCAATGGTCCTCCGTGTCGGGTGGCGGTGGTGGATGGAGCATCCGCCGGTCGTATCTCCTTGAAGGGGGGTGTGACCTGGGCTAGCTCCGGCGATGGGGATGAGATGCGATCTTGGGGGCAATCTCACGCTCCTTGACCTGCAAACAAAAGCTCTTGCTCGGAGGCTTGCTCCGGCGGGGGTTAGTGGATGAACAACAAAGGGAAGCGACGATGGGAGGCAGAGGCAGGTTCCGGCGAAGGTGGAAGAGGGAACCTAGCTCAATCCCGGCTCGGATAGCCAAGATCGAGATGATCAGACTATGAAAGAAGGGTGACGATGGAACGGGGAATCGATCTGAACGGCAAGGGATGATCGGTGGAGCTCTGACCGATGGGTCGGAGCCGGCGGAGGTCCGATGAAGGGTTTGCGATTAAATGAAACTATAGTCAATAAGGAGTCTACCTGAGGGTCCAAGGATGATCCTGAGATCCAGGAGGATGCGACGACCCTCGACCACACTACGGCGGGTGGGGAGGCTCGAACGTGGCGGCGCTCTGACCACGTACCTTGAGCAACGTCTACATCGCCTCAATCCGGCCACCAAGGAGTGCTTCCGGTCGCTGTCACCAAGGGGAAGTTCTTTAGGGTAGAATGAGGGATTGCGGTGCGAGCTACTGAGCTGGGTAATGGATTGAACCTTTTATAGAAAGTCTCAGGTGGTGAGGTTGAGCGAGCACGGGCGTGTGAACCAAGGAAGATCCACTCTTCCCTAGGGATCTGCGGGGGTCGTGGATCCAAGGGGAAGAGGGGAGCGAATGGCGTACGGATCTGCGGGGGATAAATGGGAGAAATCGGGTTGAAATTTGGATCCGGGTGGAAGTGGTCCTCGGGGGGGGAGGGGGGGCAGTTGACTGAGGTCAACAGTCCCCCGTGGACCAATCACAAAATCCCAAGGTCAAAAATACTTAGAAATTAATTTAAAAATTGAAATGATTTTATTTTAAAATATTTTCAACATGAAAAATGTTCATTTATTTTCAAACTATTTTTTAGTGATTTTTATTTATTTTTTTGAAAAATAAATTAAGCTATATACATTTCATTATCTTATGTGCATATATAAAATATTTATTTATTTTTGTTTTAATATTTATTTTGTTTATTTTTATATAAATATTCTAATTTTTTATTTTATTTATTTACAACATAAAATTTGGAGTATAAAATAATTTTTATTTGATTTTTATTGATTATTTACAAGTATTAAATAAATATGAATAGATACAAATATACATGGTATGTACAAGGTAGAGAGAGAAAATTATTTTGTTTTAAATTTTATTTTTCTCGTTTTTGTTTTATTTTTAGAGATATATACAAGATAATAGAAACACATTTTTATTTTTATTTTTAGGAAAATAAATTATTTATATACATAAGGGATATGTACAAGGATGAGTCGCCCTATCTCTCTCTACTTATTTTATTCGGCGATCAGGCCCATGTTGGGCCCTCTCTTGGGTTCAGGTCACTCGATATTTATTCTAAATATTTCCTTCTTTTTCTTTATTTCTTTATTATTTTATTTTTGCACAAATGCATTCTAATTTTTTGGTATTAACAATTGCATGCTTATTGACAATTTATTGTATTTACG
The DNA here is from genome assembly GCA_037367405.1 of Ottelia alismoides. NCBI lineage: Eukaryota > Viridiplantae > Streptophyta > Magnoliopsida > Alismatales > Hydrocharitaceae > Ottelia > Ottelia alismoides. The sequence continues at coordinate 869,851 of JAZKJV010009972.1, forward strand.
ATCATATACATGGTGTTTTGTCAAGAAAAATAGCTAAAATAAAAGAATCAAGAGTGATTAATGGGGATTCATCACCCGTCTAACTGATTCACAAATCTCTATGGGCCATCAACATATGTAATTTAGATTCTGAGAGAGCAGGAAAGAACCGAAAATTGGATCTGAACAGATTATTGGAATTCAGAGATTATGCATACGACAATAGTCTAATGTACAAGGAGATGGTCAAAACAAGGCACGACAAGCATATCCGTCGCAAGTCCTTTGAACTGGGTCAGAAGGTGTGGTTGTTTGATGCGAAATTAAAGATCTTTCTAGGCAAGTTGAAGAGCAAATGGACTGGGCCGTTTATGGTTAAGCATGCGCGTGAAAATGGAATTGTATTGATATCTAATCTATCAGCTGACACACAACCATTTGTAGTAAATGGACAACTTATGAAGCCTTACCTTGAACATGATACATTCATATATGTCGTTGACTCTATTCAGGTGATATATAGGGATGAGCCTGATATTTCCAAAGTGACAGAAGAAGGTGAAGCTGAGCAAACCATTTTTGAATGACTTTTCTTCTTTTCTTCTTTTCCTTCTCTTAATCTTATTCTACCGATAAGATGTCATCCCCTTCATCACTGCTACACTTAGGATGCACTTTATCCTAAGTATAGGGGGGATGTGCAACCCGAGTTGTTCATATTCCATCTTCTGATCTCTTTTCTTCTTTTCTTATTTTCCTCTTCTATCTTCTCAATCTATCGAAAAGGTGTCACCCCCTTTTTGTCAGTCTTCTATACTTAGGACGTACTTTGTCCTAAGTATAGGGGGGTGTGCACCCTGATGTCTTCTATTCTTTTCGATCCTCTCCATTGTCTCCTCTTCTTGTCTATACTTAGGGATATCTTACCCTAAGTATAGGGGGAGATAGTCTGAGTACGATCTGTTCATTCCCACTCTTGACCCTCCCTGCTTTGTGTACAATCTTCTATACTTAGGATTATTTGATCCTAAGATAGGGGGGACGGTCAACTTCTCATTCGATTATTCATTCATCTCTTATTCATTTATTCTTTAGACTCTTCTATACTCAGTACGAGTTATGTCTTCTCTTTTCTCTCTGATCTACGAGGACATAGCTCAAGCTAAGTATAGGGGGTCGTATATTTTCTGTGTATATACTTTATCCATAACTCATACTTTCGTATTTTTACTATTAAATATGGCTAATTATACTTATAAAATTCATTAAAAACCTCAATAAAAAAATGTTACCATTCCTCAAATTCTTTTTTGTACTTGTTGATTAATAAATCAGGTGACAATATTTTTTGCAAAACGTTTGAAAAATAGTTTGAAAATCTTCATGAAAAATCTTTTGAAACTATTTTGAAATGTTTTGTACATGTTTTCAACCTTTGTAAAAACATTTCGTTTGAATATTATCTTCTTTGTGTGAAATAAAAAGGTTTGAAAAAACGATTTGCAAATTGTTTGAAAAATGGTTGCAAAAATATTTGAAAAATCTATATATATTGTTTGGAAAACCTTTGCAAAGTAATTTTTAAATGTGTGTACATGTTTGTAAAATTGTTTGTAAAATTTTTTTTGGATTATAACTTTCAAAATTGTTTAAAAAACCCTTGTCAAATAAGTTTGAGGAATACTTACATCTCACCTAAAATTCTCTATGTATATACCTACAAAATCGACCACTTACACTTGTAAATTCTTAAAATCCACTTCTTGTAAATACAAGATGCATCCCCGTGTAAATATTTGTACCTAGTTTTTGGCCAAAACCTTTTTGTTTTCAAAAATCCCAAAAAAATTGCAAAAGTAAAATACCAAAAACATTTGAAAAACCTTTGTGAAAAATCTAAAAAATGCATATGCATCATATTTTCAAAAATCCATAAAAAGTTCAAAATCTTTGAAAATTGCATCACAAAAATATTTTCTGCATAGCATTTGCATATCATGAGCATTTTTCAGATTAAGTTTGATAGTTGAATGAGTCTTAGTAAAATCCAAAGATTGGATCTTCGTTGGACCTTAAATCTACCTAATTAATAAGAACCTTATAGGAGCTGGAATTGAGGTACTTCAGTTCTAGTTGACTTAATTCTTTGAGGATCACGAGACTTGGTTCAATGGATTCTTGACTTCTTAAGTAGAGTATTTCGGAGAACACGCATGACTCTTGTTGATAATGACCTAACTTGGACACATGCACGTTTCACATGGCTCAACTCAGTTGGAGTGGTGAGGGGGTTGGATTTGCCGGTATGAGACGTACCCCAACCCATCCGGTGATGATGAGTTTTGAGGACATGAGATCGTGGGTTGCAATAAAGCTTCAAAAGAGGGATAGTCTACTGGCTCAAGAGGAAAAAATCCCTATGTAAATGCGGTTGTATACAATATTCAAAAAATGCAAAAATTGAAAACTCCAGAAAAGTGGGCAGGCATGTACAAAAATAAAAATGCATGCCGGAGTGTACATATGTGTATAGTCAATAAGCAAGCTTGAGCTTCAAAGTCAAATCATGTGAGCCTGCAGTTGGATGACTTGAATACAATGGGTCTTGCATCCTAGGATAGGTAGCTACATTGTCTACCGTCCATTCTTCTCTTCACCTCCACCTCCTAAGCTGGTTGCCACTTGAACTTAGAAGGGAATGCCTTGTTCCTTGAGGAATGAGTAGTTGGTTTGGGGAATCATTGGGTTGTCATACTGGAGAAGTAAGTCTCTTTGTCATTTCAGTTGGGGAGAGTCACCATCACTTACACTGTATAGGTCAGATTCATAGTCATAAGGGTTTGCGTATGAGTTGAAATATTTCTAACATGGCTATTGAGGAGACTCAAGTAGAGTTTTGGGATTCTCGAAGGCTGTTGGATTTCAAATCCGGTTCTCATTAAGGTTCTGCACGTACTAAATTCCAAAGGTCCGACTTAAGCCCCAAACATTGATTTTGTGAAGACAAGTTTGATAATTAAATTCAATCCATCTTTCTTATTTTTCTTTTCTTTGTTTTTCTTTTCTGCACTTATTGCATAAGTGTTTTCTAGGGACTAGCAAAGGCAAGTATAGGGGGATGATGAATCTCCATTTCATCATCTTTATTCTATCATTTTGGACTTAAAAACCTTAGTAAATGCGTGAAAATAAGCTTAATTTAGGTATTTTAGCTTTCATGCATCATTGTGTAAATAATGTATAAAATGCAGTTTTTAAATCCAAAATTATAGAATAAAGAAAATAAAAGAAAAGAATAAAATATTGTAAATATTTTATGACCTGAAACCTCGAGACCTAGGCATCTAGATGAATAGGTCGACAAGGAATAAAGTAGGGGAGATAAAGGGCCAAAATACCATTTTATTCAATTCATTCTCTATTCATTTTGGGACCTATTTTTGGTTCCACTTTTTACACCACAAATAAATAAACTCTATACATGAAAGTTGTAGATAATTAAACACAAAAAAATACAAAATTGATTTCATACAAAAATAATGTACAGATAAAAAGTTATGGTCTGAATAAAATTCTAGAATCCCAACTTCCAAGAACTGTATCTCTTAAATAAAAAGTCGAAACGTATCAAAATTACCTTTAATTGTATATAATTTTCAATAATCTATTTAATGAATGTGGTTTTGTATTTTCCGAAGCTACGGTTTGAAAGTTGAGTTTTGGACCCCTATTGTATATTCGTACCACTTAAAATATTCATTTTCTTTACTATTCATTATTTACGTTTATATTTTTACAATTTTGTAAACATTATTTATAATATATGTGTGTATTAAAACATGACTAAAAACATAAATAAAACAAAAAAATGAAAGACTTGTATAAAGCATATAAGTATAATACCTATAACTATACCCATATAGAATATACTTCTATTTATTTAATTGTACAAAATCCTTCATAAAAATAAAATAAAAATATATTTGAGTATCTAAAATTAATATGTAAATATATAGAATAATAAACACAAATAATAAAATTCAATATACAAAATAAAAATAAAAAATAAAATGTATAGATGAATATACCTTTATCTAACCTATAAAAGGGGACTTGTAATTTTACACCTCTACAAATAAATAAAAATCATAATAAAATACTTCATAAAATAATAAACATTTTTCATTTTATAACTTAAAAATAATAAAATCATTTATTATTTTTAATCAAATTAATAAACTATTTTTGCCACGGAATTTTCTGGTTGGTCCACGTGGACCAACCAGAAGCTCCCGCTTGTTGACCTCGGTCAACTCCCTGACCGAAGTCTGTAGGCTGCCAGAATGTGGTTTTGACCCATGTTTGTGATTTTTCTGAGAGGAATCCTATCATCACCTCGTGTTGACATCTACATGACTTTTATTCCTCGTGGATGGGGCATACACGCCCAAGGTTCGTCTCGTTCTTTGCATCATTGTGTCTCCTATCACACCTCCATCTTGGGACCATTCCATTCAAAACCACCCCCTGACCTTCCTTCAACTCTTGATCATTCTTCCACCACCTAAACCCTAACCTAGGATCTTGATGACCTTCCCGGTGACAACAGGAGTTGGTTGCGCCTCTCAGGGGACCAAGGAGGTGTTGAATCGAGTTAGATCCAACTCGCCGGAGTAAGAATCCGACGTCTCCCTCGATGAGTTCATTTCTTATTTTTCTTGTGCCCCTTTGCCTCGTTAGGTTATCAGCAGTTCACCCTTGACCTTCCCTATCGATTTGACCGAACAAAAGAACGCAAAAAGCTCTAGATCTTTACCCGGCTGCGTGACGCCATTGACGGCCGATGTGAATAGCTCATCCGCCTCGTTCCCACGCCTTTCGCCTACCAGAGGGTCGCGGCAGTTTGCCCGCATCCCTCTTAACTCTTTTCTGCAGGTTTTGAGCCTTCAATCATACTTGGAGTGCATCTGGACCCTCGCCGAACATACATGGGCGTCTTCGCTCCACCACCGTCCCTAACCACCTCCAGTGGGTGTTGTCCATATTTTGAGCCTCCAGCTTGCATAAGACACCTTCAGGAATCTCGTTGGCCACTTTTGAGCCTCTTCGCATGCCTGAGACCGAGGATCGAAGGCGGGGAAGATCGCCTCGCCGACGGATCTTCCATGTTCTTCCTCCGAGGTTCTCGGTCGTCCAATCAAGGCTGGAGCTCCAGACAAAGCAGCAGCCCTTGGATCAGGACCCTCCAGCGCCATCGATTCCATTCTGACCATCTAATCTCAGCCGAAGGTGAAGGATATGTGTAGATCCTCAAGCGCATCACGGAAGCGTGAGCATCGTATCGAATACGATGAAGAACGACTAGTCGGACTAGTTGTTCTATGCAACGGAAATTAAAAATTTTCATGTGATGAAACCACATGATCAAAGAACACTTCTCATATCGTTTCGTCTAAACCACAAACAAGTAATAGGATACCTCTTGAAGCGTGGTTGCGATCGAGACTCTAAAGAAGATACCTAATATCTCAAGTCCGATCCGTCGGAGGAGACGCTTGCGAACGTGTTGATGAAACACAAGCTTCTCGCAATCCATGTTGAAGATCCAAGCCACGGATCTCCTGATCTTGACAAACGAGGTACGACATCTTCTTCACGAGCAAGGCACGCCGACGTAGACGGAGATCCACGAGCAACCCATCAGTCATCATAACGATGACGCAGCGGTGATGGAGAACCTCTTTAGGGCATCCATCATGGACAGTCACATGAGAGAGAGAGAATGGGCGTATAGAGAGAGAAAGAGAGACTTATCTTCTCTTGTGTGTAAAGAAGAGCAATGGGGTGCCTCTCCTTTTATAATATTTTGGGATCCATGGATCTCAATCCATGGGCAACACAAATCCAATGGCTCTCATTGATTTGTGTTTCTTTTAATGGGTAAGATTTGTGTTGGTAAAAACCAACAACAATTAATTTAATTTAGATTAAATCTATATTGATAAATCAATATAAATCAATCCCAAATTAATTAAATCAAGCATGGAGATTATGGAATGAAGATTGCCTCCGTCCATAATATTGGATTTGGTGGCAATCTCATGCAATCTCATGAGATTACATTATTCCATGGAAATCTCCAAGTTTTACAAAAATACTTGTTGTAAATTATTCTACCAAATTAATTCATAATTATTTTATGAATATTCAATCTTACCATTGGAAAATTGTGAATCACATTCACAACCCAAAATAAAATGTGAATTATATTTTCAATTAATTGTCCAATGTGAATCCAATTCACATTAACATTTAATTAACAAATGTAAATTACAAATAGCTCTCTCTTATATATTATAAATCACATTTATAATATATATGACTAATATGGATATTGCTATCCCCATTATTCATATTCGTGATAATTAAATCACATTTAATCATCTTGGATCTCTATTCTCGTGTGCCCAAATAATATGCATTGCATTCACATTATTCACATCTTTGAAAATTAAATCACATTTTATTATCTTAGATAACTCTCCTTATAATATGAATCAAATTCATATTATTCACGATAATTAAATCACATTTAATTATCAGTTTTCTCAATGCTCGGATACACATATCAATAATGAAATTATCCTGAACTCTTTCAAAGATAATGCACTTTATCCGTGGATACTTGGAGATAAGGACAGGGCAATTGTATTGTTCCATGTATAGTGACTTGGATATTGAGATCATATCTCAAATCCAGATCGCAAGCCTCCCATAGATGCTTGATTAAATCAAGACCACAAATCTAATCTTCTCATTGCATCTGAATCACATTCAGATCAATGTCCAACATTTGGACTAAGATCAGATTACTTCTCTACTGAGAGGAGTCACTAAAATCTAGATCTGTTTCATCACTCCCTAGGAATGGAAGCGTCATGGTTATACAATCGTTTATGATCACATCACCCTCAGGTATTCCCAATACATGTACATCCTGCATACTGGAAGATTCAGAATAAACCCGAAGTATTAGATCAACTTTACACTGTCTACTTCAGGGTTCTATCAGTAAGTTTCTCATTCGATCATTGGGAGTTGGTATCGATCATATTTTCCAAAAGCATATATCATACCTAGGTCTTGATCATATACTTTCCAAAAGTATATATCAAACCTACAAATTCAGTCAAGCTTCCAAAGTGAGACGACCGTGCACGGAATTTGATTCTTCCCAATATCTCATGAGTGAGCTCATGTCTTCCGGTTCAGTAATGAACCTGTATGATCCCTTTGAGAGATCGTATGACTCATATGTCCTTACATGCACACTAGCACGCAGGTGTATAGACCTTGGTTAGGTCATCAACCTATTGGTCTGCCAAATGTACATACTTAGACATATAGTAACACATCTGTCTCCAGTCAGAGGATGCGTGCCTATATCATGACAGCATACGATATAGGACTTTGTTATCTCTATCTCGTTAAGTCAACTCTTTAACCTAACTAATCTGACACCTCTGAATCTCTATTCCTATGAAGAGGACATGCATCAAGTGGTCGGTCAGATATCAACCTATCTAAGAAAGGATTTCCATCTCCTACCCAGGCTGGAGATCATCTCTTAACAATCATTTGACGGTGCTTGATGAGTCCTCAATCTAACCCTTTAGATATTCATCCAAGCACCAGCCTCTATGATTCAATAGTTGAATCAACAACTGTATGATTATTAAGATGGCCATGGTACATAACCCTAATTGTACTAAGGGACCTATTGTGCAAATTAGTCATTCTTCATTTCAGATCAGGGAATGATATTCGCAATAACATTTATCGCATAATGGCTCGCCATGGGCTCGCATGTCCAACAATCTCCCACTTGCCCAAAGAGCCATTAATGGGCTAATCATTTAAACCCGCACTCATGTGACAATCATAGGCTATTTGGAAAATAGCTAGGTAAGCTGATCAGTCACTCTGTTCCCAAAAGACTATGCCAAGTCCTTTTACGGCACTTGCATATTTTCTAGTAACAGTGCTAGCATCCCATGCAAATGTTGCATCTTATGCAACCAATACTCAATCTTGTTAAAGCTATTATAGTGTCCTTGACACTGTAGCTTAATAATTGTTATAACCAGTATTTTCACAATCCTTATTAGAATACCCTTATTCATGGATATCTCTATCTCCAAAGGTATCTAAAGTTAAGACCTTTTAGATCACTATCCATAGTCTAAATTACTTGAAGATAAGACTTAGAGATCATTATCTCTAAAGTCTTGTCATCTTTGAAGATTTTGTTATTACTGCAATCAAGTGTTTTATCTCCATAGTAGGATTAGTAACAGTTTATTACTCCCACTACATGGCAGATATCTGGCTTTTGTACACATCTAGCATACACTCAACTTCTTGTAACTGATGCATAAGGGCAACCAGTTTTAACATTCACTTCCTCAACCCTTTAAGGTGTTATCCCTTTAAATAGGTCAATACCATATCCTAAGGGATGGAAGCCTTTCTTGGAATTTTCCAGAAAATAGAATATGTCCAATGTGTACCATTAATGTGACAGTCCTAAAACCCTCTTCTCTATGCTTATGAACACCTTCAGAACTAAGATCCAAGAGGCATCTTTGAGATCATATCTCAAGTTATGGAACAACCAGATTATAAAACACTTATTATCATCCTTATATCATTCTAAACGATTAGGATATTATCTACATTTAGCATGATGAACACAAATGGCACTCTCACTAAGCTTCATATGGTTCATCAAGATTCTATCTGAAATCATAACATTTATAATTTCATCAAATCTTATGTTCCAGCAACAAGAAGCTTATTTGAGTCCATAGATGAATTTCTTTAGCTTTCATATCTTGCTTTCCTCAACCTTGAAGCCCTACTTCATGTGAATATCCTCATAGAGGAATGCAATCTTGAATTCTTTATCTTGAAGATCCATTTACACCTTTATGGGTCTTACCCATATAGGTGGATCCTCGAGGGTCCATATACAACACTTGTATATGAAGTCTACTTTAGACTTTATTGCTAACATCCATCTTTCCATGTCATGATCTTCAGAAGCTTCATCACATGAAGTCCGATCATTGTCAGACTTAACTGACACATGGAGTACATCCTCAAACTCATTTGAAAAGGTATTAATGTTTCATATTTAATTATCCTTTTAGTTTTCGATTTCAGGAGCCTCATTGTCATCTCAAGATTAAATGAGTTCATTTACTTCAATTTCATGTTGATTCTCAAGAGACTCAACCTCTAAGAATCACATTCTCAGAGATGAGATTTTTTAAGAATCTCAAGGTCATAAAGTAGGTATCCAATACCATCCTTTATTTTCCTAATGAAGTAGCAATCTCTAGTGCTCAATTACAGCTCAATTGCATGGAATCTTATTAAGGATATATAATTTAGTCTTTACTACATATATACCTGGGAACTAAGAGGAAATTATACTAAAATTCATCATTGATCAAATCATGTCACACATGATCCAATTGTATCTCCCTACAACTCTATTGAGTTTAGGTTTATCAGGAGGAGTGAGATAGTAATGATATTCCTTTGTCCATAAGGTATACCATGAATTCATCTAATCGGTACTGATTACCAAGATTAGACCAAATTCATTTCCATCTTCCTTCAGACTATGGTTCCAAACCAAAATTATGAAATCTTTGAACATTTCAAAGGTTTCTAATGGTGAAGGGAAGAAATCTTATATCACAAATAATCATTAATAGATATCGTATATCCATAATGTTTATTCTGATATAGATGATCCACATACATCAATATGTATTAGATCTTGAATACCTCATCTTATACCTTTCCCAAAGAAGGGTGTATTGGACATTTTACTTTGAATATAATATTCATAAGTATGTAAGTTTTGAAATTTTAGACATTCTAAAGTTTCATCTCTGACCAATCTATTGATCAAATCAACAGATAAATGTCCAAGGTTTGATGCTAGATCGTTGTTAAATGATCTTCATCCTCATATTGATCTTTTAAAGGTTTAATTTCAATATTAGAAATCTTAATGAACCATTCATTAATTTTCTAATTTAGTAGAGCCCACTAGATGCCAGACTACTATCTGAAATATATCCATCATAACTCTTTATGATAGGTTTATTTCAGAATTCATGTTATTTCCAACACTTAGAAATAAACTATGAGTGTATTCTAATATCCAGGCCATAGAGAAATTCTCCAAGACTAAGGGCTCCCACTGAAATAATGAAGTCGGTATATCCAATAGAGATGGTTGCAACAATTACATCAAAATCAATGTAGAAGACTATTAAACCTGAAGATCAAATTCTCCAGTCTTTTAAAACATATGCAACCCATTGCAAGTGTTGTTAGAAGATAGAGATACAATTATAAGACTTTATCTTATTCAATAAGCAAGTCAATATCAATGATTTATGTAGATTATTCTGATGCTCTATTTGAGTCCTTTAAGGATTCTAGACAGACTTGATAGTCATACTATCAACACATCAACTTATTACAGTATTGACATTTATCCAACTATTTGGATGTCATATGGAAGTCATAGAAGTACGGTCAACTCCTTGACTTTCCTTCTCATCTTGGGTCTGGCCCATGCTTCCACTGCGCTCCCTTTATCTGTAAATAACCATTTCTTAAGACTAAGATAACTCTTATGTTAAATTCAAAAGAATTCAATGTAAGAGCATTTCGACATTTATACATGCTTCTTTAAATTCATACAATATGAATATTATGAAGCTTCATGAGATTAGAGTATAGACGGTAGAATGAAGACATCCATCATGTCTACATCCATCTAGACTCTTAAAACATTTGTTCAGGTAGGTATTCAAACATTTTGAATACATCATCTCTTATAGATCTACCATTATGCATGATGCAGTGAACCATGTCATTCATGATAAATGTCAAGAGCAAATATGTATGCCAAAATATCTTCTTAGATTTTTATAAGGATTAACTGACAATTATGATCATCACCGACATGTCACTTCCAAAGTACATTTGATGATATCAAGACTATAGAGACATACAAACCCTAGGGTTGTAGATCTATTGTCTATTTAAATGTCATTCCTCATTCTTATGAGGAAACTTGCACATTGCAACCACATACGTTATGTGTCCAACTGCAAGTACAATATCTGGATCATGGGTCCAATCCATGATATCATATTGGTTATTAACTAGTATAGTATTGAGTGGGTTTAACGAAGGATTATCTGAAATAAGAAATTTGCATAAATGTATATATTCATAAATATACATATTGTACTTTGATTTAGGAATTTTTATATCAAAGTTGTCTTGCCTTGTCAACACTGAAAGTTCATTCCCTTAATCACTTTCAATGTAAGAGATATACTTACCATTATATCTCAGCAAGATCTGGGATCTCCTTCCTTATCTTTGTCACATCCAAATAATATGAGAATCTGTGAATCCGATAAAAAGAAGCGGGAACACATTCCGCCTTGCAAGTCCAACTTGCATCTCCCAATTCGGTCTTTAACACCCGGACCCACCACCCCTAAGGCAATGTTGACCCATCATTAATTGAACCAACTGTCAACATAAATACAACTCGCTATGCGCAATCCAATATCGCCCCAATAATATGAGGACCCGATATTGGGGTCACTATGCATACGTCCTTACTCTTTTGAGAAGAGAAGAGCCTGATCCAAATGGATTGTATGCAGGAGCTGTCACTTCGGACATACGTCTCCTACATACAATAGCTGGCGACGAAACCCTTCGCCTTGATGGGAGACCATGGATGTCACTTATGTGATCCTCCATATGATATTCAAATTCTAATTAATCATTATGAATCATATTCAATACGATTAATTCTTCTAAGGGAAATAACACATCTATTTATAATTAAGTGTCTTAATTTTAATTGGATTCCAATTAATCTAGTCTTATTAAATTAATGATCCAATTAATATCCAACAAACATTCCTAATTGTTACTTCAATTATGGTATTATCTCAAATACATATTATTTTGAATTTTAATAATTAGAAATACATCACTTTTTCTTAAGAATTATACTAACCCTACCCGTTGTCATGGCTAGTACCGACGGGAGTGGGACATACCGCACACGGTGCAACCTGCTACCCCAACGCTCCCCGAATAGACACCATATCTACCTCGGGAAAGGATAGTGAAAAATAGATCGCTTTGTACTTGAGATGATCATCGGTTCTTCAACCGAAATTAGACCATATAATAATAATCAAAACAATTTTGATTAACATTATAATGAGATTTTCTAAACAAATCCCAAATCCTATTCAAGCAACATGTTTGTTGGAATGTAGATCATGTAGGTCATGTAACCAATTATTGATCTAGATCATATCTAATCAAATATTGATTAAGGCAATGTCATTTAAGGAAATAATTATCATCAAATATTTCACAAATATTTATTTACATTTATTCCAGGAAATTAATTAATTTAATTTCACTAATTGATTAAATGACAATCACTAGGTTTTTTATTAGGAAAGTATTTCCAGCAGTGACCCTCACTTAATAAAAATACCATATCTCAATCAATTTAAATCTAAATTAAGTAAAATAAGTTTCTAAAGTTTTCTAATTTTCAGAACCTAAGTTATTTGCATGCATTTCAAGGTGTTTCAAATCCGAAATTGACATCTTAATTACGTCATAATCTGCAGTCCCCGAAAGAGTGGATACATGTTCACTAAAATGATTATATCTCGAGCATACAGAATCCAAATTACATAAACTCAGATCCTACAGTTTCCTTATTTAATGAAGAAGAAAATACATTTATTATTTTAGTATTTAAATAATTTAAAAAGTGCCAAAAATAAACTCAAAACAGAGATGCGAAAATGAAATGCAAGAAAACGTTTGCAAACCCTAATGAACACAAGTCATCTTTGGTTTATGGATCGCATACAAAACCACCGACCTAAAGCTCTGATACGAATTGAAGGATATGGGTAGATCCTCAAGCACAACACGGAAGCGTGAGCATCGTATTGAATACGATAAAGAACGACTAGTTGGACTAGTTGTTCTATGCAGCGGAAATTAAAAATTTTCATGTGACGAAACTACATGATCGAAGAACACTTCTCAGATCATTTCGTCTAAACCACAAACAAGCAATAGGATTACCTCTTGAAGCGTGGTTGCGATCGAGTCTCTAAACGAAGAGACCTCCTGTCTCAAGTTTGATCCGTCAGAGGAGACGCTTGCGAGCGTGTTGATGAAACACGTGCTTCTCGCAATCCATGTTGAAGATCCAAGCCACGGATCTCCTGATATCGAAAAACGAGATATGACATCTTCTTCACGAGCAAGACACGCCGAAGTAGACGGAGATCCATGAGCAACCCATCAGGCATCATAACGACGATGCAGCGATGATGGAGAACCTCTTTAGGGCATCCATGATGTACGGTCACATGAGAGAGAGAGAGAGAATGGGCATGTAGAGAGAGAAAGAGAAAGAGAGACTTATGTTCTCTTGTGTGTAAAGAAGATTAATGGGGTGCCCCTCTTTTTATAATATTTTGGGATCCATGGATCTTAATCCATGGACAACACAAATCTAATGGCTCTCATTGATTTGTGTTTCTTTTAATGGCTAAGATTTGTGTTGGTAAAAACCAACAACAATTAATTCAATTTAGATTAAATCTATATTTATAAATCTATATAAATCAATCCCAAATTAAATCAATCAAGCATGGAGATTATGGAATGAAGATTGCCTCCTTCCATAATATTGGATTTGGTGGCAATCTCATGAGATCTCATGAGATTACATTATTCCATGGAAATCTCCATGTTTTACAACAACACTTGTTGTAAATTATTCTACCAAATTAATTCATAATTATTTGTGAATATTGCAATCTTGCCATTGGAAAATTGTGAATCACATTCACAACCCAAAATAAAATTTGAATTACATTTTCAATTAATTGTCCAATGTGAATCCAATTCACATCAACATTTAATTAACAAATGTAAATTAAAAATAGTTCTCTCTTATATATTATAAATCACATTTATAATATATATGATTAATATAGATATTGCTATCCAGATTATTCATATCCATGATAATTAAATCACATTTGATCATCTTGGTTCTCTATTCTTGTGTGCTCAAATAATATGAATTGCATTCACGTTATTCACATCTTTGATAATTAAATCACATTTTATTATCTTAGATAACCCTCCTTAGAATATGAATCAAATTCATATTATTCACGATAATTAAATCACATTTAATTATCAATTTTCTCAATGCTCGGATACACATATCAATAATGAAATTATCCTGAACTCTTTCAAGGATAATGTGCTTTCTCCGTGGATACTTGGAGATAAGGACAAGACAATTGTATTGTTCCATGTATAGTGACTTGGATATTGAGATCATATCTCAAATCCAGATCACGAGTCTCCCATAGATGTCTGATTAAATCAAGATCGCAAATCTAATCTTCTCATTGCATATGAATCACATTCAGGTCAATGTCCAACATTTGGACCAAGATCAGATTACTTCTCTACTGTGAGGAGTCACTAAAATCCAGACCCGTTTCATCACTCCCTAGGAATGGAAGCGTCATTGTTATACAATCGTTTTTTATCACATCACCCTCAGGTATTCCCAATACATGTACAACCTGCATACTGGAAGACTCAGAATAAACCCGAAGTATTAGATCAACTTTACACTGTCTACTTCAGGGTTCTATCAGTAAGTTTCTCATTCGATCATTGGGAGTTGGTATCGAGCATTCCTTTCCAAAAGCATATATCATACCTAGGTCTTGATCATATACTTTCCAAAAGTATATATTAAACCTACAAATTCAGTCAAGCTTCCTAAGCGAGACGACCGTGTACGGAATTTGATTCTTCCCAATATCTAATGAGTGAGTTCATGTCTTCCCCTTCAGTAATGAACATGTTTGATCCCTTTGAGAGATTGTATTACTCATATGTCCTTACATGCACACCAGTATGCCGATGTATAGACCTTTGACCTAACTAATCTGACACCTATGAATCTCTATTCCTATGCAGTGGACCTGCATCAAAAGGTTGGTCAGATATCAGCCTATCTGAGAAAGGATTGCCATCTCCTACCCATGCTGGAGATCATCTCTTAACAATCATTTGACAGTGCTAGATGAGTCCTCAGTCTAACCCTTTAGATATTCATCCAAGCGCCAGCCTCTATGATTCAATAGTTGAATCAACAACTGTATGATTATCAAGATGGTCATGGTACATAACCATAATTGTACTAAGGGACCTATTATGCAATTTAGTCATTCTTCATTTCAGATCAGGGAATGATATTCGCAATAACATTTATCGCATAATGGCTCGTCGTGGGCTCACATTTCAAACAGTCGGAGGCCAAGCGTCATCACGCATCCTCGTGCGGACATGTGGCAAGTGAAGGGATATTAGTCGTCCGTTCCGCAGGCCTTGGGTATTTTGCATATTCACCCCCGACCAATTTTGTTTTATTTATTAAGACTTAATCTTTCATCTGAAGTTTAAAATATTTTGTAAACTTTGCACTTTAGCCCCCGGAACTCTAGTATTTGCATAGGGGTCCCTAGCCACGTCACCTCACTTGACTGGTGCACGTGAGGCGCGACTATATTGTGAGGGACCCCGATCGTTTTGGTTATTTAGATTTGCTCCTGAAACCTGTCTATCACGTCATAATATTTTTGGATATTTTGTAAGTTGACCCTCAGGTTTTTGATAATTACAAGAGTGTCCCTACTGGGTCACGTGCCTAGTACATGAGGGCTCTGGCACTTTTGCAGAAAAGGGCCTTGGTGTTTGCTTATTTCTTATTGGTCCTGGAATAGTTTTATCACATTATATAGATTTTGCGAAAACTACATTGTGGCCCTCAGGCTTTTAACTATTTACATATATGCCCTTGCTAGTAGTGTAGTTTCTCTTTGTTTCCTATATTAATTTCATGCATCTATAAAATTCGAAAAATCACCAAAAAATTAGCCTAAGCTCCTGTTGCATTGTGCTTCCACGCTAAATTTTTATTTAGCATTTTTTTATATTTTATTATTTATAAAAATTGAAAATTGCATTTTCAGCACTATTTGTATTAGAAAATGCATAAAAAATAGAAAACATTTTTGAAAAATTCAAAAAATGTATATTTCGTTTGTTTCTGTGTTTTTTAATTTCAAACCAAAAATCATTAAAAATTTTCAAAAGAAAACTCTTAAAAATAGCAAAAACTCCAAAAATATTCATAAAAATCTTAAAAATTCCACAAAAATTCTAAAAATGTAAATTTTGTCTCTGAATTTTCTCTATTTTATTGACTTTGTTTTAGAATTAATTTGAGGAATTTTGGGTTCTGTTTGACATTTTTCACCCTCATTTTAATTTCGGTCAACAATTTTATTCATTGTTTCTTAGTATTTTTTACTTTAAAAATATAAAAAAATAGGATAAAATTAGAAAAATCACAAAAACATTATAAAAACATAAAAAGTTAAAAAAATATTTCATTACCTGAATCTTTACTATTTTACCTCTTCTTATAAATATATTATCTTGCTTTTCTTATATTGTGCACTTATTAAAGAAAATATAGAAAAAAATATAAAATATAAAAAGAAAATGCAAAATTAGAAATTAAAAAAAAATACAAAATTATAAAATCAAAAATTAAATAAAAAAATTGAAAAATGAAAACCCACAAAAAGTGCAATTTGGCTAAGTGATTGACAAGACACAGGGTGCTTGAGTTTTGTTTAACCTGTTGTACTCCTTTGCTTCCTGTGTTTGACCCCTACTTGCTTGCCATTATACATTCTTAGTAGGGTATAATAAATCTTAACTCCTGCTCGTAATTGTTTGATTATTTGTGTAGGTTACTTGTTGACAAACGAGAAGGTTTGAGTAGTCGCCTCAGCAACAGTGAGCCTGATTTGTTAGGCCATTACTTAGCGGCTCTCATCTTTTCGTTTTTCACATATACTAGATGTATACGAATGCCAGATATCTACCATGCAATGGGAGTAGTAAAATATTATTAATCCAACTATGGAGATAAAATATTTGATTGCAGTAATGACAATATCTTCAAAGATGACAAGAATTTAGAGATAGTCCTCTCTAAGTCTTATCTTCAAGAGATTATGACTTCATAGATAGTGATCTAAAAGGTATTAATTACAGATACCTTAGGAGATAGAGATCTCTAGGAATAAGGGTTTTCTGATAAGGATTATGGAAATACTGATTCTAATAATTATTAAGCTATAGCGTCAAGGACACTATAACTGACTAGATTGAGTATTGGTTGCATAAGATGCAACATTCGCAACGGATGCGGGCACTATTACTGGGAGATATGCAAGTACCGTAAAAGAATTTGGTAGAGTCTTTTAGGAACAGAGTGACTGATCATCTTACCTAGCTATTTTTCTAAATAGCCTATGATTGACAGATCAGTACGGGTTTAAATGATGAGCCCATTAATGTCTCTTTGGGCTAGTGGGAGATTGTTGGACATGCGAGCCCACGGCAAGCAATTATGCAATAGATGTTATTGCAAATATCATTCCCTGATCTGAAATGAAGAATAACTGATTTGCATAATAGGTCACTTAGTACAATTAGGGTTATGTACCATGGCCATCTTAATGATCATACAGTTGTTGATTCAATAATTAAATCATAGAGGTTGGTGCTTGAATGAATATCTAAATATTTAGATTGAGGACTCATCAAGCACCGTCAAATGATTATTAAGAGATGATCTCTATCCTGAGGAGGAGATGGCAATCCTCTCTGAAGGCTGATGATATCTAACCGACCTCTTGATGCAGGTCCTCTTCATAGAAATAGAGATCTAGAGGTGTTAGATAAGTTAGGTCAAGAAGTTGACTTTACGAGATCGAGATAACTGAAGTCCTATATCGTATGCTGTCACGATACAGGCACGCATCCTCTGACCGGAGATAGATGTGTTACTATATGTCTAAATATGTACATTTGGAAGACCAATAGGTTGATGACCTGATTAAGGTCTATACACCGGCGTGCTGGTGTGCATGTAAGTGAATATGAGTAACACGATCTCTCAAAGGGATCTTACAGGTTCATTACTGAACCGGAAGACATGATCTCACTCATGAGATATTGGGAAGAATCAAACTCCGAGCACGGTCGTCTCGCTTTAGAAGCTTGACTGAATTTGTAGGTTTGATATATACTTTTGGAAAATATATGATCAAGACCTAGGTATGATTTATGCTTTTGGAAAGTATATGATCGATACTGACTCCCAATGATTAAATGAGAAACTTACTGATAAAACCCTGAAGTAGACAGTGTAAAATTGATCTAACACTTCAGATTTATTCTGAGCCTTCCAGTATGCAGAATGTACAGGTATTGGGAATACCTGAGGGTGATGTGATCATAAATGATTGTATAACCATGATGCTTCCAATCCTAGGGAGTGATGAAACGGGTTTGTATTTTACTGATTCCTCTCAATAGAGAAGTGATCTGATCTTTGTCCAAATGTTGGACATTGATCTGAATGTGATTCAGATGCAATGAGAAGATTAGATTTGCGGTCTTGACTTAATCAAGCATCTATGAGAGGCCCGAGATCTGGATTTGAGATATGATCTCAATATCCAAGTCACTATACGTAGAACAATACAATCACCATATCTTATATCAAAGTATCCGCGGCGAAAGCGCATTATCCTTATAAGAGTTAAGGATAATTTCATTGTTGATATAATATATCCAAGCATATAGAAAATTGATAATTAAATGTGATTTAGTTATCATGAGTAATACGAATTTGATTCATATTATATATAGAGTTATCTAAGATAATTAAATATGATTTAATTATCAAAGATGTGAATAATGCGAATGTGATTCATATTTATTTGGGCACATGAGAATAGAAATCCAAGATGATTAAATGTGATTTAATTATCATAGATATTAATAATTTGGATAGCACTATCCATATTAATCATATATATTACAAATATGATTTATGATATATAAAAGAGAGTTACTTGTAATTTACATTTTTTTAATTAAATGTTAATGTGAATTGGATTCACATTGAACATTAAATTGAAAATGTAAATCAAAATTTATTTTGGGTTGTGAGTTTGATTCACAAATATCCAATGTCAATATTGCAATGTTCACAAAATAATTATGAATTATTTTTGTAGAATAATTTACAACAAGTGTTGTTGTAAATCTTGGAGATTTCATTGGAATAATGTAATCTCATGAGATCTCATGAGATGACATGAGATTTCCACCAAATCCCATATTATGGAAGGAGGCATCTTCATTCCATAATCTCTATGTTTGATTGATTTAATTTGGGATTAACTCATATTGATTTATCAATATATATATATTTAATCTAAATTAAATTAATTGTTGATGATTTTTACCAACAAAATCTTAGCTATTAAAAGAAACATAAATCAATGTGAGCCATTGGATTTGTGTTGCCCATGGATTGAGATCCATGGATCCCAAAATATTATAAATAGAAGGGCACCCCTGATGAATCCCCTTTCATCACTCTTTATTCGTTTATTTTAACTAAAAATCTTTGCAAAACACCATGTGAATACTTGTAAATATAATAAATTGTCAAACTGCTTGCTTTGTGTAAATAGCAGTAATTAGCATGTTTTTGTGCAAAAATAAAGAATAAAGAAATAAAGAAAATTAGGGAAATATTTAGAATAAATATTGAGTGACCTGAACCCAAGAGAGGGCCTAATATGGGCCTGACCGTAAAATAAAATGAGTAGAGAGATATAGGGTCATTCATCATTGAGCACACTTCCTTCTTCGTGTATATATTATATTTTCATAAAATAAAAATATATATGTGTTTCTCACAACTTCTATATATTTCTAAAAATAAAACAAAAATGAAAAAAAATAAAATAAAAATAAAAAAACATTTCTCTCTCATCATGTAGATATACCATGTATATAGCAATAAAGGACTTATCTATTTTACCCTTGGTAATAAATAATTAAATAAAATAAAAATTATTTTATATCCCAAATTTTAAATTGTAAATAAATAAAATATAAATTGGGATAATTATACAAAAATAAACTAATAAAAATAAAAATGTGGAATACACATGTATTTATACATGTATATAATATAATATTATGTATATAAATTAATTTATTTTTCAAAAAAATAAATAAAAATCATTAGAAAATACTTTGAAAAATAATAAACATTTTCCCATTTGAAAATATTTTAAAATAAAATCATTGCTATTTTTAATTTAATTTATAAATAATTTGTGAATTCTGAATTCTGATTGGTCCACGGGGGTTTGTTGACCCCCGGTCAACTCCCCCTGGACCACATTGCGTTCGGACTCGGTTTTGACCCGATTTCTCCACATTTTCCCAAATCGGTCCGACCTCCGTTTCTTCAAACCCCAGGCTCCGATTGTCGAGCAAACATCTGTGATTCACGCCCGATCTTTCCCTTAGGGGTCCGTGCATCGATCAGCACGCCCGATTCCGATCTTCTCGGACCCCTGCATGTATAAAGCTTCACCTCCAGCCGCCATTCCACGGACCTTCAGCCATCGTCTTCGACCCCAATGACCTCCACCTTCCTCCTCGAGTGACAGCAAGGATCGGAGGGTGTTGTAGCGAGCATTTGGGGGCCTTAGCCCCAGGTCCGGCGATCAACCTCGCCATGCTCCGCCACCGGAGAAGACTGAACCTCTGGAGGCATCGCTCTATCGAGGCAAAGACCCTGGGAGGTAGCAGACCTCCAACACAGATGACTTCGATCACCAAGTACCTTTGTTAGCCTTTAGATTCGTCTAGTTTCCAATCATTAGGTTTCCGACCGCCGACCTTCGCCGCCCCTTTCCCGACGCTCCGATCAACCATTCACACATCTGACCACTCCATCACCTTTGCGAGACTCGTCCTCACCTTCTTCGCCCCTTCATCCACCCCGGTTCGCCACGGAACATGGACTTAGGTTCTCCTCCATCACCGCTCAACGGAGAGCCACGCTCCGCCTCCCCTGATTACCCCTTTCGCCCGTAATCGGGTCGAGGCAGTTTTCCCTCGACCCAGCATTTTTCTTGTGCTGGTTAGAGCACCCCAAAACCTCATTTGGAGGGTCAGATTTCAGAGCACAGGTGCTCCAGGTCCACCTCGTCGCCGGAGCGCTCCAGCTACTCCCGGCCTCATCGGAGCAGTCCATCAGCTGTGGATCACCACCGGCGTTCTTTTCCCCATTCTAGCAGCATCGGAGGACGTCCCTATCGCACGCAACGGCCGAGCGAAGTTCGTCGGCGACCAGTTCTTCCATGACCCTCCATAGCCATCCGATAGAGCCTCTCTGCCAGTTTTGATCTCCATCGTCCATCTACGGGAGGCTCGTAGACGTCTGATCCATCTGAGGATCTGATCTGGGACATCGATCGTCGAAGGGGTACCCATGATCCACAACCATCCGATCTGAAGTGGACGCCCCTCGACTGTTGGATCTTAATAATAAAGGGTATACTTCACTTAGGCCCTTCTTAGTTTAGCATTTATGTTTCAG
Source organism: Ottelia alismoides (assembly GCA_037367405.1). Taxonomy (NCBI): domain Eukaryota; kingdom Viridiplantae; phylum Streptophyta; class Magnoliopsida; order Alismatales; family Hydrocharitaceae; genus Ottelia; species Ottelia alismoides. The sequence continues at coordinate 891,575 of JAZKJV010009972.1, forward strand.
TCCTGTAAATATTTTACGTAGTTGTTTTTAATTTGGAATAATTGCACTTTAGACCTTAAACTTTTGAGTATTTGCATTTTAGTCCCTCCAGTTGTGGTGCACGTGCTTGGTCACGTGAGTTTTTGGGATAATTTCATGTATCGAGATTGGGTTTTATGAAATGTTAGGATTTGAAAGTTTAGTTTACGTATTTGCATTTATGGCCCTGTATGTACTGAATTGGAACATGTGCGAATTCTAATGTGAAATTTACATTGAGCCCCCTATACATTGCGCACGTGTTTTATTTAAGCCCTTGGAACTTATTTTCTTTACATCTAGGTCCCTGTGTGATGTGCCTTTTCTACTGGTTGAATAAAATATCAAATCAACTCCAAATCTCCTGAAATTTCGATACGTGGCCCCTGCCACTGTGTAAAAAATTCAGTAATTTTTTAGAACATTTTTATTTTGATTTTCTATTTTTAAAAATTCAAAAACCTTTATTTTTGATACTGTCCACATTTAAAAATCAACTAAAAATATTAAAAAGCCACCAAAAATTCTAAAAAAATTAGTGTCTATTTTTTTGTATCTTGTTGCTTCAGTCCAAATTTTGCTTTATTTGGATTTATAAAACCCTTAAAATTGAAAAACCCTAAAATTGCATAAAAATCATTAAAAAGTATACAAAATTCAAAAAAGTGCAATTTTTTTTCCTGTAGTTTAGTTTTTACTGTAGTCTATCATAAAATTGTCTCCATATTTTTAGATGCTATTTTTATATTTTTAAATAGCCTTTCAAATCTGGTTGCATAGTAGTCTCCAATTTTTGTCTCATTTCATTTTTAAAAAATAGCGAAAAAATATAAAAATCTGAGAAAATTACCAAAAACATCTGAAAAATCATAAAATCCAAAATAATTTTATCTTAAATTTCTGACTTGTTTTTGTGTGCTTAATAATTAATTGATTGTGCTCTTTTTGACTTATTTTGTATTTTCTTTATAATTAAAAATTACAAAAAAATTGAAAACCTATAAATCCACCAAAAACATTTTCTCCTTTTATTTTGATTTTTGACTACTTCGTAGGATTTTTAAGCCAATCCATGCTCTTTGAGTTCAACCCTGGTCGCTTTACCATGTTAAATAAAATAGCGAAACCGCTATTTGGCTTTATTGACTGATTACTCTATTTTGGTGGTCTTATTTTCTTGATGGATTGAGCTTCGAGATTCTGGTCACAACGACCCGTATTTTTACCTTTACCCGGATCACGTGAGTTCTCGATAATCAGCCCCTTGCTCTTCACAAGTTAGACAACACATGATCTCTCTTTCTCTATACATGCTCTCTCTCATATGGACGTCCACCATGGATGCCTTGGAGAGATTCTCCATCATCGTAGTGTCGCCGTTATGCTGCCCAATCATTTGCTCATGGATCTCCGTCTACTTTGGCGCTCCTAGCTTGTGAAGAAGACGTTGTATCTCGTGTGACGAGATCAGGAGATTCGTCTCTTGGATAATCAACATGGATTGCGAGGAGCACATGTTTCATCAACATGCTCGCAAGCGTCTCCTCTGTGAGATCGGACTTGAGACAAGAGGTCCCTTCGTTTAGAGACTCGATCGCAAGCACACTTAAGAGGTAATCCTATTATTTGTTTGTGGTTTAGATGAAATGATCTTAGAAGTGTTCTTGGATCATGTAGTTTCATCATATGAAAAATTTTAATTTCCGCTACATCGAGCAACTAGTGTGATTAATCGCTCACAATCGCATACAATGTGATCCTCACGCTTTCATGATGCGCTTAAGGATCTTACCATATCCTTCATGGAGGACGTGTGGTGTGCTTTGATGGAAGCGGGGACGTGCGGTGCGGATCATATGTTGTGTCAGATCTGGTGCTCCAGAGAATGTCGGCTACGTGAGGCGCAGATGCGTCAGGGCATCATATCCAACGACCCAACAGTTGCTCCAGTTAGCAGTTTTGATCAGGTTTGGCAGAGGTGGTCCAATCTGACGGCGGAGAGCAGGCCAGGAATAATAAGACCCTAATGACCTTCACCAGAGTCTCAGACAGGCTCCTCGACTCCGATGATCGATCAGAAGGGTATGGCACGGTTGTGGAAGAACCCCGCGTTGAATGGACGGGTCTGATGGAGAAGCTATCGACCAGATGTGTGTGGCGGTGGAGAGGGACCTGGAGCGGCTCCGACAGATCCTCTAGAGGTGTGAACTGGGCTCCCCGTGTGTGTTAGCACCTGCGAAGGCAAGCTGGACATAGGGTGAAGCTCCGGTCGGGGTTATTGGAGCACAAAAGGAAGAAAGCGATGGTGGGGGTCGAAGTTCGATCTCTAGTGAATGGGGGAGAGGAGATCCGTGCCTCAATATCGACTTAAAGATCGATCCTAAGGGTGATCATATTGTGGGGGAAGATAGAGGGCGATGCGGTGCATCAATCTGAACGAATGGGTTTGTATATCAAGGCTCTAACCCACTGGTTGGAGCAGGTGGATGTGCGGTGGCGCTAGATAGAGTGAACGGATCAAACATGGAAATGGACGGGAAATGAAGGGTACTTGGAGGTGAGAATGTGTTCTTGAGCTACAAGCAGAGAGGGTTAATGAGATGATGGCCTCGACCACGCTGCGGAAGATAGGGAGGTTGAACGCAACGGCACTCGTCGGCCACATAGCTGAGCTACGTCTCATAGCCACCAAACTCCAATCTGAGGGGTTCCTCCCGTAGCTATCACTCCATATGAGGTCTCTAGGGCTGGAAGAAGAGGCGAGGAACTAGATCGAGCTCTGTGGAGGCGGATGAGAGGCTATATAGGCAACTCGAAGGTCTTGAAGGATCAGTGAAAAGCGCGATACCCGAGAGCGATTTGGATCACCCAAGGAATCCGTGAGGAGGGATGGATAAAATAAAATAAAAATAAAAAACATTTCTCTCTCATCATGTACATATACCATGTATATACCAATAAAGGACTTATTTATTTTACCCTTGTAAATAAACAATAAAAATAAAATAAAAATTATTTTATATCTCGAATTTTATATTGTAAATAAATAAAATATAAAAATGGGATAAATATATAAAAATAAACTGAGAAAAATAAAAATGTAAAATACACTTGTATTTATACATGTATATAATATAATATTATGTATATACATTAGTTTATTTTTCGAAAAATAAATAAAGATCGCCAAAAAATACTTTGAAAATAATAAACATTTTCATTTTGAAAATATTTTAAAATAAAATCATTTGCTATTTTTAATTTAATTTATAAATAATTGGTGAATTCTGAATTCTGAATGGTCCACAGGGGATTGTTGACCCCCGTCAACTCCCCCTGGACCACATTGCGTTCGGACCCGGCTTTGACACGATTTCTCCACATTTTCCCGAATCGGTCCGACCTTCGTTTCTTCAAACCCCGGGCTCCGATTGTCGAGAAAACATCCGTGATTCACGCCTGATCCTTCCCTTAGGGGTCCGTGCAACGATCAGCGCGCATGATTCCAATCTTCTCGGACCCCTGCATGTATAAAGCTTCTCCTCCAGCCATCATTCCACGGACCTTCGGCCATCGTCTTCGACCGCAGTGACCTCCACCTTCCTCCTCGAGTGACAGTAAGCATCAGAGGGTGTTGCAGCGAGCGTTTGGAGGCCTTAGCCCCAGGTCCGGCAATCAACCTCGCCGTGCTCCGCCACCGGTGAATCCCGAACCTCTGGAGGCGTCGCTTCATCGAGGCAAAGACCCTGGGAGGTAGCAGACCTCCAGCATAGACGACTTCGATCACCACGTACCTTAGTTAGCCTTTAGATTCGTCTAGTTTCCAATCATTAGGTTTCCGACCACTGACCTTCGCTGCCCCTTTCCCGACGCTCCGATCAACCATTCGCACATCCGACCCCTCCATCACATTCGCGAGACTCCTCCTCAGCTTCTTCGCCCCTTTAGCCACCCTGGTTCGCCACAGAACAGGGACTTAAGTTCTCCTCCATCGTCGCTCGCCGGAGAGCCACGCTCCGTCTCCCTCGATCACCCTTTTTGCCCGTAACCAGGTCGAGGCAGTTTGCCCTCAACCCAACATTTTTCCTGTGCAGGTTAGAGCGCCCCAGAACCTCATCTGGAGGTTCGGATTTCAGAGCACAGGTGCTCCAGGTCCACCTCATCGTTGGAGCGCTCCAGCCGCTCCCGGCCTCATCGGAGCAGTCCATCAGCTGCAGATCATCACCGGCGTTCTTTTCCCCATTCTAGCAGCATCGGTGGACGACCCCACTGCGCGCAACGGTCGAGCGAAGTTCGCCTGCGACCAGTTCTTCCAGGACCCTCCATAGCCGTCCGATAGAGCCTCTCCGTCAGTTTTGATCTCCACCGTCCATCTGCAGGAGGCTCTTAGACGTCCGATTCATCTGAGGATCTGATATGGGACGTCAATCGTCGAAGGGGTACCCGTGATCCACAGCCATCCGATCTGAAGTGGACTCCCCTCGACTGTTGGATCTCAATAATAAGGGTATATTTCACTTAGGCCCTTCTTAGTTTAGCATATACATTTCCGTTGTGCAAATATTTTATGTAGTTGTTTTTAATTTGGAATAATTGCACTTTGGACCTTAAAGTTTTTATTATTTGCATTTTAGTCCCTCCAGTTGTGGTGCACGTGCTTCGTCGCGTGAGTTTTTGGGATAATTGCATGTATCGGGCTTGGGTTTTATGAAATGTTACGAATTGAAAGTTTAGTTTACGTATTTGCATTTATACCCCTGTATGTACTGATTTGGAACATGTGCGGATTTTAATGTGAAATTTACATTGAGCACCCTATACTTTACGCACGTGTTTTATTTATTATTTTCTTTACATCTAGGTCCCTGTGTGATGTGCCATTTCTATTGGTTGAATAAAATATCAAATCAACTCCAAATCTCCTAAAATTTGGAAGTGGCCCCTTCCAATATGTAAAAATTTGAGTAATTTTTTTGGACATTTTTATTTTGATTTCTATTTTTAAAAATTCAAAAACTCAATTTTTACTACTATCCACATTTAAAAATAAAAGAAAAATACTAAAAAGTCTCAAAAAATTCTAAAAAAGTTAGTATCCATTAATTTCTGTTTCTTGTTGTTTCAGTCCAAATTTTGCTTTATTTGGACCTATAAAACCCTTAAAAATTTAAAAACCCTAAAAAAATGCGTAAAAATCATTAAAAAGTCTACAAAATTCAAAAAAAATGCAATTTCTTTTCTTGTAGTTTAGTTTTTACTTGTAGTCTATCATAAAAATATCTCCATATTTTTAGAGGCTATTTTTATATTTTTAAATAGCCTTTCAAATCTGGTTGCATAGTAGTCTCCAATTTTTGCCTCATTTCATTTTTAAAAAATCAACCAAAAATATAAAAATCTAAGAAAATTACCAAAAAAACATCTGTGTTCCTTGAGTTTGACCTATAAAATCTACCTAAAACATTTTCTCCTTTTATTTTGATTTTTGACTACTTCGTAGGCTTTTTAAGCTAATCCGTGCTCCTTGAGTTCGACCCTGTTCGCTATACCAGGTTAAATAAAATAGCGAGACCGCTATTTGACTTTATTGACTGATTACTCTATTTTGGTGGTCTTGTTTTCTTGATTGATTGAGCTTCGAGATTCGGGTCACAGCGACCCGTATTTTTACCTTTACCCAGATCAGGTGAATTATTGATCATCAGAATGGCACCATTTGCCGGGGAGCATGACTTAGTAGTCGTTTTTATTTTCGCAGCTTTTTCATGGCTTTTCTGTCTATATTTGTATATATTACTCTTCTCATTTCATTTTCATATTTTGATAATAACTTGGACTGATACACTTATGTTTACGTTTCTTGCGAGAGCCTGAGAACCGAGGCAGCTTCTTCGGAAGTCGAAGCAACCGTGGCAACCAGAGGCGGCACTTTTCTGCATAGAGCCGTAAGAGAGCGCGGGGGAGGCAAACAGGAGTCGGTAGTCGTAGAATAGCCGTAGTTTTGTCGTACAGTAGTTTACTTTTCAGCAAAACCATATTATTGTAATAATACAGGAACAGACAAGACTTGGACTTTCTTGGTGTTTATCGGGGTCTGTTTCGCCGAGCACCGGTGTGCTCGGGGGACCTCACTGTGGTTTTCGCCGGTTTTGATTTTTCGCATTTTAACACTGCTTATCTGATTTCCGAGGATTTAGCCTTAGCTTAGGATTTTATCTTGATTGTGACGTAATTAATTAAGGTCCAACCCTAATTATCTGCGTGCACCTATAGATCTTAATTGGACCTTAAGAAAAAGTCTGATTAATTAGGCTTGAGTCCACGTGCCGTGAGGAGTCACATACAGCACGTGCAGGATCCGTTGTGGCAGACACCGAGTGGCTCCCAAGATCGGACTCCAGACTTAGTTTGATTACTGTTGGCTCAGATTTTTGGAGGTCGGAAATTAAAGGTGAATAAGTGGTCGTTGGTACTGTTCCCCAAAATCCCATGACCAACAAATAATATTTTTTTAATTTCTTTTTGCTACTTAATAACCTGTATAGCGGACAGGGTCGAACTCAGGGAGGCTACAATTCCTGAGGGTTATTCAGTTAATCAGAAACTAATTAAGATAAAATAAGAATCTCAAAGGACAGTTATCCTTGGTTTTTGTGATTTTTTTTATTTTTTTAAATTTTCAAAAATAACACGAAGCAATATTCACAAGATCAAAAATACGCACACCAACTCTTTTTGTAATTTTTCAATTTGTCAAAAATGTTCAGAAAAATCCGTAGAAAATATTTTTAGGTTTTAAAAGTTTTGAAATATTTTTGAGAATTTATGTGAAATTTTCAGATTATTCGTATTTCTCTAAAAATCAAACAGTGATAAAATGCAAAAATGTGCACAGTCTGAAGTAATTTGCAATTTAAAAATATTTTAATTCTCCAAAACTCCTGAAAATTATTTTTAAGACAAACTAGAAGCAATTATCTACAAACCAGAACTGAAATCACAATTTTTAGATTTTTGTAGAATTGTTTGTGATTTTTATAAGATTTTTAATGTTTTTCATATTTTTTGGTTTTTATAAATAATTAGTGGGTAAAAATTGGTCAGAAATTAAAAGATGACGAAATACAACTATTCTAATTTTTTTGGAATTTTTGAAACAATATTTGAATTTTTATGAATTTTGGAATTTCAAACTGGGAAAAATGACTTGTTTTTATTTTTTATAATAATAAATGAAGGCAAAATGCAATGAAAATTTCACGCTAAGAAGATAATCACATCAGGAGTATACCACAATTTTTTCAAGATTTTTAGATCACAAATAACATTTATTCCATTCAAATAGAGCAAGCAAATTATTGTTCTGCAGTTCAAGGACTAAAATGCAAATCTTTCAAGTTTAATTATCAGAATATAACAATAAGTAGATTCAGGAGAGACTTCGTACTTTACCCAATAATTTGTTCTGGCAGGAGCGCAGGTGTAATTACAAGAACTTCTGGGGCCAATATTGCAAATTTTCCAATAAATTATTCAAACCCTAACATAGTTCCTTCTTTCGTTTCTTGCAAAAGGGGGAGGAACTTGGGCCGCCGCCCCCTTTCTTCTTCGATGTCGGCGCCGTGGCGCTAAGGGCGGCGAATCGGCGATGGCGGTGGAATGTCGGCTGGAGGGCGGTCCCGGTGGAGGAGCGAGGGGGCTCTGGACACGCGAGCACCGCGCGTTGGACAGAGGTGCGACTGTGCTGGATACGCGTTTGGAGGAGAGGGCAAGGTCGTTGACGCACAGGAGGATGAGCTGTGCGGAGGCTTCCCTGGCGGCACCGCTCTCGATGGCCTGGTGGACTAGAGACGGTGCGGTTCACGGGCGGCGGGGCCGCGCGCCTGTGGGTTGGACGGCGGTGCGGCGTCGTACCTGGGTGGTGATGGAGAACAGAAGGTGGGCCACGCGCCTGGAGGGCGACCGAGGGGCTTCGACGGTGGCACGTCGATGGAGCGTCACGCGCTGCCCTTGCGCGGCTGGATGGAGGCGAAGGCGCTGACGGCGACTTGGTGGGCGGCGGGGGGTGGCGACCCCACTGCCTGTTGGCGATTTTTTTTAAAAAAATAATTTTTTTATTGTGTGATGTAAAAAGAAATAAAAGAAGAATTTTTTATTTTTTTGTAAATCTGAAAAAACAGGAATTAAAAAACATAGAATTTTTTATTTTTTTATTTTTTTTATTTTTTGTTGTTTTCTTATGATCCTGCAAAACAAATGTGTGGAAAAAAAGTTTTTTTTAATTATCCTGCAAAACAAACGTTAGAGAAAAAGAAAAAAATATTAAAAATTTTTTATTTATTTATAAATTGGAAAAATAAACGGAGATTCGGCGAAGATGACGGATTCGAATCCGATCTTCGACCACCGTATGCGGTCGGAGTTGAGAGATCGTGGACGATAGAAATAGAACGCGTAGAGATCGAGAAAGTGAGATGAAAAATTGATTCGGTGGCGGAATAAATCGTGGGTGATGATTCGAAGATCTAAAAAATTTTGACAACGAAGGAAAAATGCAAAAAAATAAAACTACGATTAATTTAGATAAAAGTACGAAGAAAAATGCGGATCTCACCTTAGGAGCGGAAATGAACCGAGATTGCCTCGACAAGGCCGACTCGCTGTCACCAGACGGCTTGGAGATTAGGCAACTTTCTCGACGAAATTTTTCTCGGAGATCGGACTCCTCTCTCTAAAGATTGATCAAGTTGGAATGAGGGAGAAGGAGCCGTATAAATAGAAAAGATGGAATGAAATTTGATTTTTGAATTTTTTTCGATGAGGAGATGAGAGATGAAAATTGAAATTAATTTTTGAATTTTTTGGTGGAAGAGATGACATGAGATAAAGTAAAAGAGATAAAACTATTTACAAAATTATCTTTTTTTGAATTTTCATCACTTTATTTATTTGAATTAAAAAAATGTATTTTTTTATGATGGTTAATTAAAAACAGCAACTATATACCTATATTATATACATATATGACATTATATACAAAGGTAAATAAGGAAATTAGCTTTTTTGTGTTTTAATTAATAATTTTTCTTATTTTTTTTATTTTTTTAAAATTTTTATTTAAAATAATTGTTAAGAATAATTTAAAATATATACAAATACAATATTTACAAAATACATTGGAAAATTACACAAACCACCCCGGAAAACCAACTTTTTACTCTTAACTCCAAAAATTATGAAACCACAGCCATTTTAAAGATAATTTAATTTAGAATCCAATGAAAGTGAGATTGGTTTAATTTGAGTTCATATGGAACCGGAATTGATTTTTTAATTAGTACTTAGTGGCTTTTTCCAAGTATGGCTACTTTAATCTGTATATGATTTAATTGTGCAATTATTTTTATTAATGAGGACACATTTTTATTTACAACTTGGTTTAGAAAGTTATTTGATTTGCGTTCAATTAAGGAACAAATAAATTAGTAATATTTTTATACAGATATACAAAATAAGTGAGAAATATTTACAACAACACACACACATTTTTTTTGATTTTCTGCTTAAGGACCCATATCTCTCCCTACTTTATTCCTGGTCGATCAGGTCAACTCTTGACCTTCTCTCGGGGTTCGGGTCAGCATGTATACAATCTTCCTTTTTTATTTTATTTTCTTTATTTTTCCTTTCTTTATTTATTTATTTTAGGTTAAAATTAGTAAGAAGTGTACAATATTTACACAGATGCAAGTTAGTAAGAATATGGAGTTAGTGTTATATGCAGGTGTTTTATAAGCGATTTGAAGCTAAAATAAATGAATAAAGATGATGAATCGCAGATTCATCAATTACCCGGCTACCATTCTTCACGTGTAGAAATTGCTTCATCTGAGGCCGATTTTCCTCGTGCATCATATATGTAGTTTATTATTGTCTTTATTTTTATGCACAGATCACCCCACATGTAGACTGCTGGAGTCAGGTACGCATCTCTTACTCTGCATGCATCATCGTGTTTGACCGTGCATCGATTTTTTCGCCTTCTCCGCCCGTTTTCGGACTTAAATGACCAGGAGAACCGAAAAATTCGTTTGGCGTTGTTTGCTTTGAAAAAAATACAAAAAAAAGAAAAACTATAAAATTGGGACTACTAAACACACTTGAACTTAAAAGACACCTCACTTAAAAATCTGTCATGGGGAGAGTAACCCCCTCCTTGTTTGGTTTGGATGAGCGAGAGAGTGACCCGCACACTAGGCAAGAGCTATATCTGATTTCCTATCAGACTACCGATCTTTTATACGGGATAGTCTGTTGGGAGTATTGGATTCCCATCAGCTCGCTTAATCGCTCTGATAGACTGACTTGATCACCTAATAAAAATGACAAGATAACTGACCGAACCTTTACGGTCTTCAGCTCCGTGTTGAGTAGGTGAATCGGGGGTTTGTTTTCTCATCTTGTGTATTTCCAGATCTCATCTGCCTTACTCACCAGATCAAGATGATGGACAGGAGGTCTCTTAGGTAGCCATTGGCTACACCGCTTCACCGCACTCCAGCATGTTCATCTAGGTTGGTTCGTGAGAGCCGAGACCCGCTCTCCGAACCTGAGTTCGATTCCACCCGATTCCCCCTTGAGCACCCTTCTACCAGTTCTGAGATACCAGGGCCAGATCAGAGAGAGTCACAGACAGTTGATTTATCAGCACATGAGTTTGGGTCTTTTGCCTTTGCAGAGACCATGTCCAGCAGCGAGGAGCGCACCGAGGGTCTCAAAGCCCAGCAGACTTACGTGTTGGATCAAGGTGCGATCAACAACACCATGTTAGCTTCCCTTGAGATGATGCAGCAACAGATACAGAATCAGGGAGATTTCATGGTGGAGATGCGTAGAGAGATGGAGAGGCTGAGAGCAGACAGAGATCAGCCGAGAGCCAATGATGAGGGATATGTTCCAGATCAGCTGGAGGAGTCGATCCAGCTAACACCAGCCAGACCAATGCGACAGTTGCACAACCCCGGATCGACACTTACACACCGGTGGATCGTACTTCCAGCGATCGTTGGGCACTTCAAGTTCCCCCCACAAATGATTCAGCTTCTTCCTCGTTTCCATGGGCTCGCGACTGAGGAGCCACGTCTTCATCTCCAGGAGTTTGATATGATCTGCAGCACCGTCCACGATCGACATGTGGACGAGGACACCATTAGGATGAATGCTTTTCCATTCTCCCTAGTTGACTGAGCATCCAACTGGATGAAGCATTTAGAGAGATTTGTTACCACCTGGGAGCAGCTCCGCACCGAGTACTTGAACAAGTATTATTCACTCGGGCGGACGAATGTAGTGAGGGCCCGTATCAGCAACTTCTCCATGCTCCCCAACGAGCAATTCCATGAGGCATGGGAGAGTTTTCGAGATCTCACAGATCGGTGCCCCCATCACGACATATACAAGCCCAACCTTGTTCAGAGTTTTTTATGCGGGCTTACACTGCAGCTGAAGGGGTTGGTGAATGCATCTTCTGGGGGCTCTTATTTCGCCAAGGATGAGGATCAGGTCTGGGCCATCTATGAGGAGATGGCCGAGAAATATACAGTGATGTCCCAGACCCGACTCTACACTAAGGAGAAACCCCAGCCGCTGGCCATGCCGTATAAGAGTATAGCACGGGTCGATGTCGGTCCTTCCACTTCGTCAGCGGCAGCAGCACAGGCAGAGTCGACAGCCACCGGCACGGGCATCATCAGCGAGAAGCTGGATCGGATCGAGTTGATTGAGAAGAAGTAGTGACAGGTCATGACGCAGATCGACCAGATGCCACAAACGCTGAGTGACCTGAAGATACAGATCATGTGTCTCAAGGAGGCATAGATGGCTTCTCAGCACCATCTCATGTCACGGGCAGACACTGGCAGCAGTTGTAGTTCGGCCCAGCAATCCGCCCAGTACAGACCAGTTCACTTTGTTCAGGCGGAGCCCTACCATCCGCAACATTACGTCCAATCACCACCATCTCAAGACAGCCAGATGGTGGTGTATCAGCCGAACCAGCCCCTGGCAGTACTCCCCCCACCCTCTTACGAGCAGGAGCCGTTGATGGATGTCAACGGGATATGGTACGACCGACCCCAGCTCGGTATCCGATGAGACCATCCCGGATTCCGCTGGTTGACTGGAGGCACCAGTTCCCAGTAGAAGCCTCGAGTTCAGGGTGGCCAGTACGACCAGCAGCATGAGTAGCACCAGCAACCCCAGTTCCCAGCACACCAGTAGCCATCCCACCAGAGAGAGCAGTATGGTCCTCGTCCCTATCAGCAGGGACAGTCTTGGAGACAACCTCAAAAGTATCACTCGCAGTACCCTTCTCTCCCTCCTCCACAGCAGCCGCCTCAGTTTCACAGAGGCCGCCCATCAGGTTCTCATGGGCCGACCTATAAGGACCCCGCCTTGGATGATCTAGCCTGCCTCATGTCCGAGCAAAAAGACACCTTCCGATGGGATATGAATGAATTTCGGCAGGAGATGAGGAAGATTGTTAGAGGGAAGGCCGCCATTCCTGCACAGATAGAGTCAAATCCGAACAACCTGAAGAGGAAGTCTGAGCAGGTAGAGTTCACTGAGATTACCACTCCTAGTGCTTTACTTGGTGATGTTTCTGCATACATGTTTGATGCTGACTTTGTTACACTTAGTAGTGGTAGGATGCCAGCAGGCGGCAACTCATCTGAGCGATGACCCCATGCTACTTCAGGAGCACTAGACGAGGAGAAGAGCACTGCTGATGCTGCTAGAGATGATGATGACGGTGGCGCTGACGTCACCATGGATGTTGATCCCGCCAACGCTACTGAGGTCGTCGCTTCACCAGATAGAGGAGGTGGTACTGATGCCACCACACCAGTGGCTGAGCTAGAGCACGGTACCGAGGCCGCAATTCCAGATGCCGAGGGTGGTATTGAGGCCACCATTTTCAGTTCTTCTAGTCCTGTTGTTTTCCCTTCAGTTGATGTATCTCAGGACATATCTGTGAATAAAGGAAAGGGTTTATTATTTTCAGATCCACCTGTGTTGATTGATAATGTATGCGTGGATTTTGCTTTGCTTGAGCATTCTAGACCCGATCCTAGTCCTTCATCTGAGAAGGACCCAACAGTCCCCTTTCCCCAACACTCCACTTGGCTAAGGGGCCAAAAAAGGAAAATCATAAAAGTCCCACCAGCTAGAGTTCAGCCTGCAGATGATGGATCGATTTCATATACAGCTGCCTCTACAGGAGGCGTTGGAGCACATGATGGACAGAGGTGCGGCAACGGATGCGCGTATGGAGGAGAGGGTAGGGTCATTGACGCGTAGGAGGATGAGCGGCGCGGAGGCTCCGCTGGCGGCACCGCTCTCGGCGGCCTGGTGGACTGGAGGTGGTGCGGTTCACGGGCGACAGGGTCGTGCACCTTTGGGTTGGCAACGGAGGCGCGGCGCCGCACCTGGGCGGTGATGGAGAAGGGTAGGTGGGCCACGCACGTGGAGGGCGACCGAGGGGCTTCGACGGCGGCGTGTCGATGGAGCGCCGCGCACAACCCTTGCGCGGCTGGATGGAGGTGAAGGCACCACGGCAACTTGGGGGACGGCGGGGTGGCGACCCCTCCTGTTGGCTATTTTTAAAAAAAAATATTTTTTTATTGTTTGATGTAAACAGAAATAAAAGAAAAACTTTTTTTATTTTTTTTGTAAATCCAAAAAAAAGGAATTAAAAAACATAGAAATTTTTTTATTTTTTTATTTTTTGTAGTTTTCTTATGATCCTGTAAAACAAATGTGCGGAAAAAAAGTTTTTTTTTTTAAATTATCCTGCAAAACAAACGTTTGAGAGAAAGAAAAAAATTTATTAAAATTTTTTTATTTATTTACAAATTGGAAAAATGAATGGAGTTTCGGCGGAGATGAGGGATTCGAATCCGATCTCCGGCCACCGTAAAGGGCCGGAGTTGAGAGATCGTGGACGATAGAAATAGAACGTGTAGAGATCGAGAAAGTGAGATGAAAAATCGATTCGATGGCGGAATAAATCGTGGGTGACGATTCGAAGATCTAAAAAATTTTGACAATGAAGGAAAAATGCGAAAAATAAAACTACGATTAATTTAGACAAAAGTACAAAGAAAAATGTGGATCTCACCTTAGGAGCGGAAATGAACCGTGATCGCCTCGACAAGGCCAACTCGCTGTCACCGGACGGCTCAGAGAATAGGCAACTTTCTCGACGAAATTTTTCTCGGAGATCGGACTCCTCTCTCTAAAGATTGGTCAAGTTGGATTGAGGGAGAAGGAGCCATATAAATAGAAAAGATGGAATGAAATTTGATTTTTGATTTTTTTTGGATAAGGAGATGAGAGATGAAAATTGAAATTAATTTTTGAATTTTTGGTGGTAGAGATGACATGAGATAAAAAAAAGAGATAAAACTATTTACAAAATTATCTATTTTCTTTGAATTTTCATCACTTTATTTATTTGAATTAAAAAATGTTATTTTTTTATTTTTTTATGATGGTTAATTAAAAACAACAACTATATACATATATGACATTATATACAAGGGTAAATAAGGAAATTAGCTTTTTTATGTTTTAATTAATATTTTTTAATTTTTATTTTAAATAATTAGTAAGAATAATTTACAAATATATACAAAAACAATATTTACAAAATACATGGGAAAATTGCACAAACCACCCCGGAAAATCAACATTTTACTCATAATTCCAAAAATTATGAAATCATAGCCATTTTAAAGATAATTTAATTTAGAATCCAATGGAAGTGAGATTGGTTTAATTTGATTCATATGGAACCAGAATTGATTTTTTAATTAGTGCTTAGTGGCTTTTTCCAAGTGTGGCTACTTTAATCTGTACATGATTTAATTGTGCAATTATTTTTATTAATGAGGACACATTTTTATTTACAACCTTGGTTTAGAAAGTTATTTGATTTGAGTTCGATTAAGGCATAAATAAATTAGTGTTAGTTTTATACAGATATACAAAATAAGTGAGAAATATTTACAACAACACATACACATTTTTTTATTTTCTGCTTAAGGACCCTTACCTCTCCCTACTTTATTCCTGGTCGATCAGGTCAAGTCTTAACCTTCTCTCGGGGTTCGGCTCAGCATGTATACAGTCTTCATTTTTTAGTTTCTTTTCTTTATTTTTCGTTTCTTTATTTGTTTATTTTAGGTTAAAATTAGTAAGAAGTGTACAATATTTACACAGATGCAAGTTAGTAAGAATATGGATATAGTGTTATATGCAGGTGTTTTGTAAGGGATTTTAAGCTAAAATAATCAAATAAAGATGACGAATCGCAGATTCATCAATTACCCAGCAACCGTTCTTCACGTGTAGAAATTGCTTCGTCTAAGGCCGATTTTCCTCGTGCATCATATATGTAGTTTATTATTGTCTTTATTTTTATGCGTGGATCACCCTGCATGTAGACTATTGGAGTCAGGTACGCATCTCTTACTCTGCATGCATCATCATTTTTGACTGCGTATCGGCTTTTTCACCTTTTCCCCCCATTTTCAGACTTAAATAACCAAGAGAACCGAAAAATCTGTTAGGCGTTGTTTGCTTTGAAAAAAATCCAAAAAAATATAAAATTGGGACTGCTAAACACACTTGACCCTAAAAGGCATCTCACTTAAAAATCTGTCTTGGAGAGAGTAACCCCCTCCTTGTTTGGGTTGGATGAGCGAGAGAGTGACCCATACACTAGGCAAGAGCCATATCCGATTTCCTATCAGACTACCGACATTCTATACGGGACAGTCTGTTTGGAGTATTGGATTCCCATCAGCTCGCTTAATCGCTCTGATAGACTAACTTGATCACCTAATAAAATTGACAAGATAATTGACAGAACCTTTACGGTCTTCAGCTCCGTGTTGAGTAGGTGAATCGAGGATTTGTTTTCTCATCTTGTGTGTTTCCAGATCTCATCCGCCTTACTCACCAGATCAAGATGATGGGCTGGAGGTCTCTTAGGCAGCCATTGGCTGCACCGCTTCACCACACTCCAGCCCGCTCATCTAGGTTGGTTCGTAAGAGCCGAGACCCGCTCTCCAAACCCGAGTTTGATTCCACTCTGTTCCCCCCTTGAGCACCCTTCTACCAGTTCTGAGATACCAGGGCCAGATCAGAGAGAGCCGCAGACAGTTGATTTATCGGCACTTGAGTTTGGGTCTTTTGCCTTTGCAGAGAACATGTCCAGCAGCGAGGAGCGCACTGAGAGTCTCAAAGCCGAGCAGACTTACGTGTTGGATCAGGGTGCGATCAAAACACCCTGTTAGCTTCCCTTGACACGCTGCAGCGACAGATACGGGATCGGGGAGCTTTCATGGTGGAGATGCGCAGAGAGATGGAAAGGCTGAGAGCATATAGAGATCAGCCGAGAGTCGATGATGAGGGAGATGTTCCAGATAAGCCAGAGAAGTCAGTCCAGCCAGCACCAACCAGACCGATGCGTGTTGGAGAAGAAGGCGAAGTCGTTGGCTTCACGGTCAAGGACTGGAGCAGGGGCAGCGCAGGCGAGGTGGTCTTAGCCGCAATCGAGGACCAGAGGTCCTCAGATCTCGCCGGTGAGCGGGGAGGGCCTCGGGCCTAAACGTGCGACCGCTCGGCGGAGTTGTCAAGAAGGGCGGTGGAGGCTTGGCCAAGGCGGAGGAAGGTCGAGCGGAGGAGCTGTAGAGGTCGGCTGGTGAGAAGAAGGTGGAGTCGATGCAGGTGGTTGTCGTTCCGATGATTGTCGAAGAAAACGAAATAAGTTGGAGACGGAGATGCGTGGTCGATGAAGATGGCGGTGCGGGTTGTCGGAGAAGAAGGCGAAGTTGTTGGCTCCACGGTCAAGGACCGGAGCAGGGGCATCGCAGGCGAGGAGGTCGCAGCCGCAATCGAGGACCAGAGGTCCTCGGATCTTGCCGGTGAGAAACTACGACGTTGTCACCATTGTTGATCCTTAAGCCATTGGCAGATACCGCGGATGGAGGTGGCTGATGTCTTTAAATAGGAGAGAAAGGGAAGGGACCGGCACAAGAGAAGCAGAGGTTGCGGGAAGATAGGTGGCACGAGATATGGGGGGTCGGTTGCAAGGAGTGCGACGGAAATTACGAAGGCGGCGGCGGGCGTAAGTTTTTGCGAGGGCGGGAGGTTGACGATGACAAGTGTGGGTCGTCCGATCGACCGAGATCGGATGACCCTAGATGAAATACGTGGCGGCTCGAGATGGAGGGACGAGGCACGTGCGTTGTGCTTGCCTGTGAGGCACGTGTTGTGCACGTGCGTGCCCTTATTGTTTTTATTATTTTTATTTATTTTTTTAAGAAATGAGTTATAAAAAGGCTAAAAATCGCTGACACGTGGTGGCACCAGGTGCTGCCACGTGTTAGCATTAGAAAAATCGAAGATAAAATATTTTGTAAAATGAAAAAAATAGTAAATGACCTCGGATCGAAAAAGTTCCTTCATGAAAATTGCTCGTCTCGATAAGTTCTACAACTTTCATGAAGACATCAAAGCAAAAATCGATCAAATGCACAAGTGATATATTTGGGGTATCCCATGTACATAAAATACCTTGATTTTTGGGTTTTATAATTTTTTTTATCATTTTTAAATCAGATAAAAAATCCGAAAAAATATGAAAATATCAAAGATAAATAAAGACACCTAAATCTATTTTTTGGATTTTATTAAGAAAATGTGTACATAAAATATCAGGTCAAAAACCGTTAAAATACACAATGTACAAAAGAGGCCCAAAACCCAACTTTCACATATGAGCTCCGATTCACTTGAACTTGGTCTTGTTTTGAAGGTAATTGAATGTACATTAGTTCAAAAGTGAGTAGGATCAAATCGGACACTGGATGGGGAAGATATGTGGCTTTTAGTCTGAAAATCCTGAAACTAAGGTTTGGGTTTTTGGTCGACTTATTTGGGTTAGTGATTTTTTTGTATTTTTCATTTATTCTTGTTAGTGATATGTACACAGTGGAGGTTATTTTGGGTTATTCGGAGCTAGCATGAAGGAGTTAAAAATCAGAGGAATTAGGCTATTTACAGGTCAATTTTGGCAGAGATTTTTGGCTTCTTATTTTGTGCAGAAATTATGGATAAAATGCAATTCTTATTAAAATATGCATGAATGCTAATTATGCAGAATAAATGCAGATATGCTTATGATTTTGAGGGATTTGAGCTTAATAAATGAGATTTAGAGTTATGAATCCGAGATTCATCAGCGGGAGTTGCACAACCTCGGATCGACACTTACACATCGGTGGATCGTACTTCTAGCGATCGTGGGGGACTTCAAGTTCCCCCTGCAGATGATTCAGCTTCTTCCTCGTTTCCATGGGCTCGCGACCGAGGAGCCACATCTTCATCTCCAGAAGTTTGAGATGATCTGCAGCACCGTCCACGATCGACATGTAGACGAGGACACCATCAGGATGATTGCTTTTCCATTCTCCCTTATTGACAGCGCAGCCAACTGGCTAAATCATTTAGGGAGATTTGTTACCACCTAGGAGCAGCTCTGCACCAAGTACTTGAACAAGTATTATCCACTTGGGCGGACGAATTCAGCGAGGGCCCTTATCAGCAACTTCTCCATGCTCCCCAACGAGCAATTCCATGAAGCATGGGAGAGGTTTCGAGAGCTCACAGATCGGTGCCCCCATCACGACATATCCAAGTACAACCTTGTTCAGAATTTTTTCTGCAGGCTTACACCGGAGCTGCAGGGGTTGGTGAATGCATCTTATGGGGGCTCTTATTTCGTCAAGGATGAGGATCAGGTCTGGGCCATCTATGAGGAGATGGACGAGAACTATAAAATGATGTCCCAAACCCGACTCTACACTTAGGGGAAACCCCAGCCACAGGTTGTGTCGTATAAGAGGATAGCACGGGTCGATGTCGGTCCTTCCACTTCGTCAGCAGCAGCAGCACATGCAGAGTCGAAAGCCGCCGACATGGGCATCATCAGCAAGAAGCTGGACCGGATCGAGTTGAGAAGAAGCAGTGCCAAGGCATGACGCAGATCGACCAGATGGCACAGATGTTGAGTGACCTGAAGACACAGATCATGTGTCTCCAGGAGGCACAGACGGCTTCTCAGCCCCATCTCAGGTCACGGGCAGACACCGACAGCTGCAACAGTTCGGCCCAGCCCTCCGTCCAGTATAGACCAGTTCACTTTGTTCAGGTGGAGCCCTACCAGCCGCACAGTACGTCCAGTCACCACCATCTCAGGACATCCAGATGGTGGTGTATCAGCCGGACCAGCCCCTGGCAGTACTCCCACCACCCTCTTACGAGCAGGAGGCGTTGATGGATGTTAACGGGATATGATATGACCTACCCTAGCCCGGTATCCGACGAGACCATCCTAGATTCTGTTGGTCGGTCGAAGGCACTAGTTCCCAACAACAGCCTCCAGTTCAGGGTGGCCAGTACGGCCAGCAGCGTGAGCAGCTCCAGCAACCCCAGTTCCCAGTACACCAGCAGCCATCCCACCAGAGAGAGCAGTATGTTCCTCGTCCCTATCAATAGGGACAGTCTTGGAGGCAGCCGCAACAGCCTCAGCAATATCACTCACAGTACCCTTCTCAACCTCCTCCACAGCAACCGCCTCAGTTTCACTGAGGCCGCCCGTCAGGTTCTCATGAGCCGACCTATGAGGACCCTGCCTTGGATGATCTAGCCCGACTCATGTCCAAGCAGTAGGTCACCTTCCTATGGGAGATGGATGAGTTTCGTCAGGAGATGAGGGAGATTGTGAGAGAGAAGTCCACCATTCCAGCACAGATAGAGCCAAATCTGAAACAACCTGAAGAGGAAGTCTGAGCAGGTAGAGTTCACTGAGATCACCACTCCTAGTGCTTCACTTGGTGATGTTTCTGCATACATGTTTGACGCTGACTTTGTTACACTTAGGAGCGGTTGGATGCCAGCAGGCGGTGACTTATCTGAGCGATGACCCCATTCCACTTCAGGAGCGCCAAACGAGGAGTAGAGCAGTGTTGATGCCGCTAGAGATGATGATGATGGTGGCGCTGACGCCACCACGGATGTTGATCCCGCCGATGGTACTAAGGTCGTCGCTTCACCAGATAGAGGAGGTGGTACTGATGCCACCACACCTGTTGCTGAGCCAGAGCACGGTACTGAGGTCGTGATTCCAGATGCCGAGGGTGGTATTGAGGCCACCATTTTCAGTTCTGCTAGTCATTTTTTTCCTTTTAGTAGATGTACCTCAGGACATATCAGTGAATAAAGGAAAGGGTTTATTATTTTTGGATCCACCTGTGTTGATTGATGATGTATGCGTGGATTCTGCTTTGCCTGAGCATTTCAGACCCGATCCTAGTCCTTCATCTGAGAACGACCCAGCAATCCCCTTTCCCCAACACTCCACCTGGCTAAGGGGCCAAAAAAGGAAAATCATAAAAAGTCCCACCAGCTAGAGTTCAGCCAGCAGATGATGGATCGATTTCATATACAGCTGCCTCTACAGGAGGCCTTGGAGCACATCCCTCTCTTCTAGAGATCACTCAGAGACAGGACCACGGTTAGGAGGAAGAGGCGAAACCATCAGTCAGAGATCCATGTGCTCACTCGTGCCACATGCTTTGCGATACAGAACCATCTGCCAGTCAAGAGGCCAGATGCAGGAGCCCTGTATGTCAGATGCCACATTCATGAGTAGAGGTTCGACCGCACTCTATTAAACAACGGTTCTTCAATCAATTTACTTCCGGCAGCCCTACTCGACCGCTTCGAGTTGGGCCCTCTACGACAGAGCAGGATGGTCCTTCAGTTTGCTGATCGATCTGTCAAGAGGCCGAAGGGGTTGCTGAAGGACGTTGTGGTCATGATTCAGGGCCTTAAATTCCCCGTAGACTTCGTTGTGTTGGACATGGAGATCCCAGAGTCCGTGACCGATACCCCCATCATTTTAGGATGCCCATTCTTGGCCACAACCAAGGCAGTGTTCGATCATGATAGCGGGAAGGTATACTTTCACGTCGAGTACAAATAGAGACGGTCAAGGAGACTAGAGCCAGAGATTCAACTTGCTCCGAGCCGCATTCAGATTCAGAGCAGATGACAGAGGCAGGGCGAGACATCCACCAGGACTGTGATTTTGTTATTACAGACGACGAGGTAGTTTAGGAAGACCCAGTAGCATAGGCCATCCTCTCACCTTCAGAGTTTGCTGATGCACAGATCCTAGCAGAGGAGAGCTTGGAGAGCGCATTCCTGGTCCGGGATACATCTCAAGCCGCAGAGCTGGTTCCTGATCATGAGGCAGATTTTTCTTATGATTCTGATACAGATCCCTCAGAGTCAGATATAGATTGGGTAGAGTTTGATGATTTGATACCATGTCTGACTTCCACAGAGCCTACAGCTAGGGAGGAGGTTGACCCCATGCATAGCAGAGACACACCAGCAGAGCAGCCTTCGCTAGATTCAGATTGCCAGCAAGAGTTCTCATTCTCCCGTGCAGATTTGGTTGCATTCACTCAGATCTTTCAAAGGCCAGATCCGCCAGCACCATGTTGTCCAGTGCTGAAGCTGCTACCGGCAACGCTGAAGTATAGGTTCCTTACGGGCGAGCATGAGATGCACCCAGTCATTATCTCAGCGGATTTGACAGGGAGAGCTGATGGGGGTTCTTGAAAAGAACCACAAGGCAATAGGATGGAGTGTAGCCTATCTCCAGGGGATAAGTCCGGCCCTGTGCTCCCACCATATCTATCTTGAGGAGGACGTGAAGCCGTCGCGTGAGTTCCAGCGGCGACTGAACCCGAATCTTCGAGATGTTGTCATGAAGGAGGAGATATCGAAATGGTAGAGCACCGATTTTATCTACCCACCTCCAAATCCAAATGGATCAGTCCGTTACATGTGGTGCCCAAGAAGACGAACATCACCACAGTTGTTAGTGAGTCTGGAGAGGAGATCGTTGCCCGGGTACCCACTTCTTGGTGGGTCTGTGTGGACTACAGACGATTAAACCAGGCCACCAAGAAGGATCATTTCCCGCTGCCTTTTATTGATCATATTATAGAGAGGCTAGCAGGGAAGAGCGATTACTATTTCTTGGACGGGTACTCTGGATACAATTAGGTGGCCTTTGCGCCCGAGGACCAAGACAAGACTAGTTTCACCTGTCCCTTCGGGACATATGCTTTCAAATACATGCCCTTTGGATTGTGCAACGCTCTGGCGACATTTCAGAGATGCATGTTGTCCATCTTTTCGTACATGGTGGGGGAGTGCTTGGAGGTCTTCATGGATGATTTTTCGGTCTACGGCGACGGATTCGATTCTTGTCTTGACTGCCTAGACCGTGTCTTCCAGCAATATATTTAGGTTCACCTTGTGCTTTCATGAGAGAAGAGTCAA